>JAILYB010000130.1:0-1200000 GCA_021437785.1 Rhodomyrtus psidioides | reverse complement strand
ATCAAAAAATTAGCTTAAAAATTATGGTACATGCATGTCTAACGCGATAATAAAAGGTAAATATCTATGTCATTTTACAATATCTGAAAAGTTGGTTATTGCTTTTCTTCTTTTTCTTGTTTCTTTAGGATATTTTTGTTAGAATATATATTGTAATATTATGTGTGGGCTTTATTAATTATTATTGTAAATATTAATTGATCTAATAAAGAAAGATGTATACAGTTTCCTAATTCTAGTCGGATATGGGGCTGGATAGTATGGGCCGAGATAAACCTAATCTTTAATGAGGAGATATGTTTCATTCTCTATAAATAGATCTCAAGTCCATCCTCCAAACCATGATGTCCGCATAACCTCACATATAGAATTGTCTGAAGCGACAGTGAGGGGCCGTCTCATTGAAGCCAGTGATAAAGGAAGTTCATAGAGGAGAAGCTCTTGAGCATCGGATCGTCGCAAGTTCCGCATCAAGAACGATGGATCCGAAACAGGTGCGACAATTCTTCTAATCTATGAATATGTGATTCGTGTTTCTATATGTGAGATCTTGGGTCGCTACATATGGATAATAATTGCAGCTTACATGTGGTATCAGAGCCTTTACATTTTAGATCGCGAATCCCAATTTTGGTTAATTTTCGTTCCTTTTATTCGGATTCAAGATTGCATTCAGTGTTTATTCTATGGCGATTTTTATTGTACTGGACGACGATTGAGCGTACGATTTCGAATGGATGAGGGTTTGGCTATCGGAAGAACGAATGAGGCAAAAGAAAAAGCAACTTTGCTGAGTACTTCTTGACTCAACGCAATTCGGATACGTAAAAGGAAAACCCTGCAGAAGTCAGACTTTTACTTTTCTATGAAGAAAAGTTAGGGAAGTTCGGCCAAGAAGGGTTCAAGAAAGTTTTCTCTTATTATTATTATTATTTCTTTTTTCTGCACGCTAAATACGAAACAGTGGCATGGTGCAACTAATCATATTTTCTCACGCCTATCTTTTGAATCAAGTTAAAGTATGCACAAGTCAGACTTCTTTCCATGTGCAATTAAAAGTTTTCGTCAACTTGTGCGTGGTAAGGAAGCCAATAGCGTGGATTTGATTGGGGTTTTATCTCCTTTAATGGATGATGATGGAGTTCTGTTGCTGTTTCGCTTATTGTTGCATGTCTCTTAAAAGAAAATCACCCCCACGCAAACTAGATCTGGGCTCGCATGTGCACGGCACGTGCAGCCTGATGTCACTTGACGTCACTCAAGCCCGGGTGATTCGAGCCGACTCGGTGACCTAATCCGACTTGTGAACCCGACCCGACTAGTTGACTATTGATTCGGGCCATCCGGTCGAAACGGTAGTTGATTGCTCTAGCCTGATCGCATGACCTAGTTCGATGTTCGGTTAAGGGCATAACAGTTAGATCGGATAAACTAGTTGGACTGATTTTCAGTACCGGCTGATATCGAACACGTGGGATGCACATGTCAGCGCGTGGGGACTACGCGCAGAGAAAGAAAGGTGCACGTGAGATATTTCAAGTATTGGCGTGCTGCTTGTACTCTACCAGGTATTTCTATATGGTTTCTTGAAATACATGTACAAGCTTACATGTAACTACCACATACAGATATGTGGAGCATGATTTATCAATTACATGTTTTTGGTTTGACATGAATTGTTGAGGTATTAATGAAAATTAGCAAGGCGTGTAATTTTGAGGATGATTGCCCCTAATTTCTGAAATTACATATATATGGTAAATGTGAAATATAAAGTTATATCCTAATTTTAGGTAAATTCAGTTGGGTTGTGACCGCCAAAGCGGCACGCTTGGTTGAGTTTAATAAAGAACATGTTACATAATATTGAGATGTCTCATATTTTAATGCGTACTTATACTCCCAAAGGAGGTAATTGTGTATTGGTGCATTGAGAGTTACATGTACAGCATATGGTTGAGGATTGATTGGTCCAAGTATTTTCATACACCCAAAGGTAGTGATTAACGAAGATTAAAATAAGTTCTCTTGGCCATTGTAATGTAGAGAGTATACAACTGCCCAAAGGTGATTATATGATGATGTATGTATTTCTCAAGGTGAATTTCATATTATGCTAATTGAAAACATTGATTGTTTTCAAGTCGATGATGCCGAAGTACGATAGAAAGAAGGCGATGAAGAACAAAATCGATAGAATGAGGAACAATCATTGTTCACACACAACGATATCAAATCGTGATATTCTCAATATTCAATAATCTGCTCTCAAAACCCTAAAGATGACCTTTTATAAAGTGTCAACCCTAATGACAAAAGATAACGCAAAAATTACAAAAATACTATTAAATTATAAAATTGCCTAAAAATAGAAAAATATAAAATATTACGCAATATTACGAAGATCGCTATCTTTATTTGCATCATTCTCCCCTGCTAGGAAAAAGATTCGCCCTCGAATCTGCTTCATCTTCGTTGACATCAACCTCCTTAAGTTCTTCTTCATCTACATATGCTTCATGTTTTGCTTGTTGCTTTGGTTAAAACCACTCCTCAAGTCTGTTAAACCTTCAGAAAAGGGAAACTTCTCCACTGGCATACTGTTTTGTGTACTCATCAATGACTCTAAGAGTCGAATTTCAGCCTCTATTGCTGACCCATGAATGGAAACAAAATCAGGGTCTTCGGAATGCCTATTATCCTCCTCCATTAAACTGACCACAGAGGTAGGTACTAGCGAATTTTGTGACAAACCTAAAATATCCTCATCAAAAGATATAACGATATAAGGTTCTCTTCCAGTTGGGATTTGCTCTATCAAAGTAATCTCCTCCCAAACCACTATTTTCTTGACACAACCACAAAGCACGTACAATTCATGTGCAAGTTTCTCAAGGTCTCCACCAATATCTGCATCACACGAAAGATCACGATTTCCTTGTATGCGCATAGTTCCATAATGATCACAATAAAGTTTTCCTAGTATGAGATCGTATGTGGATGTTGTTACCTTACTCCACTGGAAAACTTCACCGTCATTAAATTGCAAAGTCAAAATACCGACAAGATCAAGCTTCTCTTTATCAACGGAGCCAGGCAATTTCCTACGCCGCTTCACATATGGAAAACTCATCCCGACTGATCTTATAGAAGGGTCGATATCATTATCATCTTCAGATTCAGCAATGTAGAGGCATGCATCATTTGAAGAAGATGATCTGCGCAAATCAGACGCACTACTCTTGAAAGAACTAGATGACAAATATACCTTGTCTTCGTGTAACCAGAACCCACCAAAGATCTTCTTCTCAAACTTGGCCATAGACAAATTCACATCCAACCTAATATCTTATAAATCTTTCCAGACGCTATGCCTCGGTCAACGAGTTTTCCACCTTGCGCATAAATGCGCCCAGTGCCTAAAGCATTAAGATTGACCTCATCCATAGCGACAAACTCATCGCCACCAAAATCATCAGTTTTAGGAACAAAATTACCTTGATCCTCAGTGCTCCTCGAAACATCGACTTTCTACACATCTTTATGAACCATATCGGTTTTTTCCTGGGGAACATCGCTAGGGACGACCTCGCTGCCCTTGGCCGACACGATGGATTCTACCGTCGTGACAGGATCCGCATCCCCCTGCTCTTCGTCAGATTCATCGTAGATTGGATTTTCATAGACTGGATCTGTATCAAAATTTGGATTTTCATAACAATTCGAATATTTATCAAAAATCAAATCTTGATCAAAGATCGGTTCTTGATCAAAGATCGAATTTTCATCAACGATCGGATATTCATCGACGATTGGATATTCATCAACGATCGGATATTTTTTGGATTGAAAGTCCAACCCTGCTCGCGCAAGTCGTCGCTCCAATCGCCGGATTCGCCTTCTCAGCGCCCGCGCAAGTTGTCTCTTCAAATCCTGCTTTCGTCTCCGTAGCTCTTCGTTTTCTATGTCTCGCATGTCTCTCAGACGCGGTTGTTCATTCGCATCAGGAACGATTCCACGCTCCCGGCCTCCACGAGCACGCTGTCTTCGACCACCTTGATTTCGTACAGCCATTGATTTCAAGCAACCTGTGCTCTGATACCAAATGATGCCGAAGTACGATAGAAAGAAGGCAATGAAGAACAAAATCGATAGAATGAGGAACAATCACTGTTCACTCAAAACGATATCAAATCGTGATATTCTCAATATTCAATAATCTGCTCCCAAAACCCTAAAGACGACATTTTATAAGGTGTCATCCCTAATGACAAAAGATAACGCAAAAATTACAAAAATACCATTAAATTATAAAATTGCCTAAAAATAGAAAAATATAAAATATTACGCAATATTACGAAGATCGCTATCTTTATTTGCATCACACCGTTTCTGTGAACGGAAACTCTATTAGAATTGAGATTTATCTGGGTTCGAGTTTTGAGAACTCAATGAGGATTTTCTGTTTACACATGACTGGTAAATATTTGTATTGTTCTTGTCAAGAAAGGCCCCGTAGTTCTCAGTTTTGTTAGTAAGAACTTTCAAAAGCATTATGTGATTATTGGGTAAAGAGTGATCGGATTCGCTTATTTGATATAAAGCGATCCATTAAAGAACACTTGAAAAGTATTTTTACCAGTTAACTGCACTGCTAAATAAATAAAGGAAGTCTTAAAGGATTTGAAATTATATCTCGTCTATTACTGAGAGTGGTACAGATCTGCAATGACTCCTCAATCATGTGTGATGGTTCTATTAAGATTAAAGATTAAAGAAACATATTTTATGAATTCTCCTTAAAGACGAAATTTATTTTTCGTATCAAGTTTGGACATGTGTAGTTGCTCTTTTAAGATTTCAAATAAAGAAATTACTATTTTTTTAATTAAAATAAAGCTGGGTACTACTTTATGTCCAATGGATTCTACAGATTATGTTTATCTCCCAATGAATTATACGTCCCTTATACAGATGAAACGTTGTTTGCAAAAGATCTCTGCCTAAGGAACAATCATGCGCATTATGAAATAAATTTCTTGGTCACATTAATAAAGAAAGAGTGGAAAGACTGATAAAGGCAAGTATTCTGCTCACTCTTAAAATTGACCTAGACATATGCATAGATTGAAGCAGATGTAAGATAACTAAGATAAAGGATGAAACTGTAGTCGATAGTTATGACATATTGAAGGTCATTTATACTGGTATAAATGGATCCTATATAGCAGTATTGTGTAGAGTTTTTATCACATTTAAATGATGATTTTTCTCTATATGTTTTTATACTTGATTAAAGAAAAATTTAATTTTCGTGACAAGTTCAACATATTTCAACTATAGTCAATAAACTTTAAAAAAAAATTGTCAGATTTGATCAAGGTGGTGAATATCATGGTTGACACGGCAATGTTGGATAGCTTAAAGAGCTATTTATCGAATACTTAAAAAGATCCTGGGATAGTGACTTAGTTTGCTATTCTTGATGTTCTTGAATCAAAAGGTGTGGCTGAAAGGAAAAATCATACCCTATGTATATGATGATGGTATGATTTGTAAAAATAACTTATATGATTTTCTGTTGGGTGAAACTTTGAAAGTAACCCATCATATTTTTACCAAAAATAATGGACGTTAATCTAGTTAGAACCATATTAAAGTTTGAAGTGTTCATGCAGAAATAAAGTTACATAATCCAACATTAGATAAGTTGGATTTCAGAACCACTCAGTTTTACTTCGTACCTTACCCAAATCATCTAAAGGGGTATTGATTTATCATAAAAAAAAAGAATTGTGGAAATACAGATAGCTAAATTGCTAGAACTTGATGTAGCCGAATAATGATAGTTGCTCGCAGACTATTAAAGGTAATGGTGTGTTAGGGATAACTGTGTTGTTTTCCTGCCTATACAGATGATCATAAAGCATTCTAAATTACGATTTGATTCTGTTGGTGGTTCAGGATCTTGTTGTTAAGACAATTCCTGATGAAGTTTATCAGACCCCACAAGTGCAGAATAAAGGTTAAAATAACTCTTTTAAAAAAATATATATCAGGCAAAGATGATCAGTTGTATCAAGTCATAATGTATAGTCTATCCAAAAAAGCATGATTACAAAATCGACTATGTAATTGATCTAGTAATTTATATAGTTGCTATTTCTTGTTCTTAATTAGAACTGTGGTTGGGTGCATGGTAGATGAGATACAGACTATGAAACATACGGTGTTTTGAAAACTTATTAGTATGCCTCAAGGTCACAAGTTTATCTGCTGCAATTGGGTGTGTATAACTTAAAGGGACTCCAGATAAATTTTTTTTATCTACTTTATTATATCTAATTATATTTTGATCAGTATTTTATTTGAGAAGTTTAAAGACAGATTGGTAGCCAAATTTTTCCACTCGTAAAGAATGAATAGACTTAAAATAATTTTTATTCAGCCTCTCATAAAGAGTTTTTCAGAGTGATTAAGGTATTAATAACTCATTATTAAAATGAGCTTTACTATATAGATATTGAAACTTCTTTTTGATTGGAGATCTTAATTTGAAAGTATTTTTATGTAACCCGAAGGTTTTGCAGCAGATGATTCGAATAAACTTGTGCGTAAAGAAAGAGGAATCCCATATAAATACTATGGAATAAAGTTTGATCATGTTCATGGCTATTCTAGACTGAAGGGTCTGTTTATGAGTTTAAGTAAGCTTTTAGACAATTGTTGCTTGAAGTTTCATAGTATTAATGTTATATTCTGTTCTATCAAGAACGAAGTAAATTAATATATGCTACAAGATCAGTGAGAGGAATTTTTTTCCTTATGTCTTATACAGACGAGACGATATCTTCCTTGAAAGTGATTTTCTTGAATTACTGCATAAGGTTAAGCAAATATTGTTAAAGAATTTTGTCATGATTGATCTTAATAAGGAGTATTTTGTCCTAGGCATTGAGATCTATATGGATTGTTCTCGCTGCATATTGGGTTAATTCTAGAAGACATACATTGATTGTATTCAGTATAAAGTATTGCAAGTCAGGAATTACTCCTGTCATTAAGAGCCATAGACTGAATTTGTCATAGTGTCTTCATAAAGTTATGAAGAAAACCCAAATAAAGAATGTATCATATCAGAGTGCACTTAAAAGTATCATGTATGCTCTAGCTTGCACTAAATCAGATGTTGCTTTTGCAACGAAACTTATAAGCATATATTGGTTAATTCCAGAACGCGATCACTAGATTACTGCTAAGAAAGTTTTGCGGTACTTAGAGAGGACAAAAGACTATATGCTAATTTACAAACATATTCAGAACCTGCAGCTAGTAGGACATTTGGGTTCAGACTTTGCTGGCTGTAAGGATGATGTGAAGTTGACAATTTCAGACATGTAAGTATTTAAAGAGAAGTGCAGTATTATAGAAAAGGGTAAACAGAAATTTATGTCATCATCTGTCAAGAAAACGGAGTTTGTAGTATGTTTTTCAGCTGCTATTTATGTTATTTGGCTCCGGAATCTCATTAAAGAGTTGGTCGTACTTAATTTTATGGATAGACTCATACAGTTGTATTGTGACAATAATTCTGCAATATTATTCATCAACAATAGCAGAGGTCCCAAGGGGTCTGAGCATCTGGCGGTCAAGTTTTTTTTACCATAAATGTAACAGATGAAAGGATGACACTACAGTAGAGCTTATTACACAGATGATATGGTTGCAGACTCACTAACTAAAGGTCTTGGCCCTTTCATATTTTATGACATGTCACCGGCTTAAAAGTATCGTGGGATGCTGATACGACATGTTAATTGATGGGCTAAGTAGCATCGTGAGATGCTGTTGTTCAGTGGGAGCTGTATTCGGTATTTGCTCTAATAAAGTTTACATCTGTGTTTGTTACATTTTGTAACATTTAGATATGTATCAACTCCATTGCATGCAATAAATGTTTATTGATTAAGTAAGGGGAGTTGAATACATATATCAATTGAAAATCTCAAAGCATCGTGTAAACCTTGAGCGATGGCTGGGGTATTTATTTTAGCCAAAAATATATGTCTTGTTACACGTAAAGTATAGTTAACTATAAAGGTTAGACATATGTTGGTTCGTTAGAACCGTAAATATGTTCTCTCGTGACACATTCGATTTCGTGACACATAAAGTGAAAGAATAGTGATTGACAAGGAGGATTACATATAATGTGTCTCTGTTATTTGAGATGTTATCGGATTGCCATACTACTATATCAAATCCATCTCAGTAAAGTTAAGAGCATTTGTGATCGTGGATGGCTCTGTATCTTCTGATGCAGTTACTGGCATGGTCCGGAGTTTAAGACTTTATGGGATCGGATTGACTATTGAGAAATATCTCTACCAATATAAAGATGCGCATATAAAGTATAATTTCAATTAATCTAGCCCAAGTGAGAAAATGTTAGAATATATATTGTAATATTCTGTGTGGGCTTTATTAATTGTTATTGTAAATATTAATTGGTCTAATAAAGAAAGATATATACAGTTTCCTAATTCTAGTCGGATATGAGGCTGGACAGTATGGGCCGAGATAAACCTAATCTTTAATGAGGGGATAGGTTTCATTCTCTATAAATAAAGATCAAGTCCCCCCTCTAAATTCTGATGTCCATATAACCTCACATATAGAATTGTCTGAAGCGACAGTGAGGGGCCGTCTCATTGAAGCCAGTGATAAAGGAGGGTTCATAGAGGATAAGATCTTGAGTATCAGATCGTCGCAAGTTCTTCATCAAGAACGATTGATCCGAAACAGGTGCGTTAATTCTTCTAATCTATTAATATGTGATTCGCGTTTCTATACGTGAGATATTGGGTTGCTGCATATGGATAATAATTGCAACTTACAATTTTTCGATTTCGATTTTCTGTTTCCATATAGTTAGTTTCTAAAGGGGTTGGTTTTCTTCGATCATACTTCTTCGTAATGTGTAATTAATTGCTCTTCGTCAATGAGTTGCATCATTTTGTTTAGTGAAAGTATCTGGTAATTAATATCTTAAAGTAAATAATTCCGTGCATTTAATTTTATCTTCTCTACCACCTTCAGAAAAATAAAATATAAACATGGTTGTGGCCAATTATGATCATTCAATTGCAGAAAGTCACATAGAGATTGGGGGATTTGAATGCAGCCCGTGGTGCGCCGTACTCACAGCGCGCCTATATGGCCGAGCATAGTCCACCCCGTGTTCGCAGCGGGCATTGCGAGGGTACTACAGACGGTCATTTCCTAGCTCGATGTGGTCGAACAAGATGTACAACAGAACTCCAGACGGGTTTTCTTCCTAGATTCCAGGAGGAAAGCAATGCAGGATGAGAGATTGTGATATTAATACCGACCTTTCATGATGGTTGGACCACGCAGCCACAGTTCGCCTTCGAAGCCATGAGGTAGAGCTTCTCCAGTAACAGGATCGACTCTTTTGGCTTCCATATTCTCGGAGAGGCGAACGGAAGAGCCGTATTGCTTGGTCTCGTTAGGCCCCCCATCATCTTACTTCCTGATAGGCTCCCTGTCAATGCATAACCCTAAAATATTCGTTCGGACATGGCACAGTTGACAAAGCCGGTAGTCGTTTACATCAATTGATCTTTCGCATCTGTCAACTCAAAACTAGGTGCGATATTTACTTCCTGTTGTCCACTAAGAGGGTATACGTGCTTGAAGTTCATATATGAAAAATTAAGGTTAATAGACAAACCTAAAATCAATCAAAAACGAGTAATTTGAATGCAAATGAATGATCCGAGACCAACGAAATAACGTTGTGTCCTTAAGATAAATTTATCCCTTCAATCGGTTCCCGAGGTTCTTGGATAATTATCTCCCAGGATAGAACGGATCGCGTTCCTCTTAAGCGGTACTTCTTCAAAGGACTCCGGCGAACGCAACTTCGCGAAATAATCGCACAAGATGGTGATAATGATGAATGAATGACGAACATAACAATTGTATCTAATGCTCGTGTCTAATTCTCGTTTTTAATGCGATGGTCAATGCTTTATATATAGAGAGTGAAGCGAAGAGTTACGAAAACATATAGCTTCGTCGAAAGGGTTCGTCGACGAAAAGGCACGATTTCGTCGAAAGGATTCGATGAAACACCGTGAATCGTACAGTTTCAACAAAACGTTACGAAGTCGTACGGTTTCGTCAATGAATGGTCACGAATCGAAACAACTCTCCATTTCTCATTCAATTTATTATGGGACTTTTGAGATCAAAGTTCCAACATTCCCCCACATGAATGAGAATTTCAACTAGCAAAACTCTCTATGAATGTATGACATGCAATGTGCGAATATTCCATGAGAGAACGTTACATCGAGTTAAGTAGTTTGAGACTTTGAACTTACCCTAGTGGAGACCTATCGGACTTACTCGGTCAATCAGTAGATTTGATGTCTTTGAACTATCGACCTTTGGTGTAAGCCTAGACAATAGGATACACACAACTTTCCCTCGAACAAAGTTGGTTCTCACTGTTGTGTTCGTTTTGGCCATGAACACCGCCTGGTCTCCTGAGTGCTTTAGAGAATTCGGCCTGTTCAATTCTCACAGAAGCGGCCCTCACTTCCCACTCACATAGGTGATTTCTGAATGTGCAGTATATCACAAACTTGATTCAGAATCATTAAAAGCTTATGCTTAACCTTCACATATTAGTACTGTCTACGTACGTGAATGAGTAGAGAAATTCACAGCACTCTACACCGCCTTCATAACTTAGTTGTCCCTTTGAACCTAGATCTTAGGATCTCCAGTCAACTATATAGGGTTTCCGTTATGATGACTTATTTATGGCCTTAAACCCATTCCCTTGATATTTTCACAATCATCTCTCTAGTTAGGCCTTTAGTTAATGGATCCGCAATATTATCATTTGACTTTACATAGTCAATTGTGATAATTCCACTAGAGAGAAGTTGTCTTACAATATTGTGTTTTCGACGTATATGTCGAGACTTACCAATATACTTAACATTTCCCGCCCCCACATTTTGAGATAATTCTTGAAATCTTTTCAAGACGATGGTAGCCTTTCAATGAAAGTAGCTATTTGAAATGATTCACTTAGAGCCTTATCTTCGGCATAAATGTTATGCATAATCATTTAAAGTTCCTGAACTTGACTTATAGTTTTGAAATCAACCATCTTGAAGTCCAGAATTTTGCCAACGATGAATCTTTTCAATCCATCATGTTGTACTTTGTATTTCTCGTTCAGACTTTCCCATAATTCATTAGCCATTTTCAATAGACTATAAACGTTATATGGGAAATTGTCTAGACCCTTGAGGATTTAGTTACAACATAGGAAGTCAAAATGCTTCCACACATCTATACAGCAACAATCCTTTTTCATGTTTGCCTCTCCTTCATTCAACTTAGGAGTATCCTCATTGAGGAACCTTGCCAACTTCAATATCATGACATAGAACAACATCTTCTATTTTTCTGGGTTCTCTCCATAAGTCGGGATAGACGCAATATGCATCATCGATGTTGAAGCCATTTCTAACACTGAATGGAAAAACCCAAAATACCCTTGGAAAAATTCATGTACATAAGGTTTCATATGCATTTTTCCAACCACAAAAGCCTCAAACATGTAATATTAATGTACCATAATGTAGAGCAGTACCTTACGAACAAGTCGCCGCAAACCATGCTCCGATTAAAGACCCCATGCGCCCTCACGCGCCAATTGAAGTCTCGGCGCGTGGGGATCGCGCGCTGCACGTGCCTTCCACGTGCTAGCGGGGGGGGGGGTCCAACAACCGGTCTGACCAGTCCTGGTCCGATCGATTTTTCGGTCCAATTATAGATCGGTTCGACCAGTCAACGGTCAATAGTCGGAGGTCAGAATCCGGGTCGGTCAACAGGTCACAATCGGGTCGGGTTGACGGGTCAATGCGGGTCGGTTAACGGATTGACCCGGTCAATCCGGGTTGGGTCAGAGTGCCCGGACCGAGACCCGTTGACGTCAGCACGACGGTTGACCAAAGTCAATCGACGCGTTGATACACGCCTGAGGCGTGTGGCGCCCACGCGCAGTTACGCCTTCGGCGCGTGCGGGGCCTTCCGGCGGCCTCTAACGGCCGGCGACCACTTGAAATGCTCGTATGATCGAGCTCTATCCATCCATATACTTATTTTAAAATTTCACCGAACGAAAATACACAAAACATGCATGAACAGTAGCGTCCACCGGTGATCGTCGCGCGCCGCCGCCGCCACCGCCACGGCGCGTGTAGGTGCGTGCGGTGGTTTCCAGCGTCCCTTGAATGTATGCGACCACTCATTTTTCTCGTATCAATGAGAAGAATCCGAATATGTAATCAAACATAATTTTGGTCAGACGAAACTAACAATAATACGTCAAAACAGAATGCGTACAACAACTACAATTATATGAATCAAGCACAGGGAAATGAGAATTCGTCTTAAGATTGTTGTCCACTAAGAGGGTATACGTGCTTGAAGTTCATATATGAAAAATTAAGGTTGATAGACAAACTCGAAATCAATCGCAAACGAGTAATTTGAATGCAAATGAATGATCCGAGCCCAACGAAATAACGTTGTGTCCTTAAGACAAATTTGTCCCCTCAACCGGTATCCGAGGTTCTTGGACAATTGTCTCCCAAGATAGAACGGATCGCGTTCCTCTGAAGCGGTACTTCTTCAAAGGACTCCGGCGAACGCAACTTCGCAAAATAATCGCACAAGATGGTGACAATGATAAATGAATGATGAACATAACAATTGTATCTAATGCTCGTGTCTAATTCTCGTTTTTAATGCGATGGTTAATGCTTTATATATAGAGAGTGAAGCAAAGAGTTACGAAAACATATTACTTCGCTGAACGGGTTCGTCGACGAAAAGGCACGATTTCGTCGAAAGGATTCGATGAAACACCGTGAATCGTACGGTTTCAACGAAACGTTACGGTGTCGTACGGTTTCGTCAATGAATGGTTACGAATCGAAACAACTCTTCATTTCTCATTCAATTTATTATAGAACTTTTGAGATCAAAGTTCCAACACTTCCTCATGTCCTCCAACTCTTTCAGGTCGTCTTCCAAAATTGCAGTACGGCACTGTCGTGGTACGCGAATTCTGGCTGCGTGGCCCCAAGCCACCATGAAAGGTCAGTATTAACACCACAATCTCTCATCCTAGATTGCTTTCCTCCTGGAATCTAGGAAGGAAACCCGTCTAGAGTTCTGTTCCAAATCTTGTTCGGGCTAGGGATTTTTATGACCATATGTTTGCCGGATCTATTAAATTGTAATGACCATACTCAATACGTCTGTTCTTTCCTCGCTCTACATAGTAGTCGTACCCTTAGTATTTTTAGTTTGCTAAAAAATCGAACACGTTTTATTTTCTTTCTTGTTCAACAGTGTTGCGAGAAACAAGCGATCAAACGATAAAATTGACATAACGAGGAAATAAATCAGACACCAGATATACGTGGTTCAGTTGCAGAGACCTACGTCCACGTGAAGAGCAGCAACGAATTTCACTATAGAACGAGCGATACACGGATTCCACTATAGAACGAGCGATACACGGAGATTACAGATCACACTCGAGTCACTCAAATACTTTCAGTGTTTCCCAGCCCCAATTATATCTAACAACGCACACAGTGTTTAGCCTCCAGTTCATAACGAAATAATCTCTTAATTTCTCAAAGGAATTAAAATAAATCTTAAACTCACAAAATTTAATCGACTTCGATACTTGAATAGTTAGATGTAATTTCACAAAGAAATAATCCATGCCAAGCACTCAGCATAAGAACGGGGCTTCCAACTTCTTCTTGGATGAAATATCACGAATACCCACGCTCGCGACCAATCGTCTAACGAAATCAATATATATATATATGGGAAATCCTGGTCAAAGTCGGAATCAAATTTCCTCGGCCGAATATATCTTCTCATGCATAGAATACCGAATAAGATTACTGTGGACTTGGACTTTTCCCTTTTTCTACTATTTACTTTCTTTCCTGTGGTTATCTTCAAGAAGAGTCCCATTGTGAACAAATATCCCACGGTCAATGAATCAAAGATTGCACTTTCCCTTTCTTTTTTTTCTTTACATCTAACAATTTCCAAAGAAAGATTACGTGCTCGTGCCATCTTTCTTTGCTCAATACTTTGGTTTTTTTTGGTCGGCTTTGCTCAATACTTGAACATCCACATTGTTGGCAGTTACGCCCAATTAAGGGCAAGAATAATGACAATATTAATTATTTCCATTATTCCAACATTAGTTCTGATAATTAAGGATATTAGTGCCGATGACGTCCACAAGCAAGCCTCGAGTTCACTGGCTTAGGCTTTGGCCACTGCCAAGGCCGGCGATCGGCCAAGGAAGAAGGAGAAAAGGAAAAAAATAAGGAAAATACAAATAAAATTAAATTAAAATTAAAATGGAAAAACATACAAATTTTGCATTTATTTTAATAACTAAAAGAAAAATGAAGGTGGAGTGGAGAAAGGAAATGTGGGGAAGATGATTTTCTCTTTTCAAAAAGAGAATCATTTTTTTCCATTTTTTTTTCATTGATGAAAAATATTTTACTTGACTAATTTATTTTCTGTGACCTAAACGAACGAAAATCAAAAAATATTTTTCTAATTTTTTTTTCCACGAAACAAATGTTCACTTGAATGATTTCAGAACATTTTTTGTAAAAACAATCACTCGTATCGCTTATAAACGTTTTTATTATGGGCAATCATTTATGTCTAAATATTTACATGAATGATGAAAATATTTTTTGTTCATTCATTTTTGTAAGCAATATAAATGATCATTTTAAGAAAATATTTTTCAAATCATCATTTTTCGTGGAACAAATGGAGCCTTAATGGGAAACTGTTATATAGTTTCTTGCTTATATCATTTTGACGGTTTCCTTTGGCCCTTTTACGTTTTTTTTCTCTATCACACTTAAACCCCATTTGGTTTATAGAAAATAAATGATTTAGACAACATTTTCCAAGAAATGATAGCTTGTATCCCTTACAAAAGTCAATAAACGAAAAATATGTTCATTATCCATACAAATGTTTATACATAAATTGAAATCCATATTAAAAATATTTCTAATTGATTAATCATTTTAATCAAAACAAGAGATCAAGTTACGAAAAAAAAAATTCAAAAAATTCATTTTTTGCGAAAGAAACGAAATCTTAATTGCATTAAACATTATAAAAATACGTAATTAAGACCAAAGGGAAACTTGATAGTGACAAGAAACTGTGTTTTGGCTTAAACATAAGGAAATAAGTACATAAGGGTAAAACGGGAAATACAAAAGCAAGGGGAAAATGTTGTTTTGGTTTAAACGGTACGTGCGCTTCGCAAATGAGTTTGACTATGTGTAGTGTAGGTTTTATGTATAAAAGGTATTGGGCACGACACTTTTCCGACGGTTTTACAATATTAACCTTTGGAAAAAATGATAATTGATCAGAAAAAGAAAATTAATGCTGTCACTAAAGATACTGCAAATAATGAGAAATTTCCTCATCATGAGCACTCTGACGTAGCTAAACTTTCCAAGAGCAGTCCTTCATATGGGAAAGAATCTACGAGTCTCTTCACGATGAACACTCCTTAAATATGTTGCTAATTTTGTCTAATCTATGCTACGATGTTTGGTGATACGTCATAAAAAGTATACTTAATGTGTCCATCATCTCAACCGCTCTCCTGCGCTAACCTAAAAGTGATGACATCTTAATTAATCGAGTCGTGTTTACGGTTGAGTTTAGGTAGGTCTAATTAACTTGTGTATCTACTGAACCTAGCAAACCCAAAATAGCCTAAGTAACGTTAAGTATAGAGCACAAATCTACGTGCTTCAAAATGACCCAAAATTCATCATACAACATAAATTATTTCCATGAGGCAAAAATACGCTTTTAGTGTCAAAAGTTGTGTACGGAGATCACTTTAGTGTCAAAACTTCCAAACGGATCACTTTAGTGCTAACTTTTTTTTTTTTAAAAAACATCACTTCAGTGTTGACTCTGATTTAAGCTGATGTGGCTCATCGAAAATCTGACACATGCCATTTTTATTATTATTTAAGCTGACGTGACACATTAGAGTTGGTACTACAGTGATCGTTTTCAAAAGAAGTTCGCACTTAAGTGGTAGTTTTTTTTTTTAAAAAAAACAAGTTAGCACTAAAGTGATTCGTTTGAAACTTTTTTAATTAAAATGATCCTTTTATGTCCGACTTGGCACTAAAAGTGTACTTTTCCCTATTTCACGACATTGATGTCTCTATCAATTTTCAACTATTGATATATGTAAACAAGAAGTTACGAGATATATCGGCGCATCAATAGAATAATCGTGTGGGTTGAAGGGTTCTCAACTATACTGAATATATGGTATCTCCATAGCGAATTTTGACGGGGCTAAATTTCATTGACATAGATCCTCTGCTTCTCACGAACTCCAATGGGTGGCTCATCCTATCTCAACCATTGATGTATATATGCCCATATCGATGGTTGAGAATTGATTAAGATATCAAGGGAAGTATCATGCGAGGCAATGGACCTTCCTTCGAAATGTACCATATTGCAAATTTGTTCCCCTTAAAGGATTGATAAAATAAATAATCATGTGATATATCATGGCACACCATACGCAAACACATACAAAACCACTTCCTAAAGATTTCTTTGCCACTCTTTCTTAATATTTTTTTTTACGACATGAGTAGATAGTAATCAATGAACCATGACTTGAGAAGTGTTTCTTCCCCGCCACAAGCACTCACCGGAGTCGTTACTCATAACTTCCTGGCCACCGCCACCCTCGGCCGGAGAGTCACGGGCAGCCCGTACTTCATGTAGAGGGTGGTGGTGAGCTTGGGCACCGCCCTGTGGCCCTCTGCCACCACCACTGAGTACCTCCACAGCACCGATGCCGCTACCATCTTCATCTGCATGAACGCGAATTTCTTCCCCACGCACAGCCTTGGGCCAGCGTTGAACACCGCGTACTTGAACTGGCTCTCACTCACCATCCGCTGTCCGTCCTCCCTCAACCACCTCTCCGGCCTGAACTCCTCGCAATCCATTCCCCACAGCGCCTCCATACGTGCCATCGAGAATATGCAGTACATAACTCGGTCCCCCTGTTTCAGCTCCGTGCCGTCGGGAAGCACGTCGTCCTCTTGGGCCTCCTTCATCTCCATTGGCACTGCCGGGTACAGCCTCAGGGACTCTGATAGTGCGGCTTGCAAATACACCATGTCGGTCAACTCCTCCGGTGTGAATACCACATCCGGATGCGCATCCCGACCCACTGGTGGGCATCGCCGTAAAATAATCTGGTGGATCTCGCTGAGGACTTTGGCTTCTATTTCCGTGTGCTTGTATATCAACCAGAAGAACCACACCAACGCGACAGAGCTCGTGTCACGGCCGGCTAAGATGAAGCTGACGCAGAAATCCCTGAGGAACTTGTTAGAGAAGTTGTGGTTCTTGTCCTCCATGAGCCGGGACAGGAGGTCGGACCGGTCACTAAACCTGCCAAGCTTGCTCAGCTCCGTCCGGCGGTCTGACACTGTCTTGTCGGCGAACTTGTGGACGATCCTTACAGCTTCCTTGAGCCTTTTCTCGTGCCCGAGCGAGAGAAACCTCATGGGTTTCCACACAAAAGGCGGCACCAAGAACCTAAACAGAGAATGCTTCTTGTATCAGTTACATTATGGAGAAATAAATCAAAAAGTGATGCATACTATATGAGATATGTCTCAACCTGAGCAGCGTTAGTTCGGTGGCCTCCTCGAACGCCCTAGCAAAGAGCACGTCGGGCAGATCGACGGTCAGGCAGCCCGGGTCAATACCAAAGGCGGCGGTGCAGATGTTGTCGAACGCGAACCGGAGGAGGACGTCCTGGAGGTCAAGCAGCGGCTTATCATCTCCTGGGGCAGCGACCCTTGCCTCCAGAACCTTGAGGAGCTTGTGGTGGACGAGTTCCCGCACGGTGTCGTACGAGTGCCGCACGAAGCGCGAGGAGTGCATCTCCGACGTAGCGAGCCGCCGCTGCTCCTTCCATTCGGCGTCGTCCGCGTTGAAGATCCCGCCTCCAAGCAAGTCGCGGAACCTCTCCCGGTAATACTTGCCCTTTGGGTAATTACCGAAGCGCGTCCGCACCACGTGCTCGATGTTGGCAGGGTCCACCGTGATGATCCCCCGGGCGCCGCCAAAGGCCACGCCGCGGTACCAGAACGTGCCCCCGGCCTTCCCCAGGGCCCGCGTCGCCCAGTCGTAGATCTCGTCCCGACCGAACGGAATGGAAGGGATGATACCGAGGAGCGGCCACAGCATGGGGCCGTTCTTGTTCGTCAGCCTCTTGACGATGCATGAGGAGATGAAGTAACCCAAGACAGCGATGGTCACGTCCCAAAGAGATACGTGATCCGCATGGGATCGGAGCCACTCCTTTGCGGAGCAAATGAGTGTACTGGCGGTCATCTTCGGATGTTATTCGATACACCTTTTTGCCGGCACTTTGCACTCGGCGATTATTTATGCAATTGGACCGCGGATTCGAATTTAATAGAGGGGTTGGACTTGGACCTCACAACGAAATCTTGGAAGAAGAAAAAGAAAATGGAAGAATCAAGAAGGTGATTAGAGGGATTAATTAGGAAGAAGCTTTGGTAGGTGCATCAAGCGCATTTGAAAGCAACTTTAACGTAAATACTTTTGGTAAAAAATATATACTTTGTAAAGTATTTTTACTTTTTTTATATAAAAAAAAGTGGCGGGAGGCGACCGGCGGCGGGAGGCGGCCAGTGACGGGCTGTGGCGACCTCCTGGTGACGACGACGACGGGTGGCGGCCTCGATTGGTGAGGACGGCGACAGGCAACAAGAAGCGGCGACCGGCGACGGGGAGGAGCGATGGCCGCCGCCGGCCGCGGGCGGGAGGCGGCAAGTGAATGTGATAAAGTTAACAAAAAATTAGTTTCATTTGAGATGCAACTTCCCAAAATATCTCCAGAGGTATTTTGGCCTAAAGGCCTTTGGAGAGCATTTGAAATGAAATTGTATATGCCTAAAGTGAGCCAAAAATGAACCAAACAACATTTACATTTGGTCAACGGACTTCAGAGCCCTAATGCGCATCTCAAATACTGAACCAAACAAGGCCGAATACTTGAGAAAAAAATTACCAAAAAGTTCTAAACCTACTCTAACTGTGTTAATTCAATCCTAAAATATCTAACGATCATAATTTCGATCATAATTTCCCAGGTAGAACCATTAAATTGAAGTTTGAGAATCAGCAAAATAAGAAAGACTCACATGCACAAGTTTCGAACATAGCTTGCGACGGAAGTTAGGAAGGAGTATGGTAACGGGAATTAAATTACTGGTGGGCCCAAGGGAACCTTTTGACAGCCCGTAAAGGAAAACAAAACATATTTCTTTGTTTTTTTTTCCTAATTTGCACTGATTATGTATCCAATGTCTTTTTCACCCTTCACTTGTTTTAAAGAACGAAAATTCTACTGTCCTTCCCCGTAATCATGTTATGTATAGAATGTACCCTAGTGGCAGGGGATCCCGATCCCTTAAATAGGGGATGATCTAATGGTGTCAAGTGTAGGGCACCCTTGCCACTAGGACATGGGATCCTGATCGATTTTTCGGGGCTCGGATCACCTGCCCAGGTATGGATCAGGTGCCTTAAGGCACTGCCATACCCCCCTCCCCACCCTCCATAAACATTTCCCCTCTATAAAAAGAGGGAATGGAGGGTGGGGATCCCACCTGCCCACATTTCTCCCCTGACCTTCAATCCACACTCTCCAAACATTTCCCCCTATAAAAAAGAAAGGGGTGGAGGACTGGGATCTAAGGTTTTCCCTGACCACAAGTCACGGGATCCGGATCCGATTTTTCACCTCCTCGCTTGTTTTAAGGAAAGAAAATTTCACCGTCCTTCCCGTGATCATGTTTGACAAAAAAACAAAGAATCAAACTTAATAACTGATCATACCATTTAGACCAAAAAAAAAATACTGATCATATCATCATTACCATGTATCGAATAACTTCTTCCCCAGCTCTTTTAAGGAAAGAAAATTTCACTGTCCTTCCACGCTACCGACCCCGTGGAAGGATTTCCCATTATGGTAGGGGATCCAAATCTCTTTCGAGTGGGGATTTCCTACCATGGAAATCCCTACATATTGAAATCCCCATCCTTCATTTGCGTGAGCCACCCATGTGAAGGGTGGGGATTTTAATGATCCCCTCTCGGATCCGGACTTTTTCCCTGTCTCACTTGGTTTTCCAAAAGTCTCTGGCACCAAAATCTTCCTCCCTCAATTATGAATGTTTTTTTTCCCCTTGAACTCAGACTTGGAAGTTCCAAACTTTTTTCAATTTTTATCTCAGTTTCGAAACTTTTCTCCCCCCTTTGCGTAGCGGAGAGACTATGCTAAGTAAACTGGCAAGAACATCAAAAGTGAGTGCGGCGAAACTTTAAATCTCTCTCAAACAGAATGGAGCCGAGAGATATAGTGTTTGGAATTTGGAAATGGTACTGAGAAGCCGTTAAACAGGGGAGGAACAAAAATGAAAGAATGATGAACCAGCATATTGAAACCTAAAAGGCCTTCAACGAATCTAACTAGATGAATTGTAGACAGTTCAAAATTTCTTCTTCGTACTGAGAAACTATCATCAGTCCAATGAAGATGTCACTCGGGTGATCCTCTGATATAAACACCTTAATATCAGGCAATTAGAATCATGGTCTAAAAGCCACTCTTTGTGAGAAAGTTGTCGGGCTGCTACCTTTCTTTAGCAGGCAAATACTCGGACTAGAAAAAGTCTCGACCACAAAGGTGAAGCTAAAGGCATCAATAGAGCTTTATCTTGATGTCAGTAGAACTCCGGCAGATGGGGCACGCCACGAGGCCATCAGCGCATTCGCAACACGTCTGTGGAATCAAAGCAAACGGAAGTCACCGTGTAAAACTACTAACCGTGCCGGGGGGCCAAGACGGAATCGAAAGGGGTTTCACTAAACTACCTGGTGACCGCAACCAAAAGCCATGTCCTTTGGACTGGTAAAACAAATTGGACAGACCTGCAAAAGACGAAGAGGAAAGCAACAGACCTCCATTCCATTTAGAGCTGCGAAAGCAAGGGGAGACATTATCAAGTCATGTACAATTGCCAGTTACTTACTAGTGACGACTACACGTCCTTATTCACTCAAAGCAATCCAGGTTATCTTCGATATAAGCAAATTCAAACAAGAGAACAAAACTTGTTTACCCCATTTTTCTCCCGACAGCTGGACGTAGGGGCTTTCGGGGTCGGGGTACAGCAGCCATTAGTCGTCGAGCCGCTCACCGGAGGTTTAACATGATCAGGTGGAGGTATAGGTATTCTCTCTGGAGCGTCTTGTCTTCGGCGCCTGTCGCGCCAAAGCCCAAAATGTAAGGGAAAGTTAAAAAGCTCGCCCAGCAAAAAGAAGAACCTCGAGAGTCCAACATATATAACCAGAAGTGAAACACGCGGACGGGGGGCCAAAAAAAAAAAAGGCACCCTAATAATCCCAGCTCAAGAGCCGCCTTGTACTGAGAAGGTATGTTCACCAAGGCCGCTAGGGCAAACTCCTCCTGCCTCGACCATGGACCCACGTGCCACGGCATGAACTCGGTGAAGTTTGTTGGGAAATTTCGTCAAATGAGATGAACAATGGAATCAGACTTTGAGGCGTGTCATCACTCTCTTTAAGGATTTATTCGCCCCACAACGTTATTAATGGTTTCCAGCAAATTTCCTCTAGAATACAACAAAGTCTCGATGAGAATAGCAGATAGCAATTCTGATATTTCTCCAAAATCTCTCTAAGAAACAATTGGAAACAAAGGCTGTATTTCTCTTGTGTTTAAAGAACGAAAATTGAGAGAAGAAGTGAAGAATTATTTTGAAAATGAACAAAACACTTGAATATATAATGAGAATGAACACACATTTTCGCATTCGAAAAATAGTTAATTGTCATGCAACTCTTCGTGTTCAAATAGTTTATTCAATAATACCTTTTCATGTATGAATTGGTAGTTATTTTCGAAGGGACACAAACATTCGAAAGGTTGTAAGAGTGCCTTGGAAAATAACCGTTGATTGAATAGATACAACCTTTCAAAGGCTATCAGAATCCTTTGTGAACAGTCGCACTGTTTCACTAAATAACAATGGCAATTGTTGATTTATGCCAAATCTAGTCCACGTGCGCACTCACATCTTTTCGATGTAGGACAAGACACCTCTTAGTTTGTTTTTACAAACAAACCACCAACAATCCCCCATTTTGTTTGTGAAAGCAAAATTACAAAATAAAATTTCTCAAAAGATACAGCCAACATTTCCATGAGATTAATATACATACATAAAGGTCTCTTTCGAGTTAAACTTTTATTTAGTGCAAGTATCTCAAAACTCTATCAAAGTTACAAGTAGCTTGGCTTTAAACTTATTACTCTATGTAATAGAATCGAACATACCGCACATATACTGACCTCTTGTTTCAGCGAAAAATTCATATTTACTCAGCACTATTATGGCCTTGTGCTTGTACTTGTTTCATGAGCTCTTTTGAAAGTAACCCCAACTTTCGTAAGAAGTGGCACCACTTCTAAGCCCATATATGTGAAGTATTTTCACGTGTTTCTGTTAGTAATGAACATGTTACTAAAACATATTATACTTCATTAAGAGTATAACTCAACCTTTAAACGTAACAGACGATACTGACTTATCATGTCCGGGCTAGTGTCAGCATCAAACAATCACTTTCAGTAACTTATTTTTACCCATTAAACTTTATATTAGTGATGTGCTAGTATCAGGTCGGGTTACCATTACTGATGATTTTAATCAAAGGGTTTCAGCCTAATTTCTTTTAAAGTCACCTTTACCACATCTCTTGATAAAGCCTTTGTTAATAGATCATTCATATTTTTGTTTGACCTCAAGTAGACAATTGTTATGGTACCCTCTTGAATCAATTGTCTCACGCACTTATGCCTTAGGCTAATAAGCCTAGACTTTTCATTATACGCGCTACTATAAGCTCTTGCCAAAGTAGCCTGATTGTCGCAATAACAAAAATAGGAGGCACAAGAGTAGACAATAATTTAATACCTAACAGTAAATTTCTTATCCACTCAGCCTCTTTTTCAATTGCCGCTAAAGCAATGAATTCTCATTCTATCGTTCAATGAGTTATGCATGTTTGTTTCTTGCTCACCCAAGATACAACATATCCACCCAATGTGAAAATTCATCCGAAAGTAGAATATTTTTCTCTCACAATAGAAATCCAAAAACATCGGTATGTCCTTCTTATACATCCAGATAATTATTATAGGACAATCACAAATTTTTTAGTTCTCTTAACCAAAATTCTGTGATGTCATTACAATGTTTTATATTTGGATTACCACTATATCTACTCAATTGACACACGCAAATGTAATCTCAGGTCTAGTACAATGTATCGCATACATTAAGGCTGCGTTTGGTAACGTTTGTGTTCCTGGGAACATATTTGGAACAGAAACATTTTTTTGTGTTTCTGTTTCCGGTTACGATTTTTGGGAACAGAAACGCGTTTGGTAAGTTAAAAAAATACTTTTCTAGCCAAAAGGAAGGATCGACGATGGCGGCGGTCAACCAGAGACCGGCGGCGGCAGCGGCGGGGGCAACCGACGACGACCAGAGAGCGTTAGGATCAAAAGTGTTCCAGAAACAAAAAAGCATGTTTCTTTTTTGTTTCTTTTTTTAGGACCAAAACACTTTTGGAACATTCTTTTGCCAAACGCGTTTCTGTTCCAAAAGTGTTCCCAGAACACTTTTGGAACAGAAACACATTCTAGGGAGCGTTACCAAACGCAGCCTAAAGATCCAATAGCACTTGCATATTTAAGTTGTGCTATTGCTTTACCAGAATTATAATTTAATTTCATACATGAATCAAATAGAGTACTCATTTCTCTAAAGCCAAGATGTTCAAATTTATTTAACATCTTTTTAGTATAATCACATTGGCTAAAAAAGTAACCCCCACTATTTTTAACTTTAGGTCCCAAGATATATCTACTTTACCGAAATCTTTCATTTTGAATATGGAAGTTAAATAATTCTTAGTCTCAATGATTCTAGTTATATTAATGCCAAAGATAAGCATATCATCAACCAGAAAAGCACTAACCTTCCATTCAAGCTTAATACTTCTCGCTTAATCAAGAAGTGCTTTCATCCACTTGGAGACATCTGGCTTCGAAAAGCTACAAGTAATTACTCAAGTGACAAGAAATGCATGCTTATTAGAACCAAAGACTAATAACATGCACATCGGGTACTACACTCTCTTGGTACCAAAGTAGATCAATGAACCTGCACCCTAAAGGGCATTGCGCAATAACAGGTTAATTTCATTGCCAATTACTCGTTTGGCACTTAGTGACAATCCGCACCAAGCTTTCTAGTCAAATCATCCATTGTTTCCCCATCAAAGAAGGAGAAATCACGTGAAAGGAGAGGCTAGTATAGAATCTCTCTCGTTCGCTTGACAATGATCTTATTTCCAATGTTGAAACTGCAATCTCATACACCAAAGGTTTTAACCTACATATCATGCATTAATGCACAAAAGAACCAAGAGATATATGGCAATGATATGTTGAAAATACCGATATCATCAATTGATGTGGCATTTAGATCTCTGAAAGAGCAATGACAATGAGGGCGGAGAAACTAGTGAAAATGATCCATCGGTTCTTGACGACTAATTCCCCCGTCTTGTCAGCACACGCCTCACCATGAACGGCTTCTCCAGCATCTTCACCACTCTAATTTAATTTAATTTTTTTTACAACGAGCATATCTCTCGTCATCGTCAACGAATATCAGAACCATAATAGAGAATGAAGCACGATATAACTTCTTCAATACAAAGGAGAACAAAGGCAACTTACCCCTATTCAATTATTTGGTCCCACTCGTTAGCGAGATTAGGAACGACGGCATGAAACCCATGCCATTAGAGTTGCTGGGTCTGTCATTTTTTTTAAAATAGAAAAACCATTTCAACAGCACAAATTCTTGCCACATAGTTTGTATCATTCAAATGGAAGACTGACCAACACGCAACATCATCATGGAATAACCGAAGACCACAAATATAGATTTTTTTTGTAACGATTAGTCTAGCACGTATAGAAAGAACTAACAATCATTTGTGCTTCCCTGGACAAACAAACCGATTTTGAAGAGGCTTCGACTGAACTAACAATCGTTCGTACGATTTTCGCCTTGCCGTCTTTGGATCTTCTTTCTGCGTCAATGTTTGCGCCGCCGCGCAATAAAGGCCGGCATGACCTTCCGCCTTATGAAATTTGACTCATCATTCGAAACTCCGTAACAACATTGCGACCGCATGCCAACACTAATCATCTTGGTCGACGCCCACATGACCATCATCGAAGAAGACAAGCGTCTCAATAATCGCATCGCTTCGTCCGAATCCCCCGAAGGAACTTTCATTCATCTCTATCTTCACATCGTTTCGGGCATCCCTAATGTGGGAAATCAGCATCACTAATCTTTTTTTTTTCAAACACTCTTGTAATGCTCTCGACCTTTTAATATCTGTTCACAGCATTTCATGCCTTGAACAATATATCCCCATATGCAACTCATCCTTGGAGATGTATGAACTTTGCCCAAACACCTTTGACTCCATTGTTTCAAAATAAATCCTTAAAATTGTTGGAAAATTTCGTCAAATGGGATGAACAATGGAATCAGATTTTGTCCCACATCTTTTCGATGTGGGACAAAGAACCTCTTAGTTTGTTTTTACAAACAAACCACCAACAAAGTTGACGATCTACAATAAAATTAATAAGTATATTTCATATGATGAGTACGAGTCGAATGTGTGGCGACAGCTTGAACAGGCAAGATGCAAAAGGCTACTTTCGTGATCAATGGGCTCTCTACCTGGAAGTTACTGAAGGCACGTGCAGGAATTTTGGGGGCAAATTCCTTCGTCATATACCACGCGCCATCTCCAACCCCGACCAGAACTATAGATAAAGGGAACTCCCTGCAAAGGTTAGGGCATCATACCATGTCCCAGAAGAGAGTTAATAAGAAGAGAGGATCGACCCATGTGAAATCGAGGACAACCTTAGGGTGCGTTTGTTTTTAGGAAAGTATTTTCAAGGAAAGTGTTTTCAGGACTTTCGTCTGTTTGGTTCGCGAAAAATGATTTGGTCAACGGAAAGTACTTTTCCGTCAACAAAGATTTTATTCATTAAAATAGGAAAGTGAATTTCCCAAAATAAAAAGGTGAAAACACTTTCCCAAATTTGAATCTCTCACTTTCTTTGAAAACGGGACTGAAGCCGATCCCGGGGATTGATCCCGGGACCGGGGCCGGGGCCCGGGACCCGGGGCCAGGAACCGAGAACCGGGCCCCGATCTCGGCCCAGGCCGGGATCCAGGACCGGGAACCGAGGCCGGGAATCGGGGACCAGGGTGGGGACCCGGGAACTGGGGACCGAGACCGGGCTCGGAGCCCAGGGCCGGGGACCGGGGCCCGAGGCCGGGGCTGGGGTTGGGGACCGTGGCCTGGGCCGGGGGTCGAGACCGAGATTGTGGCCAGGGCCGGGGCCGGGAACCGGGGCCCGAGGCCCGGAATCGAGGATCGGGACAGGGGCCCAGGGCCGAGGCCGGGGACCGGGACCCGAGGCCGAGACCTGGGCCGGGGCCGAGAACGTTGGACCGGGGCCGGGAAACGAGAACCATGAACAACTATTTGAGAAACTACAATCCTCATCACAAAGGGAAAAAAAAAAGTCAAGCTACAAGTTATACAATGAATCAGGCCTCCAAAGTACAATTTTTGTCCTTCAAACACTTCACTTCACCCTTATAATTTGTGAACACCCACATGAAATCAGTCAAAACAATCTCATGGGATGGCATTTTGTTTTATTTAGGAAAATAACATATCAAAATTTGTAGACCATGAACAACTATTTGAGAAGCAAGGACCATGAACGAAAAAAAAAATGAAAACAACAAATGGTGGTCTACGAAAATATTTGTGTATGTAACAATGAAACATACGCAAAAAAAACATGTTGAAAATAGTAAAAATGCACTCAAAATACCACTTGTAATTAGAAAATGAAACTCACTACCATTGCCGTTGCTATCAGTGTCGTATTCCACCACATACTCACTCCTTGTCGACATGCTAATCAATAAGTGTAATGGCCTTCCCTTTGATGAACGAAGCACTGATTGAACCATATTAAGAAACTAACCTTCATAAAAACGAAAGAACTTAGAGCCTTTAGGAAAGTGCGACGACTAAGAGAGTCCCTTCTGAAAAACTGACCTCGGCTGAATTACAAAAACAAAAACAAAGACAATCAAAACGATCTTCGAATTGAGAGAGTGAAGACAGAGTCAACCCTAGGAGTATATTTTTTTTTTGTTCAAATTTCTTTCGAAATCCTTATGTTGAACTAGTGAAGAGATGAGGGAATGTGATTATTGTGTCTCTCCCTCTCTCGTGATTCTCTCTCTCCAATCTTTCCATCCATGGCAGTGTAGTGCAGTAAACTCACTGATCTTTGCTTGTTCTGGAAGGAGGGGGCGGCCTTCGCTTGGAAGAGGTAGGTTATATCGCCATCGCTACCGGCAGCGACCAATTCACACTGCCTCCTGGTCACACGCCGCGAACGCTCGCCAATGCTTGCTCTGGTGACACTTTCTCGATAACCATTTCTTACGATGAAGGGTGTTGGTTGGAGAAGAGCATGGGTTGAAAGAAAAGGAAAAGAATGAGGGTTTCAGGATTTTAATTTAAAGTTTTGTCTTTTTCTTATTTATTTTTTTGGACAAATTTGCCCTTGTTCCGATCGTCAAAAGTATCACATGCTTGCCGAAGGTGAGCTCAGGTCTTAATTTGGAACGAGTTAGACACTTAGGGCCCTTAATTGAAATATGATTGGGCACTTTGGACCCTTTTTTGAAACAACGTAGACTTCAGGCCCTTTTTTGAAAAAACAAAGGGATTTGGAGTCCTTTTTTGAAATTTTCCCTAAATATGTTGCTAATTTTGTCTAATCTATGCTACGATGTTTGGTGATACGTCATAAAAAGTATACTTAATGTGTCCATCATCTCAACCGCTCTCCTGCGCTAACCTAAAAGTGATGACATCTTAATTAATCGAGTCGTGTTTACGGTTGAGTTTAGGTAGGTCTAACTAACTTGTGTATCTACTGAACCTAACAAACCCAAAATAACCTAAGTGACGTTAAGTATAGAGCACAAATCTACGTGCTTCAAAATGACCCAAAATTCGTCATACAACACAAATTATTTCACGAGGCAAAAATACACTTTTAGTGCCAAAAGTTGTGTACAGAGATCACTTTAATGTCAAAACTTCCAAACGGACCACTTTAGTGCTAATTTTTTTTTAAAAAACGATCACTTCAGTGTTGACTCCGATTTAAGCTGACGTGGCTCGCTAAAAATCTGACACATGTCATTTTTATTATTATTTAAGATGACGTGACACATTAGAGTTAGTACTAAAGTGATCGTTTCTAAAAAAACTTGGCACTTAAGTGATCGTTTTTTTTAAAAAAAAGTTAGCACTAAAGTGATCCGTTTGAAACTTTTTTCACTAAAGTGATCCTTTTATCTCCGACTTGGCACTAAAGTGGTCTCCGTACACAACTTTTGGCACTAAAAATGTACTTTTCCCTATTTCACGATATTGATGTCTCTATCAATTTTCAACTATTGGTACATGTAAATAAGAAGTTACGAGATATATTGGCGCATCAATAGAATAATCGTGTGGGTTGAAGGGTTCTCAGCTACTGAATATATGGTATCTCCATTGCAAATTTTGACGGGGCTAAATTTCATTGACATAGATCCTCTGCTTCTCACGAAACTCCCATGGGTGGCTCATCCTATCTCGACCATTGATGTACATTTACCCATATCGATGGTTGAGAATTGATTAAGATATCAAGGGAAGTATCATGCGAGGCAATGGACCTTCCTTCGAAATGTACCATATTGCAAATTTGTTCCCCTTAAAGGATTGAAAAAATAAATAATCATGTGATATATATCATGACACACCATACGCAAACACATACAAAACCACTTCTTGAAAGATTTCTTTGCCACTATTTCTTAATATTTTTTTACGACATAAGTAGATAGTAATCAATGAACCATGACTTGAGAAGTGTTTCTTCCCCGCCACAAGCACTCACCGGAGTCGTTACTCATAACTTCCTGGCCACCGCCACCCTCGGCCGGAGAGTCACGGGCAGCCCGTACTTCATGTAAAGGGTGGTGGTGGTGAGCTTGGGCATCGCCTTGTGGCCCTCTGCCACCACCACTGAGTACCTCCACAGCACCGATGCCGCTACCGTCTTCATCTGCATGAACACGAATTTCTTCCCCACGCACAACCTTGGGCCAGCGTTGAACACCGCGTACTTGAACTGGCTCTCACTCACCATCCGCTGTCCGTCCTCCCTCAACCAACTCTCCGGCCTGAACTCCTCGCAATCCATTCCCCACAGCGCCTCCATACGTGCCATCGAGAATATGCAGTACATAACTCGGTCCCCCTGTTTCAGCTCCGTGCCGTCGGGAAGCACGTCGTCCTCTTGGGCCTCCTTCATCTCCATTGGCACTGCCGGGTACAGCCTCAGGGACTCTGATAGTACGGCTTGCAAATACACCATGTCGGTCAACTCCTCTGGTGTGAATACCACATCCGGATGCGCATCTCTACCCACTGGAGGGCATCGCCGTAGAATAATCTGGTGGATCTTGCTAAGGACTTTGGCTTCTACTTCCGTATGCTTGTATATCAACCAGAAGAACCACACCAACGCGACAGAGCTCGTGTCACGGCTGGCAAAGATGAAGCTGACGCAGAAATCCCTAAGGAACTTGTTAGAGAAGTTGTGGTTCTTGTCCTCCATGAGCCAGGACAGGAGGTCGGACCGATCACTCAACCTACCAAGCTTGCTCAGCTCCGTCCGGCGGTCTGACACTGTCTTGTCGGCGAACCTGTGGATGATCCTTACAGCTTCGTTGAGCCTTTTCTCGTGCCCGAGCGAGAGAAACCTCATGGGTTCCCACACGAAAGGCGGCACCAAGTGAAGAGAAAGAAAACTCTCCTTTCTTTATTCAATGAATATTTTTCTGTACATTTACAATATACAATCCTGTCATATATATAGGACAACAGATAACCCTAATTAAGAGATACACAATAGGAATGATTCTATACTAGGAAGAAATATATACAATAAAACTTCCTAACAAATAGGCTAAAATAGCTCACGACCACACTCCCCCTCAAGTGGGTGCAAAGATGTCTTTGATACCCAACTTGATAAGTGAGCTATGAAACTCTCTACTTGACACAGCCTTTGTCAATATATCAGCTAACTGGTCTTCAGACTTCACAAATGGTATCTGGATCACTTTTGCATCCAAATTCTCTTTGATGAAATGTCTGTCAATCTCCACATGTTTGGTTCTATCATGCTGAACTGGATTATGAGCAATGTTTACGGCTGCTTTATTATCACAAAACAATTTTATTTCTAAACCTGGTGGATACCCGAGCTCGGTTAGCAGCTTTCGAAGCCATAGAAGTTCGCATGACCCATTTGCTACACCTCTAAATTCAGCTACAACCTTTTGTTTCTTACTTCTCCATGTAACAAGGTTGCCTCCCACAAATGTAAGATACCCTGATGTAGACCTCCTGTTTGTCACACTTCCAGCCCAATCTGCATCTGTGTAACCCTCCACTTCAAGGTGGCCATTTTTTGCAAACAGCAGTCCCTTTCCTAGGGCTGACTTCAAATATCGAATGATGCGCAACACAGCACTCATATGATCCTCACTAGGTGCATGCATGAACTGACTCACCACACTTACTGCATGAGCAATATCAGGACGTGTATGTGATAAGTAAATCAATCGGCCTACTAACCTTTGGTATTTTTCTTTATTAGTAGGCGTCTAATCAGGGTACTCTCCAAGTTTACAGTTTTGTACCATAAGGGTGTCCGCAGGCTTGCAATCTAGCATGCCAACTTCGGTCAAAAGATCAAGAACATATTTTCGCTGAGACAAGTAAATCCCTTCCTTCGACCTAGCAACCTCGATTCCTAAGAAATATTTCAAACCTCCCAAGTTCTTCATCTCAAACTCCCTCGATAATAATTCCTGCAGTCTCATAATCTCGGCACTATCATTGCCTGTAATAATCATGTCGTCTACATATATGATAAGAGCTGTTATTCTTCCTTGAGTACCTTTTAAGAACAAAGTATGATCTGAATTACTTTGGGAGTATCCATACCTTTTCATAGCTGAGCTAAAGCGACCAAACCATGCACGGGGGGACTGCTTCAACCCATACAATGATCTTTCCAGCTTACAAACCATGTTCGGCTGATCTGCGCATCCTTATCCAGGTGGAAGCTCCATATAGATCTCCTCCTCTAAATCTCCATGAAGAAATGCATTCTTCACATCAAATTGATGTAAAGGCCAGTCCAAGTTTGCAGCCAGAGATAACAATACTCTTATCGTGTCTAACTTTGCAACTGGAGAGAATGTTTCTTGATAATCCACCCCATAAGTCTGTGTATACCCTTTAGCTACTAGTCGTGCCTTATACCTCTCAATAGTGCCGTCTGCTTTATGTTTAACTGTAAACACCCACCTACATCCAACCGGCTTCTTATCCTCTGGTAGTTTCACAAGTTTCCAGGTTTGATTTTTCTTCAATGCTTCCATCTCTGCCGCCATCGCTTGAAGCCATTTCGGATCCTTCATAGCTTCTTCAACCCTGTTTGGAACTTGAATTGAGGAAACCATGGACACGAAGGCTTGTAGTGGTGTGGACAACCTCTTGGCAGACACATAATCTGCAATAGGATATCGAGATCGGCGGTCTTCTACATCTGGAGAATATCGATTCGGTGGTTTACCCCTATTATGCCTATCAAGCAACTTATAACCAGTAAGCACATCAGTATCTTCAAACGAATCAAGTACAGTAGAAGTACTTACCTCAGGTTCATTCTCAGGAGCTTGGAGTGGTACTGAAGAGGAGGAAGAGGGCGAAGACAAGGAGGGCTGTTGCTGTTGTGTATCTGTTGGCACCTATTCGGTTGCTACTGCTTCTATGTCGCCCAACCATGCGCTTATCTCACGGTCGTAAGGCAGTAGCTCAGAATCGCACGGCCGTGCACACCCATCCGTTGCACACCCATCCGTCGCTCCTGTAGTCCCAACCTCCCATGCACACCCTTCCGTCGCTCCTGTAGTCCCAACCTCCCACCAATGTCTAGTTCTACATTTAGTCTCCCCCTGAACAGGACACTGGGGGAAGGAAAATAGGATTCCGTCTCGGTAAATGTTACATCCATGGTGACATATGTGCGCTTTCCGGCAAGATCATAGCACCGATACCCTTTCTGAGAAGGGCCATAGCCAAGAAACACACATTTGACTACACAAGGGTCAAGTTTGGTCCACTGATTTTTGTGAAGATGAACATAAGCGACACACCCAAACACCTTAGGAGGTAATGTAAGAACCGAAGGAAGAGACACATGAGCGGCAAGTGCTTGCATTGGCGTCTAATAGCGCAGAATGCGAGAAGGCATGCGATTCAACAAATAAGCAGCTGTAACTACGACAGAATCCCAAAAACGATGGGGAACATGGCCACCCTCCAACAGTGCTCGAGTGGTTTCAAGTAGATGGCGATTCTTGCACTCAGCAACACCATTTTGCTGAGGAGTTTGATGTATCAAACCATGTTCCTGAAAATAAGCTGCAAGAGGTTTACTTAAGTATTCGCCACCATTATCAGACCGGAGAACCTAAAGTTTGGCCCCAAACTGAGTTTGAATCATACGATGGAAAGTCCGAAAGATAGCTTGAGCCTCATTCTTATGTTTCATCAAATATAGCCAAGTCATACGTGTGCAATCATCAACAAAGACGATAAACCATCGAAATCCAGATACAGTAGTAATAGGAGATGCACCCCATACATCAGAATGAATTAAGGAAAAAGGAGTAGAACTGATATTCAAACTGGGAGGAAAACTGGTGCGATGGCTCTTTGCCAAAATACAAGTATCACACTGAAAACTAGAGTTCGATAGACCATGAAATAACTTGGGAAACAAATGCCGTAAATACTCTAAACGACGGTGCCATAACCAAAGTTCCTTCTCTTGAGCTAACTGTCCACGAGAATAATAGGTCCGTCCAGAAGTAATGTCATCCACGAAATACAGCCCATCCCTCTTGGTACCACGCCCAATAATCTCCTTTGTGAGAATGTCCTGAAACAAGCAAAAATCAGGGTACATAAGTACAACACAGTTTAACTCGCTGGTAAGTTGTCCAACCGATAACAAACGATTAGACAATGTAGGAATAAGTAAAGTATGAGATAGAGAGAGAGAAGGCGTAATAGACACACGCCCCGCAGCCGTCACAGGAAAGCTATGCCCGTTGGCATTGTAAATATGATCTTGACGTGGTGTAGTAGATGTAAGAAGGTCACCAGATTTCGGAGTCATATGATAGTAGCTCCAGAATCGATTATCCGCCCATGATAACCATCACCATGTCCATTAGCAAAGATAAACCCATAATTACCTTCAGGAGATTCGGCATTAGCAGATTCAGGCTCCATAGGAATTAATGACAAGCCGCTAGTAACTAAGGATGCTTGCCCTCCATTCCTCCCCTTCTGTGAGCCCGGTTTCTTCTTCTTGGTCTGAAAATCATCCCACCAATCCGGATAACCATGTAGTTTAAAACAAGATGCTGCTGTATGTTTAGGATTCCCACAGTGAGAGCACCCCTCAGATTGAATTTGCATACCAGGTCTAGGGCGAGCTCCTGAGGCAGAAGGCACTAACTGGAGGTGCGAATCACCCTTGCCTCGCTGTGACATCATGGCGGAACCAGAGGTGACCCCGACGGGAGTAGAGAACATGACAGATTGGCGCATATCTTCTCGCCTAACCCGTGCATAAGCTTGCTCAATAGTGGGGAATGGATCCATCTTTAGAACATCAGCACGAACATTATCTAGGCGGTCATCGAGACCGTTGTCGCGACCCGTCCGAAGCGGACGCGGCTAATGGATTACCGATCACGGGTCTTGGATCGGCGCGAGCCCTCCCAGGCCCATACCAAATCGCGGCGGGAGTATTTTTCAGAAGGATTCGACGATAAGAGTCGATCGCTTTCGACCTTAGTGTGGTCGTGGTGGCATGTGCAACTTGTGCATGCATTTGGAGTCGCCACCGGTCTTTCTTGGAGGGTAGACCGGAAACCTTACCAACCGATTGGGAGAGATCGATCAGTTCTACGGAACCAAAGATTTTGGGTTCGGGGACTTGGTTACGCTGGTGTCGTTACCAACGCCCTTTCGGTACCTAACGCGAGTGATTTTCTTAGCTAAGAGTTCATGCAGGCGCAATTTTGGGTGAGGTAAGTCTGACTTTGCACATTAACCAGTTTAACATGCTCACGTAATCATAATAAATAAATAGATGCCAATCACATAAACATCTATCCTACGTGGTGATCATGGAATTATGATTTAATGGGTCTCGAGCCAATGAGACCACATTTAATCATTTTAATAATGGAGAGCCGCTCTTCGCTTCTTCTTGGTTTCTTGAACTCTTCAAGAATCGGGCCCCAAAGAGCTCGCCGACTTAAAAGGCTCCTCCACGTAATCCTCGTAGCATTTACATCAACAATTGACTATACTAAAAATACTCTTCAAGAATCGGGCCCCAAAGAGCTCGCCGACTTAAAAGGCTCCTCCACGTAATCCTCGTAGCATTTACATCAACAATTGACTATACTAAAAATAAAGATTACATGAAAAATAAAAGGAGTATGCAACCTCCATTTAATAATTACAACCCCAAATATATAAATACTCACCATACATTCATACATACATCAATCACATTGATTAGGGATTTTTCCATGATCACCACCCTTCCACGTAAGTAATAAATTCACAATTTAAAACTTAGGAAGGCACAATAAAAATTCTACGTTGAATCATATTCAGGATTTTTACGTAAAATAAGATAGCCATAAATTTTCGATTCAAAATTGATTTAGTCTCAATTTTTGCTACGTTGATTAATTTATCATATAAAATAATCAACCTCCATTAGCCATGTAAGACGAACAATTCGTTAATACATATTGGCCATAGTATTGCAAAAATTGCAAAAAATCAATTAAATGCACGAAAACACCTAAGGATCGGCTCTGATACCACTGTTGGGATCTACGTAACACGTAGCGGAAATAAATAACAACCCATACATGTATCTCCAGAGGCGTACTTCGTGCATTTCAATCGAAAAAAAAATCACAAAGCCTCAAAGGGAGTAAATAGATTACCTCTCGTAGCGTGCTTGAACGGAGGTGTCGGTTCGATGTTCTTCGATCTTAGCCTCCACAAGTGTTAGGCATCTAGTTCGGACGCACCACCAATTGACGAACGGGGAGACGACTAATAACTCCACAACAATTGTGCTAGCAATATGCGGAATCAATATTCCGAACTTAGCATATTTTGCTCACTCAAGATTATGAGAATATAGAGAGTGTTTGTATTCTTCTCTCTAAGCTCTCAAAAATTTGCACACTCTACAAAATGTCTCTCCTTCTCCCCCAACCTCAAAACTCTTGCCATCCTTTTATAGCCAAAAATACCTTCCAATAAATTGTATTTAAAAATAGCACTAACAATTATAAATTCTATCTAAAAATAGCACTCACAAATAAATGACATTTAAAAATAGCACTAACAATAGCACTCACAATTTATAATACAAAAATGCTATTTAAAAATAGCACTAACAATAGCACTCACAATTTATAATACAAAAATGCTATTTAAAAATAACACTAACAATTATAAATTCTATCTAATAATAGCACTCACAATTTATGATAAATAAATGCCATCTAAAAATAGCACTAACAATAGCACTCACAATTTATGATAAATAAATGTCATTTAAAAATAGCACTAACAATAGCACTCACAATTTATAATACAAAAATGATATTTAAAAATAGCACTAACAATACCACTCACAATACAAAAATGCTAAAAAAAAAAGCACTAACAAAGTTGTTAAAAATAATAACCATTATTATTATTACAAGAGTTAAAGAGGTTACCAAACAGTATAAATACACACAATGTATAAATACGTATGACGTATAAATACGTAGAGCATACGTATACATCCAAAAGACCAAATCAGCCTGAATTGAGGCATCCAATGGATTGGGCATGATGAAAATTATGGGGTAGAGGTGTTGAATTTTAATGGGTATGCCCGTGTGAAATTCAAGATCCGTGAAACCGGAGACTAATTGAAAGAAAAATATGCAATTAAGCCCCTTTGGTTAAAATTGATCAAATTGGAGGGCAAATTGACCCAATTGCACATCAAATCTTTAGAATACAATGTCATAGCTTATTGAAAGTGAGAATTGAAAATCAAAAGACTCGAAATGCATTTGTTTAGGCTCGGTTCGGGTTTATGTTTGAAGGAACATATGGACCCGAGCCGAATTTTCAAGATTCTAAGTGACACATTTGAAGAGGAAATTAAAACAAAATTATTGAATATTTTTGTGTATTTTTCTGACCACGAATGGTATTTTTCTGATTTTTTGGGTATTTTTATAATTAAATAAATTCGAAAAATATTATAAAATACCAAAAAATATTTTTTGTTCAAAATCGGTCCCCGAGGCTAGGCCAAGGCTTCCAAAGCTGATTTTGTGATTTTATGACCTTTTTTGATATTTTTAATTAATTTTAAAAAAATAAAAATCGCGATAACATATGGTCAAAAATCAAGTGTCAACAGCTGCCCCTCTTTGAGAGTGAGCTCGCAGAGGTTGCTTTCAAAGACAAGATGGCACTTGATTCCTAACCGACTCAACAGGGAAAATGAAAGAAGAAATGCTATGACATCGGATCCTTAAGGGTCTTGATGAAAGCTCAAATTAATCCCCGGTTTACTCTAACAATTTGAACATGGGCCGGAGTGAGAGAGGCTTACCTGAAGCTCACCTGTCGGATGCTGCCGGTTATGATAACTTTCAAGAAGATGCCTAGGACTCGTCACAGAAAATCCTAGGGAGATTAAGTTCTGACCTGTATGGTAGGTCATACCATTATGGGATTCCTAATTGGTAGGAACCTAAGGAAGGCGCATCCCCACGCTTTGGGATTTGCCAGAGATTTTAATCCGTATGGTGGATCGGACCTTCGTGTTGATCCTTAAGGCGGTATCTACCTCGTGTTGACCCTTATGGCGGTTTCTACCATGAGTTGACCCTTCAGGCGGTTTCTACCATGAGTTGACCCTTAAGGCGGTTTCTACCTTGAGTTGACCCTTCAGGCGGTATCTACCAAAGTTTTGACCCTTCAGGCGGTTTCTACCTTCAAGTTGACCCTTCAGGCGGTTTCTACCTTGGTTTGACCCTTCAGGCGGTTTCTACCTTGAGTTGACCCTTCAGGCGGTATCTACCATGAGTTGACCCTTCAGGCGGTTTCTACCTTGTTTTGACCCTTCGGGCGGTTTCTACCTTGAGTTGACCCTTTAGGCGGTATCTACCATCAGTTTTGACTTTGAAAATGGGTCTCATGACGAGGGTTCTCCACGTCCGATGAGATTTCCTGAATTTTGAAAAGGGGTCTCATGACGAAGGTTCTCCACGTCCGGTGAGACTGCCTAAATTTTGAAAAGGGGTCTCATGACGAGGGTTCTCCACGTCTGGTGAGACTGCCTGATTTTTGAAAATGGGTCTCATGACGAGGGTTCTCCACGTCCGATGAGACTGCCTAATTTTTGAAAAGGGGTCTCATGACGAGGGTTCTACACGTCCGATGAGACTGCCTAATTTTTGAAAATGGGTCTCATGACGAGGGTTCTCCACGTCCGATGAAACTGCCTAAATTATGAAAAGGGGTCTCATGACGAGGGTTCTCCACGTCCGATGAGACTGTTTGATATTTTGAAAATGGGTCCTGGGACGAGGGTTCTCCACGTCTGATAGGACTTTTTCTTTTAAAAGGGTTTTTCTTCCCATCTTTTTTAGAGATCCCGAAGTTTGTCGGGAATTCAGTTTTTGAAGTAGTGAAAAATTTTATTTTGACAAAACTTCACTTGAGTCTGTTGAGACGACATTCTGGGAGTTGGGTTCTCCAGGTATCCTGCATAAGTTTGAGCCTGAAAGATTTTTCTTCACCAAGAAAACGTTAGTAATCTTTGGGAAGACCACGGCTGTCCATTTTGACAAAACCGTATGATTTAAGTTTTAATCATGAAATGTGCATTTTGATGCCGGAGGTTATCCAAAGCATTCTTGCAATATGCAAATGTGATCACAAATCCCTTGCACGGAAAATCTGGATCAACAGTTTGAAAATTCCAAAAAGAGTTTGTTCAAAACATCAATTGGAATATTTCTCGACAATGAGGTCTTCTCACCTGTTTTGCGATCGTGGTTTTTTATAGGGGATGCACTCGATTCCCTACTAACCTGTGCCTAGGTTTTAGGCTCATTCGCAGCGCATACATTTTGATCGGTCGGGAGGTCTTCCACGGGACCGTAATGTTGGGCTTGGATATTGGTCTTCAAGGGGGACTCACTTTTGAGTCAAGGTCATTGAATGAAAGTTTTCACCATCTGCTCCGGGTTTACAAGTCAAGAACCCTGCAAAATGAGAAAGAAATAGTCTTGCTCGTACTTCTTCGAGCTGAGCTATATGTTAACCCAAGTGTCTTAGTCAGAGAAGACTGTTTCAGGGTTGTGATGTTGGTAGGAGCGGGGACCGAAAAAGGCTTGTTTTTGGCCCAGAATTTATGAGGGGTTTGACATTGGTGATCATTGCAAATTTGCCACCTGTCCTTTCTTTTCTGCATCTTTAGCCTTTGAGGCGCGCAACCTATCTTGCGGTATGCACCAGCTCTTTAAGGAGCGTCTCTTGTTGCATTCAGAGACCGACTCTCTCTATGTCTTCGTTCTGCGCTTAATAGCATTCGGGGAGCAGCCTTTTGGATTTGGCTCCTTTAGAGGTTTTTCTCTCTTCCTCACGAGGCTTCATTGGGGGTCAATTTAACAATTTTCACGAGCATCGGCCTTGCTTTTACCAGGCACTTTGCTTTTTCTTAATTCCGTGGATTTTTCTCATTCATTTTTGAAATCCCACTTTTTCTCATCTTCATGGGATCATGTTAGACATGCTTTAAATATCAGTCCGGGAATTCTCTTCGTAATCCCTGAGTCTTGAACTCTTCCATTTTTGAAGTGGTGCGGCATCCGTCTTGGGATGATCACCAATGGGTTCATGAAATGAATTTGCAGGCTCAAGTTGGCTGTGCAAAGGATTCAGTGTGTGGGATAGAGAAATGAATGCTTCTCGTCATCCTATGGCACTTGGATTACCATATAAACAACACACAAAGATTGATGTTAGTCCGAGCAAGAAAATTTCTAACCATTTTCTCCTGATGCTGCTGGATTCACCTCCATTTTGCCCCGATGTAGGGTGATTCTTGACAGGGTTGAGAATGAAAACCGCCGTTTAAAGGGGTTGTCAATGGTCACCTGTAGTGTTTGGGGATATGAAACGAATGCCTCCGTCATCCCAATCTATGTAATTGCTGCGAATAATCCCTACTTCCGTAGGTCCAGATTTTTCTATCTGATCCGCTCCACTTCTCTCTCAAGTGTGTATAGGACGTGTTTGGACTAGGCTTTGCCTCTCGTCTTTGAGAAAACGTCCTTTTGAAAGTTTTAAACAACTTTTGATTGAAAAAATATTTTTTTTGTTTTCTCCAAAAATTTTACCCGTCAAGGGGATTTTATGATGCACCATGCATATTCTTATTCATGTTCAGACAACCTCCTGTTTCAAAACATGAATGCCAATGAAGTTAGAATTCTATGTCTTTTCTAGACATCAGATTCTGAGAGCTTTTCTTTTCTTCTCTGTTTTTTATTCAACATCTGCAATGGATTGGGGAAAAGGATACTTACCTGTCCCCAGAGGCTGGAGATCCCTGAAAATGCGGAAGAAACATGTTATTGTACGTTCACGAATTTTTCAAAAAATTAGAACGATACAATTTACCCTTGGTCATATATTTCCAACGGGTAATACATGGGATGTGAAAACCCGTTTTGCCCTGATGGCAAGCCCCTGTCAAAAACAAACAATAAGTGTCAGTTTGTGTTCCAAAATTCAAGACCAATTGGAACGATACCGCCTTGTTCTTGCTTGGCGTTTTCATTTGAACACAAACGCGCGGCTTGCAGAATCTGGCCCTCTATCTTGTGGCCTTGATCCCTCCGTTTGGTTGGCGATGAATCATTCTCAAGGATTTGCCCCAGAGGAGATCCATTTGTATTTTTGGACACATTCCAGCGCCACTCTTCAGAGTTCCTTTTATTCAAGGAAAAAAAGAAATTGTTATCGAAATGCATGTCAAAGCATGAAGTGTGGAAGCGATACTTTTTACCCTCCACTCGATCTTGTAATCAAAGACCATTTCTTGGAGTACTGACTCCCAAGGTCAATAATTTTATTCGCCTCCTTGTTGGCGAGTTCTTTTCTTTTGAGGCTTTCGGTGCCAACGACTTCCTGTTAAGCGAGTAAAAACTCATGTTAGGCATGTGGTCTTCGAAGACCAAATTGGAACGATACAATGTTACCGTTCACCCATATTCGTATCTTGGGGTTTGATTATGATGCGGACGACTCTGTTATTGCGTCCATTGACTTTGCCAGAGGAGAAACGTCATTCTTTGTCCGGCGCACAAGTGATTCACTTGCCCCAATTGGGTGTGATTTGTCGTAGCTAGGTGACGCTTGCCCCAGCTAACTTCATTCCTGCATTTTGTTGCAATCCCCATCCTCTTTGGGGGTGTCTTTTCTCTTAGGATTCATGATGACGTCTTACTGATGTATTCCCTTCTTTTGCCGATTATTGACGCTTCTCATTTGATGGAGGTCGTTTCAATATCGTATATTGATGTGGATGATGAGTATTGCTTCATCTCGTCTGCATTTGTGGGTGTTGTTCGTGAGATGATTCCTGATTACGTCCAAAACTGCTTTGCCCCAGTTGGGCGGTGTTCGTCTTGGCAACATGCCTTAGCACTTTCCGTGTTTGTTGGCAATTTGCAATTCAATTTTGACAACGTCCATGCACTCCCATGGGTTTCGCTGATTCTGATCTTCTATCTCAATTGTCAGAATCTTCAATTATTTTTATCCGTCTCTAGGTGGCTTAACGGCCTTGGGATTTGTTGTGTGGCGATTTTTTGATTCTCTCGATCATCGTCGCCATTTGAAGTATTTGATGTTTGCCTGTTGAAGAGAAGAGACCTCATGAGTAAAGGGCATGTATAATTGACTATTGGAGTCGATACAATTTACCCTTGAAAATTATCCTGCGGGAACCGGCATTTCTCCCTTTGGGTTCTCTGTATGCAAGATATGTGCATGATATACATGATGCATGTTAGGTATGCTTGCAACGAAAAAATGAGTTCGTGCTTTTCACTCTATTCAGAGAAAGCATTTTTATTAGATGTGTCAATCTGCAAAACTTGAATTTTTCTTTTCAAGTGTTCTTTTCACGGAGATTTCTAAATGATGAGAAACTTCTTCTGGTTTTCTCAAAGGTTTTGCTCACAAATTGAGCCATTAGAATGCTCTTGAAAATATTTAGCCACAGTGCATGTCTGAGATGCCATGAAAAGGGGTACTCCCTGTTTGTCATTGGAAAGCACTGCATCATGAGTCCTCTGCTTTTGATCATCATCTGAGAGGAAAATGAAGGAAGCATTATTCCCATATAGAAAAAACAATCATTTTGGAACGATACGTCTTTTTACCAAATGGATGGCTCCGCTTTAATTGAAATGACTACGGATTTATTATCCCCGCTCTGGTCACTTTTGGCATCCAAGATGCTGGAAATTTTTCAGTGGTCCCATTCATTTTTGTCATCACCTGCAAGAATGAGAAACCATATCAACTCGTGAACCAGTCAATTTGATTTGGAACGGATACAACTTTTTCGACTTAGGGAGAGCCAATCCTAATTAGGTTGCTCCTTCTTCATAATTTGATTTAATTTGTCATTGCAATCCCGATGGGTGACATCTGCTGAAGGCACATTTCTTTCCGTCTTATAGGGAAGACAAATTTTCCTTCGTTTGTCTTTGACCATCCTATCCTGTAGACAAAAGACATAAAGGTCCCCATCAGGTATAATATTCGAAGGGCTTATTGGAACGATTACAGTTTCACCATCGTTCCATGATCATCTTGCATGTGATCGGGTGAGGACATTTTCGACAAATGTATGCCATGTAAAACATGTCCCTCGTGTCTATCCACAAATGGATTTTCCTTCTCTACCTGTTTTTCACCTGAGAGGAAAAGATAGGAAATATTATGCCGGTATCTGATTGAAAATCAATTAGGAACGACACGTCTTTACACTTGACCCGGCTGCCCCGGTTAGGTGGCGTTTTCCCTAGTTAAGTGGGATTTGCCCCATCAGTTGACTCTCCAGGGTGGTCCAGCGCTTTTCCATGCCATCCTGGTTCGTTTAAACTCGCGATTGATTCTTCACACAAGTCTTTGGATTTTGATTCATAAGCGGCGCTGAATGACCTTTTGGTTTCGAGATGTACCAATCATTCACATACATGCGCATGAGACCAGTGAGGTTTGACTCTAAAAATCAAAAGATTGGGCTTGGTACCTAAGGCCAAGGTTCCCATCTCGAGTTCTAGAAAGAGCAGATTCCATTGCACAACTATCGTTGCATTGGGGCTCGATCCATAGTTCAAAATGAGCGGAATTGAAAAGTGGATTACCCCGTGTTTTTCCTCACGGAGATTCCATTTTCAATACCTTCTATTGTTTTCCTATAGGCGGCTCCCGGGGTTTTAGGCGCGATTGTGTGTGTTCATGTGTTGTGAGTATCACAATGCAAGTCATGCACAACAGTTTATCAATCGACGCTTCAAATCATCCATACAACATACATTCCTACGCCAACCTGCATAAGACAATGTTAATCACGGACTACACCCCTTATCTCTCCAATCTGCAAAAACATATAACACCTATCATAAGCGGACTTACCTCACCCTCAAGAGCGCCTGCCTGGTTAGAAATATCACTCAGCGTTTTAATTACGGCCTAAGTCCACTTGGGGTCTAGAACCGTCCCCAGCGGAGTCGCCAGCTGTCGCGACCCGTCCGAAGCGGACGCGGCTAATGGATTACCGATCACGGGTCTTGGATCGGCGCGAGCCCTCCCAGGCCCATACCAAATCGCGGCGGGAGTATTTTTCAGAAGGATTCGACGATAAGAGTCGATCGCTTTCGACCTTAGTGTGGTCGTGGTGGCATGTGCAACTTGTGCATGCATTTGGAGTCGCCACCGGTCTTTCTTGGAGGGTAGACCGGAAACCTTACCAACCGATTGGGAGAGATCGATCAGTTCTACGGAACCAAAGATTTTGGGTTCGGGGACTTGGTTACGCTGGTGTCGTTACCAACGCCCTTTCGGTACCTAACGCGAGTGATTTTCTTAGCTAAGAGTTCATGCAGGCGCAATTTTGGGTGAGGTAAGTCTGACTTTGCACATTAACCAGTTTAACATGCTCACGTAATCATAATAAATAAATAGATGCCAATCACATAAACATCTATCCTACGTGGTGATCATGGAATTATGATTTAATGGGTCTCGAGCCAATGAGACCACATTTAATCATTTTAATAATGGAGAGCCGCTCTTCGCTTCTTCTTGGTTTCTTGAACTCTTCAAGAATCGGGCCCCAAAGAGCTCGCCGACTTAAAAGGCTCCTCCACGTAATCCTCGTAGCATTTACATCAACAATTGACTATACTAAAAATACTCTTCAAGAATCGGGCCCCAAAGAGCTCGCCGACTTAAAAGGCTCCTCCACGTAATCCTCGTAGCATTTACATCAACAATTGACTATACTAAAAATAAAGATTACATGAAAAATAAAAGGAGTATGCAACCTCCATTTAATAATTACAACCCCAAATATATAAATACTCACCATACATTCATACATACATCAATCACATTGATTAGGGATTTTTCCATGATCACCACCCTTCCACGTAAGTAATAAATTCACAATTTAAAACTTAGGAAGGCACAATAAAAATTCTACGTTGAATCATATTCAGGATTTTTACGTAAAATAAGATAGCCATAAATTTTCGATTCAAAATTGATTTAGTCTCAATTTTTGCTACGTTGATTAATTTATCATATAAAATAATCAACCTCCATTAGCCATGTAAGACGAACAATTCGTTAATACATATTGGCCATAGTATTGCAAAAATTGCAAAAAATCAATTAAATGCACGAAAACACCTAAGGATCGGCTCTGATACCACTGTTGGGATCTACGTAACACGTAACGGAAATAAATAACAACCCATACATGTATCTCCAGAGGCGTACTTCGTGCATTTCAATCGAAAAAAAAATCACAAAGCCTCAAAGGGAGTAAATAGATTACCTCTCGTAACGTGCTTGAACGGAGGTGTCGGTTCGATGTTCTTCGATCTTAGCCTCCACAAGTGTTAGGCATCTAGTTCGGACGCACCACCAATTGACGAACGGGGAGACGACTAATAACTCCACAACAATTGTGCTAGCAATATGCGGAATCAATATTCCGAACTTAGCATATTTTGCTCACTCAAGATTATGAGAATATAGAGAGTGTTTGTGTTCTTCTCTCTAAGCTCTCAAAAATTTGCACACTCTACAAAATGTCTCTCCTTCTCCCCCAACCTCAAAACTCTTGCCATCCTTTTATAGCCAAAAATACCTTCCAATAAATTGTATTTAAAAATAGCACTAACAATTATAAATTCTATCTAAAAATAGCACTCACAAATAAATGACATTTAAAAATAGCACTAACAATAGCACTCACAATTTATAATACAAAAATGCTATTTAAAAATAGCACTAACAATAGCACTCACAATTTATAATACAAAAATGCTATTTAAAAATAGCACTAACAATTATAAATTCTATCTAATAATAGCACTCACAATTTATGATAAATAAATGCCATCTAAAAATAGCACTAACAATAGCACTCACAATTTATGATAAATAAATGTCATTTAAAAATAGCACTAACAATAGCACTCATAATTTATAATACAAAAATGCTATTTAAAAATAGCACTAACAATACCACTCACAATACAAAAATGCTAAAAAAAAAGCACTAACAAAGGTGTTAAAAATAATAACCATTATTATTATTACAAGAGTTAAAGAGGTTACCAAACAGTATAAATAAACACAATGTATAAATACGTATGACGTATAAATACGTAGAGCATACGTATACATCCAAAAGACCAAATCAGCCTGAATTGAGGCATCCAATGGATTGGGCATGATGAAAATTATGGGGTAGAGGTGTTGAATTTTAATGGGTATGCCCGTGTGAAATTCAAGATCCGTGAAACCGGAGACTAATTGAAAGAAAAATATGCAATTAAGCCCCTTTGGTTAAAATTGATCAAATTGGAGGGCAAATTGACCCAATTGCACATCAAATCTTTAGAATACAATGTCATAGCTTATTGAAAGTGAGAATTGAAAATCAAAAGACTCGAAATGCATTTGTTTAGGCTCGGTTCGGGTTTATGTTTGAAGGAACATATGGACCCGAGCCGAATTTTCAAGATTCTAAGTGACACATTTGAAGAGGAAATTAAAACAAAATTATTGAATATTTTTGTGTATTTTTCTGACCACGAATGGTATTTTTCTGATTTTTTGGGTATTTTTATAATTAAATAAATTCGAAAAATATTATAAAATACCAAAAAATATTTTTTGTTCAAAATCGGTCCCCGAGGCTAGGCCAAGGCTTCCAAAGCTGATTTTGTGATTTTATGACCTTTTTTGATATTTTTAATTAATTTTAAAAAAATAAAAATCGCGATAACATATGGTCAAAAATCAAGTGTCAACAACCGTCCAAAAAGGTATAAACTCGATCTTCATGGACAATAGCATTGTACCTCTGAATATCAACCGGAAATTGCATAGGATTAGGACGGCGGAAATCAATCTCACGCCAGAGCCCTTGAAGATCGTTGTAATATTTCTCGATGGGTCCACCGCCTTGCTTCAATCGGGAAACCTGCCTCTTAAGATCATAGATTTGGGAGGTGTCAGATCCATCAAAAAAAGTCGTTGCCACAGCATCCCATACGGCTTTGGCAGTAGGAAACCGAATAAAGTTTGGTATCAATGCTGGGTCCATAGAATTGATAAGCCAACCTTTTACCGTCGAGTCTTCGATCTTCCATTTTCGAAAAAACGGATCAGTCGGAAGGGGCTCAGGAGAACCACCGTTCAAATAGCACAGTTTGTCTTTGCCCGAGATATACATCTCAACAACCTGGGACCATACGCCATAATTTTTGCCATCAAGCTTGACAGCAATCGGTGCAGCAGGAGGTTCAATGCGCGACGGCGCGGCCTGCTGGGTCAAGAGCTGCTTCATCGCAGCGGTCAGGTCTGCCAGAATGGCAGTAGCAGAGGCACTAGCATCCGCTTGGTCAGTTGTAACAATTGGCTGATCGTCAGCCATGAGATCAGGTCCGCAGAATGAATCGCTCGGATAGGACGAAGTCGACCGGTGCAAGATGACGGCGCCGTGACGAAAGCGGGACCGCCGTAGTCGATGATTGACGTACAGTATCCTAAGGATCAAACCTTAGGGCTCTGATACCATGAAGAGAAAGAAAACTCTCATTTCTTTATTCAATGAATATTTTTCTGTACATTTACAATATACAATCATGTCATATATATAGGACAACATATAACCCTAATTAGGAGATACACAATAGGAAGGATTCTATACTAGGAAGAAATATATACAATAAAACTTCCTAACAAATAGGCTAAAATAGCTCACGACCACACCAAGAACCTAAACAGAGAATGCTTCTTGTATCAGTTGCATTATGGAGAAATAAATCAAAAAGTGATGCATACTATATGAGATATGTCTCAACCTGAGCAGTGTTAGTTCGGTGGCCTCCCCGAACGCCCTAGTAAAGAGCACGTCGGGCACATCGACAGTCAGGCAGCCCGGGTCAATACCAAAGGCGGCGGTGTAGATGTGGGCTTTTTTCCAAACTAGGTGTAAAAAAAAAGTATTTATCAAAACGGATGTCTTTTTTTAAAAAATTTATCAAACCGGGGGCCGCTCAGTAGTCAAAAGGCCGGCCGGGGTTCGCCAGTCCCGATCGGCAGTTATACTGCCGAGCGGGTACCGACCCCCCTTTTTTTTTTTTGCTCCAGCAACTTTGAAATACTGCCGATCGGGTACAGACCCCCCCCTTTTTTTTTTGCTCCAGCAACTTTACTTTTATTTCACTCATGCAGCATAAGAAGTGGAGGTATGCCTGTGATATTGTTTGTAATGGTGCAGTAAAATTTGCTAGGATAGCATTTCGTCGCAAATAAGCGACGATATTCTTATGACACGGAATATAATTTCTTCGTTGCTAGTTTTGCCGCAAATTTTGTCACAAATGACGAAATAAACAATACTTGGTCACGACGAATTTTATCATTGCAAAATTCATCATTGCAAAATTTCGTTGAAATCCCTAAAAAAGAAGAGTGAAAATTGACAAGCTTAGAATACAGAAGAAACCACAAAAAAAGAACAAAAACAGAGGGAGTGAGATTACGAGCCGGCCATTTTGGAGTGAATCAGAGAGAACTATCTTGAAAAAATGGGGAGCTTCGGACGCAAAAACTCTGCCTCCCATCGTCTTGAGCTTAGGGACCGTGATCGCGTCGGATTCAGAGAAAAGCTTGTGCGGACTGCGGAGGGTTGTTTGTAACGAAGACCATGTTGAGTCCATCTGATTTTCGTTATTTCCCAAGAAAGGTGAGGGCAAGATCGGTCATTCCCTCATTGATTTGATAGCCTATCTCTTAATCATTGTCGGTAAATGTCTCTCTTGTAATTTCAGCTGAGGCGCCTTGTCGTGACCCTGAATGAATAAAAACGTATGCCATATGCTACTCCTAAATCTCTCTTTTTAGGCATTAAACGTCGCGTCCCACACACACGATTCCTTGTGTACATCGTAAGAGCAACAACATTTTTCTTCGAAAAGGAGCATATTGAATATAGTAACGTTCGATTGTTATTTTAGAAGAAAAAGAGCAAGATCGGTTACCATGACCCCACATGATATAGACATGCACGTGCGGTTGACACGAAAATTATGATTGTTCAACGATATTATAATATTACAAAAGCTTCATCATTGTCGGTAATTGCAAGAGAGACATTTACCGACAATGATTAAGAGATGGGCAATCAAATCAATGAGGGCATGACCGATCTTGCCCTCATCTTTCGGTTGAAATAACAAAAATCAGATAGGCTCAACATGGTCTTCGTTGCAAATAGCCCTCCGCAGTCTGTCGCGACCTAAAAATAAATTTCTAGGCTAATGGATTATTAGGTTAATTATTAACTAACCTAACTCGAACTCTCTCAAGTTCATACCAAATCGCAACTTAAGGTTCAATTGATTAACATGCAATATATTTTGAATTTGGAGTCGCCACTAATCATTTATGGTAGGTCGATTAGAAACCTAAATAAAATAGCGGGAAAACTATTTTATTTCTACGAACCATAGATTAAAAATTATTTATTTCGTCATTTGCGACGACATTTGCGACGAAATTTGATTTCGTCGCTTATTTGCGACAAAACTAGCAACGAAGAAATTATATTCCATGTCATAAGAATATCGTCGCTTATATGGTAGGTCGATTAGAAACCTAAATAAAATAGCGAAAAAACTATTTTATTTCTTTGAACCATAGATTAAAAATTGTTTATTTCGTCATTTGCGACGACATTTGTGACGAAATTTGATTTCGTCGCTTATTTGTGACAAAACTAGCAACGAAGAAATTATATTCCGTGTCATAAGAATATCGTCGCTTATAAGCGACGAAATGCTATCCTAGCAAATTTTTTGCTCATTGGCACTGCACCATTACAAACAATATCACAGGCACACCTCCACTTCTTATACTGCATGAGTGAAATGTAAGTAAAGTTGCTGAAGCAAAAAAAAAAAAAAAAAGGGGGGGGGGGGGGGGGTCGGTACCCGCTTGGCAGTATGACTCCCGAGCGGGTACCCGGATCAGCAGTATGACTGCCGATCGGGGATGCCAAACCTCGGCCGGCCTTTTGACTGCCTACCAGGGGGCCGCTCGGCACTAAGGCTGCCGAGCGGCCCTTGGTTTGGTAAATAAAAAAAAAAAGACACCCGTTTTGGTAAATACTTTTTTTTTACACCTAGTTTGGAAAAAAGCCCTGCAGATGTTGTCGAACGTGAACCGGAGGAGGACATCTTGGAGGTCAAGCGGCGGCTTATCATCTCCTGGGGCAGCGGCCTTTGCCTCCAGAACCTTGAGGAGCTTGTGGTGCACGAGTTCCCGCACGGTTTCGTACGAGTGCCGCTCGAAGCGTGAGGAGTGCATCTCCGACGTAGCGAGCCACCGCTGCTCCTTCCATTCGGCATCGTCCGCGTTGAAGATCCCGCCGCCAAGAAAAGTCGCGGAACCTCTCCCGGTAATACTTGCCCTTTGGGTAATTACCGAAGCGGGTCCGCACCACGTGCTCAATGTTGGCAGGGTCTACCGTGATGATCCCCCGGGCGCTGCTAAAGGCCACGCCGCGGTACCAGAACGTGCCCTCGGCCTTCGCCAGGGCCTGCGTCGCCCATTCGTATATTTCCTCCCGACCGAACAGAATGGAAGGGATGATCCCGAGGACCGGCCACAGCATGGGGCCGTTCTTGTTCGTCAGCCTCTCGACGATGCATGAGGAGATGAAGTAACCCAAGACGGCGATGGTCACGTCCCAAAGAGATACGTGATCCGCATGGGATCGGAGCCACTCCTTTGCGGAGCAAATGAGTGTACTTGCGGTCATCTTCGGATGTTATTCGATACAGCTTTTTGCCGGCACTTTGCACTCGGCGATTATTTATGCAATTGGACTGCCGATTCGAATTTAGTAGAGGGGTTGAAGTTGGACCTCAAAACGAAATCTTGGAAGAAGAAGAAGAAGAAGAAGAAGAAGAAGAAGAAGAAGAAAATGGAAGAATCAAGAAGGTGATTAGAGGTATTAATTGGGGAGAAGCTTCGGTAGGTGGCAGGTGCATCAAGATTCTAGCCGCTTAATTCCCTACCGAAAATGGCGAGACATTGGTTTATGCACGGTCGGAGGAACCGAGGTGGCAAGAAAGAAATGCCTCTCTTTCCCCTAGGTTTCCTGTGGAGATTTGTCTTTGTTATGAATACTTGAGAGAAGAATTACCAAAAAGCTCTAAACCTGCTCTAGTCATGTCAATTCAATCCTAAAATATCTAACAATCATAATTTCCGAGGCAGAACCATTAAATTGAAGTTTTGAGAATCTGCAAAATAAGAAAGACTCACGTGCACGAGCTTCGAACACATCATGCGACGGAAGTTAGGAAGGAGTACGGTAACGGGATTTAAATTATTGGTGGGCCCATGGGCATCTTTTGACAGCTCGTAAAGAAAAAAAAAATTCCCCTAATTTGCACTGATTATGCATCGAATATCTTTTTCACCCTTCACTTGTTTTAAGGAAAGAAAATTCCACTGTCCTTCTCGTGATCATGTTCGACCAGAAAAAATCGGCCTAATACCCAAAGAAACCTCTAACTTTAGCATTTACGTCAATTATATCCAAAACTTTTTTTGTCTCATAAAAAACCCTCAACTTTTACTTTTCTCCCAATTCTACCTAAAACTTTTACTTTTGTCCCAATTTTACCTACCTAGTATAGAAAAACCCCTCAACTTTTATTTTTGTCCTAATTTTACCAACTCTCAACTTTTACTTTTGTCTCAATTCTACCCAAAACTTTTACTTTTGTCCAATTTTACGGGCCTAGTACCCAAAAAACCCTCAACTTTTATATTTGTCCCAATTTTACCATTGTTAGCCTTCCGTCTATAATCACCGTTAGTTAATCTTACGTGACATTGTCACGTCATTAATGAATTACAACTCGACAAAACTGACATGAAAAAATTTCAAAATTCTCTTATGTTTTTTGCTACCCCTCTATATTGCTGAGAGATATATAGAAACAAAATACGGTGCATTTCATATTTTTTTCAATACTTAACAACCCAAAAAAGGCTAGACATAGAGATATTCTGATGAATTTTTTAAAATCTCATCGTCTCTGAAACCCACTGTTTTTAAATTTCGAAGATTCATTGATAAATTCGGCAAGAAAATTCGAGTCACATAGAATTAACTAACGGTGATTATGAACAAAAGGCTGGCGGTGGTAGAATTGAGATAAAAGTAAAAGTTGAAGATTTTTTTTCTACTAGGTCGGTAAAATTGAGACAAAAATAAAAATTTTGGATAGAATTTGGACAAAAATAAAAGTTGAGGGTTTTTTTTTATATATATACTAGGCCGGTAAAATTGGAACAAAAGTAAAAGTTTTGGGTAGAATTGGGACAAAAGTAAAAATTGGAGGTTTTTTATGAGACAAAAAAAACGTTTTGGATATAATTGTCACAAATGCTAAAGTTGAAGTTTTTTTTAGTATAGGGCCAGAAAAAATAATCAAACTTAATAGCTAATCATCAATGTGTCGAGTAACTTCTCCAAGCTGTACCCCCTTTTTCCCTCTCGTAGTTTTCCAAAAGTCTCTGGCACCAAATCCTTTCTCCGTCAATTCCGAATGTTCCTTTTTTTTTTCTCCCCCTTGAAAAGTTACGTCTCGGATTGGGAAGTTTCAAACTTTTTTCAAATTTGATCTCAGTTTCGGAACTTTTCTCCCCCCTTTGTGTAGCGGAGACTATACTAAGTAAACTGGCAAGAACTGTTGTGAAATAGGGCACCTTGATCGGTGTCGCAGCGGAATCGGATCGATGAGCGTTTGCAAAGTCGACAGAGAGATAAAAGAAATAATAACAAATGACACGAGATTTACGTGGTTCGGTCCGAATGTCGGAACCTACGTCCACGGGGAGAGCAGCACAGAATCCACTATAGAAAGCGATACAACGAGATCAATCACTCGAGCACTCAAACACACTCTTGGTGTTTCCCAAACCCCAATTACACCTCAAACTCACACAGTGTTTAGCCCCTCACAATTCCTAGTGAAACCTCACTCAAGGAATTATACAAATTCTACTCGCAAGAATTTATCTGGCAAAAACACTCAGGTGTAATTACGACAAGCAAAACCCTCACGAGAAGAACTCTCTCTTCTCTCGGCCACCGAACGACTTGGTTTCGGTGCACTTTTTCAATTGCATCTTCTTCTCCTTATATAGCCATATGGAAGGAGGAAGCATGCCAAATTGTGCCCAACTTATGCCTAATTTCCAAGTCAAAAGAAAGAGGTGCCAAACTTGCCAAACTCTTGTCTTTCATACTTGCCAAATTTGCCAAACTCTTAACTCCCGAGTCAATGCCAACTTGTGCCTAACTCCCGAGTCAATGCCAATGTGCCTAACTCCCGAGTCAATGCCAACTTGTGCCTAACTCCCGAGTTTCATTCGGGACTCAAATTCGAGACATATTTTCAACAATCTCCACCTTGGCTCGACATTTGAGCCAAGTCACAATCGCTTCAATGAATTCGCCTGCTACTCTCCCACAGCCCTCTTGGGCTCAATCTGCACAAAGATATTTCAAGTTCAAGCCACGCTTGAACTTTGCCATAATCATAGGCCTCAGGACATCAGCTCCACCTGTACAGTTAGCTACTCCATAAGGATTTTCCATAACTTTCTGTATCACAGATAAAGCAAAATCATTATTGTATCCATATCTGACAGAAAGTCCAACATGCTCCTTATCAAATTCAGTAGCTACAGTAATCGTTGGCTTTGCCGGCTCCACCTTAATCCAAATATCATATGTGTCGATTATTTCACTAGTACCTGCTACCTCAGGAGTTTCTGGTTGCAACTCCACCTCAAGCTGAACACCGTCCAGATCCGTATAAACACTGCCACAAACACTCCTAGCTAGAAGTACTGGAGACTCGTCAAAGGTAACTTCTCTGCTGCAAACAGGTGAATCTATATTCGGGCACCACAACTGATCGCCACACTCACCTTGTGCATAACCATGGAATATGCACCTTGCCTCCACATCGAGCTTACCATCACTTACTCGATAATAACACGGGCAACTAAACATTCTAAAATTAGAATCATCAGCAACATTACTTGACCATACTTCTTTGGGAGTCTGATATCCAATCACAGTCGATGTGGATCTATTCACCAGGTAGCTCGCCATACTAAGCGCATCCGCTGGAATTTTCCCAGCCATACCAGCACTAGAGATCTTTTCACGGGCCGTCTCTAGTAACTCTCTGCTCATCAATTCTGCAACCTGCTGTGGTTTACTAGCACTAGTGCGATGTTTCACTATGCCCTTTTCCATGCAGAATTTATTTACCAGCTTCGAGCAGGACTCCATGCCACTGTCAGTTCGCACATGCTTGATCAACTTACCAGTCTCCATTCCGATCAAAGCTCTCGACTGCGTATTCCTGACAACAGCATCAAACATGTGCTTTCGCACAAACACCCAGGCCTTCCTCGAGTAGCCGTTAGACTCTTGAACAGATGTCGACGTCTCATGAGCAAAATTTATCAATGTCTTACCTTGAAGTTCATACAGGCCACCATGTTTGATTCCCTTCATTATCACCAGAGCACCTCGAACAATTTTTAGGACTCCACCTTGTGAGGAATACCTGCATCCAGCTGAATCTAGAGCACCCAAGGAAATTAAGTTCTTTTTCAATTCTGGAACATGTCTTACCCCAGTCAATGTCCTCACAATACCATCATGCATTCTGATTTTAATATCACCAACACCCACAACATCGCATTCAGCGTTGTTTCCCAACTGCACTTTACTACTATCCATGCATTGATAAGAAGTAAACCAGTTCCTGTTTGGTGTAGCATGAAAAGAACAACCAGAATCCATAATCCAACCGTCAAATGACGAATTCTCAGTGATAGACAAGACACAATCGACATCATCAGAATTTTCAGCTACAACTGCAACATCATCTGCAGATTCAACTCCAATTTCCTTAGCTCTTTCATTTGTCAGCTTAAAACAATTTCTTCTAAGATGCCCTCTCTTGCCACAATTCCAACAGACATCACCGCCAGTCCTAGACTGACTGCATCTATTCATGTTCATACTACTTCTGCTAACACGTGTACTAGCTCTTCCTCTTTCACCTACTAAAGCAGTAGATACAGATTCGCCAGATTCTCTTCTACGAATATCCTCACTCAGAATTAAATCTCGAATCTCATCAAACGTCAAACTAGTTGACCCAGAAGAATTGCTAACAGCAGTAACAGTAGTATTCCAACTATCAGGCAATGAGGATAATAGAATCAAAGCACGTACCTCATCTTCAAAGTCAATCTCAACTGAACTCAATTGACTAACTATCACATTGAATTCATTGATATGATTAGCAACAGATGTACCTTCGCTCATCTTCAAGTTAAACAGACGTCGCATCAAATAGACCTTGTTGATCGCAGAGGGCTTCTCGTACATGTCCGACAGGGCTTTCATCAAACCCGCAGTGGTTTTCTCCTTGACAATATTAAATGCGACGTTACGAGCCAACGTCAGCCGAATAACACCCATCGCTTGTCTATCCAGCAATTCCCAATCGGGTTGCTTCATCGTTTCTGGCTTTTGCCCAGACAGGGGCTCATGCAGCTTCATCTGATATAAGTAGTCTTCTATCTGCATCTTCCAGAAACCAAAGTCCTTCCCCTCAAATCTGTCGATTTTCACTTTAGCTTCTGTTGCCATCGATTTGCTTCAACTCAAGCAAGCCTTGCTCTGATACCAATAGTTGTGAAATAGGGCACCTTGATCGGTGTCGCAGCGGAATCGGATCGATGAGCGTTTGCAAAGTCGACAGAGAGATAAAAGAAATAATAACAAATGACACGAGATTTACGTGGTTCGGTCCGAATGTCGGAACCTACGTCCACGGGGAGAGCAGCACAGAATCCACTGTAGAAAGCGATACAACGAGATCAATCACTCGAGCACTCAAACACACTCTTGGTGTTTCCCAAACCCCAATTACACCTCAAACTCACACAGTGTTTAGCCCCTCACAATTCCTAGTGAAACCTCACTCAAGGAATTATACAAATTCTACTCGCAAGAATTTATCTGGCAAAAACACTCAGGTGTAATTACGACAAGCAAAACCCTCACGAGAAGAACTCTCTCTTCTCTCGGCCACCGAACGACTTGGTTTCGGTGCACTTCTTCAATTGCATCTTCTTCTCCTTATATAGCCATATGGAAGGAGGAAGCATGCCAAATTGTGCCCAACTTATGCCTAATTTCCAAGTCAAAAGAAAGAGGTGCCAAACTTGCCAAACTCTTGTCTTTCATACTTGCCAAACTCTTGTCTTTCATACTTGCCAAATTTGCCAAACTCTTAACTCCCGAGTCAATGCCAACTTGTGCCTAACTCCCGAGTCAATGCCAATGTGCCTAACTCCCGAGTCAATGCCAACTTGTGCCTAACTCCCGAGTTTCATTCGGGACTCAAATTCGAGACATATTTTCAACAAGAACATCAAAAGTGAGGTCACGTACTACACGTCGATTCACAAATATCTCTGATATTTCATTTGGAATTAGATTTCTCTTGTCCAACGATAATTTAAATTTATTTTCCAGAATCGCATTTCTCGATTCCTTTATCAAATTTAAATTGTTTAGGAGTGGATGCATGCGCCCCGCATCATCTTTTCTATATACCATTCGCGATGATCTCATCCGTTCCATGTCGACCAAATTCCCAAAAGAGTACCCTGAATAGTGACACGAAAGAATGATCACACAGTGAAGGTATGCTTAAAATTTATGGGTGACACCAAAACTGTTTTTTTTTTTTGTCAAATCCCAAAAAAGATGATATTATTTATGAAAAAGATAGACTAGAACCCATCAGGATAGGCGCATGCTTGTGACACTACAATAGCCACTCTATAAGTAATAATCTTCATTTACACACGGGTTTAAATCTTCGTTTCTTTTGCGAAAATAATTTATTTTTACAGCTGGTGAGATTAGTCAATGGTCAGGAGTTAATTAGAACACGAGGACACGGTGTCGTCAACTTTATTAACAGCTTTATTGCGAAAAAATTATTGGTGGCGACTCTATGGTATGCACACTCAGCACATGTCACTAGGCCACACCGAAGGTCGACCACGCGCACCTCCGTTGCGATTTGGGTAATGGGCCTTGGAAGAGGCCCGCGTCCAACCAGACATAACGACCCATTAGCCCTCGAGAGCCTGCAACCTCGAGAGGGTTGTGACAACCATGAATGCAAGCTCCTCCTCATCTTCATTTTCATTATCTGAATCAGACAATTCATGGTTAACTTCAAACTTTAATGCAATTGACTTCTTAACTCTAGAGTCTCTTGTCTTGTTTGCTCGTTCTGTCTTATAAGACTGTAAAATTCCAACAAGCTTATCTATAGACAAAGGTCTGATTGTTTGAAATTCTTGTATTGAAGGCTTGATGTAATTACAGTCATCGTGAGTCCGCGAATGATCTTTCTAGCTTTCATTGCTTCAACAACTTGGGGACCTCACCTTGCTAGACTACTTGCTAGTATTTGAAATCTGTCAATCATATCAGCAATTGACTTATCAGGTTTCATCTTGAAAGCTTTATAGTCAATCAACAAAATAGTAAAATTGGTTTCCTTGACTCTGCCAGCTCCTTGAAACGTGAAGTAAAGTTTGTCCCGAATAGTTTTCACTGATTCCTCTTATGCAATTCGATTATGTAAAGGATTAGACAAAGTACAAAACAATGCATGAACAGCTTTAGAATCAAGTCCTTGTCTTTTAGCCCTTTCGGTATCTGATAACGTTGTTGTAGCATTTTGTTGTTGTTGGTCCTATTTCCAATAGAGGGAGTTGCCGTGACAATAGGAACTACTCCGTTGACTACCGTATTCCATATTAGATGGTCTGATTCTTTGAAGAAGATTTCATCTTGTTACATCACATGTTGTAATCCTTTCCGTCAAAGTAAGGTGACTTGTTGCCATAGTGCGAATCACTTGTTCTTGAGAAATTGTTGCTAGGTATAGCAGATCGTTAATATTGAAGTAAAACACTTCAATATATTGAGTAACATGCTCTGATACCAATTATTGGATCTAGCTATCACTTAAAGGGGGTGAATTGATGATTCCAAATAATTTTTAAAACTTAATGCGGAATTACTATAGTTTCAAAATATAATCGAATTAAATCAGCAAAAGAATGTGCAGTTGAATCAAACGCAGTAAAAAGAGTTTAGGAAAGAGAAAACTACATGCAGTGTTTATAGTGATTTGGCTTGGCAAGCCTACGTCCACTCTCCCACGATGACAAGCAATTGGTTGTATTCCACTGTATGAATCAATGGAGGTTATAAAAGATATCACTCTCAATCACTCTTATAGAAACTCTCAAAGATATGATGTTTAGCTTTCTAGAACAAGTATGTGAATCTGAATAACTCAAGCACTTAGAATTACATGTTATGATCTCTTTCTTTTAGTTACCATGGATTTTCCTTATATACTCATTCACCTCCAAACTAGCCATTGGACTATTTTTCAAAGGATTGCTTTTCATTAATTGATTGGACGCCATTAATTGTGATTGAACGAGATTGTATCTAAGAAGTATGACAACCGCTAGAGTTGAGTCTGAACTCTTCAAATTCAGTTGGCCATATAACTGAATCTTCGGTTTCCAAAAGTAGAATTGATTCAAATATTCAGCAAACCTCATACCTAGAAGGTAATATCTAATCTAGATATTCTCCTTATCTAATTGAAACATAATCCTATCAATCAAATATTACAAACTTCCATAAAAGATATCGCCAATGTCGGAAAGCTGCCAAACGTGGGTATTTAGAATCTGTCAAAAAGATATTACATAATCTATACATTATTTAGAAGCAGCCTTTTGAGTTAAGACTCTCAAATCTGAACAGACTTGAATAATGACTCTGAGCTCCCATAAAGTCCTTACTGACGCTTCACATAAAGCTCAGAACAACAAGTATTCAGAGGCGGTAATCTTCTCCATCTGAACGAATTCAGAAGCAAATATATGAAGACTACCACTTGAGTCTAATCGTCAAGTTTGGATCAATATAGGCTTTTGTTCACATGATCACCTTGCAATAAAACATTCATAAATTTAAAATATATTCTATAAAAAGAAATGATAGTTTTGTCGGAATCAAAATATTCAGAAGAAAGGTTTTCTTAACAATGTCGATTTGCTGTAATCTATACCTGGTCAGACATGTGTCTAAATTAAATTAAATTAATGTGATTTAAAATTTAAAATTCATAAATAAATAATAAAAAAGGCCTAAAATAAATTTAAATTGAGAATAATAATTTATTTTTTGTTAATATCATCTTGAATTGACAATAGTCAAAGAAATTTGGAGAGAGGAGAAAAAAAAATCAAAGTAAGCTAGGAGCAACTTGGGTATATCGGAGTCTCGGGAAAGACAATAAGCCAAGCCAAAGCAGATCTTTCAAAAAGATATTGTCATCTTTTCTAAAAGATCTCTGCAGTCTACCTTCGATGCAGAGTAACTAGACCTGCATGCCCTCTCTCATCTCTCATCTTCGTCTTCTTCTACCCTCTTCTGTCTCGTCTTTTTTGAAAACTCTCACTGGCCTCACCACTCTCTCTTCTCTCCTCTCTATCTCACCAAACAACACGAATGACCACGGTGATCTTGGCTGTCTTGTCTCTCTTCCGGCGCTCGCTCCCTCGCTTTGTCCGAGGCTCTCGCGCTCTGTCCTCGGTGCAGACAAAGCCCATCCGGCTCGCTCCATCGCTGCCTCCAGCCTTATCTTCCAGATCCGCGCTATCCACTATCCAGCCCTCATTCCCCTTCCGAGTCACATGTTGCCGGCTCTCCCTCACTCATGGTTCGAAACGCAATCACCCTTCTCCTCCTCTGTCCCCGATCTCCGCCCTCCTTCCGACACGCGTCTCTGGGCGTGTCGTCTAAGTTGACCACGCGTCGGATATCCGACACGCGTTGATCACATGTGAGACGGGTGTCGGAGCTTGTCGACGAGTGTCGGTGTCTGACACGTATCCGACGCGATGGCTTGTTTAATGTATCGGTGCTACATAGCTTGCTCCTCGTCCTTATCACTGTCCCCGCATAGTCAATAATCTCATCCAGTTGCATTTCCATTACGTGTGGAAGGGGTGCGCATGGGAACTCTATTCCTTAGTCCACATAGTGCACTACAACAACATTTGTGCCTTTAAAAACTCAATGGACAATTGGACACCACCAGCTAACGCATCAATCACCATGAAAGTCTCTCGTCAATTTTCACAGGGCACTAGCTTCCATGCCCCGGTTTTATGTACTAGCATGTCACATTTAGACCGCGTTTCGTGGACCGTATATAACTTTGAATAAGATAACTTATCTTATATGGTATTTGGTGGAGCATAAAATCTGAATTTGTCCAGATAAAAAAAACCTAACTAAAGGCGAGTTAATAGGATAAGAATTTAACAAAATATCTAAAAAGCGAAAAGAAAATTGTGAGGAAAAAATAGAGGGCAATGGATTCGGAGAAGAAACTGCCTGACTTCCATTCCCAAGCACCATCGTTGATGACCAAAGCATGTGCTCCACCATCATTTGACGTCGCAGTACCGATCGGCCATCCCTTTTTCTGACAAACTCTCTGTACTTATCTAGATCAGTCGAGCCTATCGGATCGATGCGACCTGGCGCTCTAAACCTCGATGTTGTACCCCCATGCTAGGGGATTAGCGCTCTGCTCCGGAAGGCTTATATCAATTGGTCCTCGACAACGATATAATCTTCATTGACGACAGCTGCTTATAACTTGGATAACGCGGGAGGAAAAAACGAAGCCTAAGGGGCAAAGTCGTTGCTTGAATCGCATTTTTTGCAATAAAACCAGATACTCAGCTCGGTGACTCCCTCGATGACCAAGGCTCATCTTCGTCGTTGTCTTAAACGCCTCTCTGATACAGTGAAGCTAAGCCAAGACTACGTTTTGGAGGTGGAGGTGGAGATGGTGATTGATCTAGCGAAACTAGGGTGAAGAAGAACATGCGAATAAGGGAGCTCAAGTGATGGTATCTAAATATTGCACGAGATTACACTGGGCAAATGAGATTTTCAAAATAATTTCGAAGATTTTTTTATCCCATCTCATATGAGATTGCACCAAACATTGACAAGATTTTTTGCAATCCGAAAGATATTCGGAGGATATCTAATCTTGCTTTATTCTATCTAATCCCAATCTATATTCGGATAATCAAACGCAGCCTTACCACATTAGCAAGCTACGCTTATAGGCCCAGCAATGGTCTCGTTGGGAGCAGACTTCAGCACCCCAATACAGCTAGAACTGGCCCAATAGGGCCAATTCCACGAGTAATTGATTCGAGGTCTTCTGGAATGATTCATTGCCGATTCAGACTAGCCCAATTTTTTTTTTAACATGCCTTATTCAAATTTTGACGTCATTTTAACTGATTCAATTTCCATTAATGACTTATCGGACTTTTCGTTATTTACGACCTTTTGTTACACTACAAAGATCAGTCAGTGGCCTCGCTGCCCGATCAAAGCATCAATCACGGTTCTAATTATGTTATTTGCCGGTTAAAGCATGCCTAGTTGTGAAGGGGAGAAAACGATGCCTATTGGCGATAGAAGACATCCATAAAACGTGCATGAGCAACTGATGAAATTGTCAAAACAATTCTGAAAGACTTGAAGATTGTTGGGGGGTGATGTACTTTCACCTAGGATAGGAAAACACGTGGATCTTGCTCTATGCCGACAGGCAGGGGTCTTAAGAGGGCAGTACTCCCTGGACAAAAGAAGGCTTTTACGATTCAGCTCGTAATTTTTCATTAATAGTTTGGGCTTGAGCTCATAAATAGCTACTACTATATATACTTAATTGAATAATGTAACAAGAGGTGCGATATGTTAATTATAGTGAAATACTATAGTGAACGTAGCCCTATAGTATTAACATACGAGAAACATATGGCTTAAAAGAGGAGTGATTGGGGGACCAGCTCATGATGAAGAACCAACTCGAGTTGCCGAATTAGTGAACAAGGAAGAAGACAGATGGAATGGAATGAGTCAAAATTGCAAAGAATGTTTGATGAGCAGTTAGTAAGAGAGATATTAGCAATCCCCCTAAAGACCGACAGAGCTCAAGATAAACTTGTGTGGTTGGGTACTGAGTCAGGCCTCTACACAGTTAAAAGTGCTTATAACAGAGTGAGAATCGCAGACATCCAGCAGACAAAAGCTCAACCATCTTCATCATATCAGCTCTCTCGTGAGTTATGGAACAGAATATGGCACATGAAAACCCCCTGAAAATCAGAGTTTTTACATGGAGTCTATGTCAGAATGCTCTGCCTACTAGAGAGAATTTATGCAAACGGAAGACCTTACCGGATGAAATCTGCTCTGTGTAACCAAGAAGCCGAAACCGTGGAACACTTTTCTTGCTATGCCCTTGAACTGTACAGATATGGGAAAATCCTGCAGTAAAAATAGAGATCTCAAGGAGAGGTTTATCGAGAATCGAAGAATGGTTATTACAATTTAGAGCAAGAACAGTGAACCTCCCATCCTTTGAGTTAGTGGCCAGTATTATGCGGAATATCTGGGAGGCGAGAAATGAGTTCATCTTCCGTCGCCGTCGCCCAGATCTGGTAAATCTCGTTGAGTCGACACAATTGATGCTGCGAAATTGGAGGAAATGGAATCGTGAGAATGATGAAAGCCATCTGGGAACAGAGAGCTTACTTCGAAGATGGATTCTGCTAAAGGATCGATTTTTAGAGGCAAACTTCGATGGCTCTTTTTCCGAAGGCTCGAATAGCGCCGATTATGCTTGTGTCATCCGAGTAGACATGTCAAAATGGGTCTAAAATCCATTTATAGACCCATTTATCTTTAAATGAGTCAGTAATGGGTCACTCTTATTTCTCTTGTTAGTCCTAAATGGATTTTACAACAAAAAAGCAAAAATAAATGGGCCTTAATGGGTTTGGCCTAAACTCATTTACGACCCATTTAATGCAATCTCCTCTTCTTCTCTCAATAGTCGGGGATCGGGACCGAGGCCGGGGACCGGGCTGGGGTCGGCATCGGGGCCGTGGTCCCGGGGTCGGGGTCCGGGGCCAAGGTCTGGGCCCGGGGTGGGGGACCGGGCCGGGGCCGGGCAAACGAACAACCGTCGACGGTGGCACCCACGCCCACCCATGCAACACGTGGTGCTTTGTGTCCGATGACAATTCGAAATCCGAGATGACTCACAGGTGGGATTTGCCATATGAATTTGTCCTTTGTCGAATGTAAACATTGTCAAGCACCCCCACAAAAAGAAAAAAGAAAAAAATTGACAATCGAATAGCGTAGCCCATCTTCACATGTGTTGAGTGCTAACGAGATCTCTGTTCCTACGAATCTTTCAATATTTTAAAACGTGGGGGACGACCTTCCCTGATGCTTCTTAAACCCAACGAGGAAACCTAGGTTTTTCCGCACGATCCACATCATCACTTGTTTGCCTGGTTTTGTCCATCCAAGCTGGGGTACGACCTTTCCTGATGCTTCTTAAGGGACGTCTAATGATTTTCTTTTCTTTTCTTTTCCCAATCCAACAACCATGCGTATTTGATTCAACACTATTCATATTCCAGCATCTGCTACGGGACCGAGGACCACGGACTGGGGTCGGGGCCGGGGCCGGGGTCGGGGATCGGGGACCAAGGTCGGGGCCGGGGCCGAGATCAGGGTCGTGGTCCCGGGGTCGGGGTCCGGGGTCGGGTCCGGGGCAGGGTCCGGGGGCCGGGTATGGGGTGACCCATATCCAATAAAAATGTCGATTTGTATTTTATGAAAATATTTCAGTAATATAATTTTATTAAATAATCATAAGAAATAAATTTTCATTGATTAAATTAAATATAGAAATGTTTTCTTAAATGGGTTGGGTTGGGTATAGGTCGGGTATGGGTCATGAAATTTGTATTGTTCATAAATGGGTCGTAAACGGGTTAATGGGTCGATTTGGGTCAGATCATTTATGACCTGACCCAAACCTGACTCAACCCACCCATTTGACACCCCTACATCCGAGATACGTCGGGAGCGATGGTGGCGGGCGCGGCGAGCTCAAGTCCAACAGCATCGGCTCTTCACGCAGAATCCCTAGCTCTGTTGACAACTCTCTCTCTCTCTCTCTCTCTCTCTCCTCGAAGACTTCAAGAGTCAAACAGTTCAGATAGAGTCCGATAGTTTGGTACTTGTTAAAACTGTGAATACTCTACGTTTGGTAGTCCGGATTTGAGCTCGGATAGGATAGGATAAGGTTGAATTAGAAATCCTCTGGATTGTCTTTTAGATTTTGTAAAATCCCATCATATGTTTGGTAGATGTCCGGATAGGATAGGATATTCACACCTGCAACCTCTCAGCCGCTCCTCTAGGATTTCCTCCGCTCTGTTAATGCCGCCACTGAGCAAGTCCCTCCGGCCCTCCCACCACGGGGCCGCCAAGGATTCGGGGGGCCGATGCCGCCGAGGAATCCTCGCCGGAGAATTGGAACCCTCGCCGGATGCTCCCATCAGGTAGCTCAACATGCCGGTCTTCTGGAGCTTCCGACCCGCGCTCGAGCATTTGTCCTACTATCTGACCACATCATTTTTGTGTGCTTCATTCCAAGATTTTACTACAGCCATCCGTCTCGATGCAGCCTTTGCTTTCCTGACAAGCACCAATTCGAAATCTGTATATGCTACCATCATCAGACTCATAGAAAAGCACCATTGCCAGAATATCTTCCACAAAACGAACTTCGTCGTTTTTAATTTCGCAGATTTGATGAAATCAACTTCATTTCCTGACTCGCTCAGGTCAAAATCCAATCAAAGAATAACACCCCGGAAATATACGCCAAGTCAATCGGATGAACAGAGACAAGGATTCAGTGCCAGAGAAGAAGGAGATTGGAGGATGGAGAGGGAGTGACCAAAGCTTCGATAGTGAGGGCGAGAGACGACTGTGAGACGAAGGCGTTGGGTTGGGCGAGAGTAGGCTGCTGAAGTCCCCACAACTACATCGTCTCCGCCACCGCCGCCTCTCCTTCCTCGTCGCAACGTTCACCGCCGCCCAACAACCTCACATTTCCTCCGTATGAACCCAGCCCCACCACCATTTTGTCGTCGTCGTCTTCTTCTCGCAGCGAGGGCAGGGCAGGGCCTCCGTCTGCAGAGGGGGATGGGGGTGTAGGCCAACTCCCCCGGCGGCGTACTGGGGCCGAGCTGTCCTACGCCCGCTCGTGTCCGAAGTCATGTCTTCCTCCTCGCGGTCGTCAAGAGTGCTAAAACGAAGAGAGAGAGAGAGAGAGAGAGAGAGAGAGAGAGAGAGAGAGAGAGAGAGAGAGAGAGAGAGAGAGAGAGAGAGAGAGAGAGAGAGAGAGAGAGGCGGTTTGTTATTTTTTTATCCTATCTGGGTGTATCCTACCCCTTCCCCCCCGGATTCCTTATCCGATATTTTATCCGGATATATCCGAATTTATCCGGTCCGGATGGCATCGCCAAACATCGGATAGGATAATAGTTATCCTATCCGGATTTTTTTTTTTGGGTCACATGTTCCTTGGGAAGTTGAGGCCCTCGTTTTGGAAGCTCGCCGAATAATGGGCCATCGAAAACACCTTTCTTTGGTCCATTGTTCAAGAGAGTCTAATAGAGTCGCTGATTGGCTTTGTAAGGCCTATAAGTTAAATACTCTTCCCTCGAATTGGGTCACCCATCCCCCTCAATTCCTTTGGCTACGTTTGGTCGTCCATATAAAACTCGGGATAGGATATATTTTATCTTATCCCGTGTTTGGTAGGTGTTCCGAATAGTATAAGGTCGGATATAGATGGGATATAACCCGGATAAAAAAAATCCGAAGAGGGGGGTAGGATAAGGCTGGATAGGATTTCTTCAACTCCTTCACCCTTCTCCTCTCCCACCCCGCCACCACCACCGCCACCATCCACCTCCGCCTCGATCTCCCCGTCGTCCCCTACGCCCTCGACTTCGCCACCTTCTTCGTCGCCGTTGCCGCCCTCCTCGAGTGCTTTTGCGGCGCCCGTTCTCGACCGAAATCTCCACGAGCAAGGCGATCTACTCGATGGTAGGCGACTGGAAGAGCAAGAACCCATGACTGTTTTCCTAAATTATCCTCGGAATCGACAAAGTTTCGGTCCTGAGTTCACCGACGTAAGCAAGACAAGAGCCGTGATCGAAAGATTTGGATGGGGTTAAGGGGCAGAACCTGGAAGTGGAGGGAATGCGAGGCTCCGGAGGCGCATTTGGGGTTCGCGCGGATTGGAGGGGAGAGAGAGAATCCGGTTCCAGTGGGCGATCCATCTGATGTAGACAGGCATGAGACTGGTGGTGAGAGAGAGGAAATTTTTACGATGGGAACGGGCGACGGGAAGAGCAAGACGATCTGCTCGATTTTGCTTTGAAGATCTGAAGCCTATCATCGAAGACCTCCAAGCCATCCCCATATGCGGCCATGTCTTCCACGAGCTCTGGTCCATTTCCTCTCTCTCTCTCTCTCTCTCTCTCTCTCTCTCTCTCTCTCTGATTCGCCATTGCTATTGAGCAAATCGCCGTAGTCGCTAAACCCATTCGGCCCGGAGGCATCGTCGAGAGCGACAAGTTGCCGTCCAACATGAGGAAGAGAGCGATGGAGGCCGTGGATTCGTGCGGCAACAGAGTCATGATCTGCGAAGTTATGTATCCGACTTTAAATCCGCAGTTCACCAAACAATGGATAGGATATGGTTGAATCCCTGGATTTCTTATCATATCCTATCAAATCCTATCCTGACCAGATATCCCGACAACCAAACGCAGCATTTGAGATTTACTTTGTCTTGATGCTCCGACGGTAGGCTCTCATATTTAAGTACTTTTGAATGCAATCAAGTATATTTCGACCCCAAAAAAATGTAGCCCTAATTTTAGGGTGAGCATGATAAAATCTCGTGTCTTGATCTCTTTTTCACTACGTTTTGCTTTGTTGTGTTTGTACGCCGAATCCTAACAAAGATTAGGGCACCAATCCTCACGTAGATCCATAACTCTAGCCATTGATCGAGTAGGTTAGAGACCGCCAAACAGGTGTGAGATTTTCTAGCTCAATGTTTTGCTCGTAGTGATTTGGCTCCCACTACATAGGACTGGCCTAAGGATGCATAAGATAAAAGAAGGAAATAGAAATGAAGAGGACAGGGGACTTTCGCAATAGGATCGAGAGTTTTTGAGGGATTTTTTTAATTGCTTTGGATATTTTAGGATAAAGTTGAAAATGAGACAAAATTGTGCGGCAGGTAAATATCGTGAATTTTTGTTTTCTTTTGCAACCAAACATGTCCTAAATCCACTCTATTCAGTTATTTAATTTGCAAGATTAAATTTTAAAAAGAAAAAATATTCAATTGCTGGAAACAAGAGATTTTCCTTGATCCGGAATGTGCGGTACACACCTCTTTTCAAAGTGATCTAATTAAGTCTATGCGTTTATCCGAAAAGGACATTTAGAAAATGGCGGGCTAAGGGTCATATCTTCCTTCATCCATGCTTGGAGGAAATTTTCTCCAACTATGATTTAGATTAGTAGGTTACAAAATATGGGCATCACTCGAATGTAAACATCATAAAAGTGAAATGCGGGTGATGTTTATATTTGTAGCTCACCATTCGGAAGGCTGATTTCCTCCAATGGGGGAGAGACAAAAGCACGGTCTAATTAACAGTGTACAACAGCTTCCTACTATAACTACATCTGATTATTTTCATACTACGGGAAGACATAGGCCATAACCACAAAAACGAGTAGTATGCGACATATAGGTTAAAGCATAACAACTTCATGCATCACAGGAATTCAATTTAAGAAACAAAACATCATCACGAAACATAACTCATGGTTGAAGCGGACATGAGGATAGACGAACTAGTTCATGTTGGCGGTGAAAGCTAGTTGCCAATTGGCTTTATTCCACGTGCCGGTCCGCAAGTTCGGCTTTATTCAACTTGCTGGTCCTCCAACTCTGCATACTCGGCCAACTCTTTATTTGCCCATTTAGCCAAGCCAATTCTACGGGTTAGCAAAACCACAGAAAAAAAAAAATGCCGAAATGAGAATTTTGACAGGGCTATACTTCCACACATTTCGCACGACCAATGCGCAATTTCAATGCAAACAAAATCTGGGAGAAGTTCAAATCCACTCACCTTAATATGGTGTATGTCGGATATATTCGGGAAAAAAGTGCTTTCATCAATCCTTCCATCAATCCTTCCATGGCTGTTATCTTGCAAGAATCCGACAAATTTGTCCCACAAAAATTGAAACCCCGGAATGGTAAACTGAAATGTTTCCAACTTCGTGAGTGCCGACACATCAGGCAACCTTTCCAGGGACTTGCATCGTTTGATCGTCGCCGTCTTCAAATTATTCAATTCTCTCAAGCCTTCGATGGCTCTCAGCATTTCACAGTCCAGTAACTTGAGACGTCGTAGTTTTCTCAACTTGGACAAGCTAGGCAATTGTTGGATTGCATTACAATCGGTAATGTCTAGAAACTTCAGTGATTCCAGTTCCCCCAGACCTGGAATCTGCGCCAGTTTGGGCAAGCTAATGAGCTGTAACTTCTGTAGCCTCTTCAAGCACGATAGATCAGGTGTGCTCTCCAGGAATTTGCATGATGTTATTTTCAATTCCCTTAATCTCTCCAAGTATTCAAGGATGGGGAAGAGGGGCATCGGACATTCGCTGATGATGAGAAATGACAAGCTTTTGAGATCGCACAAGGTTGGCAATTGCGGGATCCGGCCAAGTCTCAAGGTTGACAGGCTAAGTGGAAGCTGATGGATGGACTGCGCATCCTTCCAAGGTGAGATAACCACGTCTGCCATAGAAGATGCACTACTTGAACCGAGTCTCCACACTCCAAGATTATTTAAATGAACTAGGCTCGAGAGGTTGGGAAGAACAGGGTATTGAGCAGTTGAAACTATTAAGCATTCCAAACTCAAGGGAAGCCCTGGCAGCATTTCAAGTTTTTCGCTTGTAATTATAAGCGTCTGGAGACTAAAGCAATCACAGATCGTGGACGGCACTGTTGAGACTTGGGTTTGAAATAAGTTCAAGATCCTCAGACGGCTCAATCTCCCCATTTCGCATGGGAGTTCACCCTCAAGAAGAACACAAAGCTTGGCATCAAGCTCTTCGAGCATCTCCATCCCTCCAATAGTACTGGGTATCTTTTCTATCTTTGTCCACCCTATCCTGATGACTTTTAGTCTCTTCAGTTCTCCAATGGAATCGGGGATCGCTGTGATCCCCGAATGTTCTAAATCCAACTCGATCAATGATTTTAGACCCCCAATAGAGTCCGGAATATTAATTAGGCTTCTGCATTCACGCAAGATTAGATGCGTGAGATTCGTCAGCCTTCCCATAGATTCAGGAAGTTGGCTGACACAATTATGACCTTGAGCATCAAACCTCGTCAAAGATTTTAGGTTGCCCAGTGCCATGGGAAGGTTGAACGGTGGGAGTCCGGAGAAGGGCATGATGATCTCCGTCAAGAGTTCTAGGGAACCGATTTCTTCGGGTAACCCCTGAAGGGAAACACAGCTCTTGATATTCAAAGTACGAAGCATTTTTAGCTTACCGATTGAGCTACCAATCATAGATAATTTCTCGCACCCAGCAAGAACCAATTCTTCCAGCTCGCGAAACTCAGAAAAATCAGGTGTTTGGGTTAACTTTTGGCAGGCCGTCAAATCTATAACTTTCAACTTTTTCGCCTTCTGCAGTGAAAAAAAAAGGGCCGATTACATGCTTAAAAAGTATGAGAATATAGTAGTATACAACTAGCTGGCGAAGTTGAATCGATAGAATTCGAAGTGAACGCGTGAGAGGTGTGCTGGTACCTTGATTTGGTTCCACCCACCCCAGTCGTGGGTGACGCTGCTCCGCGAAAGGTCGAGCACGACCAACTTCTCTGGCTGGAGATTCGTCTCTCCAAGCTCAAGCTGGCAATTATGCCAAGAAAGCCATCTCAGATTAGGAAGTCTATCTTTGAAATCACCTACGAAATTCATTCCTTCCCCTCCAAGGAACCTCAGGTTTGGAAAACGGGCTAATTTTTCAGGTGTAAAGTCGTGACTTGTACCCGAACTCAGACTGAGTGCTCGTACAGCTAGTTTTTCCTGCCAGCAGCGGACGAGGATAAAGATGAGAGTGCAACATAGAAAGCAATAAACCATGGAAGTAGTTAGTCAACAATATCGGCAGTTCCTCTTTGACCACAAACTAATTCAACCGAACGCAAGTCGTAACAGATGAATTACTTTTCTTTTTACCTCATTGCTCGTCAGTACGTCTGAAGTATTGTCATCAATCCACACCCACCTGCGCTTTCCAGCATCATCTAAATTCTCTTCCTCAACAATACACCTTCCCAGATCTCGAAGTTCATCGTGCATCCAAAATTTCTTGTTCTCGTCGATCTTTATCAACGATCTTTCACAAAGGACCTCAATCGCTCTGCTTGATGCACGATATATGCCATCATTCCACATGTAAGATGCTTTCACCTTATCCTCCCCGATGCCAAAACATGCTATCTCTAGGAATATGGCCTTTTTTGGGTGCTCCAATTTGTTCACACTTATCTTCAATTTGTCTCGGAAGTTGTCATTCCGGGCATCCTTTAACTCGTCCAAGGTGTCATTCCAATTCAGTCCGCTGTTGGGATTGAAAAGAGGGCCTACAACTTCCAGAGTCAAGGGAAGCCTTCCTATGCTTAAAACGACTTCTTTCGAGAGCTCGTACCAATTTTGCGGATACTCGCTTTTAAATGCATGTTTGCTGAAGAGCTCAATTGCTTGGTCCAAAGACATCTCCTTTACTTGGTGGGGCTTGTAATTGCTAGGTTGCTCTTTGATCTTAACCGGTATTGTTCCTTCGTCCCTGACAGTAACAACAACCCTACTTCCGGGACCAAACCAGTCGTAGCTCCCAGCAAGATTCTGGAGTTGCTCCCCCTTGTCCACATTATCAAGAATAACCAGAACTTTCTTGTCGTGAAGTCCCCCTTTTATTGCATTCTTCCCATCGTTTTCGTCTACGATTACGTCAGCAGCAGTCGAGCCCAATGTTTTGGATAACAGCACTTTTTGCATGTTTAAAACACTAGGACATCCATCAATTTTAAGGAAACAATCGTACTTGAATTCAGACCGGAATTGGTTGAAGATAAAGCTAGCAAGAGTTGATTTACCAATACCGGCCGTCCCATGGAGTATAACGAAATGTACATGGTCAGCAGAGTCGACATCCAGCAACTCCTCTATATCTTCTAGATCATCTGTTTCAACTAGATGCTCAGGAAGATCTCTGTTCTTCGCCTTCAGCTTAACTTGAACATGTCGCACAATCGATTTTACATGGAGCCCATAACTGCCGTACAGGGATGGTGGACGAAATCAGATTGAGAAAATGATGACAACGTACCATTCCTAACTTTCAAGCGTATACGATTTAAATGAATCAACTAGACACATTAATCCCTTTAAGCAGAACAATCTCAAGCAGTGAGATTCCATAGAGAAATTCCACCACTCATAGCAATTCACATAGTTCCTCTCATGATAGCAGAGATGATATGACCCGACCCAAGCGCTTCCTTATCATCTTAGAGCTAATAAATCTGTCTTTGTTGAAAAAAGATTTTCATAATTTTTTAGCTATTTGTAACATGTGTGCAATTTGTTGGACACTGATCAAATATGCAGTTAGTTCATATGCTAGTAGTACAAAATCAAGCATTAATTTACCTTTTTGTTGTTTCCACTTTTCTTTCTTCTAAATTGTTGAGAAATATTTATTCTGCTGTTTTAATTTGTTTTAAGGTTTTTGGCAACCAAACAGGATGCTAACTTACCATTTGACAACAATTTTACGAGGTCATCAACATTCAAAATAACTATGTTTAACTTATATATCAATTATATGAAAATCAGTAATAACTCAAAGACTAAACTGAATATAAGGCAATAGTTCAGAGACCATTCTTATCTTTATATGTATAACATGATCCACTAAATTTTAGCTTAAGAAAAACGGATTGTACTAAATCAAATAGCTCGAAAAAGTGCGGGAAAACTTACTCTTTTCCGTCCACCTTCTGGCGGATAGTAGATGGAACCTTTTCAAGGGCCTCCGTCCAGCGATCCACTTGGGTGGGACCCTCCTTCTGCCTATGCTCATCCAGGACTGCTTTGCAGAATTTGATACGATTGACATCATCATTCGGAAGGTCGGAAAAAATGGAGATCGTCTCTTCCTTCCAACGCTTATCCAGGACTGCTCCGTAGAATTTGGTATGTTTGACATCATCCTTCGGAAGGTTTGAAAGATAGGCGATCATCTCCTCCTTCCTATGCTCATCCAGAGCTGCTTCGTAGAATTTGGTATAATTGACATCGTCCTTCGGAAGGTTTGAAAGAATGGCGATCATCTCTTTCATCCTATGCGTCGCCAGGTCTGCTGCGTAGAGTTCTACAAAATTGACATTTCCTCTCTCCGGGAGGTCTAAAAGAATGGGCAGCATCTGCTTCTTCCCCTTCGGATCTGAAGTTTGATTTACCATACGTTCAACCTCATCAAGACACCATGCACTGGAAGCAAAGCCCGGCGAGAAGATGGGGATATAGATTTGACAGTTGTCCAGGTATCGCAAAATCTCTTCCTTCTTCTGGCCAACTTCGAGCTCTTTGTCATCTCTGAAGACGCGGATTTCTTTCTCCCTCATGTCATGATAGAGGTAACTGCAAAAGCCGCGCCGAGTATCCGATCCCCGGAAACACAGGAACACATCAAACTCCGATTTCGATGTGTTACTGGCTGCCGCCATCGCACTTTGCAAACGAGAGCTGAGACAGAATCGAGCTGAACGAAAATTGTCAACGATATGCAACCTTGTACTCGATCCAATCATGCAATTTATTTTGCCTTTTGGAGCTGCTACTAATCAGTTATGAATCTAAGTAGGAGTGCACTTGATTGCCCTTTCGGTATCTTTGCTATGTACTTCAAAAAATATTTTGTATGCAGTCCTTATCAGTTCTTATCTTATGCCACTAACATGTGATGAATGATCATATAGGTACTCAAACAATAAAGCAATAACCAATATTCAAAGCAGCAAATTGCACAAAATTTTAAGAACTTGGATGCGGTAGTCAAAACAAAGCATATCACCATCCATCAGTCACGAAATTTCTGCAAGGTATTACTCAATAAGTTACGCAGACACGACGCATGTATGTTTTGCGTGATTCTGCATAACCACATGACTTGCATGATGAGCTCTCATTTATGTATGATGAAACTAGATACGCACTAATTCTAATGATTATTAAGTTTTACGAGGTACCAAAATATGTGTTATCCAAGCTTACCCATAAAATTGAAGGACATTATTCCAGTACTTGCAAAGTTTATCCAGTCAATCATGTACAAATTAAAATCACGAGTAATATATGATTCAATATTAGGGATCCGGCCTTTGGCTATATCGTAACTAATGCAAAGAAATAAACTATTTTTCATAACCTAAGGTTTATCTACTAATAAATATGCGCGCACCTAAAGACCATATACTAAAATGAATTTAAACAAACCTTGGCTTACCTTGACCAAGGGTTAACTGAAGACAATCAAAGCGCAGTGAGATGGGGCATCTTCTGATGGGTACGGGTGAGAGCAATCGGCGACCAAGACTTGAGGAGCTGACGCGAAGGAGCACAGGCGGAAAGAGCGACGACGATGGTGAGGACTTGCAGCGGAAAAGGCCAAGATCGCAACAGGAGCTGTCAAATCACCACCGGGCGTAGCGAGTGGCGCCGCGAAGACCTGTATTCAGTGGAAACACAGTAAAAACTGGTTTGGCTATTGGAAGATTATCGACGCCGAGCTAAACGCTGGAGGGACTGCCGGATCAGAGCTGTGGATGACAGCAAGGCTGCTGGGTTTACTGCAGGTTGTTGCTGGACTAAACTGGTCTCGTGGCCGAAGTGTGGTGACCGGAAGCGACCAGGGCAGCAGTAACAATCACAGAGAAAGAGGGATGCCTCCTGTTGCAAGACGAAGCTCACTGTTCTCTCTCTCTCTCTCTCTCTCTCTCTCTCTTTTTATTGAACTCTTTCTATTTTGAGTCAGACCTTAGCCTCCTACCAATATGTTGGCTGGTGCGCCTCTTTTGTGGGCCCAGCATTTTTATTTTATTTGTTTTTAAAAAGAGAGAGAAAGAAAAGACAAAAGAAACAAAAAAGAAGTCAAAAAGAAAAAAAAAAGGTGGCTGCCATTATTATGTTGTAGTCTTTGTGCTGTGTGTGCATGTGCTCCAGACAGAAGAGAAGAGAGTCATCGAGAGTGAAACAGGAGAGATCGAGAGTGTTTCGTGCGGGAGAAGGAAGAGAGCAGCGGCTTTCGGTGTGATTTCGACGGTCAAATATTATCAAAATCGGCTCAAATTTTAGAATGTTATTCGTGAGACCGAAATCTACGAGTTGATCAGTTTCGTTCGTTGAGATTGGTCTCCGACTCTCCTATTGCAGTTAGGGTTTTCTAGTCATTTTGTATTATTCCACCTTTATGATGAGGAATTGCTCTTGCAATATTGTTGTTGGGTTCTAGTGTGTGACTAAAGAGAAATACTTGGTGTATTCTGCTATTTTTGGTGATTAGTGAAGATTTTTGGGTCGTCCGTGATTTTTTTCGATTCGGGTTTTTCACGTAAATCTTGGTGTTATATCTCTTTATCGTTCAATTGTGATATTTGCATATTGCGAGGTTATTTTTGCTGGATATAATTGTTGGTTGATGCTGGATTGTATTGGAGTAGTGTCGGGGGTTGTTAGTGTTTGATCCCGGATTGGCTATATTTGCGCCGAAGTGCTGCCCGTTTTCCCCTAACAAAGTGGTATCAGAGCTAGAGTTGAGATTCTAGTATTAGATGGAGAATATGAGTGGCACTATGTTTAAGTTAAATGCCTCGAATTTGTTGGAGTTGGTGAATACTTCAAGGACCCTTGTTTCCTACACCGGGTACGCCCTCGTGAGCTTAGGGAAACCAAAGTGTTATCCAACGACTTGTGACACATGCGCGCGGGATGCGGGGGTTCGGGGGCAACGCCCCCGACACGGGTGTCCCGCTGCCCGGTCAGTGGACCGCTGCCTCGCTCGCCGATGAGCGGGCGAGGGTTCGGGGGCAACTCCCCCGAAACCTCAACGGGTTTGGGCTTTTATTTATGTGAACCCGTATGTTATGTGCTTAGTAGAGGTTTCACTAGGTTTAGATTTTGGGCTCGTTTAGGGCATATATATTTTGCTCGTTTTGCTGATCATTGTAACGAGTTGAGTGGCTGTAAATCGAATATCATAGTGAAATCTCTTTGCAGGACGTAGCCCTATTATGAGGTAAACTTATGTAAACTGTGCGTCGTTCAATTTTTCTTGATTCACTGTTTGATCGTTCTGATTCGGTTGCAATAAATCCCATCAGAATTACTCTATATGGAAGCCTCGGATGGAGGACGTGTTATATTGCAAAGATTTGTTCGATCCAGTCGAAGGTGATGAAGCTAAAGGAGACACGGAAGATAAAGAGTGGGAGCGAATGAATCGAAAGACGGTTGGATTTATCCGACAATGGATTGATAATAGTGTGTTTCATCATGTTGCTCAAGAAACGAAGGCGGATACTTTGTGAAAGAAATTGCAAGATCTCTATGAGAGGAGAAATCCACAAAATAAAGCTCTTCTAGTGAAAAGACTTGTGAACTTGAGATACAAGGAAGGGAGTAGCATGACACAGCACTTGAGTGAATTTCAAGATGTTGTAAACCAATTGACAAATCTTGAGATTGACCTTGGTGATGAATTGCAATCATGTTTGTTGCTTGGTACTCTTCTTGATAGCTGGAACACCTTGATTGTAGCATTAAATAATTCGGCTCCTTATGGTGTGCTTTCTATGAACATGGTTAAAAAAAGCTTGTTCAATAAAGAAACAAGGATAAAAGGCTTGAATTATACTTCTAGATCGGAGGCACTTGTCGTAGAAAATAGAGGAAGAAGTCAATCAATAAAGTTTCAAAATAATGACAAGGGCAAGTCAAGAGGAAGGTTTAAGTCAAGGCCGAGGAGAAGTGTGAAGTGCTACAACTGTGGCAAGATGGGACATTATGCCAAAGAGTGTTGGCAACCGAAGAGAGATAAATCCCATGATAGAAATGGAGATAAAAAAGAAAGAAGAAAATCAACCCACAACAGCAGTTGCAGCCGACGGTGATATTGTGTTCATTTGTGATGACGGTTATGTAAACCTCATATGCCAGGACTCTAGCTGGGTTGTCGATTTTGTAGCTTCTTATCATGTCACTTCACGGCGTGACTTCTTTACATCCTATTACAGCGGTGATTTCGATTGTGTTAGGATGGGAAACAATGGTGTTTCCAAGGTTATTGACATGGAAGATGTTTATCTGGAGATCGATATGGGATGCAATTTGCTTCTGAAAAATGTGAGACATGTTCTAGATATTTGACTTCACTTGATCTCCACAGGTACCTTAAATGACGATGGTTATTGCAACTCCTTCTACGATAGCAAATGGAAATTGACTAAAGGCTCTATGGTGATGGCAAAAGGCAAGAAGACATGTAGTCTTTATATCATGCAAGCAAATTTGATGCGACAAGAGGTAAATGCAGTAGAGGATTCCTCAGTTGACTTATGGCATATGAGGCTTGGTCATCTTAGTGAGAAAGGGCTTGAAACTCTTGCTAGGAAGAATCTTCTGCCATTGAAGGAGACAAATCTAACGTAATGTACTCATTGCCTCACGGGTAAGCAACATCGATTCTCATTTCATAGTTCATCTCTACACACAAAACCTGATGTGCTTGATTTAGTTCATACTGATGTTTGCTGCGTGGATGCTAGAACACTTGGTGGTACATTGTATTTTGTGACATTTATAGATGATTGCTCTAGAAAAGTATGGGCTTTTGCTTTGAAATCAAAAGATAAGGTGCTTGTGGCCTTCAAACAATTTCATATCAGTGTTGAAAGGGAAACAGAGAAAAAGTTGAAATGTGTTCGAGCTGATAACGGTGGTGAATATAGAGGACCGTTTGAGCATTACTGCAGGGACTATGGTATCAAGCTTGAGAAGACTGTTCCGAAAACATCACAGCATAAGCAGAGAGAATGAATCGGGCGATTAATGATCGGATTCGGTGTATGCTATCTCATACGAAATTACCTAAGCCATTCTGTGGAGAAGCGATGAGAACGGCAATTGACTTGATAAATCTTTCTCCATCAGTTCCTCTTAAGGGGGATGTTCCACAAGGAGTATGAAGTGGGAAAGATGTCTCCTACAGTTATCTGAGAATGTTTGGTTGCCGGGTATTTATGCATGTTCCAAGAGATGAGAGGTCCAAGCTTGATAACATGTCTAAATAGTGTATCTTCTTGATTATGGACATGAAGAGTTTGGCTACAGATTATGGGATCCAGCTACAAAGAAAGTCATTAGAAGCCGAGATGTGCTATTCTTTGAGGATCAGACCATTGAAGACATAGACAAGCCAAAGAAGCCAAAGAATGCAGCTCAACACACTGTCAGTTTCAGCCCAAATCATTCTACCGTATTGGGTGAAAATCATGGGGGAGAAATGCAGGGAAATCATGAAGCAGGTGAATCCTCACAGAATGTTGATTCTTCAACTGAGACAAATGAAACAGTTGAGACAGAACAATCAGATGAGCAAGAGCAAAAGTTGAGCCAATTGAGCAAGAAGAAGCAGTCCAACCTCAAGTTAGAAGATCAAAAAGAGATCGTCAACCCTCACAAAGATATCAGCCACATGAGTATGTGTTACTTACTGATGTAGGGGAGCCTGAAACTTGTGAAGAAGCTATGTCATGTGATCAAAAGAATAAGTGGCACAAAGCTATGCAAGATGAGTTCAAATCTTTGCATGAGAACCATACAATTGAGTTGGTAAAGTTGCCTAAGGGCAAGATGACACTCACAAATAAGTGGGTGTATAAGTTAAAGACAGAAGAAAGCAGTTTAAGGCCACGATACAAGGCTAGGCTTGTTGTGAAGGGCTTTCATCAGAAAAAAGGAATCGACTTTGAAGAGATTTTTTCACCAGTTGTGAAAATGTCTTCTGTTAGAGTTGTTCTTGGGTTGGCTGCCAGTTTGAATTTAGAAATCAAACAACTTGATGTAAAGATAGCTTTTCTTCATGGAGACCTAGAAGAAGAAATATACATGGAGCAACCGGAGGGTTTTAAAGTTAAAGGCAAGGAGCATCTTGTATGTAGATTAAAAAAAAAGTCTATATGGCCTCAAGCAAGCGCCAAGACAGTGGTACTTGAAGTTTGATTCATTCATGGAAGCTCATGGATATGGTAAGACCACTTCAGATTCTTGTGCCTTTATGAAAAGATTTTCAAATGATGGTTTTATTATCCTCCTATTTTATGTGGATGATATGTTGATAGTTGGGCATGATGCTAACAAAATCAAGAGCTTGAAAAGTGAGCTGAGTAAGGCTTTTGCGATGATTGATCTATGGTCAGCTAAGCAAACTCTTGGCATGAGGATCACTCGTGATAGGAAGAATATAAAACTATGGCTATCTTAAGAGAAGTATATTGAAAAGGTGCTTGAAAGATTCAACATGAGCACATGTAAACCGGTAAGTACTCCACTTGCTGGTCACTTTAAATTGAGTAGCAATGAATGTCTTATGAGTGAGAAAGAGAAGGAAGAGATGATGAAAGTTCCTTATGCATCTGTCGTGGGTAGTTTGATGTATACCATGGTTTATACAAGACCAGATATTGCTCATGCAGTTGGTGTTGTGAGTAGGTTGCTCTCAAATCCAGGTAAAGAGGATTGGAATGCTGTGAAATGGATTTTGAGGTATCTTAGAGGCACTTCCAGATTCTGCCTATGTTATGGAAGTGGAAAGCCTGAATTGAGTGGCTACTCAGATTCTAATTATGCCGGAGATAGTGATTCCCGAAAGTCTACTTCGGGTTATATGATGCCCTTTGTAGGGGGAGCAGTTTCATGGCAGTCGAGATTACAAAAATGCATTGCTTTGTCTATGACTGAAGCGGAGTATATAGCTATCACCGAAGAAAGCAAGGAACTCTTGTGGATGCAGAAATCATTACAAGAGTTGGGTTTGAAGCAAGAAAAGTTTGTTCTATATTGTGATAGCATGAGTGCTATTTATCTCAGCAAGAATCCAGTTTTGCATTCAAGATCGAAGCATATCGATGTGAAGTATCATTGGGTTCGAGAGAAGTTAGCAGAGAAATCATTTCTTCTTGAGAAGGTCCGTACCGACGACAACGGATCTGACATGATGACCAAAGCCTTGCTCGTGAAACTTGACTCTTGCAGAAGCAAAGCAGGTATGATAGAACTCCCCACATGAGGCATATGGGGAGATTTGTTGGCAGGTACGCCTCTTTTGTGGGGCCCAGCATTTTTATTTTATTTGTTTTTAAAAGAAGAGAGAAAGAAAAGACAAAAGAAAGAAAAAAAATAAAAAAGAAGTCAAAAAGAAAAGAAAAGGTGGTTGCCATTATTATGTTTTATTCTTTGTGTCACGCCCCGACTCTTGAGCCCGCAACACTCCTTGCCAAATCGCCACTAGGTCATAGAGATAGCGTCCCAGGCACACTACCGACTATCACTTACACACGCATGCGGAAACGTTTTAACACCCTGATAACAAATAAACATGGGATAGAATAGTAGGAGCCAATCACTAGATCAATTTAACAGACGATAATTATAAACATACACACATAACCGCATATGAGTCTAGATCTTATTCAGACTAATATACGTACGCAACCCCATACTTCGGGGCGACTAGACAAGACCTCAAAAGGTCACTCTATCAGGTGAGGTTAATTTCTCATCTACTTCAAAAGACTAATCCAATAGCCAATCCTTAGCGTCCACGAGACTTCATCACTTGAGACCTGAAAATGTTATCCCACGATAGGGTGAGAATAAATCTCAGTGAATCAAGCCTAAGATCGGTTGAGAAACTGATTCGCTCAGAGCATCCTAACAGAGGGCTCACAAGATCACAAAGGAATGTATAACAGTCACTCACAATAACAATATGATAATCATCCACATGCACACTTACCAGCTTCCTCAGCCACACATAATGCAATGCTTGACTCGACTCAGCAATCAAATCAGTCAATTACTCAAACAAGCATCACATCCACCAGTATGCACATGACACTACACACGTCCATTTTATCAACGATGATCGTGCCCACGGCACATGAGAGGATCTACGTGAAAGAGGGCGTGATTCGACTCTAAAAAATAACGCGATTCAGTACCTTAGTGCGATCTAGCATTCTACCGACAAGATCGGGCTACGTTCCTTTACTCTCGGCAACGGCTACTACAAGCTGTGTATCCAGTGCACCCGTTGCACGGCACGCGCGGTAGCCATCCCTAAACGAGGCGTCGGTCTAACACCAGTTGCGATCGGCATTCGACCAACTTTGCATCTGTACTAGTTAACACCGGATCAGAATTGTCGTGCTTCTAGCAAGTCGCCTGGTTCCATCAGCTTGGTACGGTACGAATTTGCCAGGAAAAGCATCATCGTTCCCTCATATGACCATACAATACACATCCAACAATCAACCCATTTCATTATCTTTGGTTAAGGCCGGATGCTCACATAGGCATGTAAAAGTCTCGGCCGAAGGCCATTTTCATGCTAAAATATGTCTTTTGACTTCACACACGATCATATGCATATGCAGACTATCCACTAGTCACCACAACCACACATAGGGCGATTGACCCCCAATCGATGATCAACATCCAACAATCATTCTAGCCAATCAATCAAGCCATCCAATGAGGCAATCAAACCAGTAAAGGTAATCGAATCAATTATGAGCATTTAACTCCGAATAAACAATATAAGGCTCGATTCGTACTATAGTACTTTATTAACCAAATCAATTGATTTAAATCGTCGATCGCTCGCTCGTCTCTAGCTTATCGCTCGCTCGCGATCAAACAACAGCAATCCATTGCCCAATCAATCAATCAATTCAATCTAGCAACCAATTAACCATAGACGATTTAATCACTCCGACTAACCAAATCGATCGGCTATTTAACCTAATCCCAATTTCTATCTAAACTGACCCCGATCGTGTATCTAAATTCCACAATTGACTAAACGACTAATTCTAGGCACAATTAGCGCCCCAACCAAGGATTAGGGTCAACTCACTCGGTGAGTTAGCTTAGGCAGTCTCAACGGCGACGGCGCGAGCGGTGATGACAAACGGCGACGGCGGTTCTCGGCGAACCTAAGGTTTATCGCGCGGTGACTCGACCCAACACTTCAAGGATACCTCGGGAAGGTCCGACAAAGTCGCCGGGACAGGTGGCCGATGACAGAGCTCCGGCGAACGGCGGTAGCGGCGGCTAGGGGTCAAGAGGAGTCGGTCGGGAGCGGTGACGGGCGGCCGGAGGTGGCCCGACAGCTGTGAACAGCAGCTCGAGCACAAATAGGGCAGCGGCGGCAGAGTAAGGGAGGCGTTCCGGGGCCGATTCCGAGCTCTACGCACGGCGGCGAGCTCTCACGAGCTCAGGGTCACTAGAGAGAAGTCCTAGGAGGTTGACAGAGGTGGCGGTGACCAGCGGTGACTGCCGGCTTGGCCGGATCGAAGAAAAACCTAACTTGACTAAAAAATAGAGCATCGGGGACTACGGGGCTAACCGTGACGGCTCCGGCGGCCGACGGGTGACGAGGATGGGTCGAGGTGGTGCTTAAGAGACTGATGGACATCTGTGAGGTGGCTGGAGGCCTCGGTTGGGCCACAAACGGCCGGAGGAAGGGCTGGCGTTCACGGGTTAGGGGAGAGCAGAATAGGGCACTGGTTTCCGTGGCTATTTTACAGCCGTCCGGCGGCTGACGACGACGGCGGAGGGCTCAGGAGCGATGGCAAGGTCCAGCTGAAGGTGATGACGATGGTGGATGGTGGTGGCAAGACCGACGGAAGGAGGAGGAATGGAGGAGGAGTCGGTCGGGGGAGGGGAAGGCAGAGAAAGAGTGAGAGAGATCGAGAGAAAGGGGAAAGAGAAAGAAAGCAGATGGGGCAAGAGAGAGAGAGAGAGAAGAGGGCCCACAAAGACATTTGTGGCCATTTTTGTCCTTTAGTGCAAATATCCAGGGGTAAAACGGTTATTTGGCATTTTAGGACTGAAATGAAATTCGGTACAATGAACTGTCGCGACCCTCTCTCGCGCAATCACGCGGAAGAGGGGGCTAATGGGCCGCCCGATGTTGCCTAATCGGACGCGGGCGTCTTCCAAGGCCCATTACCCAAATCGCAACGGATGGATATACGTGGTCGACCTTCGATGTGGTCTAGTGACATGTGATACGTGTACATGCTAAGGAGTTGCCATCAATCGTTTCATGGAGGGTACGATCGAAAAACCCTATCGAATAGTTGGGAGCGATCTACTCGATTCTGCGAAAACCAGAGAAGTGGAATCGGGGACTTTGTTACACCAACTATCAGAGTTGACGCCCTTTCGGCACCTAAGTTGAATGATTTACCTAATCCTAAGATTTCATACAGATGAGTGGGGGTACGAACCTAAACCTAGGAGTTCATGTAGATAGGAGTGGCTACCCTATCACTCACAATCAGTAAAAATAAATGCGCAAATCAATGATCCAAAACATGCGGATAAATCACATGAAAGCAGCATAGCATCCCTAGTAAGGCCCTATCATCCTAGGGAAGTGTCAATCAAGGCTTATGAGTGATTTTGACACGATTTACCCACGAATGGTAGAATCGTAATTTTGAAAAATTTAGGGGACAATTTGCCCCAGAAGGGCAGAATTGTCGTTTTAGATGAAATGTGTAGTCAAAAGGGGCGATGAAATGGGATTGGCAATCAAACCCTTCCATTTCATATTTTTCGAGAATTTCCAGAATTTTTCTTGAATTAAAAAGTGATTTTACCCTTGGAGGGGTAAAATCGTCATTTTCGGGCTAAGACGAGAAGTGAAAATCTCAAATATTAGGATTGGTCGGCCACCTGACCAAAACCCTAATTTCAAGCAATTTTCAAAACTAGATTGGAATAGGAAAGACGATTTACCCTTTTGAGGGGTAAAATCGTCATTTCAGAGAAAATAACGAGGTTCGAAAACCCCAGCAAGAGGATTCGCCACCTAACTGGCCCTATCATAATCTAGGCATTGTCGACCTATCTCAAATACAAAACAAGGACGAATTATCCCTAAAGGGCATAATCGTCAATTTTCAGAATAGTGGATAACAAATCCCAAAAATAGGATTGACCAGTTGTCTGTGGTCGATCCTTAATTTTTGGGGATTTCTGGAATGTTTAGGAATTTTTCATAATTTTCCTGTATATTTTTTTTGGGATTTCTAGGATTTTCTAGCATTTTTTTTAGAATTTTCTAGAATTTTTTTTGATTTTTTTATTGTTAAATTATTTTTTTTTATTTTTTTTTATTAAAAATATGATTCGGACTGGGTTGACCCGACCCACTTGGGTCAAAACCCGGCCCAGACCCGGACCCGCGCAGACCCGGCCACCAAAACGACGCCGTGTCATCCTTTTTTATTTTCTGATTATTTGGACTTAATCCGACGGTTCCTATTAAACCACATGGCTACTCCACGGCCACTGGATGATCTGAATGAAATCTACGACCTAGATTAAACGGAGACTCGACCAGGGCCGTCTGATTAACCTATCAAAATATACGGTCAAGATTAGAAGGTTAGACTCGATCTGGGCCGTCCATCTTTACTAACCTAAACGACGCCGCTCGACCACTAACCTAAACGGCACCGTTTCGACTTATTTTGATTTTATGATTTTAAAACATTTTCAGATATTCCTAATTACTAATCGGACGGCCACTAAAATTTAGACTCGATTTATCTGAGCCGTCCGATTCGTTTATTCGAATAACAGACCTTAACGGCCATGCTGACTAGACAACCACGTGGACCAATCCCAGGATGACACCTAAGCCTTTGACTCTTTGACCGGCCACGTCATCTTCGTCTTCAACCTTGCGATCGTCTCTGAACGGACGGCCACGACTCTCCGGCGATGATCCAATGGTGAAACCTTGAAGGAATCAATCAAGACCGGCGACAATCGACTCGTCTCGGTTTCGCACGCAACATATCGCAGGATTGTACGATTTCACCCACAGAATCAAGCGCGAGCAAGCTCGAACCAGTACGTATATATGTACTCTAATCATGCGATTCAAGGCATATTAGACTAATTCATCAACACAGAAGCATCACTCAATGTTCAGAAGACTTACCTCGAGCTCCGATTGAGCTCACTCGGCCTAGATTTGGCTAGGCAATTTTGAACAGTGATCGGCAATGGTGGTCAAGTTTGGAGACTCAATTCAAGGTATTCAAGCGAAGTCAATGCAAAATGAAGATGCAATCATGGTCAGGGATGCTTGAAGAGTAAAACGCCTACTCTAACTCGAAGAATCAAAATCGGAATCGAGTTCCGCCATTAAAGCACAGTATGAAAGCTTGAAGACTGAACTTACCTATTCTCGTGGTTTCAGGCGGCGCGGTCAGCGGCGATCGACTCCTAGAAGCTTGGGCGACCTCCTGATGACCTTGTCGAGCTTTAGTCTAGCCTCAAAAGGCTCAATCGATGCTCTGCAAATCCGAGCTCCAAGTGAGGGAAGGTGAGCTCTCTTCCTCTCGTTCTCTCTCCCTATTGATTCTGTTCAATCCTCTCAACCGAATCAACCAACCTCTATTTCTAGAGGGCTCAATTAGTATTTATACGTGTTTGAAATTTTGGCGCCAAACGGGGGAGGGGGGGTGAGCCGGTGACCTTCGCACGTGCAATTACGTGCGAAATGGTCACCGGACACCGGTGAACGTCCGGGACAAATTGGCCACTAATTCTGGTCACCCGGTAATGCTAATTTCACTCGAATTCCACCTGCATTTGGTCCTGTGTTTGGTTTGAAAACGGCCGGTGGGTATTTGGCCTTCGCCGGTGCCGCTCCGACGGACCCAGATCGTCTGACTGGTCTTGATCGACGGTGAACTTCTTGGCCAACAAAACGCCTCCATCAATTTTACCAATTGAAGCCAATTGATGGTCCAATTTTGCAATAAAAACTCACCTTCCAAACCTGCAATTGGCGCGGGAAGCTTTGGGGAAGAAGACACTGTTTCAGACCGGTTCGATCGGTCTTACCGGGCGATCTAACCGGTCTGAACCGGTTTCGACTTGAAATATTCAAATTAAATCCAAATTGATGGGAAATTTTTGCAATTAAACCTCATAATCGAACTTAGGGCATCAGTTTTATCCAAAAATATGATTTTGTCCAAAAATTTATGTCAATTTCTACAAAAGCCCCAAATTTATCCTTAATTGTAATTCGGCAAATCGTGAAATTGAAGGCTCAAATGATCAAATTGGACCAAACTACCTATGCCGATTGATTCAAAATGATGAAAAACATTGGGCAGTGACTTCAATTTGCAATGATAGTCACTGAATTGAAAGTAATTTCAATTATGCCCAATTCAAGGATTAAAATGCAATTAATTATGAAATTTTGCCCAATTGATGCAATTAAGCAATTTGTGCAAACAATTGGGATAAATTGCAATAAGGGACAATTAGATTGAATGTAAATATCCTAAAAAATGCCAAAGTTGCAAATTAAAAGACTCAATTGACATTTTTTTTACAAAATTCAATCATATGTGTAACAAAGGAACACCTAAAATTGAATTTGATTTTGGACTTTTTATGAACTCAAAAAGACAAAGGGTTTAAAATAAAAATAATGACTATTTTTCCATATTTGTGTGACCTCGAATGCTATTTCTCTTGAATTTTCAAGTAATTTCCTATTTTTCAAAAAATATTTAAAAACGTGAAAAATATGAAAAATTATTTTTTGATCAAAAATGGTTCCTTGGGCTTGGCCAAGGCCACCAAAGTTGATTTTGTAATTTTTAGACTTTTGTTGAATTTTTTTATGAATTTTCTAAAGATAAGCTGAAAAGGGCTGATCCGAAATTAGGTGTCAACAGCTGCCCCTCTTTGAGAGGAATCTCGTAAGAGGTTTCTCTCAAAGATAGGTGACACCTAAGTCTAGATCGACTCTACTGGGGGAACATAAAAATGGATCTTGACATTCAATCCTTCTTGTCCTGTTGGTGAAAGCTCTACTCATCAATCTTTTGTTGACGTGAAAGAGAGAGATAGAATTGAGATGCTTACCTGTTACTCACCTGCCTGATGCTCGTGTGGCATGCGCGGTGTATAGAGGATTCAAGTGAATACCTAGGGATTCGTCTCTTGAGCATCCTAGGACGGTTAAACTCTAGCCTGTATGGTAGGCCAAACTAGAGTGAGATTCCTATTTGACAGGAACCTATGGATGACACATCCGTTCTTTAGGGATTGTCAAAAGTTTTGATCCGTATGGTGGATCAAACCATGAATAGGACTCCTTTCTGCTAGGAACCTATGGATGACGCACCCGTTCTTTAGGGATTGTCAAAAGTTTTGATCCGTCAGAGGGATCAGGCCGTGAATAGGACTCCTTTCTGCTAGGAACCTATGGATGACGCACCCGTTCTTTAGGGATTGTCAAAAGTTTTGATCCGTCAGGGGGATCAGGCCGTGAATAGGACTCCTTTCTGCTAGGAACCTATGGATGACGCACCCGTTCTGTAGGGATTGTCAAAAACTTTGATCCGTCAGGGGGATCAGGCCGTGAATATGACTCCTTTCTGCTCGGAACTTATGGATGACGCACCCGTTCTGTAGGGATTGTCAAAAACTTTGATCCGTTAGGGGGATCAGGCCGTGAATATGACTCATATCTATCAGGAACCTATGGATGACGCACCTGTTCTAGTAGGGATTGTCAACAACTAAGCTGATCCCACATCTTGAGGAATCAATGAGGGTTTATACAAGTGAGGTGTACCTAACCTTTAGGTTTACCAAATGAGCTATTTTGGGTTTAGGGATTACCTAGAACCTCACAGAAAGCTGGTTCTGAAGATTGTCCTTTTGACATGCAATGTGTTATTCTGGGATTTAGGGATTCCAAGTATCCTGCAGAAAGCTCAAACCTGCAAAATTTTGATAAGACTTTTATGGGATTTATGGGTTACCTGAAATCTCTCAGAAAGACTATTCTAAAGCTCTTCATCGCGGAGCAAAGTATACTTCTTTGACCTGGGGCTGCCATGAGTCTCATAGAAGTTTTAGACTTGAGAGTTCATTCCTCCTTTGAAAAGATATCAGTCATATCGAGGCAATGATAATTATAATGCAAGTAAAGATTCACTTTAACCTATACAATTATGCAAAGTGACTTAGGACGCTGGAGGTTATCCAAGACATCTTAAAGCATGCAAAGATGATCGAGAATCCTTGTGAGGAATATCCTAGGTCAAACAATTTGAAGTTTCCAACCAAGGCTTTCTTTCAAACATTCTATTGGAACGTCTCCGTCAAAGGGGGCTTCTTACCAATTCTTTGACTTTGGTCTTTTATAACAAAAGCACTCGAATTTCCTAATAACCTTTACCTGGGTTTTCGGGGCCATTCGCAACGCATACATTTCGATTGCTCGGGAGGTCTTTACGGGACCGTAATGTTGGGTTTGGACATGGTTTCCAAAGGGGGACTCACTCTCTGAGTCAGGTCCTTTTTGAATTAAACATTTTCATCTGCTTCGAGTTTATAAGTCAAGAACCCTGCAAAAATGAGAGAGAAATAACATTGCTCATACCTCTTCGAGCTAAGGTATATATCAACCTAGGCCTCTTAGTCGGAAGAGACTGCAAAGGGTTGTAACGTTGATAGGATTGGGGACCGAAAAAGGCTTATTTTGGGCCCGGAATCACGAAGGGTTTGACATTAGTGATCATTGCCGATCAGTCCTCTGTTCCACCCTGGATTGATAATTCTTCGAAGGACGCCTTTAGTCTCTTTACTGTTACGCGTCTTGAGAATGAGTCTACCCTTTGAAAGACATTGCTCGTCGTTTTTGGCAGTTGGCTACAATTCCATTTGAATGGTAGCTTCTTGTCACACAATTTCCGAAGGTTCTTCTTCATCTCGGAATTTGGGGGGTCAAGATATCTAGTAATCCCTTAGCGTCCCCAAGATTTTTCTTTATCATCTTCTAGCTTTTTGGTGAAGATCTGCCCCGTTCTTGTCAAGCTTTTGGTTTCTTTCCTTAATACATAGGAATTCGATTTTTTTTCTCTTTTTCGATCCCGTCTTTTCCTTATTTTTACCTAGGAACTAGGATCTTTGCTTACCTAGCGAGGTGTGTGGCCTGAGCCTCATTTTGTCTTGAATACCTTAGCTTGAGATCCTTATGTAATTCTCACTTTCAAACTTTTCTGTCCATAAGTGTTTTGGCCATTTTTACCTTGAGGTCGCACAATGATCACCAATAAGGGTATATGAAACGAATGTGCAGGCTCAAATTGGTTATACAATGGATATAAGTGTGTAGGGTAGAGAAATGAACATCTCTCCCTCATCATAAGGCGCCTGGATTAATACATATCAACACACGAAAATTGATGTTAGTCCGAGCAAAAAGATTTCTAACCATTTACCTGTTCATGCCACTAGGCGGCTTTTGTGTAACCCCAATGCGGGGTGGCTCTTGACAGGGTTGAGAAATGAAAACCACCGCTCAAAGGGGTTGCCCATGATCACTCGTAGTGTTTATAGAGAAGAATGAATGCCTCAGTCATCCCAATCCATGTAATCGATGCGAAAGGCCCTTGTATCCTCAGGTTCAGGCTTTTCTATCCTCATATCTCTCTCATCTCTCGAGTGTGTGTAGGACGTGTTTGGATTAAGTTCGCCTCTTGTCTGGAGGAACATTCCTACTAGATAGCCTAACAACTCTTGTTTTGGAAAAATCACTTTGTTTTTCTCTAGGCATTTCACCCCACAGGGGATTTTAATGATGCATCATGTATACTTTAACCATGCTTGGATAACCTTCAACCCTGACAGGTGTGTACTAAGTGTCGGGAATTCATTTTTTGAAAGCGAAGTTTATTCCTAAGTTTGACCATATGAATGTTCATTCTCCTAGTCCTTCTATCTTACAAGGGGTGAGAAACTTTACAATGTTTCTCCTTCGCTGTCTTCTATCTTCATCAGGTATTCCTGCATGTAAACAGAATGGACATTCCTATGATTGATAGATGGTTTAACTCTTGATAGAACAGATACATATCACCTGGTTCTTGATGTCAAGGACCCTTCTGCCCAGGGTTCCATTTGAATGAATCCAATTCTGAGTCTGCTTCTCGGAGTCCTGCAAAACAAAACACATGCCAATGTATGCATGGATGCATGATAAGCTTATATAATGACCGTCTCGGCCACTTGGATCGTTTCGGGACAAGTCTCATGATCAATATCTAATTTCATTTCAAGGATAATACTTCTTCACATCATCTGAATTTACAAGGTGCCACAATTCTTCTCATTCAGAATTTACAAAAATTAATGCTCCTCTTGTGAGAATTTTCCTGACAATATAAGGGCCTTCGTAATTCGGGGTAAACTTGCCTCCCGGATGTATATCATTTGGCAGAGTCTTCTTTACTACCAGGCCATCCACCTCAAAACTTCTAGCTTTGACTTTCCGATTAAATGACTTGGCCACCCTCTTTTGGTAACCCTGGCCATGACAGATTGCTCTAAGACGTTTCTCGTCAATTAGATTCAGCTGTTCATATCTGTATTTGCAATACTCTGTTTCGGAGAGTTTAGCCTCTGATAAGATTCTCAACGATGGAACCTTAACTTCTATGGGCAGGACAGCTTCCATCCCATATACCAGAGCATAAGGAGTTGCCCATGTAGAAGTCCTGATCGAAGTTCGATACGCCATTAAGGTAAAGGGTAGCCTTTCATGCCAATCCCTATAATTCCCTACAGTCTTAGCCAGGATCTTTTTGATATTCTTGTTAGCCGCTTCTACCGCTCCATTCATTTGTGGGTGGTAAGGGAAGAATTAATATGTCGAATACCAAAGCGATCCAGCAGATCGTCGACAATCTTGTTGTTCAGGTTGAACCCATTATCTGTGATGATCGTTTGAGGGGTACCATATCGAGAGATTATGTCTCTCTTAATAAACCTTGCCATATTTCTTGCGGTGACATTCTTGTAAGAATTGGCTTCTATCCACTTAGTGAAGTAATCAATCGCCACCAAGATGAAGCGATGACCATTTGAAGCCGTTGGATTGATAGGCCCTATCATGTCTATCCCTCACATAGAAAAAGGCCAAGCTTCAAACATCTGATGAAGTTCGTTCGGGGGCGCATTAATCTTATTGCCATATATTTGGCACTGGTGGCATGACCTGACATGCCAACAACAGTCTGATTCGATGGTCATTCAATAATAGCCAAGCTGCATGATCTTCTTAGCAAGAAGATGACCATTCATATGTGGCCCACATATACCTTCATGGATCTCTTTCATGAGAACGTTTGCCTCTTTAGCATCAACGCACCTTAACAGAGTAGAGTCAAATGACCTTTTGTACATCACTTATTTACTGAGGAAGAATTTGCTAGCCATCTTGGCTATGTATCTCCGGTCTCCCGCTTGACACCCTTTAGGAAACTCCCTCTTTAAGAGATAATTTTTGATATCATGGCACCATGGCTCTCCGTCAAATTCTTCTTCGACCATCATACAGTAGGCTAGTTTTTCAACTATGCCGATCCTTAGTGGTTCTATTTCTAACCCATCAGTTATTTGCAACATCGAGGCCAGTGTGGCCAATGCGTCTGCAAATTGGTTATGAGATCTTGGCAGGTACTCAAATGATACCTCTTCGAACTTACGTGTCAATTCTTCAAGATATTTATGATAGGGGATAAGTTTCGCGTCCTTTGTTTTCCATTCCCCTTGCGTCTACAAAATAATGAGCATGGAATCTCCATAAACTTGCAGCCTAAGTACTTCCATGGAGATGGCCAATCGTAGGCCTAGAATATACGCCTCGTATTCTGAGACATTATTGGTACATGGGAAAGTCATCTTTGATGCAACAAGATAATGTTGATCATTAGGGGATATCAGTACCGCCCTTGTGCCAGCTCCCAATAGATTGACAGCGCCGTCGAAATACATGACCCACTTATCCTTTGCCAGATTCAAAACTTGATCTTCCACCTTTGTCTTTTCAGAAGATGTGCAATTTTACGAATTCTCTGCCAACATATCAGCTATGACTCTCCCTTTTACAGACTTTTGTAGAGAACATCTGATGTCAAATTCGGACAACATCACTTGTCATTTTGCTAATTTCCCAATCAAAGCGGGTTTCTCCAAGAGGTATTTGATAGGGTCATTTTTTGTTACCAGCTGAATATGGTGATGTAGGGTATATTGTCTCAACCTGCAAAGTACCCATACTGTCGCTACGCAAGCCCTTTCGACAGGTACGTAATTTGTTTCAGACGAGGTGAATTTCTTGCTTAAGTAGTAGATGGCTCTTTCCTTACCATCCACTGGACTCGTATGGGCGAGTAAAGCTCCCAAAGATTCTTGATGTATAGTCAAATACAATGTCAAAGGGTGACCTAGGATGGGCGGCACAAGTACTGGTGGAGTGACTAGATAGGTCTTGATCTTTTAGAATGCATGGCTGCATTCTGTATCCCAAGTCACTTTTGCACCCTTCTTGAGCAGTCTAAAAATCAATTTAGCCACATCTGATAACTGATTGATGAACCTGGCGATATAGTTTAATCTCCCCAGAAGACTCCTTACCTCCTTTACAGTTGAGGGAGTTGCCAGGTCATGAATAGCTTGAATTTTTGAAGGGTCAATCTCAATGCCCCTGCTACTGACCATAAATCCAAGAAGTTTCCCAGATTTTGCCCCAAACACACATTTGTTAGGGTTCAACCTCAACATGTATTTGCGTAGTCGCTCAAATAACTTTCTTAGCACCTGAATGTAATCCTATCCCTTCTTGGACTTAGCGATCATATCATCAACATATACCTCGATCTCCTTATGGATCATGTCATGAAATAGTGTGATCATAGCCTTCTGATAGGTGGCCCCAGCGTTCTTCAGTCCGAAGGGCATAACCTTATAGTAAAAGTTTCCCCAAGGCGTGGTAAATGCAGTTTTCGGTTTGTCCTCCTACTTCATGAGGATCTGGTTATATCCGGAGAATCCGTCCATGAATGAGAATAATTCATACCCCGCAGTACTATCCACCAGCACGTCAATGTGAGGGAGTGGAAAATCATCTTTTGGGCTTGCTCTATTCAAATCTCGATAGTCCACACAGATCCGAACTTTGCCATCCTTTTTCATAACGGGGACTATATTTGAAATCCAATATGAATACGGGATAGCTTCAATAAAGCCTACCCTAAGAAGTTTCATCACCTATTCCTTAATTTTATCTTATAATTCGGCTTTCATCCGCCTGCTGCCTTGTTTGACAGGTTTAACACTGGGATCTGTGGGTAATGCATGTTCCACAATTTTGGGATCCAAACCCGGCATGTCAGCATATGACCATGCGAAGACATCTTGATATTCCTTCAGTAATCATGTAAACCTGAGCCTTTCATCTCGAGATAAATGCCCACCAATCTTGATTTCCTTGATATCTGTGGAGTCACCCAAGTTAATAACAACCGGTTCTTCTGAAGTGGGAGGCATTGACTCTTCGAAGGCACTCCATTCTCTACGGATGGATGCATAACTCTCATCATCATCTTCCTCAATGTTGTAGGAGCAGTCGGCGTGGCGATCCGAATCGCATAACAACCTAGTATGTATGTTTGAAATTATATGCCTGAAATGTCATGAGCATGGTTAGTCTATATTTCATATAGAAATTCCATGCATGTGTGTGAAGAATCTTTTCAAAAGAGATTTCAAAATAAGTGCCAGCGTAAGCGGAACTAGTCCTCATATCCTAAGACATCCTTGTTCCTCAGCAATCTTTTGGAAATCAGGAATCATATGGAAAATCAGGCCTCGAGCTTTCGTGTGGAAAACTAATATCATCATTGGGATGATTTGTGGTTCCATATGTCCTTAACAAAACTTGTGTGATTTTATTGAATGCGAAATGGGCTGCATTACAAGTTATGCTGTTTGGACCAATGGTCGAAGATCCAAAGGCGTTTTCCTACATTTATTTCAAACAACAAAAACTAAAAGTGCAACTAAATACAGGAAATTTAAATGCAGTATTAAAAGTAGGGAAGAGGTTTCTTTACTTAGAAGTAGTGGCTTCATCACTTAGCCACTCTATGATGACATTCACGAAGTTGTCTTCCAGAAAAAGGTTTGCCAGATCTAGTTCTGCTGTTGGGATTATATCTTCTTCTAATAACCATCTAGAGTATTTGCTGAAATATTCGCTCAAAGGGCTGCTGAACATCTTCGATTTACCTTTCCAGGCTGGAGAACCAATGAAGGAATCTTTCTGGTTTTTCTGGCTTCCATGGCGTCCCTGGCTCTTGCCTCGGCCTTGGCCTACTATGTTAGAGGTAGATTCACCAATGCGGATCCTCTGATATCCCAAGCCCATCTTATGCTCGTTGGATTTCAACTGTAAATGAGTACTCATTCATTGACCATACTTGTCCAAACCCTCTCCTAGGTTGTATCCGTACGCCAGTAGCATCTTGGCTGGTAAAAAATTGGCTTCAGAGATGCAAGGAGTTTTCAATCTTGCCCCCATGGGAGTGTGTACCACCGCCACCAGCTCTAGGGAATGGTAGCTTGCTTCCAACTTAATTTCAGGTTCAATGTAGGGAATAGCGCTGCTCTGATATGCTAGGAGATCAACTCTCCATGTATGGTAACCACCTTCCCATCCACTACGAATCGTACTTTCTAATGCAGGCTCAAAGGTACGGCTCCAACCACATGAATCCAAGGTCTTCCCAATAGAAATCCGACTGCGCTAGGTAAATCCATCACTTGGAAGTTTATAGAGAATTTGGTTGGGCCGCTGAGCACATCTAGCTCAATCTCACCTACCACTATCTTCTTCATTCCATCAAAAGCTCTCACAGCTGTTTTGGAGGTTTTAATCATCTCTTCTTTGATGCCTAAACTCCTCAATGTAGCTAAAGGGCGGATGTTAAAAGCGGATCCGTTGTCAATTAGCACGTGCGCTATTCTCTTTCCGTTGCAATGTGCCGTAATATATAAAGCCTTGTTGTGCCATCTTCCTTCCATAGGGAAGTCTTCATCTGAGAAGCTTAATTGGTCCTTTAGAAGGATCGCTCCCACAAAGTCTCATAACTGTACATCATTAATAGTTTCAGGGACATGCACCTCATTTAATATTTTCAGCAGCGCGTCTTTGTGTTTCTCTGAGTTGATGAATAAATTCAACAGAGATATTTGGGCCGGCATCTTCCTTAATTGCTCTATCACTTCAAACTCACTGGTTTTAACGATGGACATGAGTTTTTCTGTGTCTTCTTTTGAAACTTCTTTCTTTTCTGATTTGCCTTCCCTAGGGGTGTAAAATCGTCCAGACCTCATTACAGCATCTACTTCTCTCGTCCCATAGTCCCAATGGACTGCCTTAGGGTCGTAGTCTTCTACCGGAGGGACTTTTATAGTTACTATCTTCAGGCAATATGCCTCTAGTTTAGTTCTATCGTCTGCTTCATCTTTCGACAATCGAATCATAACAGGTTTAATTAGACAATTCTCTTCCTGGCTCAGGCTATCAAGCTCTTCCAGTTTGATCACCACAGTTGTAGCGGCCTCAATCATTGCCACAGTGTCGCTAGGGTCTTTTACGACAATTTCGTATTCTAACTGACGATGCCCGTAAATAGTACTTGGTTCTGTTGTCTTTGCAAATTTCGGGTACTTTCTCATCCCTTTGAATAGTTCAACTGGGTTTTGCTGCCTAGCTTTCAATCTCTCCGCCTTGGCATAATGTTTTGTGCTAAGCTCGGCGTTTATTGCCTGGTTAAGCGACGATTCAGATTCCTTCATGAAAGGTTTTGCCTCATCCTTCTGAATTTTTGGCTGAACAGGATCATCCATTCCTCCCCATCCGTCTGGTATGATATCTTCCATCCTCTGATAGAAACTAGGAGGAGCCGAATATTTTACTTTGAAGTTGTATCCCCCAGAATCTTCCCCTAGATTGTCTACGACTTCGCACCTATCTAGTGCTTTAGCCATAAATCTGTGATCTGCCAGACTTCGTCTACTAACTTCTAGTTCATCTTCATCGAGTTCTTCTTTTGGCTTGATGATTAGCTTAAGATCGCCCACCACAATTTCGTGCGGGATACTCCCTATGCCTCCTTGTCCGGTTTTGACCATGAACTGGTCCTTCTCTAGACTTATAGATGCCTTAATTCCCTCGAATCTTTCATCGGTAACGCTCGCCATTATCCCCAAGCTCATCATCTTGGCGATACACAACTTCTTCTGGTCAGCGGATACTTCTCCTTCTTTTGAATATAATGAAGCGATCGCCAGAATGTTAGTTAGCTTAGGTATATCCACTTTTAGTTCAAGGCGATTTTCCTCTTCATTAGTGAATATTGCCCCTATTGCTTGGTGATCAGGGAGCGGGTTCTCTTGTACGTTCGGAGCCATATCATCAAACTTTAAAATCTGACTATCGATCAAAACTTGCACCTTCAGCTTAAGGATAAAGCAATTATCCACGTTGTGTCCCCTTTCACCCATGTGATAGACACAGGTCTGGCTCTCATCAAAGCCAGTATATTTGACAGGATTTACCCTAAGGGGTTCTTTTGCCACCAAGTGTTGTTCTAGTAACATCGGGAGTAGTCTGGATAAAGGCCTCGGGAGTTGAGAGAATTGCTTTTGAGGGTGCCTCTTCCTAGGTTCTTGCCCTTTCGACGTTGACCAAGATGATCCTCCTTTGGTCTGATTAGAGTTATTAAACACCTTGTGCTTATGGGGGTCTGGTATGAAGGCTATGTCAAGTCCAGTTTCTCTATTTTTTTTTCAGGGGGTATTACTTCCTCGTGGAAGTTTCATGCGGCTTCCTTTCTCTTAAGGCCCATTCGAGTCTCTCGGCCACCCTTTTCATATGTGTAAAGGTTTGACATCCTGAGGTGTTCAATCTGTCAAAGTATTCGTAGGGAAGCGCCTTTAAGAACAAGTCAATTAGCTCATCCTCTGGGATTGACGTCTTTACTTGGGTCGCCAAAGCTCGCCATCTCTGGGCATATGTTCTGATTATTTCACCCCTCGCTTTTTGAGTTCGTAGTAGATCTTCCCTTGTCGGAGCAGTAGCTGTGTTGAATTTATACTGCCTAAGGAAATCTTCTGCAAAATCTTCCCACCCATTACAGTCATCCAGGTCTAACTCAATGAACCAAGCCAGAGCGACGCTAGCCAAACTCTCTTGGAACGTATTCATCAGCAATCAAACGTAGTCTGAATATTGAGCCATTTTACACAATAATATTTGAGGTGAGCGCGGGGACAGCCTGTTGTCGCGACCCGTCCGAAAGAGGACGCGGCTAATGGATTACCGATCGCGGGCCTTCCCCCGCACAAGGGTGCGGATCGCGGGCTTTGGATCGGCGCGGGCCCTCCCAGGCCCATACCAAATCGCGGCGGGAGTATTTTTCAAAGGGATTCGACGATAACAGTCGATCGCTTTCGACCTTAGTGTGGTCGTGGTGGCATGTGCAACTTGTGCATGCATTTGGAGTCGCCACCGGTCTTTCTTGGAGGGTAGACCGGAAACCTTATTGACCGATTGGGAGAGATCGATCAATTCTGCAGAACCAGAGATTTTGGGTTCGGGGACTTGGTTACGTTGATGTCATTACCAACGCCCTTTCGGTACCTAACGCGAGTGATTTTCCTAACTAGGATTTCATGCAGGCGCAATTTTGGGTGAGGTAAGTCTGACTTTGCATATTAACCAGTTTAACATGCTCATGTAATCATAACAAATAATGGATGTCAATCACATAAACATCTATCCTACGTGGTGATCATGGAATTATGATTTAATGGGTCTCGAGCCAATGAGACCACATTTAATCATTTTAATATTTTAATAACGGAGAGCCGCTCTTCGCTTCTTCTTGGTTTCTTGAACTCTTCAAGAATTGGGCCCCTAAGAGCTCGCCGACTTAAAAGGCTCATCCACATAATCCTCGTAGCATTTACATTAACAATTGACTATGCTAAAAATAAAGATTACATGAAAAATAAAAGGAGTACGCAGCCTCCATTTAATAATTACAACCCCAAATATATAAATAATCACCATACATTCATATATACATCAATCACATTGATTAGGGATTTTTCCATGATCACCACCCTTTCACGTAAGTAATAAATTCACAATTTAAAACTTAGGAAGGCACAATAAAAATTCTACCTTGAATCATATTAAGAATTTTTACGTAAAATAAGATAGCCATAAATTTTCGATTCAAAATTGATTTAGTCTCAATTTTTGCTACGTTGATTAATTTATCATATAAAATAATCAATCTCCATTAGACATGTAAGACGAACAATTCGTTAATACATATTGGCCATAGTATTGCAAAAATTGCAAAAAATCAATTAAATGCACGAAAACAACTAAGGATTGGCTCTGATACCACTGTTGGGATCCACGTAACACGTAGCGGAAATAAATAACAACCCATACATGTATCTCCAGAGGCGTACTTCGTGCATTTCAATCGAAAAAATCACAAAGTCTCAAAGGGAGTAAATAGATTACCTCTCGTAGCGTGCTTGAACGGAGGTGTCGGTTCGATGTTCTTCGATCTCAGCCTCCACAAGTGTTAGGCATCTAATTCGGACCCACCACCAATTGACGAACGGGGAGACGACTAATAACTCCACAACAATTGTGCTAGCAATATGCGGAATCAATATTCCGAACTTAGTATATTTTGCTCTCTCAAGATTATGAGAATATAGAGAGTGTTTGTGTTCTTCTCTCTAAGCTCTCAAAAATTTGCACACTCTACAAAATGTCTCTCCCCCCCAACCTCAAAACTCTTGCCATCCTTTTATAGCCAAAAATACCTTCCAATAAATTGTATTTAAAAATAGCACTAACAATTATAAATTCATTCTAAAAATAGCACTCACAAATAAATGACATTTAAAAATAGCACTAACAATAGCACTCACAATTTATAATACAAAAATGCTATTTAAAAATAGCACTAACAATAGCACTCACAATTTATAATACAAAAATGCTATTTAAAAATAGCACTAACAATTATAAATTCTATCTAATAATAGCACTCACAATTTATGATAAATAAATGCCATTTAAAAATAGCACTAACAATAGCACTCACAATTTATGATAAATAAATGTCATTTAAAAATAGCACTAACAATAGCACTCACAATTTATAATACAAAAAATGCTATTTAAAAATAGCACTAGCAATAGCACTCACAATACAAAAATGCTAAAAAAAAGCACTAACAAAGGTGTTAAAAATAATAACCATTATTATTATTACAAGAGTTAAAGAGGTTACCAAACAGTACAAATATGCATAACGTATAAATACGTATGACGTATAAATACGTAGAGCATACGTATACATTCGTGAAACCGGGGACTAATTGAAAGAAAAATGTGCAATTAAGCCCTTTTGGTAAAAATTGATTAAATTGGAGGGCAAATTGACCTAATTGCACTTTAAGACTTTAGAATCCAATGTCATAGCTTATAAAAAGTGAGAATTGAAAACTAAAAGACTCGAAAATGATTTTTTTTAGGCTCGGTTCGGGTTTATGTTTGTGAAGGAACATATTGACCCGAGCCGAATTTTTGAGATTTAAAGTGACACACTTGAAGAGGAAATTAAAACAAAATTATCGAATATTTTTGGGTATTTTTCTGACCACGAATGGTATTTTTCTGATTTTTTGGGTATTTTTATAATTAAATAAACTCGAAAAATATTAAAAATACCGAAAAATATTTTTTGTTCAAAATTGGTTCCTAAGGTTAAACCAAGGCTTCCAAAGTTGATTTTGTGATTTTATGACCTTTTTTGATATTTTTAATTAATTTTAAAGAATAAAAATCACAATAATAAATGGTAAAAAAAATCAGGTGTCAACAGCTGCCCCTCTTTGAGAGGAATCTCGTTAGAGGTTTCTCTCAAAGATAAGGTGGCAACTGATTCCTAACCGACTCAACTGGGAAAATAAGAGAAGAAATGTTATGACATCGGATCCTTAAGCCTATTGATAAAAGCTCAAATCAATCCCCGGTTTGCTCTAACAATTTGAACATGGGCCGGAGTGAGAGAGGCTTACCTGAAGCTCACCTGTCGGATGCTGCCGGTTTCGACGACTTTCAAGAAGATGCCTAGGACTCGTCATTCAGAATATCCTAGGGAGATTAAGCTCTGACCTGTATGGTAGGTCATACCATGATGGGATTCCTAACTTGTAGGAACCTAAGGAAGGCGCATCCCACGCTTTGGGATTTGCCAAGGATTTTGATCCGTATGGTGGATCAGACCTTTGTGTTGATCCTTACTGCGATATTTATCAATGAGTTGACCCTTATGGCGGTTTCTACCAATGAATTGACCCTTATGGCGGTTTCTACCATATGTGACCCCTCAGGCGGTTTCTACCATTAATGTGATCCCTCAGGCGGTTTCTACCTTGGTTTGACCCTTCAGGCGGTTTCTACCTTGAGTTGACCCTTCAGGCGGTTTCTACCTTTGATTTGACCCTTCAGGCGGTTTCTACCTTGTGTTGACCCTTCAGGCGGTATCTACCATGTGTTGACCCTTCAGGCGGTATCTACCTTGTGTTGACCCTTCAAGCGGTATCTACCTTTGATTTTGACCCTTCAGGCGGTATCTACCTTTGATTTGACCCTTCAGGCGGTATCTACCTTGATTTGACCCTTCAGGCGGTATCTACCTTCATTTGACCCTTCAGGCGATATCTACCTTTGAGTTGACCCTTCAGGCGGTATCTACCTTATTTTGACCCTTCAGGCGGTATCTACCTTCATTTGACCCTTCAGGCGGTATCTACCTTCATTTGACCCTTCAGGCGGTATCTACCTTTGTTTGACCCTTCAGGCGGTGTCTACCATCAGTTTTGACTTTGAAAAGGGGTCTCATGACGAGGGTTCTCCACGTCCGATGAGACTGCCTAAATGAAAAGGGGTCTCATGACGAGGGTTCTCCACGTCCGATGAGATTTCCTGAATTTTGAAAAGGGGGTCTCATGACGAGGGTTCTCCACGTCCGATGAGACTACCTGAATTTTGAAAAGGGGTCTCATGACGAGGGTTCTCCACGTCCGATGAGACTGCTTGATTTTTGAAAAGGGGTCTCATGACGAGGGTTCTCCACGTCCGATGAGACTACCTGAATTTTGAAAAGGGGTCTCATGACGAGGGTTCTCCACGTCCGATGAGATTGCTTGATTTTTGAAAAGGGGTCTCATGACGTGGGTTCTCCACGTCCGATGAGACTGCTTGATTTTTGAAAAGGGGTCTCATGACGAGGGTTCTCCACGTCCGATGAGACTACCTAAATTTTGAAAAGGGGTCTCATGACGAGGGTTCTCCACGTCCGATGAGACTGCTTGATTTTTGAAAAGGGGTCTCATGACGAGGGTTCTCCACGTCCGATGAGACTACCTAAATTTTGAAAAGGGGTCTCATGATGAGGGTTCTCCACGTCCAATGAGACTGTCTGATTTTGAAAAGGATTTTTTTTAAAGGTTTCTCTTCCCCAAGAAAATATTGGTAATCTTTGAGAAGACAGCAATTGTCCAATTGACAAAATTTTATGACTTAAGCTTTAGTCATGAGATGTGCATTTTGATGCTGGAGGTTATCCAAAACATTATTGCAACATGCAAATGTGATCACAAATCCCTTGCATGGAAAATCTGGATTAACAGTTTGAAAATTTCCAAAAAGAGTTTGCTCAAAACATCAATTGGAATATTTCTCGACAAGGAGGCCATCTCACCTGTTTTGAGGTGATGATTTTTAGGGGATGCACTCAATTCCCTACTGACCTGTGCCTAGGTTTTAGGCTCATTCGCAGCGCATACATTTTGATCGGTCGGGAGGTCTTCCACGGGACCGTAATGTTGGGCTTGGATATTGGTTTTCAAGGGGGACCCGCTTTGGAGTCGAGGCCATCGAATGAAAATCTTCACCATCTGCTCCGGGTTTACAAGTCAAGAACCCTGCAAAATGAGAAAGAAAGAGTCTTGCTCGTACTTCTTCGAGCTAAGCTATATGTTAACCCAAGTGTCTTAGTCAGAGAAGACTGTTTCAGGGTTGTAACATTGGTAGGATTGGTGACCGAAAAAGGCTTGTTTTTGGCCCAGAAATCACGAAGGATTTGACATTGGTGATCATTGCCAATTTGTCACATGTCTTTCCCATTCTGCATCTTCCATTTTTGAGGTGTGCAACCGCTTTTGAGGTGTGCACAAGTCCTTTAGAGAACGTCTCTTGTGGTATTAAGAGATTGACAATTATGTCCGTGTTTTTGCACCACGGCTGACATCATTTGGGGAGCAGTCTTCTTGATCTGACTCCTTTATGGGTTTTTCTCTCTTCCCAACTAGGCTTTATTGGAGATCAATCAAACAGTTTTCACGAGCATCGGCCTTGCTTTTACCAGGCACTTTGCTTTTTCTTGATGCTGGGGATTTTTTTCTTTGTTGAAATCCCGCCTTTTCTTTTCCTTTGGAACTACGATGTTCAGAAAATTGTGCTAGATATACAACTTGAATCATAGCACATTTAAACGCCGATATGAGATTTTTCTATAAATCCCATCTCTTGATTTCTTCCGTTCTTGGAGTGATGCAGTTTCCATCTTGAAACATCCCATGATCACCAACAGGGGTTTATGAAATGAATTTGCAGGCTCAACTTGGCTGTGCAAAGGATATGGTGTGTGGGATAGAGAAATGAATGCTTCTCGTCATCCTATGGCACTTGGATTACCATATAAACAACACACAAAGATTGATGTTAGTCCGAGCAAGAAAATTTCTAACCATTTTCTCCTGATACCGCTGGACTCACCTCCATTTTGCCCCGATGTGGGGTGGTTCTTGACAGGGTTAAGAATGAAAACCGTCGTTCAAAGGGTTTATCAACGGTCACCTGTAGTGTTTGAGGGATATGAAACGAATGCATCCGTCATCCCAACCCATGTAATCGTTGCGAATAATCCCTACTTCCGTAGGTCCAAATTTTGCTATCTGATCCGCTCCACTTCTCTCCAGTGTGTGTAGGACGTGTTTGGACTAGGCTTTGCCTCTTTTCTTTTGAGAAAACGTCCTTTTAAAAGTTTTGAACTTTTGATTGGAAAAAATCTCTTTCATTTTCTCCAAAAATTTTACCCGTCAAGGGGATTTTATGATGCACCATGCATGTTCTTATTCATGTTCAGATAACCTCCTGTTTTAAGACATGAATGCCAATGAAGTTTGAATTCTATGTCTTTTCTAGACATTAGATTCTGAAAGCTTTTCTTTTTCTCTCTGTTTTTTATTTAACATCTTCAATGGATTGGGGAAATGGATACTTACCTGTCCCCCGCGGCTGGAGATCCTGAAAATACGGAAGAAACATGTTATTGTACGTTCACGAATTTTTCAAAAAATTAGAACGATACAATTTACCCTTGGTCATGTATTCTAACGGGTAATACATGGGATGTGAAAACATGTTCGTCTGTAAGGCGATTCCCCTGTCAAGGATAAATAACGAGTATCAATTCATATTCTCAAATTCAAGACAAATTGGAACGATACAACTTTACTCTTGGTTCTCATCCCGTTCTGATATTGCGTATTGATATGAACAACATCTATCAAATCCACCTATCCATTCTTGGAGTGTTTGCAACATCAATGGTTCATCTGCCCCCAGTTAGGCAACGTCTGTTCTGTTATTCGAACAAATGGCTCCTTGAGTGATTTATCCACGTTTATCACCTGAGAAGGGAAAGAAATGAGACATTACTTCGGTATTCGATTGAAGATCGTTTAGGAACGATACATCGTTTTACCAAATAGGTGGCTTCGCGGCCAAACGTATTTCGTATTGAAGGGGTAGATCCCATTATACTCCGCGGGTGATAGTCATTGTTCGGGGAACTTGCTCCACGGATTAAGCGATTAATCCACGGCCCTCGGCTTGAAGATGCTCAAAGGGTGATGTTGACACTCACGCGCAATTAGTTCTAGACATTAATGAAAGATGTTCCCGTGGGAACCTTACAGTGCGATCAACAACATATTCAATAGGAGTGTTCCACCCCTTTCGTCTAAGCATTTTTCATCGAGTAACCATGCCTTGCATCAGACGTTTGGTCACCTGCCTTGCGTCACCACTGCGATGGCCCTCCGGCTCCAAATTGATCGAGCCAAAGATTGAACTCATCGCCAAGGAAATTGCTCGGGTCTTCGAGCCATTGATGTTCAAGTTGGGTATCAACAATTGTTGGGGGCAGATTTCCTTCATCGCCTTCATTGTGAGGAACTGGAGTCTTTGAGCTGGAACCTTCATCATTGCCCTGTTGGGGTCGAGACATACATTCCTGAAGAGTATTGATCCAAGTGTCCAGCTCCTCCTCAAGGAAATCGCCTGTTCTTTCTAGCCCTTGGTGCCCAGATTGGCTGTCGTCGACTGCAGGCGAGGGATTCCTCTCTTTGCTCTCGCCGTGAGCAACTTGACCCCTCGAATTGGAACTTCCTCCAATGACCGGCAGGTTTATATGTGCACTCTCTACCAATGCCAGATCCGCTTCAGGGACAGCATTAATGAACGAATCGCGCTCAAACTGAGGAATCCCTATGTGCTGGAACTGCGGTATATACTCTTGAGGAGTATTGAGATAGCTCGGCGGAGCATTCTGATTTGGGTTAGAGGAGTCGCTGACACGACTGCTGGTCCCGTCATTGCTGAAACACGGTTGGGTGCTCTCGGCTCTCCAATCATCGTGGTTGTAACTCTGCCCGGCACTTGAGCTCCAACTGGCTTTATGATGGTTTAACGCTATCCTTCCATCCCTTAGCAATCTCCTATAGTACTTGAGGTGAGACTCGACGTTAATTCTAGAGAGCCCCGGCACATTCATAATCTCGAGTATGCGTAGTGGGCTAGCCGAATCAACTCCCAGCTCTCGAATTGCATCAACAAATTTGGTGTGAAGTTCATAGGTCCAGTAAAACCTTGTTCTCTTATCACCCAAAATATCGTCAATACTTCGGTAGCTATTCTCTACGGGATCTAGTCGTTTCAAAAGTTGTCCAGGGAGGGACTCACCGACTTTGGATTGGCTGGCTGCGACAGCGAGTTCGTCATTGAGAGAACTCCCCCTGTGATGATTCATATCCCATTTCTCAGAGGATGTTGGTGTTGATCCTATGGTGTTGACTTGCTCATGCAGATCTCCGGCGATATCTGGCTGTGTCGGAAAATGCTGTGGAGAATACGGTAACAGCTGAGCGTTATTCGTCAACAGGGACGGTTCATCGAGGAACACCTCGCCGAGGACAACAAGATTACCACAATTAAGGCAGGTGGCCTTGGTCAGAGCTTCCTTATATCTCGCGCTTTCAGCTTGAAGCTTCTCATTCTCCTCCTTCAGGACCAGTAACTCATGGTCTGCGTATTGCTGTTTCACCCGGGTTCGTTTGTTGGCGAACCAAAACTTGACCTTCGAAAGCTCCAATCCTATTTTTCGGCTCAACTCCATTTTCTGTTGTCTGCTTGGAGTGGGGCATTCATTGAAGAAAGCTTCGAGCTCTCGGATTTGGCCTGGAGTGTGGCGTTGTAGTTGCTTCCTTTTCCGACTCCGGTCATCATTGTATATTCCTTCTTCGTAGCTGAAACCTAGAATTTCATCGCTGGAGGAGTCAGTCTCCACGGCCTTCGGGCAGGATTCAGCTCCAGGATCTTCAAAGTCTCCCAGCAGTTCGTGCTCAGAAATGTCCAGGTCGGGCGTTTCTAGCAGATGGGAATAGCTTTTAAACATGATGGATCGAAGTATCTTGGGCTGATCTAGTTCACTCAGCTTTCTCTATTCGCTCTTACGTGTTTGCTCACTCTAGAAATTTTCTCAAGTGATTGTGCGTGTCCTAGAACCATCCTTCAGGCTGCATATGAAGACCAGCAAGCAAGCGCTCCTCCCGAGACCCTGTAATTACTCATCGTCTGTATTCCCCTTTCTTTTTCCTCGTGATAGGATCACAAACTCTCTTGCATTGATTCGGTTTCATCGAGTATTGCACTCGTCCCCTAGTTCAGTCTTCAAAGTGGTGGGTCTACAATCTTTCGGCGCCTTTTATGATTTGCTAGGCCCGAGAACGTGGGGAGCAGCGGTGGGCCCGCAATTAATGACTCCGTTTAATTCATTTAGCTCCATGGGAATTAACGCTATGATCTTCTCTCAACCCCTTTTCATCGTTCAAACGAAAGTGGCATTTTCCCTGTGCATGCTATTACTCTTCATTTCAGCATCCCGGGCGCTTGGTGAGGAATGAGTTCGTGGCCACTCAAAATTTTAAAGACCGTCTCTGGTTTCAGACTTAATCTAACAAGGGATCATCACAACTGAGCATGACGATGTTTGTCGATAGCGTTGGTTTTAATATAGAATTAACTATAGTCATTAAAGAAAAATGTTCCCGTAGGAACTTTACAACGGATAAAATGAGTGATCTACTCGTGAACATGTTCTTCTTTCTATGGGTGTTCGTGGTGACCGACCCATCGTGCCCCGAGTCAAGTGCTAGATCATGGCTGTCCAAGCATGCCAGCTTCCCACTGATTGAACAAGGCATCGAGCCCCTCATCAAAGAAATCGTCTGTCGTGGGTTGACCAGCGGCAGGCAGAGCACCAGCCGACTGCTGGTCGAATGGAGGAGTGCGCACTCGCTGTACTTGTGACACGCGCTCTTGAGAAGTGTTGAAATGGCCCGAGAGGACATTCTGATCAGCTTTCAGTTTGCCGGTGGTCGGGCTGCTAGCTTGATTGATGCTTAGATTTGGCCGGGTATCTCTTGATGCCTGAGCATTACAATGGCGGTCGCCCCTAGCTTTTGAGCTCGAGACGGATTCCTCCCGGTTTAGCTCCGCTCGACGTTGTTTTAATAGCTTTATGTAGGCAGCAAGGTGATTCCTGACCAGTTCCTTACTAAGCCCCGGTACATTCATGGCCTTAAATATGCGCGTCGGAGTTGCTGAATCGATCCCCATTTGGTGAACCACGTCTAGGAATCTGGAATGCAGTTCAGGGGGCCAAGCGAACCTCCTCTTATCGTGGCCCAAAATTGCATCGATGGCTTGACGACTGATTAACTCATCTCCAGCGGGACCCGACCCTATCGAAAATTGTTGTGCATGAGGCTGATATGCTTTGAGCTGGTCGGCGGTAACATCCAGCTCCTTGAAACTGTAACTCCAATCAAAGCGATGCAAATCCCATCCCCCAGGAGGCATTTGTATCGTCTTCGTAGGATCATCCTGCCCATGCGTGACTCCGGCAAAATCTGGGTGAGCAGGAGATGCCCCGAGGGAGTAGGGTGGTGAGTGAACGTCTTCAATCATTGCGTGAGGCTTATCGGGGAATATCTTACCGCGGGCGATGAGGTTATCGCAATGAGGGCAAACGGTAATATTGAGAGCTTTTTCATACCTCATGTTTTCTGTTCGCAGCTTTTGGTTTTCTTCCTTTAAAATCTCGACCACCTGACGTTTGCGTTGAGCCCTCGATTTGGATCTCCTATTTTGAAACCAAAACTGGATCCTCGACTGATTAATCCCCAACTCCCGGCTCAATTCAATTCTCCACTTCTTTTTCATGTAATGGCTTTTACTGAAAAGGGTTTCCAGCATTTGGGTTTCCTCCTGAGAGTATTGGTGAGGACGTCTTCTTTTCCCGAGTTGAGCATCGTGGATGTCGTTGTCGTCGTCGCCGTGATCTTGATTTCCGTTGCCAGAAGTGTTGGGCTCCATGGTTTTGGCGTTAGACTTGATCTTGGAATCTTCGAGATCCCTCTGTGGTTCAATTTCTGAGATTTTTGAGTCAGTCGCCTCTAGCAGCTGACAGTAACCTCTTAAATATGTTGGACTGAGAAATGTTTGATTGGTTTTTGCCCATTCAGAGTTCTCCACTCTCTCCTGTATGCTCACTCCCTATAAAGTGACTTTGCATGTTCAGGAGACGCTCTTCAAGCATCATTAGGCAAACGTTCCCTCTCAAGACCTTGAATTTCTCGCTTAGCTTTTCAACGTGATGGGACTGCCAAATCCTGTTAGGGCTCTCTTCGATAGTTGCGCTTACCTCCCACCTAACTCTAATAATGGTGATCCCGACAAATCTTTTACATCTTTTAATTGATGAGCCGGAAATCGCGGACCGAAACGAATCCAATGGTTCTCGTGAGGGGACCTCCTGCTTTACCCCCTAACTGGGCTCCACCAGCATTATTACTGAGACCCTTCATCATCCTCGAGTTGCTATAAAATGAGGAATTAATGTATGGAAGGTTAACGTTCTCGCATAATCAGCTTCTTCCTTCTAATCTCTCTATTAGCCTCGTCTTATTCTCAAGCCAACCTAACGCAAATGGCCTCCTCTCCCGTGCGCACTTTTTCGACTGATGTCTTGGCCCAGTGGGAAAAGCTTTATAACCTATTGGGTCGCGGTTACGCGCACATAACCGATCATTCTGCAACCGCGGATGAAATCCGTGTCCTGCTCGAGGACTTAGATACCACTTCCCTCGAAGGTACTACGCTGGGGAGGGAATATAGAACTTTCCCGACCCTCTTTGCACACTCCTTAGAGGCCTACCGTGTTGCTGATCGGGAGGTTCTCGTGGCTCGCGTCTTGCGGGCTCGTTACAAGGATCGGTCTGATCATTTGGTGCTGACCAACTATCTGGCCGATAGTCACAAAAAGGCCGTCGAGTTTGCCAATGAGAGGGTCGCGACGTTGCTTCGCGAGAGGAGAAACCTGGTGGATCAATTAGCCATATCCCTGACCGCTGGCGAGCACGACCGCCACAATGTCCTATTGAGGCTGCAAAGCGACTGGCAGGAAGAACGGCTCGACAAAATAACCGCAGACATAGCTCACGGGAATGGATTAGTTCGGGACTTGGAAATAATCACCGAGGAACACGAGGTCAAGGTCACTGAGGTTAAGGGCGAATGCAGAAACCTTCTCCTCAAGCTTGCGGACCAGGACATGCGAAGTCGTGAGTACGGGCAGAGCATTAACAACATGGAGGGTCAGTTGGGCTCCTTTGTGTCGTTAATTAGGGCTCACTTTGGCTTTACTTTTCCACCCCGAATTGTATGACCTGCTTTTGAAAACCCTCCACTGAGCAAAATAAATGTGTGTGTTTTAACTTCTGTATGGTTCATTTCTTCGAGCATCCGAACATTTTCAACTTGGGTGAGCCGAACCATAATATCAATAAGCCGAGCAAATATGTCCTGATTTTATAACTCGCTCATGATCAGATGAGAGAATAGCCTCAGACTTATCCAGGAGAAGATTTCTCTCTATTACCTATTTTTTCACCTGCAAATGAAACGACTGAATCAGAAGGAATAATTTGAAAAAGAAAGCATAAACCCCTTTCAATCTTATGCTTGCTCGTGATTAATAAGGACAAAAACTTTTACAAGGGTTTTAATCTTGCGCAAAAAGTTTTTTATCAGTATTCTTCGAAGGAAAGCATATTATTGAAAGGAATGTAATTCACGATAATCGCTTTTGATCAATTTCGAGGAGAACGAATTAGTCAAAAGCGCAAGACATAATAATGTGTTTTAAATTCAATTGAAGATATGGCATCCAAATTAAGGTCGCTCGCTAAGAACGAAAGTAGTTTGGACATCTATCTCGTCATTAAATTTGAAACTACGCTGATATTCTTGATCAATTATCGTGAATTACCAGTGGTGTACAACATGCATGAACCAATTCAAGTGTGTAGTTCCTTCTAGCGAAATTGGGGTTGGATTACCTCACACGACCAAAAGGTCGTGCAAGACTTCCAATTTTAATTTCCTCTAAAGGAATTATAAACTTGACTTGGGAGTATTCGGATGATTAGAAAAAATGCCACTATCACATTCCAATGACCCGTTAAAAGAAATACAACCAAGTTCCATCTGAATGTATACACCAATAGACCCCTAATACAATCGCTCTAAGGGGTGAGATAGAGAAAACCTCAGTAAAAATAAACCCTATACAAGAGGACTAGTAATAGAAAATGACATAAAGGAATGTGATCCTAACGTTTAAGGATGCCCCAGTTTTGATCTGTGCCTTCAGGATCACTTGCCCCAACTCGTCATCTTCATTGGATGATACCTCAATAATGTCCATAGTATGCTCCTTATCGCACACTCGGTGTTCGTCGTGGGATATCACCCTCCTCGTCTTCTATCAAGGACGTTAGGGACAAACGCACATATCTATCCTCGAAATGGCATTTAATCTAATCACCAGAATGCAATAAATGAAATGCCTATATTTATATGAACAGTGATAGATTTGGGGGGATAGAGAGTCTTACCAACCCAACTCGTCGACTTATGTGCGGTTTTAGGTGTACCAACCGCCCAAAGACATGCGCATGAAACAAGTGATAGTAAACTTCTAAAAATCAGAGGGTTTGGCACCTAAGGTTAAGGTTCCCACCTCGAGTTCTAGAAAGAGCCGATTCCATTGCACAGCTATCGTTGCATTGGGACTCGATCCATAGTTCGAAGTGAGCGGAATTGAAAAGTGGATTACCCCATGTTTTTCCTCATGGAGATTCCATTTTCAGTTCCTTCTATTGTTTTCCTATAGGGGCGCCCGGGGTTTTAGGCGCGGTTGTGTGTGTCTATGTGTCGTGAACACCACAATGCAAGTCATGCACAACAGTTTATCAATCAGCGCTTCAAATCATCCACAAAACATACATTCCTACGCCAACCTGCATAAGACAATGTTAATCACGGATTACACCCCTTATTTCTCCAATCTGCAAAAACATATAACACCTATCATGAGCGGACTTACCTCACCTTCAAGAGCGCCTGCAGGGTTAGAAACATCACTCAGCGTTTTAATTACGGCCTAAGTCCACTTGGGGTCTAGAACCATAGGTTCTAGAACAAAGTTCCCCAGCGGAGTCGCCAGCTGTCGCGACCCGTCCGAAAGAGGACGCGGCTAATGGATTACCGATCGCGGGCCTTCCCCCGCACAAGGGTGCGGATCGCGGGCTTTGGATCGGCGCGGGCCCTCCCAGGCCCATACCAAATCGCGGCGGGAGTATTTTTCAAAGGGATTCGACGATAACAGTCGATCGCTTTCGACCTTAGTGTGGTCGTGGTGGCATGTGCAACTTGTGCATGCATTTGGAGTCGCCACCGGTCTTTCTTGGAGGGTAGACCGGAAACCTTATTGACCGATTGGGAGAGATCGATCAATTCTGCAGAACCAGAGATTTTGGGTTCGGGGACTTGGTTACGTTGATGTCATTACCAACGCCCTTTCGGTACCTAACGCGAGTGATTTTCCTAACTAGGATTTCATGCAGGCGCAATTTTGGGTGAGGTAAGTCTGACTTTGCATATTAACCAGTTTAACATGCTCACGTAATCATAACAAATAATGGATGTCAATCACATAAACATCTATCCTACGTGGTGATCATGGAATTATGATTTAATGGGTCTCGAGCCAATGAGACCACATTTAATCATTTTAATATTTTAATAACGGAGAGCCGCTCTTCGCTTCTTCTTGGTTTCTTGAACTCTTCAAGAATTGGGCCCCTAAGAGCTCGCCGACTTAAAAGGCTCATCCACATAATCCTCGTAGCATTTACATTAACAATTGACTATGCTAAAAATAAAGATTACATGAAAAATAAAAGGAGTACGCAGCCTCCATTTAATAATTACAACCCCAAATATATAAATAATCACCATACATTCATATATACATCAATCACATTGATTAGGGATTTTTCCATGATCACCACCCTTTCACGTAAGTAATAAATTCACAATTTAAAACTTAGGAAGGCACAATAAAAATTCTACCTTGAATCATATTAAGAATTTTTACGTAAAATAAGATAGCCATAAATTTTCGATTCAAAATTGATTTAGTCTCAATTTTTGCTACGTTGATTAATTTATCATATAAAATAATCAATCTCCATTAGACATGTAAGACGAACAATTCGTTAATACATATTGGCCATAGTATTGCAAAAATTGCAAAAAATCAATTAAATGCACGAAAACAACTAAGGATTGGCTCTGATACCACTGTTGGGATCCACGTAACACGTAGCGGAAATAAATAACAACCCATACATGTATCTCCAGAGGCGTACTTCGTGCATTTCAATCGAAAAAAATCACAAAGTCTCAAAGGGAGTAAATAGATTACCTCTCGTAGCGTGCTTGAACGGAGGTGTCGGTTCGATGTTCTTCGATCTCAGCCTCCACAAGTGTTAGGCATCTAATTCGGACCAACCACCAATTGACGAACGGGGAGACGACTAATAACTCCACAACAATTGTGCTAGCAATATGCGGAATCAATATTCCGAACTTAGTATATTTTGCTCTCTCAAGATTATGAGAATATAGAGAGTGTTTGTGTTCTTCTCTCTAAGCTCTCAAAAATTTGCACACTCTACAAAATGTCTCTCCCCCCCAACCTCAAAACTCTTGCCATCCTTTTATAGCCAAAAATACCTTCCAATAAATTGTATTTAAAAATAGCACTAACAATTATAAATTCATTCTAAAAATAGCACTCACAAATAAATGACATTTAAAAATAGCACTAACAATAGCACTCACAATTTATAATACAAAAATGCTATTTAAAAATAGCACTAACAATAGCACTCACAATTTATAATACAAAAATGCTATTTAAAAATAGCACTAACAATTATAAATTCTATCTAATAATAGCACTCACAATTTATGATAAATAAATGCCATTTAAAAATAGCACTAACAATAGCACTCACAATTTATGATAAATAAATGTCATTTAAAAATAGCACTAACAATAGCACTCACAATTTATAATACAAAAAATGCTATTTAAAAATAGCACTAGCAATAGCACTCACAATACAAAAATGCTAAAAAAAAGCACTAACAAAGGTGTTAAAAATAATAACCATTATTATTATTACAAGAGTTAAAGAGGTTACCAAACAGTACAAATATGCATAACGTATAAATACGTATGACGTATAAATACGTAGAGCATACGTATACATCCGTGAAACCGGGGACTAATTGAAAGAAAAATGTGCAATTAAGCCCTTTTGGTAAAAATTGATTAAATTGGAGGGCAAATTGACCTAATTGCACTTTAAGACTTTAGAATCCAATGTCATAGCTTATAAAAAGTGAGAATTGAAAACTAAAAGACTCGAAAATGATTTTTTTTAGGCTCGGTTCGGGTTTATGTTTGTGAAGGAACATATTGACCCGAGCCGAATTTTTGAGATTTAAAGTGACACACTTGAAGAGGAAATTAAAACAAAATTATCGAATATTTTTGGGTATTTTTCTGACCACGAATGGTATTTTTCTGATTTTTTGGGTATTTTTATAATTAAATAAACTCGAAAAATATTAAAAATACCGAAAAATATTTTTTGTTCAAAATTGGTTCCTAAGGTTAAACCAAGGCTTCCAAAGTTGATTTTGTGATTTTATGACCTTTTTTGATATTTTTAATTAATTTTAAAGAATAAAAATCACAATAATAAATGGTAAAAAAAATCAGGTGTCAACACCTGTCCCATTATACTTCCTCATGAAGTCTGGCTCTTTGTAATCAGGAGGAGTCTCCACCTTGGCGAAAGGAGATATTTTGTCAAAATGGGCCAGCTCATAACCCTGGCAGCTCAAACACTCTTCGATTTTGGCTATTCTCTTAGCCTCTGCTTCAGTTTTCATGGTCTGCTCCCCATTTTTCTCCTTCTCGAGGTTGATGACAACAAGGGGTGCCCTTGGCTGTGGCTAGACGTTTGGCATACGGATGTCTTCCTCGGCACGTTGGACATCTTCTGCCGTTTCTTTATCATCTATATTTGGTACAAAGGATGGACCTGAGTTGTTCTAGTTAAGAACCACTGTCTGTCTGGCTTGGGAGGCTTCCAACATTGCCTTAATGTCAGCCATAATAGTTGCCATAGCAGTCATCTGAGTTTCCAACATGCCTACTCGTGGGGTCAACTCCTGTTGTTCCATTCTTGTCTTAAGTCGAGTACGAAAATGATGTTTTGGTAGTTCCGTGACTAGAGTGCACATGTTTATTTAAAAATAACAAGTAAGTATTTCTTCAGGATCGGCAGAAAAAGTGCTGAATTCTTCTAATTGCATATTTTCTATTGATGAATGAGAAAAAGGGCTACCTTGTGAGCCTTAGTCTCACATGAGCAATTCTTTTAATTATGCCCCAAAAGAATTCATGAAATTAAAACATGTTTACGCTCATGCACATGTGTCCAAAGTAATATTCAATACAAATGAGTATGCAGAAAAGGCATCATAATGTTTGCTCATTTTACACTTGACAAGATAGTCTATTCAAGCCTACGGCGTTTGAGGTCTAAGGTATCATCGTCGCCCCAGTAGAGATTAATTCCTTCAGCTTGGGATTCTTCATCTTCTGAATATGATGGCGATCCCATGTCTTCGGGTATATACGGCTCTATTCCAGGTACGCACGGTACAATATATTCAGGTACATAAGGCTCGACAAAGCTTCGTCTGGCTGCCTCAAAATGTCGAATGTATTCCATAGTAGCTCTGTGGATATTCTCCTCACGAGTCATGTGTTCCGGCCATCTTATGTCTTCAGCCTAGGAGTTCTTCAAAGAACGTATAATAAATTCCACTTTAGTTTCAAACTGTTTCTTCTTTTCCCCTGTGAAGGTCTCCTTCGGCATGTCAAATGAGAAGATACCTGGTCGCGGTGATGAAGAGATCTCTTGCAATACTCCAAACTGTCGGATAACCCTCTTTGGATAATATGCAGTAACGCCTGTGAATCCTAACAAATGGACTGGGTCTCTATCGTTACACGCAAGCCTGACTTTACCCAGTGTTGGCAATCTTAGCCGCCATCGGAGTTGTTCTGGTTTTAGAGTTCCAAGGAATTTCTTCCATTCTCTAAAGTTGAACTTAGGAATATGTGTGTGGGTTCTGATGAAAGTTTTAAGAGGATGGACATCGGAGCTAATCTCAGTGAAACCCATACGGATGTGAAATTGTTTGATATGGGATGTGAATCATAGGTATAGGAGACCACTTGGGGCTCTAAAGATTCCTTTCTTATCTTTCTTGAAGCGGTTTAGGGAAAGGAAAGTTTCAGCAATGATGACGTTCGAGTAATCACACCCATAGCAAACTTGTTTGACCACTACAGCCATAATAGAGTCAAAAGTAACAGACGAGATCGGGAATATCACAAAGCTAAAGAAAGCCAAGACAAAGGCTCTACCAGATTTAGTTCCTTTGGCAGCAGGAAGGTCAGGAAATCTATCTAGAAGGAAAGATAGGGAAATTCGCCCAGAATTACTTTTGGCATCTGTTTTAACTTCGCTGAGATTTGTATCGAAGAATTCTGCTAGTTGACTCAAAGGCTCAAACCCTATAGGAGGTTGGACTAGTAAGTGAGTAAACTCAACTCCAATGGCGGCGCTATATTCTTCAAGAGTAGGGGTAACTTCCAATCTTTCCATGCAGAACGTAGTGGTGGTAGGATCCCAATAGAGCGCCATGGCTTGGATAAAAGCAGGTGGACACTCAATCTTCAGCAGCCAGTCGTGATTTGGCGTATTTCTGGCTAGCTTCGCACATGTTGTCCCACCAGGCTAGGAGCTCGGTTCGGGGGACTCTGAATACTTGAATATCATTTTTTCCCATCAAGTCTATTATATGCAAATGATTTTGAAAGGTTAATCGCCAAAAATTACTTTAAACATGTGACTATGCAAATGTCATGAAATATGCATGGGCTGACTTAATTGCATAGTTCAACTGGAGAAATGGAAATTAGAGCCTTTTTCAGGTATGGAAGACCTGACTTAAGGTCTAATTTAAATTTCAAACAAGTGAATTATGCAACCCAATCAGCATTATCCTAGTGACTAAAGGAAATAACAACGTCACATTCCATTAGTCAAAACATCAGATGTGAGTAAAACGGAGTAAATCCCTTATTACAACTAGGACGCCTAATGAAAGATAGGTAGAGAGGGACTTCAAAAACAAGAAAGCCTTAAAAGGCCTTTGGAATGTAGGGATCTAAGCTACCCCTCCCCAACAGCTTAATCTTCTTCGGGATGGCGATCCATCGGAGGCTTCTTCCCAAAGGCATCTTCATCTGTCTCATTCTCAAGATACGGCTCGATAGTTGGGACCTCTCCCCTAGTTGAGTGTTCTTTCAAATGTAAGAAATTTTCTTCAATGGATCTGTCGAGGCGTCTCAGGTCCTCTGGCCACTCTCTAGTCCACGATATAATGACTTCAGGGGTCTTCTCGGGTTTCGCTTTTTTGAGGATGATGCGCTTCGGCTTCGTCTTGGTTGCATGGCGTCTTCTCTTTCCCCAAAGAGTGATCATTGATTTGTTCTCCTTGACTTGACATTCAACTTTTTGACGGGCATATGCGTCTCTAGCTAGGTGGTTGCGATGTTGTCTTTTCATCTCCAGGTAATCCTTGAACATTTTTTCCGCTTGTCGCTTGAATCTGAGGTTGTCGACATAGTAGCGGGTTTGACAATCTTCAGCGTATCCCAACTTGCGTCCAATTAGCTCTCGGCCATGTACAAATATGGTAAAGTGCAACCTCGTGTTCTATCCAGGACAAGTGACTTTCTTTAGGTACTCGAAGATTACCAACTCTGTCGAACTTCTAGGAAACAGCGACATCCTACCCCCTTATCATCGTTATTTTAATTAGTCACTTGAGTGATTTCATGATGTATGCAATGCACATGGATGTATATAATGCATGAACATACTGTGAAACATGGAATAGTGAATTACATCGAAAGTAAATGCCTTACCAACCACACTCGGGGAATGTCAAATGTTCCCTTGTAATGATGAGTGGTTTCAGGTATACCAACCTTCCACGGACATGGGCATGAGACAAGTGGGTATACTCTAGAAATCGAAAAAAAATCAGGTGAGAAACCTATGGCTCAGGCTCTCACGATCCAAATAAGGCAGATTCCTCCCCAAGAGTACCCACCCAAGAGGGCTAGATATCGCCAATTTGGATTGTGAGCGGGAACGGACATGAGAGTCTCAAGTGCCATCAAACACGAGATCCTTTCGTATCCTTTCCCTATCTAAGGTAATCCTAGAGGGGGTTGCATTCGGGGTTTGACCATCAGTGTGTGCGATGTATCGTGATCATCACAGTGCAAGTCATGCACAGCAATTTGTATCAAACACCGCTTCATAATGTGATAAAAATAAACATACAATCCCAACTCCAACTTGCAGGAAAGATGTCAACAATCACTACACCCCTTTATTTCTCCAATCTGTAAAAATATCTAACACAGTGGTCAGTGTACGTACCTTACCTTCAAGAGCATCTGTAGAAAACAAGGTCAGAAAAACCAATCAACTTTTTAATCGGATCATGTCCTCTAAAATTCTTAACCAGAGATTCTAGTTTACAATAAGTCCCCAGCGGAGTCACCAGTCTGTCGCGACCCTCTCTCATGCGCTCTTGCGGAAGGGGGGGCTAATGGGCCGCCCGATGTCGCCTGATCGGACGCGGGCCTCTCCCAAGACCCATTACCCAAATCGCAACGGCTGGATATACGTGGTCGACCTTCGATGTGGTCTAGTGACATGTAATACGTGTACATGCCAAGAAGTCGCCACCAATCGTTTCGTGGAGGGTACGATCGGAAAACCCTACCGAATAGTTGGGAGCGATCTACTCGATTCTACGAAAACCAGAAAAGTGGAATCGGGGACTTTGTTACGCCAACTATCAGAGTTGACGCCCTTTCGGTACTTAAGTTGAACGATTTACCTAATCCTAAGATTTCATACAGATGAGTGGAGGTACGAACCTAAACCTAGGAGTTCATGCAGATAGGAGTGGCTACCATATCACTCACAATCAGTAAAAATAAATGCGCAAATCAAGGATCCAAAACATGCGGATAAATCACATGAAAGAAGCAAGGCATCCCTAGTAAGGCCCTATCAGCCTAGGGAAGTGTCAATCAAGGCTTAGGAGTGATTTTGGCACGATTTACCTAGGAATGGTAGAATCGTAATTTTGAGAAATTTGGGGGACAATTTGCCTCAAAAGGGCAGAATTGTCATTTTAGATGAAATGTGTAGTCAAAAGGGCGATGAAATGGGATTGGCAATCAAACCCTTCCATTTCACATTTTTCCGGAATTTCCAGAATTTTTCTGAAATTAAAAAGTGATTTTACCCTTGGAGAGGTAAAATCGTCATTTTCGGTCGAAGACGAGAAGTGAAAATCTCAAATATTAGGATTGGTCGACCACCTGCCCAAAACCCTAATTTTAAGCAATTTTCAAAACTCGATTGGAATAGGAAAAACGATTTACCCTTTTGAGGGGTAAAATCGTCATTTCAGAGAAAATAACGAGGTTCGAAAACCTCAACAAGAGGATTCGCCACCTAACTGGCCCTATCCTAATCTAGGCATTGTCGACCTATCTCAAATACAAAACAGGGACGAATTATCCCTAAAGTGCATAATCGTCAATTTCCAGAATAGTAGATAAGAAATCCTAAAAATAGGATTGACCAGTTGTCTGTGGTCAATCCTCAATTTTTGAGGATTTCTGGAATGTCTAGGAAATTTTCACAATTTTTCTGTATATTTTGTTTTTTGGATTTTCTAGCATTTTTTTTTTAGAATTTTCTAGAATTTTTCTGATTTTTTTTTATTTTTAAATCATTTTTTGAATTTTTTTATTAAAAATATGATTCGGACCGGGTTGACCCGACCCACTCGGGTCGGAACCCGGCCAAAACCCGGACCCGCGCAGACCCGGCCACCAAAATGACGCCGTATCATACTTTTTTATTTTCTAATTATTTGGACTTAATCCGACGGTTCCTATTAAACCACGTGGCTACTCCATGGCCACTGGATGATCTGACTGAAATCTACGGCTTAGATTAAACGGAGACTCGACCAGGGTCGGCTCATTAACCTATCAAAATCTACGGTCAGGATTAGAAGGCCAGACTCGATCTGGGCCGTCCTTCTTTACTAAACGACGTCGCTCGACCACTAACCTAAACGGCACCGTTTCGACTTATTTTGATTTTCTGATTTTAAAATATTTTCGGATATTCCTAATTACTAATCGGATGGCCACTAAAATTTAGACTCGATTTATCTGAGTCGTCCGATTCGTTTATTCGAATAACAAACCATAACGGCCATGCTGACCAGTCAACCACGTGGACCAATCCCAGGATGACACTTAAGCCTTTGACTCTTTGACCGGCCACGTCATCTTCGTCTTCAACCTTGCGACCGCCTCTGAACGAACGGCCACGACTCTCCGGAGATGATCCAACGGTGAAACCTTAAAGGAATCGATCAAGACTGGCGGCAATCGACTCGTCTCGGCTTCGCATGCAACATATCGCAGGATTGCACGATTTCACCCACAGAATCGAGCGCGAGCAAGCTCAAACCAGTACGTATATATGTACTCTAATCATGCGATTCATGGCATATTAGACTAATTCATCAACACAGAAGCATCACCCAATGTTCAGAAGACTTACCTCTAGCTCCGATTGAGCTCGCTCGGCCTAGATTTGGCTAGGCGACTTTGAACAGTGATCGGCAATGGAGGTCAAGTTCGGAGACTCAATTCAAGGTATTCAAGCGAAGTCAATGCAAAATGAAGATGCGATCATGGTCAGGGATGCTTGAAGAGTAAAACGCCTACTCTTACTCGAAGAATCAAAATCGGAATCGAGTTCCGCCATTAAAGCACAGTGTGAAAGCTTGAAGACTGAACTTACCTATTCTCGTGGTTTCAGGCGGCGCAGTCGGCGGCGATCGACTCCTGAAAGCTTGGGCGACCTCCTGATGACCTTGTCGAGCTTTGGTCTAGCCTCAAAAGGCCCAACCGATGCTCTGCAAATCCGAGCTCCAACCCTCGACCACGTTGAGGGAAGGTGAGCTCTCTTCCTCTCGTTCTCTCTCCCTATTGATTCTATTCAATCCTCCCAACCGAATCAACCAACCTCTGTTTCTAGAAGGCTCAATTAGTATTTATACGTGTTTGAAATTTTGGCCCCGAACCGGGGGGGTGAGCCAGTGACCTTCGCACGTGCAATTACGTGCGAAATGGTCACCGGACACCGGTGAACGTCCGGGACGAATTAGCCACTAATTCTGGTCACCCGATAATGCTAATTTCACTCGAATTCCACCTGCATTTGGTCCTGTTTTTGGTTTGAAAATGGCCGGTGGGTATTTAGCCACTAATCGTCGGACTGGTCTCGATCGACGGAGAACTTCTTGGCCAACAAAACGCCTCCATCAATTTTACCAATTGAAGCCGATTAATGGTCCAATTTTGCAATCAAAACTCACCTTCCAAACCTACAATTGGCGCGGGAAGCTTTAGGGAAGAAGACACTGTTTCAGACCGGTTCGACTGGTCCGACCGGGCAGTCTGAACCGGTTCCGCTAGAAATTTTCAAATTAAATCCAAATTGATGGGGAATTTTTGCAATTAGACCTCATAATCGAACTTAGGGCATCTTTTTATCCAAAAATATGATTTTGCTCAAAATTTTATATCAATTTCTACAAAAGCCCCAAATTTGTCCTTAATTGCAATTCGGAAAAACATGAAATTGAAGGCTCAAATGATCAAATTGGACCAAACCACCTATGCCGATTGATTTAAAATGATGAAAAACATTGGGCAGTGACTTCAATTTGCAATGATAGTCCCTGAATTGAAAGTAATTTCAATTATGCCCAAATTTAAGAATTAAAATGCAATTAAGTATGCAATTTTGCCCAATTCATGCAATTGAGCAATTTGTGCAAATAATTGGGATAAATTGCAATAAGGTACAATTATATTGAATGTCAAGATCCTAAAAAATGCCAAAGTTACAAATTAAAAGACTCAATTGACATTTGTTTTACCAAATTCAATCATATGTGTAACAAAGGAACACTTAAAATTGAATTTGATTTTGGACTTTTTATGAGGTCAAAAAGATAAAGGATTTAAAATAAAAATAATGACTATTTTTCCATATTTTTATGACCTCGAATGCTATTTCTCTTGAATTTTCAAGTATTTTCCTATTTTCCAAAAAATATTAAAAAACGTGAAAAAAATGAAAACTTATTTTTTGGTCAAAAATGGTTCTTTAGGCTTGGCTAAGGCCACCAAAGTTGATTTTGTAATTTTTAGACTTTTTATGGATTTTTTATGAATTTTCTAAAGATAAGCTGAAAAGGGCTGATCCGAAATTAGGCGTCAACATGAACGAAGGGTAATTTTGGTATTTTCATAGGTTAGGCTCGGGTCGCGAGAATTGAAATCCTAATTCGCGGCGACTAAGAATTCGAAACCTAATGTAAACCGACTGACGTTTCAGAAATCGTCTAATTATCGTCTCTTCAGTCATTACGATCCAAATATTTCACAGACTGAATTTTAATATTAATCCATTTTATTGAATTCAGGCACTTTACAGAAGTCGAATTTTCAAGGCCTCACACTTTGTACTGTGTGTGTGTACCCTAGACAGAAGAGAAGAGAGAGAAGAGAGTCACCGAGAGTGAAAGCGAAGTGTCACCGAGAGCGTTTCGTGCAGGGGAGAAGGAAGAGAGCAGCGGCTTCCGGTGTGATTTCGATGGCCAAAAGTTACCGGAATCGGCTCAAATTTTAGTATGTTATTCATGAGACCAAGATCTACGAGTTGATCAGTTTCGTTCGTTGAGATTGGTCTCCGGCTCTCCTATTGCGGTTAGGGTTTTCTAGCCCCATTTTGTGTTATTCCACCTTTGTGGTGAGGAATTGCTCTTGGAATATTGTTGTTGAGCTCTAGTATGTGACTAGGGAGAAATACTTGGTGTATTCTGCTATTCTCGGTGATTAGTGGAAATTTTTGGGTCGTCCGTGGTTTTTCCCGATTCGGGTTTTCCATGTAAATCTTGGTGTTATATCTCTTTATCGCTCCGCTGTTATATTTGCATATTGCGAGGTTATTTTTGCTGGATATAATTATTGGTTGATGCTGGATTGTATTGGAGTAGTGTCGGGGGTTGTTAGTGTTTGATCCTGGATTGGCTATATTTGTGTCGAAGTGCTGCCTGTTTTCCCCTAACACTATAGCCACAGATGAAGGCCGGCAGTTGAGGAGAGAGATATCAAAACCCTGCTATTTGATTTTGAAATTGCTCCACTTAATCAAACATGAAGATCGAAATTTCATCTCAAAAATTCAAACATTATATCTTTAAGAAGGGAACAATTATAAAAAAAATTCCTAAACCTATTGCAATTGTGTCAATTCAGTTATAAACCTTTTTGTGTCAATTCAGTCATAAACCTTTTGTATTCGTGCCAATTATGTCCTTCCGATCAACTTTAACTGACCGGCGCTAAGGTGAACGTTGGAACTGACGTAGACAAGTTTTAATAATGTTTTAATATTTATTTCATTTTTTTCAATTTTTCATTTCTTTATTTTGCTTTTAGTTGGTTTTCTTTCCCATCCTTCGTCTCTGACCAGAAGCAGATCCCGGCGATCGGCTAGGACAAGGTCGGCCACGCCCGGCTGAGCCTCGCCATCGTCGTTAGGCGAGCTCGCCGGCAACGGCAAGGCTTGGCCTTGCCAAATCTATGCGAGGCCGACCTCGATTGCCATGGGTTGAAGTTTGGATTCTAATGGCAAGTTTCTATCATACAAAATCGCCCCCCGTCCATTCAATTCTGTTTTTTGGTCAAATCTGGTGGTTGGTTCTTGGTTGATATTGCTGGTGTTGGTGTTCGGTCTTTTGCTCCCATCATGAAATCAGCGTATTTGTGCAGCACATGAGCGATCGTTCCCCAAACTGCAACCTCAGAATCCAGAAATTTGTGCAGCCATGGCAGCTGAGCTCGCCTAGACACGGGGTGTCGTCTCGCTCCACGACGGCGAGGCTCGACCTTGCCTGAACTGGGCCAGGTGACCATGCCATGGCTGGGCGAGCTTCCGCGGCCACCTTGGTTGCCTAAGTCGAAGCTTGTCAACCATGGCGAGGCCGCCTCGCCCATATCTGGTGAGGCCAAGCCTCATCGTCGTGGGTGACCTCGCCAAACGACAATAGCAAGGCTTAGCCTAGGCGAGGGCGGCCTTGCCCTCGCCGACTATTGATGTTCACTAGCATCAACGACAGGTCAAAGAGCAAGGAGGGGAAAGAAAACAAATGAAAAGACACTGAAGAAAAGAAAAACAAAAAAAAATAAAAATTATTATATATATATATATATATATATATATATATATATATATATATATATATATATATATATATTTGTCCAAGTCAGTGCCAACGTTCACATTAGCGCCAGTCAGTGTTCACATCAGCAAAGGCCGGCTAAAGTTGGCCAAAAAGACTGAATTGGCACAAATACACAAGGTTAATGACTAAATTGGCACAAAAAAAGTTTAAGACTAAATTGGCACAATTGCAATAAGCGTGAGCATTAAATCACACCCAGTAAAAGATGTTCATGACTTGACTACATTAACTCAACAATTTAGAACTTAATTGCATGTTCGACCAAACGTTTAGCACTGTTGATGTCATTTTCACTTAGGAAAAGTACACTTTGAGTGCCTTAACTTTTGTACGGTATACACTTAAGTACATCAACTTTCAAAGTGTTCACTTGAGTGCCTAAAATTTGAAAAACCGTTCACTTGAGTGCCTGTGCTGATGTGGCCGCCGAAAAAGGTGACGTGGCTGCCGGAACAGTGACGTGGTGCCGACGAATAGTGTTTTTATTAATTTTTAATGTACGCATGGATTTTCTTTGTATATTTTAATAGTTTCTGAAGATTTTGTTATTTTTTATTCAAATCAGAAAAACAAAAGGCAAAAATAAAAAAAAAATTAATGAAAAATTAAAGAGAGAGAGAGAGAGAGAGAGAGAGAGAGAGAGAGAGAGAGAGAGAGAGAGAGAGAGAGAGAGAGAGAACCTAACTTTCTCGATGGTGGTTGGCGAGGGTCGTAGATCGGCTCGCCCTGGGCCGAGGAGGGCTATCGCAGCCTCGAGTGCGGTGGGGGAGGGCGCGAGGTCCTCGCCCAGATATGGCGAGGGCTTCGAGCCCTCGCCCACACCATTTAGGGCCACGACGGCCCAGGCGACGACCATCGCGGCCTCGACAACTGCAATTGAGGGTACGAAGCCCTCACTCAGATCTTCGAGCCCTCTATTGTCTCAGTTGAGGCCGCGACGGCCGTCAGGGAGGGCCGTCGCAGCTTCGCCACCAGCCCAGGGCGAGCCGAGCCTGGCCCCTAGGCCGGCCGTTGGTGGCAGATGGCGATCCTCACCGGCCATAACCAAGAAACCTAGGTTTCTCTCTTCTTCTTCTTTTTTGCCTTTTATTTTTCTAATTTGAATAAAAAAAAATCAGAAAAAAATCAAAAACTAGTAAAAAATGTAAAGAAAATCTACGTGGCAATCAGAAAATTACTAAAATAATAGTGAAAAGTCCACGTCATCTTTTTCCAAGGAGAATCGAACTTAGTTGAGGGATTTTGGCCGGAATTGACACTTATCTGAATATTTTTGCTCCAAATAGACACTCAAATGCACGTTTTAAAAGTTGATGTACTTAAGTGTACACCGTACGAAAGTTAAGGCACTCGAGGTGTACTTTACCCGAAAACCCCGGCTAGAATCTAGTATGGTAAAGAAACTATACATTCTTATAGGATAGCAATGAATATGTGATGCCTTGAATTTCTGACCTCTGTATATAATAAAATCCAGCCTATGGATTGATTATGAATTTCGGTTTATTGCTTGAAATTAGATTTCAAGCAATTGGATTATCGAAAATTGAATATTTTTGAAATCGTCGATCGAATTGAAATTGAATTTTAGTCGATTAATCGACGCGCCTTAAGATTAGAAGTACCAAAATACCCCTAAGCCAAGATTAGAAATTACCAATTTTCCCCTAGACTTTTCATGAAATGGAAGACAAGAAAATGATAGTGGTGGGCCCTCTTTTATCCCTTAAGCCCTCAAAGTCAAATTGTGAAACTTGACTTTCTCTTCCCCCCCCCCCCCCACAACAAAAAACCGACTCTCTCTCCCTTATTATTTCTGTCGGGAAAAGTACACTAGAAATGCCTTAACTTTCGTACGAGTTCACTTAAGTACCTTAACTTTGAAAATGTTCAATTAAGTGCTTGAACTTTTAAAAAGCGTTCGCTTGATTGCCTATGTTGGCGTGGCCGTCGGAAAATGTGAGGTGGCAGTCGGAAATGCCGACTTGGCGCCGGCGAACTGATTTTTCGAAGTATTTAAAATGCATGTGGAACTTTCTTTACATTTTTTTATAGTTTCTAATATTTTAGAAAAACAAGAAAGGCAAAAAAAAAAAAAAAATCAATGAAAAATTTTTTTTTAAAAAAAAGAGAGAAACCTTGAGGGTTTCTCCGTGATGGCTGGCGAGGGTCGCCTCCGGCCACCACAGGCCGACCAAGGGCTAGGTAAGCTCGTCCTGGGCCGACAAGGTCCCGACGGCCCTGATCGATGGCTGTCGCCGCCTCCACGGTGGCGATTGAGGGCGTGAAGCCCTCGGTTCCGCCAACCCAACCGCGACGGCCATCGCCTAGGGCCTCGCTGGTCCATGGCCGTCACGACCTCGACAGTGGCAATTGAGGGCACGAAGACCTCGCGCAGAGCTGGCGAGGGCTTCGAGCCCTCGATTCCATCAGCCTAGGCAGCAATGGCCATCGCCTAAGGCCATCACGGTCTCGTCGGCCCAAGTCGAACCGACCCTCGCCGGTCACCACAAAAAAACCCTATGTTTCTTTTTAAAAAAATTTCATTAATTTTTTTCTTTTTTGACTTTTGCTCTGAATTTGAATAAAAAAACTCATAAACTATTAAAAAATGTAAAGAACCACATGGCACTCAGAAAATGAATAAAATAATAGTGAAAAGTTCACATCACCTTTTTCCGGTAAAATAGCACTTAGTTGAATGATTTTGGCTGGATTTGACACTCATTTGAACGTTTTTGCACCGATTAAGCACTCAAGTGAACGTTTTGAAAGTTAATGTACTTAAGTGTACGTCGTACGAAAATTAAGGCAATTATCCCATTTCTATCGTTCCCTTCTACTGCTTATTTGATCTCATTCTTCTTCGTTCCTTTTGAGCGGACAACACTCCCACTGAAGCTCCCTCCGCCTACGAATCTCCTGCACCTTCGTCCAACCTCCTTCATCCATCCCTTCGCTGTTTGCCAGCCACAGCCAATACCATCGAGCGCCCTAATGCCTTGCTCCAATCTCCTCAGTTTCGCGTCTGCTCTGGTTCCTGCTGTTGCTTCTGTTTTGCGACTACCCCCGACCACCCCAGACGGTGCTCTCGATCACTTGTTGCCAGCTCAACCCATTTGTGATCGTTTGTTTTCCGTGGAGCCACAACAGCCCCCGGACTAGCCTGCCTTTGCTTGCTCCCTTCTTCTACTTCATTGCTGCTTCTGCTCCTCCTTGCAAGAGTGTCACGTCCCGATCCTCGAGCACACGGCATCTCTACCTTGACACCTTTAGGTCACGAAGGATAGCGTCACAGGCTCACTATCAACCTATAATTGTAATACGCATGCGGAACGTGCCAAACTCCCAAACAACAAGATCAGCATGGGATAGGACAGCAGGAACATTCATTCAGTCAATTCATCAAAAGACAACTTCAACCTTCAAATCAAAAGCAGATACTAATTAACCCTATAGAGCTAACAACTTACAACCCCATTCTTCAAGGCGACTCTCTATGACCACAAAAGAGACAAGAGTAAGTAGGATCAACTCCATACCTACTCCAAAATGGCTACTCCAAAAAGGTCACGCCTCAGAATCCACGAGGTTCCGTCACTTGTGACCTGAAAATGTTATCCCACGACGGGGAGATAAATAAATCTCAGTAAAGTCAACGCCTAAGCTCGGCTAGGACGTTGATTCACCTAGGATATCCCAACAAAAAGACATGGCATTTCAACCAGCACAGATATCTAGTCACATGCAATTTACCCGCTAGGAAGCCACACAAAATGCAATACAGACATGACATGACAGTCAAACAGCCAATCAAGGAAAGCATCACATCAATTGACATACATGACGACATACGCAGTCCATTTATTATGAGATAGGGCATGTCACCCATGGCATGTCAGCCCGAGAATTTTGGCATGTCAGCCCGGTGTCGCGACCCTCTTGAGGTTGTCGGGCTCTCGAGGGCTAATGGGCCGTCCTGTCTGGTCGGACGCGGGCCTCTCCCAAGGCTCATTACCCAAATCGCAACGGAAGTATGCGTGATCGACTTTCAGTGTGGTCTAGTGACATGTGCTAAGTGTGCATGCCATGGAGTCGCCACCAATCATTTTTTTAGGGTATGATTGGACCACCCAATCGAATAGTTGGGAGTTTCTATTCAATTTTGCGAGAACCAGAGAAATGGTTTCGGGGACTTAGTTACGCCAACCATCAGAGTTGACGCCCTTTCGGTACCTAAGTTGACTGAATTTTCTAGCCTGAGATTCATGCGGATGAGTAAGGTATGAACCATAAATCTAGAAATTCATGCAGATAGGAGTGATTATCCTAGCAATCACAATCAGTAATAAAATGCGCAACTCAAGGAATCTAGATATGCAAATAAATCACATGGCATTCCTAGTAATGCCCTATTTATCAATCACAGCTCAAGAATGATTTAGCTCTCCTAGCCGTTCTACACTCGATCTAACCTAAGAAAAGCATTAGGAAGCATCGCAGGAGTTCGAGAGTACTCACATGGGGTTCGCCGTGCCCTGGTTTGGTCTTGGACGAGCTATCGAGCTCATGCCGACCCGATTATATTTGGGGATCCACTCGGCATTTTACACCATGAAATCATGTGAAACAAAAACGAAAATATTCAGCAAGGGGCATTTATTGTAGATGGTGGTCAATCTAATTGGACATCAAGACTAAAAAAGATGTAGAAATTTACAAATTAAAAGACTCGAATGATATTTTTTTTGCCAAATTCAACTCTATGCGTCGTGAAGAAACACATGCAATTGAACTTGAATTTTGACTATTTATGAGTTCAAAATGAAAAGAAAATAAAAATAAAAATATTGACTATTTTTCTATATTTTTACGACATCGAATGCTATTTTTCTTCATTTTTCATGTATTTTTCTATTTTGGAAAATATTAAAAAATTGAAAAATTATTTTTTTTGTCAAAAATGGTTCCTTTAGCTTGGTCAAGGCTACCAAAGATGATTTTTTAATTTTTTTAACTTTTTATATATTTTTTATGAATTTTTAAAAAATAAACTATGAAAGACTGATAAAAAATCAGGTGTCAACAGCTGCCCCTCTTTGAGAGGAATTTCGTCAGAGGTTTCTCTCAAAGACAAGGTGACACCTGTGTTCCGATCGACTCGACTGGGAAAAGAAAAGAAAAGAAATCATGGCATCCAATTTTCATGCCCATCAATGTGTGCTTTTCCTTAAAAAGAGATGTGCTCATTCAATTCCCTGATATGATGTAAGAAAGTTAAGGAGTAGATAGACTTCCCTGCCCCTTACCTGCCGAACGCTTGCGGCATTTGCTGTGTCTGATGGGTTCAAGTAGATTCCTAAGGACTCGTCATCGGAGTGTCATAGGGATGTTAAGCTCTAACATGTATGGTCGGTCAAACCATAATGGGATTCCTAACTGATAGGAACCTAAGGAAGACGCATCCCACATTTAGGAATTGGCCAAGGGTTTTGATCCGTGTGGTGGACTAAACTAGAAATGGCTTGCCTAATGTAAGGCTTATTAGGGAAAACGACTCCTCCCGCATTCGGGATTCATCAAGGTTTTGATCCGTATGGTGGATCGGACCATTGGGTTGATCCTTCAGGCGGTCTCTACCAGTCCTTTGACCCTTCAGGCGGTTTCTACCATTCATTGACCCTTCATGCGGTTTCTACCATTGAGTTGACCCTTCATGCGGTTTCTACCATTGGTTGACCCTTTAGGCGGTTTCTACCATACATTGACCCTTCAGGCGGTTTCTACCATTGGTTGACCCTTCAGGCGGTTTCTACCATACATTGACCCTTCAGGCGGTTTCTACCATTATGTTGACCCTTCAGGCGGTTTCTACCATTGATTGACCCTTCAGGCGGTTTCTACCATACATTGACCCTTCAGGCGGTTTCTACCATTGTGCTGACCCTTCAGGCGGTTTCTACCATTGATTGACCCTTCAGGCGGTTTCTACCATTGAGTTGACCCTTCAGGCGGTTTCTACCATTTATGAAATTCCAAATTGATATGAATCAAAGGATGACGTACCCGCTCTTCGGGGCTAGTCGGAGACTCGATCATTCTATGGATCGGTCTTAGAAAAGATTTGCCTACTAAAAGGCCTCACTTAAGGATGACGCACCTAGTCTTTAGGGTGGCCAAAAGTCCTGCAGAAAGCTTAGACCTGAAAAAATTTTCCTCGCCAAGAAGATGTTAGTAATCTTTGGAAAGACAATAATTGTCTAACTGACAAAATTCTACGACTTAAGTTTTAGTCATGAAATGTGCATTTTGATTGTTGGAGGTTATCCAAAACATTCCTGCCACATACAGATGTGATCATAAATTCCTTGCTCGGAAACTCTAGATCAAACAATTTGAAAATTTCAAAAAGAGTTTGCTCAAAACATCCATTGGAGTATTTCTCATCCAAGAAGGCTCCTCACTGCTCTGTGATAATGATCTTTAATAGGGAAAGTGCTCAATTTCCTACCGACCTGTGCCTGGGTTTCAGGATCATTCGCAACGCATACATTTCGATCAATCAGGAGGTCTTTCACGGGACCGTAGTGTTAGGCTTGGATATCGGTTTCCAAGGGGGACTCACTTTTGAGTCAAGGCCGTTGAACGAAATTTTTCACTATCTGCTCCGGGTTTACAAGTCAAGAACCCTGCAAAATGAGAAAGAAATAGTCTTGCTCGTACTTCTTTGAGCTAAGTTATACATTAACCCAAGTGTCTTAGTCAGAGAAGACTGCTTCGGGATTGTAACATTGGAAGGATTGGGGACCGAAAAAGGCTTGTTTTTTGCCTAGAAATTGTGAAGGGTTTGACATTGGTGATCGTTGCAAATTTGCCACATGTCCTTCGAAGAACATCTCCATTTCTTGAAGTGTACACTCCTCTTTTAGAGCGCACAAGGATGTTTAAAAGCGTCTCTTGTTGCATTAAGAGACCGTCTGTTTGTGTGTTTGCTATTTGAGCACGACATCATTTGGGGAGTAGTCATCTTGATCTGACTCCTTTGGAGAGTCTTTTCATCATCTCTCTAGACTTTACTGGGGATATTTTGAATGGACATCGGCCTTGCTTTTTACCAGGCACTTTGCTTTTTCTTGATGTCTAGGGATTTTTCTTTTCCCCCTTTTTTTAATCCCGTGTTTTTCTTTTCTTTTGGAGCTAGGATTTTCAGCAATCATGCTAGATATGGAACTTAAACTTTGGCATGCTTCCGTTCCTAGAGTGATGTTGCCTTTGCTTTGGAATATGCAATGATCACCAATAGGTTGATGAAATGAATTTGTTGGCTCAACATGGTCGTGCAAAGGATAACAGTGTGTAGGATAGAGAAATGAATTATTCTCGTCATCCTATAACACTTGGATTATCATATAAACAACACACAAAGATTTATGTTAGTCCGAGCAAGAAAATTTCTAACCATTTACTTTCTGATACTGTTGGACTAACCTTCATTTGCCCCAATGTAGGGTGGTTCTTGACAGGGTTGAGAATGAAAATCGCCGTTCAATGGGGTTCTCAATGGGCATCTGTAGTGTTTGGAATGAAGAAAGAAATGCCTCTGTCTTCTCGATCCATGTAATCGTTGCGAATGACCCTTATGTCCATAGGTTAAGGTTTCTCAATCATTTCCAATCTCCTCATCTCTCAAGTGTGTATGGGACGTGTTTGGATTAGGCTCGCTTCTCTTATGAGAAAATACCCTTTTGAACAGTTCAAACGACTCTTGTTGGAAAAATTCATTTCATTTCATCAAGATTTATCCTTCAAAGGGATTTTGTGATGCACCATATATGTGTAATTCATATTCAGACAATCTCTTGTTTTAAAACATGAATGTCAATAAAGTAAGAATTCTATGTCTTTTTAGATGTGAGAATCGAATTAATTCTGAAAGTTTTTAATCTCTAATGAATTGGGAAAAAGGATACTTACCTGCCCATCGAGGCTGGAGATCCTGGAGATATAAAAGGGATATGTCATTGTATATTCTAAAACTTTGCATAAATTGAAACGATACATCTTACCCTTCGTCATATGCTCCAACGAGTGTACAAGGGTTGTGAAAATCTGCACTTCACATAGTAACACAAGATTGTTAGGTGTTCTAAAGTTCTTTCGACTTCTTGATTTTTAGAGAAAAATCAAACTTACATGTCTGCCCTGATGGCGAGCTCCTGCCAAGGATAAATATTAAGCATTATTTTGGGTTTCCAAATTCAAAACAAATTGGGACGATACTACTTTACTCTTGATTTGAATTCCATTCTGCATGCCAATGTGGGGATTGCAGAAGCCGGCCCTCAAGCTTGTGGCCATGATTTCTTCGTCTGGTTGGGCAACGAATCCACCTCAAGGATTTACGTCGGAGGAGATTCATTCATCTTTTTGGGCGTGTTTCATGCGCTGTTTTGTTATTTGAATGCATGGCTTCTTGGGTGCCTCGTCTCTATTCATCACCTGAGAGGAAAATGAGATAACATTATCCCCGCATCTGATTGAAAATCATTTAGGAACGATACGTTCTTTTTACCAAATGGGTGGCTCCGCGGCCAAATGTGTTTTACGTTGAAAGGATGGATTCCATTACGCTCTGCGGATGATAACTATCGCTTGGGGGACTTGCCCCACGGATTAAACGATGAATCTGATGTCTTCGGCTTCAACATGCTTTCCGGATGTAGGAATGGTTTGCCCCCATTTTCAGTAGAGATGGGTTTTGTCGAGTGGGCAAGATCAATAACTCATCCTAGATTTGGCTTTAGTCGAAGGTTGAAATCCCGACCTTGGATAAGCGAATCATGATCCATCTCCTTCTGCTTCGGATTTGTCATTTGCGCGCTTCACATTTTACAATACCAACTTCGCCGCTTGATGAAAATGAATCGATGATTTTCGAATTGCCCCAAGTTCTATAGTCATCTGCGTCGAATCTCTTTGAACTTCATCGAGTGATAGACCAACTAATAAAACGATTTTTCAATCCCGAGATCGAACTCCTGACGTTTCGTACCACTGCCATTTCACTGACTACCAAGACACAGCATTATTGGCGTCCCTAACTGGTTCGTTTTTTGTTATAAAATTCTCGAAGCAGTTAGCAACCCCCATTGAGAATGAAACAAGCTCAATTTAGAGTTCGTAACGACTAAAGGTCCCTTGGAACGATACAGAGCTAACCGTCTTTGAGCTCGCTCGGGCTTTTACTCACATTTTCCTATGTGAAGCCTTTAAATGTTTATCTTCGTGGCGTTCAATTGATTCGCCTCGACTCTAATCTAACAATGGATTGTCGTACTCGAGCATGATGATGCTCGCAGGTAGTACTAATCGCTACCCCAGATTAACTCTAGGCATTAAGGAAGATTATCTCGCATGGAAGACTTTATGACAGAAAGATTAATGATACATCCAGTCACATGTGCCTAGGTCCCTTGAAGATTCTCGGTGATCAGCCAGTTACACCATGAATCAGATATATAATCGCCATTTTGGATCATAACTTCATAAGTCCATCAGTTTTAAACTGATCGATCCAGATATGGAGCTCCTCATCAAGGAAATCTTTTGATTCTTCGAGCAACTGATATTCGGGTTGACCATCATCGCTTGGCGTCGAAGGATTCCTGTTTCTGTTGTGAGCGATTTGATTCTTCGAGCTAGAACCTTCATCATTGCTCGAGATTATAAGAGGATGATTGATCGGTTCACTATCAAAAGCACCTTCCATTTGGGGATGGGAGAAACAAAAATCCTCAGAGCATCCCCCCGCTTGATCTTCCGAAATCATACGCCCAAGCCAGGCAGATCTTTGAACACTAGGCGCAATATGTTGATCGGCGATAGAAAGAGTACTAGTGAAAAGTTGCTGCCCAAACCAAGGAGTTCGTACCTGCTGCACTTGTGGCATATACTCTTGAGTGGTGCTGAGATGATTCGGGGGAATATTCTGATTAGCGCCCAAGTAGTCGATGGTGCTGCTACCAGCTTGGTCGGTGCCTAGATTCGGCAGGGTATTTCTTACTTCAGGGGCATTGTAGTTGTGGCCATGCCTAGTGTTTAGGCACAAGTTGAGTTCTTTCAGGTTCAGTGCTGTGTGGCGCTGTCTTAGCGCCCTTCTGTAGCTCTTGAGGTGACTCGCGACTCCATCTTTAGTTAGTCATGGTATGTTCATGATCTCAAGTATGCGCGTTGGATATGCTGAGTTGATCCCTAGTTGCTGAACCGCACTAAGGAACTTGAGATGAAGCTCGGGGGACCAATTGACCCTCGTCTTCTTGCGACCCGGAACAGTGTTGACAACTTGGCTATTGCTCTCTGGCCTATTTCCAATAGGATTTGATCGAGCCGGAAATTGTTGTGGAGGGAATTCATCAGCTTTGGATTGGTCGGTCATGATAGTAAGCTCATCGTTAAGGAAACTCCAATCATGGTGACGCATATCCCATCTTTTAGAAGGCATCGATATTGACTTCGTAGAATTGATTTGTTCATGCATATCTCCAACAAAATCCGATTGTATCAAAGATGGTTCGAGGGAGTGGGGTGGTGAATGAGCATTTTCAATCCTCATATAAGGCTTATCAAGGAACATTTCGCCGAGAGTGACAGAGCCACCGCAATTAAGGCAAGCGATAGTGCTGGGAGCTTTCTTATACCTCATGTTCTCCGCTCGAAGCTTTTCGTTTTCCTCCTTTAGAATCGCAAGTTCTTGACGTCTGTGTTGAGCCCTCAATTTGGCTCGCTTATTTTGAAACCAAAACTTGACCCTCAAAGGTTTCATCCCTAGCTTCTGGCCCAATTCATTTCTTTGTTTCATGTTCGGGAGAGGGCATTCACTAAAGAAAGCTTCAAGCTCTTGGATTTCATTCTGAGTGTGGCACTGGCGACGTTTCCTTTTCCGGGATTGACCATCGCTGCTGCTGTTGTCGTCGCTGCTGAGATCCTGAACTTCGTTGCCGAAAGGGTTGGGTTCTGTGGTTCTGGTACCAGACGCAATCCTGGAATCTTCGAGATCTCTCAATAGTTCATTTTCTGAGATTTTTGGATCAGTCGCCTCTAGCAACTGACGGTAACCCTCAAACATGTTGGATCGAAAAATGTTCGATCAATTTTTGCTCACTCAGGGTTCTCTACTCTCTCATGTATGCTCACTCTCTCTAAATTTTCTTTTGAGTGGTTCTGTATGCCCAGGAAACGTTCTTTAAACATGGATGAAGATCATCAGGCAAGCGTTTCTCCCAAGATTTCGTATTTCTCGCTTTGTCGTCTTCTTTCTTCTTTTCAACGTGGAGGGACACCAAATCGATTTCCTTTTCTCGATATCCATGTCTGTCTCCCACTTATTTTCAAAAAGGTGCAACTACGCTCGCCTCCCGCTCAGTTTTTTAATATGATGGGACCGCCAAATCCTTTTGCAATTTTTTTCGATAGTTGCGCTTAACTCTCGCTCAATTTTAATATGGTGGCACTGACATATCTTTTTACAACTTTTTTAGATTTATCAAGCCTGAAATCGCGGACTGGGACGGATCTGATGGTTCACCGAAAGAGCCACCACTGCTTTACCCAATTAACTTGGCTCCATGAGCATTATTGTTGTGACCTTTCTTCATCCTCGAGTTGCTATAAAAGGAGGAGTTAATGCAGAGAAGATTAACGCTCTTACATAATTGCCTTTTCATATTTTAATCACTCTACCACACCCATCTTCTTCTCCCTCACTCCAACGAAAATGACCTCCTCTCCTATTCGAGCTTTCTCGGCTGAAATTTTGGCCCAGTGGGAAAAACTCTATAACCTCCTAGGTCGAGGCTATGCTCATATAGCCGATCACCCAGAAATTGAAGATGAAATTCGCATTTTGCTCGTGGAAATAGACACCACCTCTATCGAGGGCACTAATTTAGAGAGGGAATATAGAATCTTCACAACCCTCTTTATAAACTTTTTAGAGACTTACCGTGTCGCTCAGCGAGAAGTTACCGTGGCTCACGTTTTGCGAGCTCGCTATGAGGATCGGTCCAACTGCTTGGTGTTGGCCAACCTTGTGGCCGATAGTCACAGAAAGGCTGTTGAGTTCGCCAACGAGCGGGTCTCGATGTTGCTTCGCGAGAGGGGAAATTTGGTGGAGCGCTTGGCCTTATCCCTGACCACCTATGAGCACGACCGTCGTAATGTCGTGTTGAAGTTTCAATGTGAGTGGCAGGAAGAAAGGCTTGACAGCATTACCGCGGATATAGCCCATGGGAGAGGACTAGTTCGGGACCTGGAAATAGCCGCCGAAGAACACGGGACCAAGGTTGCCGAGCTTAAAGGGGAATGTAAACGCCTTCTTCTTAAGCTTGCAGATCTCGAGTCTCGAGGTGGTGAGTATAGGCAAAGCATCAATAATATGGAGGGCAAACTGGGTTCCTTTGTGATGCTAATTATGGCTCATTTCGATTTTACTTTTCCACCTCGATGATCTGTATGATCTGCTTTTAAGGTCCCTCGATTGAGCGAAATGAATGAAAGCTCTAATATGTGTGTCTCAACTTCTGTATGGCTGACTTTCTCGAACACCTGATCACTCTCAACCTAGGCAAGCTGCTCTTCGACATTGATGATTCGAGCGTGTACATCTTGATTTTTTAATCTTGCTTATGATCGAATAAAGGAACCTCCCACCGCGTTTATCCACAAAAAGACTTCTCTTCTCTACCTGTTTTTAACTACTTAGAGATGCCCCAGTTTCGATCTTTGAGACGTGACTTCAAGATCACCTATTCCAAATCGTCATCTTCATTAGATGATACCTCAATGATGTCCATAGCAGGCTCTTATTGTCCACTTGGCGCTCGTAATGGGATGACACCATCTTCGTCTTCCATCAAGAACATTGGGAGGAAAACACACATATCTATCCTCAAAATGGCATTTAATCCAATCACCGGAATTATGCAATGAATATAATGATTATGAGCTGTAACAAGTTCGAGGGATAGAAAAGTCTTACCAACCAAACTTAAGAGAAAATCAAGCTTCTCTGTACAGTGTTAGGTATACTAACCTTCCATAGACAAATGCATGAGACAAGTGAGAGAAAACTCCTAAAAATCAAAAGATAGGGCTTGGTACCTAAAGCCAAGGTTCTCACCTCGAATTCTGGGAAGAGTCGATTCCATTGCACAACTATCGTTGCATTGGGACTCAATCCATAGTTCGAAGTGAGCGGAATTGAAAAGTGGATTACCCCATGTTTTTCCTCACGGAGATTCCATTTTCAAGTCCTTCTATTGTGTTCCTAAAGAGGGCGCCTGGGGTTTTAGGCGCAATTGTGTGTATTCATTGTGTCTGCTAAAGCAATAAACATGCATTTTATTTAACAATCACCGCTTCAATATAAATATCCACACAATCATACATCCAAAACTCTTGCCTGCATAAAACAAAGTTAACAAGCACTTCACCCCTTATTTCTCTCGTCTACAAAAACATCTAACACATTCGTTAGCATATACACCTCACTTTCGAGAGCATCTGCATAAAATTAGGTTAGAAGAATCAATCAACTTTTTAATTGGCTCAAGTCCACTAAATGGTTAAGAACTAGTCCCCAGCGGAGTCGCCAGTCTGTCGCGACCCTCTTGAGGTTGTCGGGCTCTCGAGGGCTAATGGGCCGTCCTGTCTGGTCGGACGCGGGCCTCTCCCAAGGCTCATTACCCAAATTGCAACGGAAGTATGCGTGATCGACTTTCAGTGTGGTCTAGTGACATGTGCTAAGTGTGCATGCCATGGAGTCGCCACCAATCATTTTTTTAGGGTATGATTGGACCACCCAATCGAATAGTTGGGAGTTTCTATTCAATTTTGCGAGAACCAGAGAAATGGTTTCGGGGACTTAGTTACGCCAACCATCAGAGTTGACGCCCTTTCGGTACCTAAGTTGACTGAATTTTCTAGCCTGAGATTCATGCGGATGAGTAAGGTATGAACCATAAATCTAGAAATTCATGCAGATAGGAGTGATTATCCTAGCAATCACAATCAGTAATAAAATGCGCAACTCAAGGAATCTAGATATGTAAATAAATCACATGGCATTCCTAGTAATGCCCTATTTATCAATCACAGCTCAAGAATGATTTAGCTCTCCTAGCCGTTCTACACTCGATCTAACCTAAGAAAAGCATTAGGAAGCATCGCAGGAGTTCGAGAGTACTCACATGGGGTTCGCCGTGCCCTGGTTTGGTCTTGGACGAGCTATCGAGCTCATGCCGACCCGATTATATTTGGGGATCCACTCGGCATTTTACACCATGAAATCATGTGAAACAAAAATGAAAATATTCAGCAAGGGGCATTTATTGTAGATGGTGGTCAATCTAATTGGACATCAAGACTAAAAAAGATGTAGAAATTTACAAATTAAAAGACTCGAATGATATTTTTTTTGCCAAATTCAACTCTATGCGTCGTGAAGAAACACATGCAATTGAACTTGAATTTTGACTATTTATGAGTTCAAAATGAAAAGAAAATAAAAATAAAAATATTGACTATTTTTCTATATTTTTACGACATCGAATGCTATTTTTCTTCATTTTTCATGTATTTTTCTATTTTGGAAAATATTAAAAAATTGAAAAATTATTTTTTTTGTCAAAAATGGTTCCTTTAGCTTGGTCAAGGCTACCAAAGATGATTTTTTAATTTTTTAACTTTTTATATATTTTTTATGAATTTTTAAAAAATAAACTATGAAAGATTGATAAAAAATCAGGTGTCAACACCCGGCACACTGGTCAGTTGGTGCCTAGTACACGAGTCAGTTGGTACTCTTCTGGTGGCGCTAGGCATTGTCTCTTGCTTCTAGCGACTGCTTCCAGTAGTCCGTATGGTTCTGATCGTCACGGCATGGAACTACCAGGAATCCCTTCTAGGGTTTCAGTCCGTCACAAGTTGTGACCGGCATCCATCAAACTGACATCACAAAATGACGTGCTTCTAACCAGTTGTTTTTTCCCAATCGTCACAGTACAATCTTGTTAAGAATCTCATCGTCCCATCATATGACCACACATGACACCCGACAATCAATCAATTTTGTCATCTTTGATTTAGGCCGGATGCTCATACAAACATGCTCAAAGACTCGGCCCCAGGCCGTTTTCGTGCTAAATAATGCAGTTTGAGCTCACACAGGTCACATGAATGCACAACCTCATAACTAGGCTTGCGCCCGACACGGACGATGAAACACTCAGAAACTCAATTATGTCACATCATAGTCAATCAACTGCACTCAATCAAGCAGTCAAAACACGATCAATTAACCAATTCAATTAATCAAACGGCATTGATTAATCCCAATTTCATTAAATTATCGATTGATCACCCGGTTCTTATCTATCGCTCGTTCACGATCAAACAACGGCAATCGATACCCAATCAGTCAATCAATCGATTCTAACAACTAACTAGCCAAAGAAGTCCTAACTAAATCAACTAACTTAATTAATCGCGGCCATTTAACCTAAACTCGGTTCCAATCTAAACCGACCACGATTATCCTAATTAAATACCATAATCGATTAATTAACTAACCCTAGGCGCAATTAACGCTCTAACCAAGATTTGGGGGTTAACTCACCCTTAATCGATCTCGGGCAGTCACAACAACATCGCGGCGACAACGAAACAGCGGAGATGGTACCAGACGACGGCGGCGGCAACGGCGGTTCTCGATTTTCCTTAGGGTAACTCTAGTTTCTCGGCTAACCAAGAGACGACACCACCCCACAGCAGTTGGAACACGATACGGAGGTTGGGCAAGAGGTCGACGGTGATGGCGGAGCTCCGGCGGTCCTGCCAAAACAGAATCGGCCAGAAGCTGCAACAAGGAGAACCGGGAGTTTTGTGAGGAAACTCGGCCTCAATGGCTGAGACAAGGCCGGGGAAGGTTAGGTGACTCACCTAGAGACTAAGAGCGACCTTCAGGACCTGTAGAAGGCGGTGTACGGCTGTCGGAGGTGGCGGCGACGGCCGCAAACAAAATCGGGCAGAGCAGGGGAATGGCACAGGGAAAATATGGGAGGCTGGCCGAGGGTTTCCACGGCTTCTCCGACGACGAACACCTGCCACACGCTTGGAGGGTCAAGGAGGAAGTCCTGGGTGGTCTTCAGTGGCAGTGATGAGCGGTAAAAATGACGGTAACCCACCCAGACTCCAAAAACAGAGGGCTGCGACTTCAGTTGGCTCCTCCGGCGGCTCCGGTGCTCGACAGCCGGCGAGCCGGTGTCGAGGAGGTTGTGAGGAGACCGGAGGGTAGTGGTGTGGCGGCGGAAGGCGTCGATGGCGGCTCGAGTGGCCAGAGGAGGAGGAAGAAGGTCTCGAATCAAGGGCCCCGAAAACAGGGTACAGGACTTCCGAGCTTAAACACGTCCAGTCGGCGGTTGGCGACGGCGTCGACGGCTGACGACGGCGTCGGAGGGGTCGGCTATGCCGGTAAGGTGCAGCTGGAGGCGGTGGAGGTTGGAGTTGAGGAGGTGGTCGCACAAAAACTGACGAAGGAGATGAGGAAGCTTCGGTTGGGAGGAAGATCTCCACGAGTGAACAGGAGAGATGGAGGGGGTGCAGACGTGAGGAAGGGGAAAAGAGAGAGAAAAGAGAGATAGAGAATGGTAGGTAAGCCTTTGAATGGTAGGTGGGATTTGATGGGGGTTCCACATGTCAAATCGAATTTGAATATTTCGTCCTCTAGCGAATAATTGAAGGGAATTTTGGTCGTTCAGCTTTTCAGGACTGAACGAAATTTTGGCTCGACTGACAGAGGAGTAATTTGGTAATTTTTATAGGCTAGGCTCAGGCGCGAAGATTCGATCCTAATTCACGGCGACTAAAAATTATGGAGCCTAAACTAAACCGACTGTTATTTCGAGAATTGTCCAAAATCCGTCTCTTAATTTTTTACGGTTAAAAACTTCATATCGACTGAAATACAATTTCATTCTTTTTATCGAATTCAGACAATTTATAAAATGAAAATTTCCAGGGCGTCATAACTCTCCCCACCTTAGGAAATTTCATCCTCGAAATTACAATACAGTCAAAACTATTCAAAAAGATCATGGTAACTAGTCTTCATCACTTCTTTGTTCTCCCACGTGGCTCCTTCTGTCCCATGGTGTTGCTAAACCACCTTAACCAATGGGATTGTCTTGTTCCGGAGCACATGCTCTTTTCTGTCCACAATCCTCACTAGGCGTTCCACGTACGAAGTTCGTTCATCCAGTTCTATCTCTTCGTAACTCAGCACATGAGTGGGATCCAACTCGTACTTCCTCAACATCGATAAATGAAATACGTTATGCACTTGAGCAAGTCTTGGTGGCAACGCAAGACGGTACGCCAGATTTCCAATTCGCTCAAAAATTTCAAACGATCCGACATACCTTGGCCTTAGCTTTCCTTTCTTGCCAAAGTGAGATGTCCCTCTTATAGGCGACACTTTCAAAAAGATATGATCGCCCACCTGAAATTCCAATGGTCTGCGCCTTCTATCGGCGTAACTCTTCTAGCGACTCTAAGATGTCCTTAGTCTATCTCTGATTACTTTCACTACCTTCATCGACTGCTCCACTAACTCAAGTCCAGTAATCTTCCTTTCGCCAACCTCATCCCAACAGACTGGCGTCCTACAGGCTCTGTCATACAAAGCCTCAAAAAGCGCCATCTTAATGCTCTGTCGATAACTGTTGTTGTAGGCAAACTCTACCAAATGCAATTGTTCCTCCCAATTGCCCTTGAAATCCAAAACAAATGCCCTCAACATGTCCTCCAAGGTTTGAATAGTCCTTTTAGACTGGCCATTTGTCTGCGGGTAATAGGCCGTATTGAACTGCAATTTTATTCCCAAAGCGATTTGTAGACTTTCCAGAATGTGGTAGTGAACTTGGGATCACGATCCGATGTGATCGTCACTGGCATTCCATGCAGTCTCACAATGTACCTCACATACAAATCTGCATATCTGTCCAAGGCGAAGTCCTTTCTTACTAGAATGAAATGCACTGACTTCGTCAACCTGTCGACTACAACCCAAATTGAATCATGACATCTCTGACTCCTTGGCAATCCCATCACAAAGTCCATTGTGATATGTTCCCATTTCTACTCCAAAATTTTCAAAGGCTACAACAATCCTCCAGGTTTGCAATGCAGCACCTTTACCTGCTCACAGGTCAAACACTTGGCCGCATGCTTGGCTATGTCCGCTTTCATGCCATTCCACCAGTAGTGCTGCTTTAGATTCTGATACATCTTCGTATTCCCAGGATGGCTACTATATCTACTACGATGTGCTTCCGATAAGATCTCCTCCCTCAAGCTTTCATCGGCAAGTACCATTAAACGTCTTCTGAACTTCAGTATCCCACCCTCGGCTACCTGAAAGTCGGCTCTTCGCTTAGTTGAATCCTCCTTAAGGATCTTCTGAATGGTAGGGTTTGTCGACTGCAATGTCTTAATCCTCATCTGTACTTCTGGTTCGATCCTCAAGGTAGCCACGAGACTCGACAGACGACTTACCTCCAACTTAAAGTCTGGGTCTCTCACTTGCTCAAGCAAACGCCATTCATGGACTTGTAATTGAGCAATAACTGATTTTCTACTCAGGGCTTCTACAACCTTATTTGCCTTACCCAGATGATACAAGATCTCGCAGTCATAATCCTTAAGCAACTCCATCCATCAGTGTTGCCTCATATTCAACTCTTTCTAAGAGAACAGATACTTCAGACTCTGGTGATCGGTATACACCTGAAAACTTTCCCCAATCAGGTAATATCTCCAAATTTTCAAAGCAAACACAACCGCAACCAACTCTAAGTCGTGTGTCGGATAGTTCAACTCATGTGGCCTCAACTGACGAGATGCATACGCTACTATCCTTCCATGTTGCATCGGCACGCAACCCAAACCTCGAAGCAAAGCATCGCTATAAATCTCGAATCCACTAGGTCCAGACGGAATTGTCAAAACAGGAGCAGTAGTCAGCCTATGCTTAAGCTCTTGAAAACTACGCTCGCACTTGTCTGTCCATTCAAACTTCATGCCCTTCTTCAATAGCTTGGTCAAAGGTGAGGCTATAGCTGAGAACTTATCCACGAAACGCCTATAATAGCCTGCCAAACCCAAGAAGCTTCAGATCTCTATTACGGTCGTCGGTCTTGGCCAATATATAACTGCCTCAATCTTAGACGGATCCACAGCTATACCTTCACCAGAAACCACATGTCCTAGGAATGCCACACGAGCTAGCCAAAACTCGCACTTCTTGAACTTAGCATACAACTGATGCACTCTAAGAGTTTCCAACACAATCCTCAAGTGTTGTTCATGAACCTTAGGACTATTCGAGTACACCAAGATGTCATCTACGAACATAATCACAAAGCGATCCAAGAACACCTTGAATACTCTATTCATCAGGTCCATAAAAGCAGCAGGAGCATTCGTCATACCAAACGACATCACAATGAACTCATAATGTCCATAATACGTCCTGAATGCCGTTTTCGAGATATCTTCTTTCTTGATCCTCAACTGATTATAACATGTCCGTAGATTGATCTTAGAAAATACCGACACTCCCTACAACCGATCAAAAAGATCGTCGATCCTCGGTAGTGGATACTTATTCTTAATCGTCACTTGGTTCAGCTGCCTGTAATCGATGCACAAACTCAACGATCCATCCTTTTTCCTCACAAACAATACAGGTGCTCCCCAAGGTGATGCACGAGGGCGAATAATCTCTTTATCCAATAACTCCTGCATCTGAACCTTGAGCTTCTTCAATTCAGACAACGCTATCCTATATGGCGCCTTAAAAATCGGCTCTGTCCCAGGAGCTAACTCTATTACAAACTCAATTTCCCTTTCTGGTGGCAAGCCAGGTAACTCCTGAGTGAAAATATCTGGGAACTCACGCGCTATCGCAATATCCTCCAACTTAAGTTCCCCGACATACGTATCAACCACAGTAGCCAAATTACCTTGGCATCCTTTCTCCAACAGACGGGTCGCCTCAAATGATGAGATCACTACAGTAGAGGTTCCTTCTCGATTACCCACAAACTCATAACTAGCCCCATTCAATGGGTTAAATTGTATCATTTTACGATAGCAATCCATTGTGGCCCTTTGCTATGTCAGCCAATCCATACACACAATCAGATCAAAATCGTACATCTCTAGTGCAATCAAATCTATGTCACTCTCATGGCCATCAACAACAAATCTACAACCAGGACAGCCTACTGTAGCTATCACACTATCTTTTAAAGGCGTAGACACCTTGAAAACAACATCTAACGGTACCAAATTCACTACAGACAGCTTAACAAATTGGTCGGCAACAAATGAATGCGTGACACCTGGATCAAACAAAGCATAAGCTACTTGATTATGCAAGAAAACCGTACCTGTAACGGTCGACGAATCCTTCGCCTTTTCTTGGGTGACAGCAAACACACGTCCTTGCGCCGGTGGTCGACTCTGAAAGTTTTGTGGCGCGTTTCCTCCAGCTTGGCCTCCCTAAGGCCTGACCTGTTGCCTCTTCGGGCAATCCCTCACTCGGTGGCCCTTCTGACCACAACCAAAACAAGCTCCATCGCCATATGGACACGGAGCAGAACCATGCCTCTGACAACACATGCGGCACGTGTCATCCTGTCAATGCATAGGCTTGCTGATCGCCCATTTTCTGTTTGGTGGAATGTAGTGTTTACCACCCGACATTGGCTTCTTCCCTTTCTAGGTATCCTTCTTATTCCAAGGTGTGAACCGCGATCCACTTGCAATAGCCTTTTTCCTTCAGATTTCGCTCAATCAGCTAAGCTCTCTCGTAAATGTCATTGTAGTCCTTTAAGTTAAAAGGCACCAAGAAATCCCTTATCTCCGGTTTCAATCCGTCCCGGAATCTCTTAGCTTTATCCAAAGGAACCTCAATCATCCTTAGGGCTTAATGTGACAGCTTAGCAAACCTCGCCTCACACTGATACATAGTCATTTGATCTTGATGCAGACGCATGAATTCATTCACTTTCTGTTCTCTGGCACAGTCCGAGAAATACTTGTTGTTAAAAGCCTCTACGAACACAGTCCATCTCGGAACGGTCCCTTCGGAAAAGATTCTTCCCTTGGATACGTCCCACCAAGTTCTTGCGTTCTCTTTCAGTTGAAAGACGGCCAAGGTGACCTTGTCCTCATCAGTGCACCCCAGCAACTCAAATACTTTCTCCAGTTCTTTGACCCACGAGGCAACTGCCTTGGGATCTCCATCTCCAACAAACTTAGGTGGCATTAGCTTGAGGAACTGTTCCACCAGCTTGTGCATCGGTCAATCTCTATTCTCATTTCTAGTCACTGGGTTTCCTTGGGGTGCCTGAACGGCAGTGGCAACAACAGGAGTACCCTGGTTCTTTTCCTATCGATCCAACCTATCTCCCAGTGCTCCCAACGCTTGAAAAACATCTTCCATAGTCGGCTCTTGCCTGGCAGGCTCAACGGCACGAGATGTTCCTTCATCAGCTACGATTTCATCGACCAGCCTGACAGGCCTCCTTCGGGGTGCTCGAGGAGCTCTTCTACCGTGTCTGCTCATTTCGCATGTGAGTTACGGAGTCCTGCTCACCCCATAGCAAAGCGCAATCAGAAGACAACCCAACTACTTAAGACAAAAGTAGCAATCATATGCACAACGCTAAAAGTCCTACTAACTATCTCATTTCTCATCGCTCCTTATTACTCCAGGCCAATGACCAGATGGATCAGGCTGACCTTGCTCTGATACCACCTTAGGCGGGGATGTCACGCCCCAATCCTTGAGCATGCGGCATCCCTACCTCGACACCCTTACGTCATGAAGGATAGCGTCCCAAGCTCGCTATCGACCTATAATCGTAATACGCATGCAGAACGTGCCAAACTCCCAAACAACAAGATCAGCATGGGATAGGAGAACAAAAACATTCATTCAGTCAATTCTTCAAAAGACAACTTCAACCCTCAAATCAAAAGCAGATATTAATTAACCCTATTGAGCTAACAACTTACAATCACATTCTTCGGAGCGGCTCTCTAGGAACATAAAAGAGACAAGGGTCGGTAGGGTTAACTCCATATCTACTCCAAAAAGGCTACTACAAAAAGGTCACGCCTTAGCATCCACGAGGCTCCATCATTTATGACCTGAAAATGTTATCACACGACGTGATGAAAAATAAATCTCAGTGAAATCAACGCCTAAGCTCAGCTAGAATGTTGATTCACCCAGGATATCCTAACAAACAGACATGGCATTTCAACCAGCACAGATATCCAGTCACATGCAACTTATCCGCCAGGAAGCCACACAAAATGCGATGCAGACATGACATGACAATCAAACAACCCAATCAAGGCAAGCATTTCATCAATTGACATACATGACGTCACACGCAGTCCATTTATTATGAGATAGGGCATGTCAGCCCGAGAATTTGGGCATGTTAGCCCGGCACATTAGTCAGTTGGTGCCTAGTACACGAGTCAGTTAGTACTCTTCTGGCGGCGCTAAGCATCGTCCCTTACTTCCGGCGACTTCCTCCAATAGTCCGTATGGTTCCGATCGTCACGGTACGGAACTACCAGGAATCCCTTCTAGGGCTTCGGTCAGTCGCAAGCTGCGACCGGCATCCATCAAATTGACATCACATAATGACGTGCTTCTAACCAGTCATATTCTCTCGATCGTCATGGTACAATCTTGTTAGGAATATCATCGTCCCATCATATAACCACACATGATACCCAACAATCAATCAATTTTGTCATCTTTGATTTAGGTCGGATACTCATACAAACATGCTCAAAGACTCGGCCTCAGGCCGTTTTGGTGCTAAATAATGCAGTTTGAGCTCACACAGGTCATATGAATGCACAACCTCAAAACTAGGCTTACGCCCGACACGAACGATGAAACACTCAGAAACTCAATCATGTCACATCACAATCAATCAACAGAACTCAATCAAGCAGTCAAAATTCGATCGATTAACCAATTCAATTAATCAAACGGCATTGATTAATTCCAATTTCATTAAATTATCGATCGATCACTCGGTTATTATCTATCGCTTGCTCGCGATCAAACAATGGCAATCGATACACAATCAGTCAATCAATCGATTCTAACAACCAACTAGCCACAGATGTCATAACTAAATCGACTAACTTAATTAATCACGGCCATTTACCCTAAACCCGATTTCTATCCTAACCGACCACGATTATCCTAATTAAATACCCTAATCGACCAATTAACTAACCATAGGCGCAATTAGCGCCCAAACCAAGGTTTAGGGGTTAACTCACCCTTAATCGAGCTCGGGCAGTCACAACAATAGCGCGTCGACAACAAAACGGCGACGACGGTACCAGACGACGACGGCGGCGACGACGGTTCTCGATTTTCCTTAGGGCAACTCGGGTTTCTCGGCTAACCAAGCGGCGACACCACCCCACAGCAGTTGGAACATAACACGGAGGTTCGGCAAGAGGTCAACGGTGACGGCGGAGCTCTGGCAACCGGTGGTCCTGCCAAAACAGAACCGGCCAGAAGCTACAACAAGGAGAACCGAGCTGTTTTGTGAGGAAACTCGGCCTCAAGGGTTGAGACAAGGCTAGGGAAGGTTAAGTGACTCACCTAGGGATTGAGAGCGACCTTCAGGACCGGCAAAAGGTGGTGGACGGCGGCCGCGAATAGAATCAGGCAGAGCAGGGGAACAGCGCAGGGAAAATAGGGGAGGCTGGCCGGGGGTTTCCACGGCTTCTCCGGCGACGAACGGCAGCCACATGCTCGGAAGGTCAAGGAGGGAGTTATGGGTGGTCGTCGGTGGCGGTGGTGAGCGGCGAAAATTACGGTATCCCGCCGGAACGGAGGCGAAACCAACAGACTCCAAAAACGAAGGGTTGCGACTTCAATTGACTCCCCTGACGGCTCCGATGCTCAACGACCGATGAGACGGTGTCGAGGAGGTCCTGAGGAGACCGGAGGGTAGTGGCGTGGCGGCAGGAGGCGTCGGTGGCGGCTCGAGTGGCCAGAGGAGGAGGAAGAAGGTTTCGAATCAGGGGCCTCGAAAATAGGGTACGAGACTTCCGAGCTGAAACACGGCCAGTCGGTGGCTGACGATGGCGCCGGAGGGGTCGACTATGGCGGCAAGGTGCAGCTAGAGGTGTTGGAGATCGGAGTTGAGGAGGTGGTCGCACAAAAACTGACGAATGAGAGGCGGAAGCTTCGGTGTGGGGGGGGGGAGGAAGGTCTCCACGAGTGAATAGGAGAGATGGAGGGGGTGCAGACGTGAGGAAGGGGAAAAGAGAGAGAAAAGAGGGAGAGAATGGTAAGTAAGCCTTTGAATGGTAGGTGGGATTTGATGGGGGGTCCCACAAGTCAAATCGAATTTGAATATTTCGCACTCTAATGAATAATTGAGGGGCATTTTGGTCGTTTGGACAGAGGGGTAATTTGGTAATTTTTATAGGCTAGGCTCGGGGGCGAGGATTCGATCCTAATTCGCGGCAACTAAAAATTACGGAGCCTAAACTAAACTGATTGATATTTCGGGAATCGTCCAAAATCCGTCTCTTAATTCTTTACGATCCAAAATTTCATATCGACTGAAATTCAATTTCACTCCTTTTATTGAATTCAGACGATTTATAAAAGGTGAATTTCCAGGGCGTCACAAAGGGAGTCTCCAAGCCTGGCCTAGGGTGTTGGTAAGGGCAAAAACAGTCGCATGTCCTTGCCCACATCAGCTGGTTGTTGCGCCTTACTAACAAAGCTTGGGAAAGCAATGTGATGATAAAGCTAGTTTTGTACTAAATTTTGCAGGGTAAGCGAGTCACCTGTCAAAACTGACGATATCACTAGCATCAGCCGAATGGGACTACCTATTTGTCCGAGTCGAAGTTTTATCCCTCTCAAATTAAGATTGAATTGGATGCTTTCAAGACATGGCTCACTTCTTACACGCATGATTAAAATGCAATAGTGAGGTTTAAAAAAATAGCAATTTTCGGGAAAACACTAGATTGCAATTTGCATCCAAGACTTCCGAATCCAACCAGAAGAGCGTCAATCTTCCCCAGAAGACTTGAAATGCAAGCGACAAAGAAAATGCCAAATTGGCTGTGAAAGAAATTAATAGGCAACTAGAGTCGGGATAAGGTGGAATCCACGTCTAAAGACGAAGATTTTATTTAACATAGAAAGATCAAACGCGTGGCACGACTCTATTATTAAGTTGGCAAAAGCAAAAGGGAGAGGCGTGCATGACTTTGTCTTTTGTGCTTTTCCACTTTTGGACAGTTCATCTCAATTGTGATTTAAGTGGATGACTGATGAGACGCAAAGAGGACGAGACTCCTGCAATGGGGTGTTTTCTGGCTTCTTTATTTGCTAGGACATCAAGTTGAATGAGAGGAAATTGCGGGGGCAGGTAAACACCATGATTTGGCACTCTCTTCTGCAACCACACATGACCTAAGTCCACTATATTTGATTATCTATATTCGTCAAAACAAATTTTTAAGTATTTAATTGCTGGAAATCAGATTATTCAGCTATGACTCGATTGGTAGGTTACAAGTAATTGACATCCCTCGTACGGAAACTAAACTAAATTGTAATGCGGGTGGTATCCACATATGTAACTCACCAATAGAGGTGGCAAATGGGTGGGTCGGGTCGGGTTTGGGTCAGGTCGAATATGGTCCGACCCATATTGACCCATATTTAATGACCCAAACCCGACCTGACCCGCGACTGACCCATACCCGACCCAACTCGTTTTGACCCATATTACCAAAACACAATAATTTTAAAAAAAAATAATATTACTAAAATAGTTCCCGACCTCGGTCCCGTCCCCGGCCCCGGCCCCGGCCTCGGGACCCCGCCCCGGCCTCGGGACCCGGACCAGGGCCTCGCCCCAGCACCGACCCCGGTCCCAGGACTCGGCCCCAGCCCCGAGACCTGGCTCTTGGCCCCGGACCCGGGACCCAGCCCACGCCCCCGCTCCCTACCCCCGCCTCGGGACCCGGCACCGGGACCCGGCCCCGAGACGGGACCCCGGCCCCGGACCCGGAACCGGCCCCAGCCCCGGGACCCGGCCCTGGCCCCTGACCCGGGACCCGACCCCGGCCAGATCCCGACCCCGGACCCCCGACCAGATCCCGGGACCCGGACCCGGACCCGGCCCCCGACCCCGGCCCCCGACCAGATCCCGGGACCCGGCCCCCGATCCGGACCCGGCCTCGGCCCCGGCCCCGGGACCCGGCCCAGGACCCCGGCCCCGGGACCCGACCCCGGGACCCGGGACCCGGCTAGATCCCGGGACCCGGACCCGGACCCGGACCCGGACCCTGCCCCCGACCCCGGGACCCGGCCCCAGACCCGGCCCCGGACCCGGGACCCGACCCCGGCCCCCGACCAGATCCCGGGACCCGGCCCCCGGCCCCGGCCCCGGGACCCAGCCCCGGGACCCGGCCCCGGACCCGGCCACGGGTGCCGACCCAGGGACCCGGCCCCAGGAGCCGACCTCGGGACCTGGCCCCGGCCCAGGGAGCCGACCCCGGGACTCGGCCCCGGCCCCTGGACCCGGCCCCGGCCTCGGACTCGGGACCCGGCCCCGGACCCGGACCCGCCCTCGGCCCCGGGACCCGGCCCCCGGACCCGGACCCGGAACCGGAACCGGCCCCGGCCCCGGGACACGGACCCGGTCTCGGCCCCGGCACCCGTTCCCGGAACCCGACCTCTGGACCAGGCCTCGGGACCGAGTCCCGGTCCCGAGACCATTTGTAACTTGTGGAATGATGTTATCCTTATGAGTCGAAAGTGGGTCAATATGGGTCGAAAGTGGGTCAATGTGGGTCGAAAATTGATTTAAGTGTGACCCATTGTTAACCCATTTTTAGTGAACCTTTTAAAAGTTAATGACCCATATTGCCACCTCTACTCACCAATAGAAGACCGACTCCCGTATTTAGATAGAGGAAAATATGGGGTTAATAATTGCACAGCAGTTTACCAACAATATACGTACTTCTGTATTATATTGTTATCGCCACAATATGAAAAGACGAAGGTCATACCAACAATACTATAACGTACGTGACCAACTGGCCATCTAGGTTTTTCATTTGAGTCGTTCTATGTAAATGTTTCCTATCTCTAGCAACGTTGATGTATTTTCTTCTGGCTTCAATGTTGATTCCGCTTGTTCAGATATCTGGACAAAACTATAGGCAGTGTTGACACCTAAATTTTGATTTTTTTTTCTTAAATCATTTGTCTTGCATAAAGAAAATGTGAACTAGTTTTAGTTCTCACAAAAATAAATCATTTTTATATTTTTATCATGCATTTGCATTTGTATTTTTCGGACTGACAGCGAATGAACTTAAAGTGATGATTCTGAGCCCAATTTAATCAACTGGACTAAGCCCGCGGTGAATAGAAATTCAGCCAAAACCTATATGAATATCAGTAGGGTCGAAAATTGCATGCCAAGATAGAATATCAATTTATCTTGAAACTTGGTGAGCAATTAAGCTAGATATTATCACAGAATATAAGAGATATCAAAAGATTTTCTATTGATAATAAAGAATATATCTCACTTTAGGAAGTAGCGAACCCTAGCTCTGCTCTATAAATATATTTCATGCTCACAAGTCTAGGGGAGGCCAATTCAATTGAAGATACGGCAACTCACAATTTCAATATACGGCTGATTTTGGGGCCACACAAAATTTTCGCACACGGCGCATTATGGAGGCCAGAAATTTGAGAGAAAATAGAGAAACGTGAACTTGAGAAGGGGAACGGGGAGGAAGATTCCTCGGCCGAGACGAAGCCAACATCCGTGACGCGCAATTCCCATCGTTTTTCAGCCATGATGCAATCCATTCGTCATTGAGTCCGTCCCGCTACATCACCGATCCAAGGATATTGCTCCAACGGGCCCAAGGCTATTCGGCTACTAGATTTCATTGCTTTATCATCCTTTACTTTTCTCTTGTTGCAGGAAAAGTAGAGAGGAGTCAACAATTGGAACAGGGCGATGGATTTTGTTGCCTTCTTGACCTTTGCTTCGAATTTGACAAAAAAGAAAAAAGGTCAGCAAAGGCTTTGATTTTCATGATCGCCAAATGCAGGAGGAGAACGGAAGGAGAGAATATATTTAGAAAAGAAGAAGAAGAAGAAGAAGAAGAAGAAGAAGAAGAAGAAGAAGAAGTAGTAGTAGTAGAAAAAGAAGAAGAAGAAATTGGTGGTCTCTGTGCGAAGAAGAGAAGATCAAAAAGATTGAGTGAAAGGTCCCAGCCATGCTCATGCTTATACGAGTTTGACTCTCAACGAAACGTGGGTTGCCATTAATTTTATAACACATCAAATTAGCTCGCTTCTTGTCGATTTCGTTTTTTTTGCAGCATGTCTTCTCGGTGGGTTCTTGTTGTCAAGGCCAGCTTATATTGGAAATCTTCTCGACATTCATACTTCGTCCGTCACTAATTTCTGAGCTCCACAAACCTCCGAAACCAGCTGTGCGGTTTCGTGCCCTTAATCGTACTATCGAGTTTTTGGTTTTACAGGCTTCCCTTGAAGTGTCGTGGCTGTGGCAACCCCGGCGCTTCCAGACGACGAAGTTTTAGCCCTTTGAAGTCAACACGCGTCGTTCGGAGAGTTTGTCTCACTTCGTCCCAAAGGAGACCAACATCAAGTGTGGAGTGAGACAAAAAATCGTCAGGGGGTTTCTTTCGATCCATCACAACATGCTGACTTTTGTTTCTTTTGTTGGTTCCATAGGCAGATGACACCCCCATCACACCTGCACGAGCACTGGAAAGTTAAACAGGTTGCTTGAGTAAAACTCCAAGGTCAAAACCAGTAAAACTGAAGGAGCAAGATCCAGGTGGTGGGGGGCATAGTCAACAGGGGTCAGGTAGATCGATTGCTACACCTTTTTTTTTGCCATGTTTTTTTATTTCTCTTGCAGGTCTGCCGATGAAACTATGCCATCCCTCTGTCGAGTCATCGATCTGCGAGTTCGCTGATGATCACGCGAAACAGCCTCGGTTTACCCCACGCATTAAGGTAACGTTGAGCATACTTGTGGTTTAATTCGAGCATGATTTTTGGGTGATTTTCATGATGTTAAGCTGCTGTTTGCTCGTTGTTTCTGCAATATATGCATGCTGTTTTTGCTTGAAAATACTTCATGTTTGCATGTTTCATGACACTAACTCTTGCAGAAATTTTTGGGAGGTTAAAAGATGAATTTTCGAATGACCTATCTGCTGTTTTGATGCTATAATTGAAGTAAAATATCAACCTTTTCGAAAATTCAAAGAATGACCTTTTTTATCTAAACTGTCAAAACTTAATTTTTGTCAAGAAATCTTGGATTTAGTCAATCTAACCTATCGCAATTTAGGTCCTATTCACTATCTTCAGAAAATCGATCTCAAACTTTTCGAAAATTGAAGGAGGGGGCTATGGTCTCGATTGTTTTTCCTTATCTTTGTTGATGGATTGTTATCTTAACTTGATTTGCTATATTCTGAAAATTCCTTAAAAATTTTCGTAAGATATGGTTTCTTAGAAATCATATCTAATTAAAATTTTTAGGAAGATGAGGTTTCCTAGAAGCCGTATCTCATAAAACTTCAGGCAGTTAAGTCAAGATAACAAAATCTTCAAAGATATCCCCACCGTGGCCGAAAATTCAAAGAGGAAAGGGCGAAAATCACATCCAATGCATATCTTGTCATCTTGCATATCTCATATAGTTTAGGATAGCATATCTTTAGCATATCTCATGCATATCTCATATTTTTGTGCATATCCATAGCATATTTTTGTGCATCATCCATTGCATTCCATATTTTCAAAATACCCTAGCATATCTTTAAGTTATATCTTTTCTCATGCATTATCTCAGTGTCGAAAAAGCATACAAGATAAGATTAAAAAAAGTCTACTCATTCATCGCTTTGTCATTAAATTTTGAACATCATGCACCCATGCATCGTCATATTCTTTTCGAATTACATGCATTGCATTATCACATTTGCATGTCTCATTTTCGCATGTCATCTTGTCATTTAGATAGTTTCATGTCATTGAATCCATGTCATTCATGCATTGCATGTAAAAAGCGAAAATCCCAAAAAAGAAGAAGAAAAGAACTTCATTGTCTGAGCTTTAAAATCGATTCAATCTGAGTCGTCAATTTAGAACATCTCATGGAATTAAGGTACCGAAAGAGCATTAGCTTTAATTAACTAGTATAACCAAGTCCCCGAATCCACAATCTCTGGTTCGTAGGAGTAAAATGGTTCTCCCACTGTTTTACTTAGTTTCTAATCATCCTACCAAAAATGATTAGTCGCGACTCCAAATCTAAATCATTTCCAATTAATTTAAGTTGCGAATTGGTAGAGCTTGAAAGAGTCTGTATTAGGTTAACTAGTTAACCTGATAATCCATTAGCCTAATTTTTTAGGTCGCGACAAGCAGAAAGTGAAAAAATTACCAAAAAAATTCCTAAACTTATTACAACTATGCAAATTCAATCCCAAATCTTTTTTTTTATCAATTCAGTCATTCATGCCAATTTAGTCATAAATATTCTATATTTGTACCAATTCAGTCATTCCAATCAATTTTCACTGGTGTTGAGAAAATTTTTATTCTTAGTATTATTTCTAACAAAACTATCATTTCTTGGAAAGAATCTAGTTAATGCCAATGAACATTTTGTTGGAGGAATGAACATGTAAGAAAAAATTTATATTGTTCCAAACCTGGCGTTTGGATTCAAGACATAGTCATCATGTATTTGCGTATAAGATAGTCAAAGTCTTTCATTCCGATGAAGAAAGATATTGCCTCTAAACACTTAATCTCGAAGAAGACTTAAGAGGCACATTGGCAAGGACTTTATTAAAACTCAGATTCATTGTTCTAGTTTGTTCATATTTAAAGAGTTTCTTCTTCTCAAGAATGCTTCTGAATTATGTCTAGATTCTGCAATATCTTTTGGATATATTCTGAAGACCCACATTTGGCAGGTTTTTGATTTAGCTATGTTATATATGGAAGTCTGTAATCTTTGATTGACATGATTATTTTACAAGCAGATCGTGAGAATATCATTGGATATTGTCTTCTATGAATAAGTTTTGCTGAAGATCTGAATTAACTCTACTCAAGAAAATTAAGGATTTAGTTTTATGGGCGACTGAATATAAAAGGTTTAGACTCTACTCCAACGACTATTATATCTTACTAGATACACTTTCATTCAATCACGATTGATGGCGTCCATCAACAATTGAAGAGTGACCCCTTGCAGATCTATCGAATTACTATTTGGAGGTAAAAGAGTATAAAAGGAAGATACATTGTAACTAGGCAAGAGAGTCTAGACTTACAATTTCAAAGTGATTGAGTTGTTCAGATACACATACTTGTTTTCGAGAGCCGTAAGTGGAATCCAACCAACCGGATGTCCGCGTGGGAGAGTGAACTTAGGCTAGCTAAAGCCGAACCACAATAAACTTTGCGTGCATTTCTCTTTTTCTCTAAATTCTCTTACTGTATTTAGATTTATGCACATCTTTCTACTAAAATTATTCAATCCGAGTTTTTAACTTGTTTAAACTCCGCGTTTATTATTAAAATTGTTCAGAATCAACTATTCATTCCTTAGATGACATTTCTAGTTATATAACTACTAGTGTGACTAAAAGGCGGCATTACAGTTTGAAAAAAAGTACCAAGAGAATTCTAAACACTTTTGTATTTGTATCAATTCAATCTTAAACCTTTCAATTTGATAAATTTAGTCTTGAATCTTTTTGTATTTGTACTAATTTAATATATCTGGCCAATCTTGGCCAAAAATTGCTGACATAGTCACCGATTGTCCTATGTGCGCGTCTGGCATTAGCGGGATCATTTTTAAAATTCAAATATACCAATTCAGCCGTGCCACGTAGTAGGATCCAAGAGTCCGAAAAAAGAGCAAGGCCTTTTGAGCCGATTTGTCATAGATCTACATATCCAAGCCCTCCTCTTCCCTGAAAAGGTCACGAGATTCAACTGGGAGATTTGTTGGTCGGCGAAAATTGTCAATGAGCTTGCTCGAGGCGAGACATGTTGCGGTTCCTATATTACTCATCAAGCATGTGTTGTTACTTACTCGTTTAGTTGGAGTTGCTGACACCACCATCTATAATCGTTCAAAATTAGCGCAACAAAAATAAAACAGGATCCAATTTCCTATGTGATATGCACATGGGACGGGACCTCGAATTTCTTAAACAATGAGGCCTTTAGGTAAAGTTATTATTGATTGTTGTTGTTACGTTATTAAGCGTCTTCAAGCTCAACTCTCTCCCAACCCTACCACTGCCTTCTATGAAACTTCCTCTTGATTGTAATTAAATCAAGATATGCACGTGTAAAATAAGTAAACAAGTCAGATATTAAAAATGAACACGAAGCTTCTCGAGGGAATCTAGCCATTTATTCTAGGAAAATTTCTTATGCTTTCTAATATATTGCCAGCCATTGCCGGCGATAGTGGGGGCAGTGGCAGCGAGGGTCATTTATTATCCCGGTTCTTTTTTTTTTTCAGTTTCTTATCTTTTTTGTTAAATTTGTAAGCTTGTTTTTCAATTTGTTTTGCATAAAAAAATTTACTTTAAAAATTTTTGGTTTATTTTGATTTTTGAAAATATAATCTAAATAAAAGTTATACTAAAAAATGAATTTGAACCAAACCAATGTCGTCTTAGGCTCTTAGCCACGTCATTACCACGTAGGAGAGAGAAATATTAAAAAAAAGCGTCATTTGGAGTTAACTGACGGACTTGTTTGCAATAATTTAACAATTTTTAGAAATTGATTACACTTTTTTGTAACTGTTATGATTTAACTCCACTTTCGTGACAAGATTTAGGACCTCTTATCTTCTTCCTTTTTGAGTTCTTAGCTTTTTTTCAAACAAATTGAATTTGTATTTATTTATAATTTTTTTATTTTTATCTTTTGTTTATTGTGGACTGGACCTCCGGCAAGCTATGTTAGTTTCATATATTAATAAAAAAAATGCCTCATTGGATATCAGAGTTGGCACTCAAAGTCGTTTTTTTTAAAAAAACTAGGCACTATAGTGATTCGAACGAAACTTGGGGCACGAGCATCGTACACAACTTTTAATACTTATATTGTTGTTCTCCTTTCAATTGTTCAATGATTGAACTGGACTCTTGGTTCACTTTTTTGTTTTGAAATGTTGCAAGCAGGATCAAAGAGCCTGTAAAAAAAAAGGCCAGCCTTTCGATCAGATTTATGTTCGATCTGGATTTCCAAGCCCTCCTGGTTCTTTGTAGACTTCATGTTAATATGTCTTGAATTAATTATGGGCTTGGGCCAACGTTAGGGTTTGATGGGTAATAATATAAATATTGCTCTTCTCAAACTGTTAGATACAGAAGCATATTTGAGCCTCCTTTTGTAATCTTTGATTTTATAGTGGATTTCGCTTCTCCTCTCTCCCGTGATTTTTCCCGCAAGGGTGTCCACATAAATCTTTGTGTTCTTCTTCTTCTTCTTCTTCTTCTCAGTTTCAATCTCGTTTTAGTTTCCGCATTGTCATAACAATCTGGTATCAGAGCCTTAAGGTTTTTTTGATCTTCTGGTTATGGCTTCAAGTTCAACAACGAAATTGGATATTGAGAAGTTTGATGGGAGCTGTAGTTTCAACTTGTGGCAGGTTCATATGTTAGCTGTTCTTACACAGCAAGGTTTGAAGAAAACTCTATTTAGTAAAGGGAAGAAATCGGAAACCATATCAGATGAAACGTGGAAAGAATTGGATGAAAAAGTTTTGTCCACTATTCAGTTGTGCCTCACGAATGAAGTTTTGCAGGAGGTACTAGATCAAAAAACAGCTGCAGGTTTATGGATGAAATTAGAAAATATTTTTCTGACAAAGTCTCTCACTGATTGATTGAGGCTCAAGCAACAGCTCTTCACTTTTCGCATGGCTGAAAGTACTTCTCTTAAATCTCATATTTCTGAGTTCAATGCTATTTTCGCTGAATTTAGGAGCATTGACATTAAGATTGAAAATGAGGATCAAGCTCTTTTGTTGTTAGTTTCACTACATCCCTCTTATAAGAATTTTAGAGAAACCATGATTGTTAGTAGAGAAACTATTGATTTTGAAGATGTCAAGACTAGTTTGCTAAAAAAGAAAAAATTTGATACATAATTAACTTTTGAAAGTAGTAATAATCATGGTGCTGGTTTAGTTGCTCAGGGAAAGTCTGTTGAGAGAAGCAATAGTGATAGGAGTAGGTCAAAATCCAAGCATAAAGATATGATTTGCAACTATTGTAAGTCTCTAGGGCATATCAAGATAAATTGTTTGAAATTGAAGGCAAAGCAGCAAAGAGAAAATAATTTAAATCAGCAAAATCAAGGGAATGACAATCGTCACAATAATCGCAACTACCAGAATAGACAGAATCGGGGAAATGAAAATCCTGCTCAAGCTTATGTTGCTAAAGAAGAAGATGAAGATTAGTTATTGGTTGCAGATGTAAAGATAAATTCTGTGATAGTTGGATTCTTGATTCAGGCTGTTCGTACCACATGTGCCCTCATTGTGATTGGTTCTCTACGTATAACGAATATAATGGTTGAGTTCTTCTAATGGGCAATAATGCTAAATGCAAAACTGTTGGGATTGGTACTGTTAATATTAAGATGCATGATGGCATGATCAGAACTTTAGATAATGTCAGACATGTTTCTGATTTGAAGAAGAACCTAATCTCTTTGGGTACACTTGATGTTAACGGTTGTGGATTTACTACTGAAGGTGGAGTTATGAAAATTATGAGAGGTTCACTTTTATTGATGAAAGGGCTTAAAATTGGCACTTTGTATCAGCTGCAAGGTACTGCTGTTACTGGTTCAGCTGCGGTCTCATCTAATATGACAGATTCAGATAACAGTAAATTATGGCATATGAGATTAGGCCATATAAGTATCAGAGGATGGAGGAGCTCAGTAAAAGAGGTCTTTTGTGTGGTCAGAAAATTGAAAAACTGGATTTTTGTGAGCATTGTGTTTTTGGGAAACATAAAAGAGTCAGTTTCAAAATAAGAATTCACACAACAAATGGTACTCTGGATTACATTCATTCCGATCTTTGGAGGCATGCTAAAGTTGCATCAAAAGGCCTTGGTTCCAGGTATATACTCACTTTTACTGTTGATTTTTCAAGAAAAGTTCGGGTATTTTTTCTAAGGCAAAAAAGTGACGTTTTTGTTACTTGTAAACAATGGAAAGCATTAATTGAGAAGTAGACCGATAAGAAAATCAAGCGGCTGAGAACATATAATGGATTAGAATTTTGTGGAGGTGAGTTTAATGAGTTCTACAAGAATGAAGGAATTGTGAGACATCATACTACAGTGAATACACCGCAGCAGAATGGTATTGCAGAACACATGAACAGAACCTTATTAGAAAGAACTAGATGCATGTTGTCTAACGCTGGTATGGGCAAAGAATTTTGGGCTGAAGCAGTCAATATAGCTTGTTGGTTGATAAATCGTTCTCCTTACACGTCCATTAAGTGCAAGACACTTGAGGAGGTATGGTTAGGTAAATCTGTTGATTATTCTTCTCTTCGAATATTTGGATGTACAGCATATGCACATGTTAGTGAAGGGAAACTATAGCCTAGAGCGAAAAAATGCATTTTTATTGGTTATGCTTCTCGTGTAGAAGGTTATAGATTTGGTGTTCTGATTCATGTAAGACTATGATTAGGAGATATATTACTTATGATGAATCTGTTATGCTTCATCCTATCAAGGAATCATCTGTTACTTGCCAGGAAAATTTGAAAAGTGCTACGAAAAAGGTGGAGTTTGAAGTAACTTCTTCGCAGCCAATTCAGTCAACTACTAATAATATTGAGATTGAAGAAACTGAAGAAGAAAATCATTCTATAACCAAAGATAGACCAAGAAGAACAGTGAAACCTCCGCAGAAATATGGGTATTCAGATTTTGTTGCTTATGCTCTTTCAGCTGCAGAGTCGATAGAGTATAGTGAGCCTAAAACGTACAATGAAGTTATTTCTTCAAAAGATTCGGCAAAGTGGTTAGTTGCTATGAATGGAGAGATGGAATCTCTTGAAAAGAATCAAACTTGGGAGCTTGTCAAACCACCAAAAGAAAAGAAAATTGTGGGTTGCAAGTGGATTTTCAAAAAAGAAGGAAGGTATTCCTAGAGTTGAAGATATTAGATTTAAAGCACGTCTAGTTGCTAAAGGCTATAGTCAGATTGAATAAGTTGATTTTAATGATATGTTTTCACCCGTCTTTAAACACAGCTCTATTCGAGTTTTCCTTGCATTAGTTGCTATGCATGATTTAGAGTTGGAACAACTCGATGTGAAAATAGCTTTCTTGCATGGTGAACTTGAAGAGAAAATCTATATGGGTCAACCAGAGGGTTTTCAGTTTGAAGGTAAGGAAGACCATGTTTATTTACTAAAAAAATCCATCTATGGCTTCAAGCAATCACCTAGACAATGGTATAAACGGTTTGATTCGTTTATGATGCAACTGGGCTATTCTAGAAGCAAATACGACAGTTGTGTATATATGTGCAAGCTTCCAAACGGATCTTATATTTATCTACTGTTATATGTTGATGACATGTTGATTGCAGCAAAAGATAAATTTGATATACATAATTTGTAGGCACAATTGAGCGCTGAATTTGATACGAAAGATTTAGGTTCAGTGAAGAAAATCCTAGGCATGGAAATTCGACGAGATCGAAAAAGTGAAAAATTGTATCTTTTCCAAGAAAGCTACATTGAGAAGGTGTTAGATCATTTTGGCATGAAAGATGCTAAACTAGTAAGTACTCCTCTTACTGCTCACTTTAGATTATCAGCTAATTTATGTCCACATATAGATGATGAAATAAAATATATGTCACATATTCCATAATCTAGTGCAGTTGGTAGCATTTATGTATGCTATGATTTTCATTCGACCTGACATATCACATGTTGTTAGCGTGGTAAGTAGATATTTATCATGCCCAGGTAAAATTTATTGGCAAGCAGTGAAGTGGATTTTGCGATATTTGAAGGGTACTTCAGATTATGGTTTAGAGTTTGAAAAAAGTGGTGATACTCTTACAGGATATGTTGATTCTGATAATGTTGGTGACCTTGATAAAAGGAGATCTTTGACTGGGTACATCTTTACTATTGGAGGTTGTGCAGTCAGTTGGAAAGCTTCTTTACAGCATACAATTGCTTTGTCTACTACAGAGGCAGAGTACATGGCTATTACAGAAGCAATTAAAGAAGCTATATGGTTAAGAGGCTTATTTGGAGAGTTCGATATGAATTATAATGTGACTATTGTGCATTGTGATAGTCAGAGTGCTTTACATCTAACTAAAGATCAAATGTATCATGAGAGGATAAAGCGCATTGATGTGCAGTATCATTATATTCGAGACATTCTTACTGATGGCTATATTAAGGTCTTGAAGATTGGTACAGAAAATAATCCAGCTGATATATTGACGAAATCTTTGCCTATTGCTAAATTCAAGCACTGCTTGGATTTGGTTAATGTTTGCGGCAACTTAGTTTTATACTAGTGGGAGGAGAAGACTATTTTAATGCTTATGTCTACTTGAGGAATTCAAGACAATGTGAAGATTTGTTAATATATCATGAATTTATTATGGGCTTGAGCCAACGTTAGGGTTTGAGGGGTAATAGTATAAATATTGCTTTTCTTAAACTGTTAGATACAGAAGCATATTTGAGCCTCCTTTTGTAATCTTTGATTCTATAGTGAATTTCGCTTCTCCTCTCTCTCGTGGTTTTTCCCGCAAGGGTTTCCACGTAAATCTTTGTGTTCTTCTTCTTCTTCTCAGTTTCAATTTCGTTTTAATTTTCGCATTGCCATAACACTTCCTGTGATCTGTACCTGGTAAGAGCTTGTGTCTAGATTAGTTAGATTGTACATTTAATAGGATTGTCCAATTGTTTTCGGGACTTCATTGAACAAAATTCCCATTTTGAGCAGATTTATCTTAGATCCAAGCACTCCCAATTCTGCCCAAAAGGCCAGGAAATTCAAAATCGGATCATTTTTCCTTGACGAAGATTGTCAATGAGTTTGCTTGAAGTGAGACATGTTACGTTTACTATATTACTTGTCCAGCTGTACGAGATGGACTAAAAGCACGTGATGTTGCCTATGGTGTCCAACGGGAGCTGCTGGCGCAAAGAAGCATCTATAACCGTGCAAATTAGGGCAACAATCGACCCAAAAAAAAATTAGGACAACAAAAGTGAAAGTGGATCTAAAATTTAAATGGGATGCATAGGGGACGGGACCTCAAATTCCTCAAACAATGAGGCCCATTTGGATATTTACTATTAGTTATTATTGTTAAGTTACTAAGTGTGTTCAAGCCCAAATCTCTCCTAACCCTGCCACTACCTTCTATGATGCTTCCTCTTGATGGTAACTTAATAATCCAGGTAAATAAATATGAAATAATCTGCAGGTGCTACGAAGGAAAGGAGATCAAAAAGATACAGGGACGACTTTACTATTCGGCCATTTCCGTGAGCTCGGTCTTTTTGGTTCAGATAGTGAGAGAAAAAATAGGTACGTAAATAATTCAATTTGGTTCAGGTCGGTTCAGGTCATATACTCAAAATGACCAGAACATACATTGAAGAAAAGAACCCTAAAAGCCACCCTCCCTCATTCCCTCGATTGCTCCATCTCCTTTAGCGTCCTGTCGGCCACTCTCCCTCACCTTCACCAGCAAATCTGCACCCTTCGTCTTCTCTGCCATGATTCACCGAACCTTTGTAGCCTGTGACCCCCTCACTGGGTGTGAAGAAGATGCAGAGGGCTCGTCCCACCATTTCACGGTGGAATAATTGTCCAAAAAGTTTTTTTGTGACTCAGCAGCTTTAGGCAATGCCTTCTTCCTAGGCTTACCTTTCAAACTCAGTAGCGTCACAGCAATTATACCTTTCGCCTTTTCATCAAGATTGCAACCCATCTTGATAACATTTCCCCCCTTATCTATCCATCCAACAGGGGTGACAGTAAAATGCATTTTGAAAAGAGTATCATACCCAAATGTCGTACCTGGTAGGATTTCATTCTTCATTTTTTAAAGAGGCTTGACTTCCAAAGCTCTGAAAAGCTTTGTTACCAGGGCATCATAGGGAAGTTGCCCGGCTTTCTTGGTCACTGTCCTGTACATCTGAAAGATAATAGTATGTGCCAAAGAAAAGGGTTTTCCTTTGAAAATGGCAACCACTATCCTAGCCTCATATCTCGACACATCTGTGGTTGATGAGGCTTTTGGCCTAATACAACCAATGAGGATTTTATGCACAATCCTATGCAGCAGAGACATTGTGGCATAATTGATGTGCGTCTGTTGACATCTAATTCCGGATCAGCCTTTTTTAGCTATTTCGTAGAAAATTCATAAAACAAAATCCATAAAAAGTCAAAAAAATTGGAAAATAAACTTTGGTGGCCTTGGCCAAGCCTAAGGAACCATTTTTGATAAAAATAATAATAATTTTTTCATATTTTTCGCATTTTTTTAGTATTTTGGAAATTATGAAAATACTTAAAAATTCAAGAAAAATAGCATTTGTGGTCACAAAAATATGGAAAAATAGTCAACATTTTTATTTTAAATCCCTTGTCTTTTTGACCTCACAAAAAGTCCAAAATCAAATTCAATTTTACGTGTTCCTTTGTTACACATATGATTGAATTTGGTAAAAAAATATCAATTGAGTCTTTTAATTTGTAATTTTGGCATTTTTTAGGATCTTGACATTCAATCTAATTGTCCCTTATTTCAATTTAACCCAATTATTCGCACAGATTGCTTAATTGCATGAATTAGGCAAAATTGTATACTAAATTGCATTTTAGTCATTGAAATTGGGTATAATTGAAATTACTTTCAATTCAAGGACTACCATTACAAATTGAAATCAATACCCAATGCTTTTCACCATTTTTAATCAATTGGCATAGGTAATTTGGTCCAATTTGATCATTTGAGCCTTCAATTTCACGATTTCCTTAATTCCAATTAAATGAAAATTTGAGGTTTTTGTTGAAATTGATATGAACTTTTGGGCAAAACCACATTTTTAGATAATATTCATGCCCTAAATTCGATTCTGAGGTCCAATTACAAAAATTCCCCCATCGATTTTGTTTTATTTGACAAATTACAATTCGGAATCGGTTCAGACCGGTCAGACCGGTCGAACCGGTTCACTACAGTGCATCGTCTTCCCCCAAGCTACCGCGCGGATGAATAGTCCTCATGCTGATTTTGATGGTCAAATTGAGAGGCAATTCGCGAATAATTGGAAGGGGAATGGTGGGTGTCTGGTTCCTCTCATCGTCCCCCGCCGATTGACACCAGCGGCACCCTCCAACGTTGCCAGAACAGAGAAAGATCGGCCGGTCAAGAGGCGGGACCTGCAAAAGTCAACGAAAACAAAACTCAGCACAAATCCATGCCAAATTCGTGCGAAATTAGACTTGCCGGAGGACCAAACAGAGTTGGACGGAATGCCCACTGTCCCCGACGCCGTTTAGACCATAAAACACGTGACCTCACGTGCGGACAGAGAGATTTGACTCCTCCCGGTTGGCGGCAAAGCTTCTTGAAATTGAATATAGCCATGGGAAGCGAGGGAGAAGAGAGAGTTGGTTGATTCAGTTAGAGGAGGAAGAGCTGAATCGAACAGAGAGAGAGAGAGAGAGAGAGAGAGAGAGAGAGAGAGAGAGAGAGAGAGAGAGAGAGAGAGAGAGAGAGAGAGAGAGAGAGAGAGAGAGAGAGAGAGAGAGAGCTCCCCTCCATCGCCATTGTCGAGGATAGAGTTCGGATTTGCAGTGCACCGGTTGGGCCTCTTAAGGCTAAACCAAAGCTCGACGAGGTCGTGAGGAGGTCGTCCAGGCTCCCAGGAAGTGATCGCCGTCGACCGCGCAAGCTGAAGCTGCGAAAATAGGTGAGTCTGGTCTTCAAGCTTTCGCACTGTGATTTAATGGCGGAACTCGATTCCGACCTTGATTCTTCGAGTTAGGGTAGGCGTTTTACTCTTCAATCATCCCTAACCATCATCGCATCTTCATTTTGCATTGACTTCGCTTGAATACCTCGAATTGAGTCTTCGAACTTAGCCTCCATCGCCGGTCCCTGTCCGTTCTTGCCTAGCCAAATCTAGGCCGTGCGAGCTCGATCGGAGCTCGAGGTAAGTGTTCTGAACCTCTATTGATGCTATCCTGTGACTGAATTGCCGTGGTTTAGAGTAAATCATGCGATCGAACTTCCATGGCCGTACTCGGCATTTTCCGTGATACTCGTGATTTCGTGAATTAGATGCCATGATTCTTAGATATGTTGAACTAGAGACTGTTGCGAGTCGATTGGCGTTGGTTTCGCGCGATTTCGTTAAGGTCCCACCGTTGGATCATCGTCGGAGAAGCTCGGCCGTTCGTTCCGTCGGAGTCGAGAGGTTGAAGATGAAGCTGACGTGGCGTAGTCAGCGGGTCAAAGATCCAGGTGTCGTCCCATAGTTGGCCCACGTGTTAGTCCAGTCAGCGTGGCCGTTAGGGTATGTTATTCGAATAAACAGATCGGACGGCTGAGATGAATCGAGTCTAAATTTTAGTGGCCGTCCGATTAGTAATTAGGTTTATCCGAAAATATATTAAAACCAGAAAATCAAAATGAGTTGAAACGGTGCCGTTTAGGTTAGTGGCAGTGCGGCGACGTTTAGGTTAGTGAGGGTGGACGGTCCAGATCGAGTCTTGCGCTCTAATCCTGACCGTAGATTTTGGCAGGTCGATCAGACGGCCCTGGTCGAGTCTCCGTCCAATCTAGACCGTAGATTTTAGTCAGTCCATCCAACGACCGTGGATTAGCCACTTGGTTCAATAGGAACCGTTGGATCTAGCGCAAATAATCAGAAAATAAAAAACGATGATCCGGCGTCGTTTTGGGCGAGTGGTCCGTGCGGGTCCGGGTCTGGGCCGAGTTTCGACTCGAGTGGGTCGGGTCGACCCGGTTCGAATCATTTTTTGTAATAAAAAAATTAGAAAATGATTTTAAAAATAAAACAAAATCAGAAAAATTCTAGAAAATCCTAAAAAAAATGCTAGAAAATCCTAGAAAATCACAAACAAATATAAGAAAATTGTGGGAAAATCCTAGATACTCCAGAAATCCCAAAAATCGAGGATTGACCACAGATAACTGGTCAATCCTATTTTTGGGGTTTCTTATCCGTTCTTCCGAAAATTGACGATATTACCCTTTAGGGGTAAGTCGCCTCTGTTGTGTGTGTGAGATAAGTCGATAGCGCCAAGATAAGAATTAGGGTCGGTTAGGCGACCAATTCTTAGGCTTGGGTTCTTGAATCTCGCTTCTTTTCTCGAAATGACGATTTTACCCCTCAATGGGTAAATCGTCTTTCCCATTCCAATCGAGTCCTGAAAATTGCTCAAAATTAGGGTTTGGGTCAGGTGGTCGGCCAACCCTAATATTTGAGATTTTCAGTTCTCATCTTTGTCCAAAATGACGATTTTACCCTTCCAAGGGTAAAATCACTTCTAAATTCTAGAAAAATTCTGGAAATTCCCGAAAAATAGGAAATGGATTGGTTTGATCGCCAATCCTGTTTCCATCGTCTTTTGACTGCATATTTCATCTGAAATGACAATTTTGCCCTGTCGGGGCAAATTATCCCCAAATTTCTCAAAATTACGATTTTGCCCCTCACGGGCAAATCATGTCAAAATCACTCCTAAGCCTTGATTGATACTTCTCTAGGCTAATAGGGCTTCATTAGGGATACCACGCTGCTTTCATGTGATTTATCCGCATGTTTTGAATCTTTGATTTGCGCATTTATTTTTATTGATTGTGAGTGATAGAGTAGCCATTCCTGTCTGCATGAACTCCTAGATTTAGGATCCGTACCCCACTCATCTGCATGAGTCTTAAGACTAAATAAATCATTCATTTAGATGCCGAAATGGCGTCAACTCTGACAATTGGCGTAACAAAGTCCTCGATCCCACTTCTCTGGTTTTCGCAGAATCGAATAGATCGCTCCCAACTATTCGATAGGGTTTCCGATCGTACCCTCCACGAAACGATTGGTGGCGACTCCTTGGCATGTACACATACCACATGTCACCAGACCGCACTGAAGGTCGATCACGTATATCCAGCCGTTGCGATTTGTGTAGTGGACCTTGGGAGAGGCCCGCGTCCGATCAGGCGACGATCTGGCGGCCCATTAGCCCCCTCCTCTGCGAGAGGGTCGCGACAGACTGGCGACTCCGCTGGGGACTTGTTGCGAACCCAGAATCTCTGGTTTCGCAGACTAGAGGACTTGAGCCGATTAAAAAGTTGATTGGTTTATCTGACCTGATTTTTTGTAGATGCTCTCGAAGGTGAGGTACGTACCCTAACCATTGTGTTAGATGTTGTTGCAGATTGGAGAAATAAGGGATGTAGTGATTGCTGACATCTTTTCTGCAGGTTGGAGTTGGGAATGTATGTTTATCTTACGCACATATTGAAGCGGTGTTTGATACAAACTGTTGTGCATGACTTGCATTGTGATGATCACGACACATCGCACACACTGGCGGTCAAACTACTACTGCGACCACCTCTAAGATACCTTAGATAGGGAAAGGACACGAAAGGATCTCGTGTTTGATGGCACTTGAGACTTTCTTGTTCGTTCCCGCTCACTATCCAAATTGGCGATATCTAGCCCTCTTGGGTGGGTACCCTTGGGGAAGAGTCTGCCTCATTTGGATCGTGGGAGCATGAGCTATAGGTTCCTCACCTGATTTTTTATTTTTAGAGCATACCCACTTGTCTCATGCGTATGTCTATGGATGGTTGGTATACCTAAAATCGCCCATTGTTACATGGGAACATTTTACATTCCCCGAGTATGGTTGGTAAGGCATTTACTTTCAATGTACATTGTTATTCCCTGTTCCTTAATTTGATTCATGCATTATATACATCCACATGCATTTGCATGCATCTTGAAAATCACTCAAGTGACTAATTGAAATAGCGATGATAAGGGGGTAGGATGTCGCTGTTCCCTAGAAGTTCAACAGAGTTGGTGACCTTCGAATACCTAAGGAAAGTCACTCGCCTTAGACCGAACACGAGGTTACACTTTACCAGATTTGTGCACGGTCGAGAGCTTGCTGGACGTAAGTTGGGATACGCCGAAGATTGCCAAACCCGCTACTATGTCGAAAACCTCAGGTTTAAGCGACAAGCAGACAAAATGTTTAAGGATTACTTGGAAATGAAGAGACAACATCGCAACCGCTTAGCTAGGGACGTGTATACTCGTCGAAAGGCTGAACGGCAAGCTAATGAAGATATACCCATTATCACCCTTTGGGGAAAAAGGAGACGCCCTGCGATCAAGACAAGATCGAAACGCATTATACTCAAAAAGACGAAATGCGAGAAGACCCCGGAAGTCATTATACCATGGACCAGAGAATGGCCAGAGGAGCTGAGATGCTTCGATCAATTCACTGAAGACGACCCCTTACGCTCAACTGGGGAAGGGTTCCCGACTGACTATCATTGTAAAGAAGAATGGACCTTTGGGAAAGGGTGGTTTAGATCCTCGCATTCCATCGGCCTTTTATGGCTTTCTTGTTTGTAGAGTCTCCATTTACCTTTCTTTCATTAGGCGTCCTGGTTATAATAAGGAATTCATTCCGCTCTACTCCCATTTGATGTATTGACCAATGGAATGTGACGTTGTTATTTCCCTTAGTCACTAGGGTGAACCTGACTAAATTGCATAATTTACTTTCCTGAAATTCAAATTAGACTTTAAGTCAGGCCTTTTGTACCTGAAAAAAGCCCTAATTTCCATTTCTTCAATTGAACTATGCAATTAAGTTAGCCCATGCATATTTCATGGCATTTGCATAGTCGTATGTTTAAAGTAATTTTTGATGATTGACTTTTCAAAATCATTTACATATTTTAGACTTGATGGGAAAGAATGATATTCAAGTGTTCAAAGTTCCCCGGACCGAGCTCCTATCATGGTGGGATAGCATGGGCGAAGCCAGCCAGAAGTACGCCAAATCACGACTGGGGTATTTATTAGAGCTGATGAATATTGAATGCCCGCCTGCCTTTATCCAAGCCATGGCACTCTATTGGGATCTTACCACCGCTACATTCTGCATGGAGGGACTGGAGGTTACCCCTACTATCGAAGAGTACAGCGCCGCCATTGAAGTTGAGTTCACTCATTTTCTAGTTCAACCTCCCATAGGATTTGAGCCCTTGAGTCAACTAGCTGAATTTCTTGACACAAGCCTCAACGAAATCAAAGCAGATGCCAAAAGCAATTCTGGACGAATTTCCATATCCTTCTTTCTAGATCGATTTCCCAACCTCCTTGCCGCTAAAGGAACTAAATCTGGTAGAGCCTTTGTCTTGGCTTTCTTTAGCTTTGTGCTATTCCCGATCTCGTCTGTTACCTTCGACCCTATTATGGCTATAGTGGTCAGACAAGTCTGTTGCTGGTGGGATTACTCGAACGTTATCATTGCTGAAACCTTCATTTCCCTAAATCGCTTCAAGAAGAACAAGAAGGGAATCTTTAGAGCCTCTAGTGATCTTCTGTACCTGTAGTTCACATCTCATATCAGATAATTCCATATCCGCATGGAATTCACTTAGATTAGCTCCGATACACATCCTCTTAAAACCTTCGTTAGAACCCATATACGTATTCCTAAGTTCAACTTCATATAATGGAAACAATTCCTTGAAACTCTGAAACCAGAACAGCTCCGATGGCGGCTTAGATTGCCAACACTGGGCAAAGTCAGGCTCGCATGTAATGACGAAGACCTAGTCCCTTTGTTAGGATTCACAGGCGCTACTGCATATTATCCGAAGAGGGTTATCCGACAATTTGGGGCATTACAGGAGATCCCTTCACCACCGCGACCTGGTATCTTCTCATTTGACATGCCGAAAGAGACCCTTATAGGAGAAAAGAAGAAACAGATTGAAGCTAAGGTGGAATTTATCATACACTCTTTGAAAAACTCTCAAGCTGAAGATATAAGATGGCTAGAAAACATGACTCGCAAGGAGAACGTTCACAGGGCTACCACAGAATACATTCAGCACTTTGAGGCAGTCGGACGCAGCCTTGTCGAGCCTTATGTACCCGAGTATATCGTACCGTACGTGCCAGGGATAGAGCCGTACATACCCGAAGATATGGGACCGCCGTCGTATTCAGAAGATGAAGAGTCCCAGACTGAAGAGATTGATCTATATTGGGATGATGATGACTGTTGACACATGATTTTTGACCATTTATTATTGTGATTTTTATTCTTTAAAATTAATTAAAAATATCAAAAAAGGTCATAAAATCACAAAATCAACTTTGGAAGCCTTGGCCTAGCCTCGGGGACCAATTTTGAACAAAAAATATTTTTTGGTATTTTATAATATTTTTCGAATTTATTTAATTATAAAAATACCCAAAAAATCATAAAAATACCATTCGTGGTCAGAAAAATACACAAAAATATTCAATAATTTTGTTTTAATTTCATCTTCAAGTGTGTCACCTTAAATCTTGAAAATTCGGCTCGGGTCACTATGTTTCTTCACAAACATAAACTCGAACCGAGCAAAAAATTCCTTTGCGAGTCTTTTAGTTTTCAATTCTCACTTTTTATAAGCTATGACATTGGATTCTAAAGTCTTAAAGTGCAATTAGGTCAATTTGCCCTCCAATTTAATCAATTTTTACCAAAAGGGCTTAATTGCACATTTTTCTTTCAATTAGTCCCCGGTTTCACGGATGTATACGTATGCTCTACGTATTTATACGTCATACGTATTTATACGTTATGCATATTTGTACTGTTTGGTAACCTCTTTAACTCTTGTAATAATAATAATGGTTATTATTTTTAACACCTTTGTTAGTGCTTTTTTTTTTAGCATTTTTGTATTGTGAGTGCTATTGTTAGTGTTATTTTTAAATAGCATTTTTGTATTATAAATTGTGAGTGCTATTGTTAGTGCTATTTTTAAATGACATTTATTTATCATAAATTGTGAGTGCTATTGTTAGTGCTATTTTTAAATGACATTTATTTATCATAAATTGTGAGTGCTATTATTAGATAGAATTTATAATTGTTAGTGCTATTTTTAAATAGCATTTTTGTATTATAAATTGTGAGTGCTATTGTTAGTGCTATTTTTAAATAGCATTTTTGTATTATAAATTGTGAGTGCTATTGTTAGTGCTATTTTTAAATGTCATTTATTTGTGAGTGCTATTATTAGATAGAATTTATAATTGTTAGTGCTATTTTTAAATAGCATTTTTGTATTATAAATTGTGAGTGCTATTGTTAGTGCTATTTTTAAATAGCATTTTTGTATTATAAATTGTGAGTGCTATTGTTAGTGCTATTTTTAAATGTCATTTATTTGTGAGTGCTATTTTTAGATAGAATTTATAATTGTTAGTGCTATTTTTAAATACAATTTATTGGAAGGTATTTTTGGCTATAAAAGGATGGCAAGAGTTTTGAGGTTGGAGAGGGAGAGACATTTTGTAGAGTGTGCAAATTTTTGAGAGCTTAGAGAGAAGAACACAAACACTCTCTATATTCTCATCATCTTGAGTGAGCAAAATATGCTAAGTTCGGAATATTGATTCCGCATATTGCTAGCACAATTGTTGTGGAGTTATTAGTCATCTCCCCGTTCGTCAATTGGTGGTGCGTCCGAACTAGATGCCTAACACTTGTGGAGGCTGAGATCGAAGAACATCGAACCGACACCTCCGTTCAAGCACGCTACAAGAGGTAATCTATTTACTCCCTTTGAGGCTTTGTGATTTTTTTCTATTGAAATGCACGAAGTACGCCTCTGGAGATACATGTATGGGTTGTTATTTATTTCCGCTACGTGTTACGTGGATCCCAACAGTGGTATCAGAGCCGATCCTTAGGTGTTTTCATGCATTTAATTGATTTTTTGCAATTTTTGCAATACTATGGCCAATATGTATTAACGAATTGTTCGTCTTACATGGCTAATGGAGGTTGATTATTTTATATGATAAATTAATCAACGTAGCAAAAATTGAGACTAAATCAATTTTGAATCGAAAATTTATGGCTATCTTATTTTACATAAAAATTCTGAATATGATTCAACGTAGAATTTTTATTGTGCCTTCCTAAGTTTTAAATTGTGAATTTATTACTTACGTGGAAGGGTGGTGGTCATGGAAAAATCCCTAATCAATGTGATTGATGTATATATGAATGTATGATGATTATTTATATATTTGGGGTTGTAGTTATTAAATGGAGGCTGCGTACTCCTTTTATTTTTCACGTAATCTTTATTTTAGCATAGTCAATTGTTGATGTAAATGCTACGAGGATTACGTGGGGGAGCCTTTTAAGTCGGCGAGCTCTTTGGGGCCCAATTCTTGAAGAGTTCAAGAAACCAAGAAGAAGCGAAGAGCGGCTCTCCGTTATTAAAATATTAAAATGATTAAATGTGGTCTCATTGGCTCGAGACCCATTAAATCATAATTCCATGATCACCACGTAGGATAGATGTTTATGTGATTGACATCTATTTATTTATTATGATTACGTGAGCATGTTAAACTGGTTAATGTGCAAAGTCAGACTTACATCACCCAAAATTGCGCCTGCATGAAATCCTAGTTAGGAAAATCACTAGCGTTAGGTACCGAAAGGGCGTTGGTAACGACACCAGCGTAACCAAGTCCCCGAACCCAAAAACTCTGGTTCCGTAGAACTGATCGATCTCTCCCAATCGATCAGTAAGGTTTCCGGTCTACCCTCCAAGAAAGACCGGTGGCGACTCCAAATGCATGCACAAGTTGCACATGCCACCACGACCACACTAAGGTCGAAAGCGATCGACTCTTATCGTCGAATCCTTCTGAAAAATACTCCCGCCGCGATTTGGTATGGGCCTGGGAGGGCTCGCGCCGATCCAAGACCCGCGATCGGTAATCCATTAGCCGCGTCCGCTTTCGGACGGGTCGCGACAGCTGGCGACTCCGCTGGGGACCTTTGTTCTAGAACCAATGGTTCTAGACCTCAAGTGGACTTAGGCCGTAATTAAAACGCTGAGTGATTTTTCTAACCATGCAGGCGCTCTTGAAGGTGAGGTAAGTCCGCTTATGATAGGTGTTATATGTTTTTGCAGATTGGAGCGATAAGGGGGGTAGTCTGTGATTAACATTGTCTTATGCAGGTTGGCGTAGGAATGAATGATTGTGTGTATGTTTTATATTGAAGCGGTGATTGTTAAATAAGATGCATGTTTATCGCTTTAGCACGACACCGAAAACACACACAACCGCGCCTAAAACCTCGGGCGCCGTCTATAGGAAAACAATAGAAGGGATTGAAAATGGAATCTCCGTGAGGAAAAACACGGGGTAATCCACTTTTCAATTCCGCTCATTTTGAGCTAGGGATCGAGCCCCAATGCAACGATAGTTGTGCAATGGAATCTGCTCTTTCTAGAACTCGAGGTGGGAACCTTGACCTTAGGTGCCAAATCCTTTGATTTTTAGAAGTTTTACCATCACTTGTCTCATGCGCATGTCTTTGGGCGGTTGGTACACCTAAAATCGCACATAAGTCGACGAGTTGGGTTGGTAAGACTCTCTATCCCTCAAAACTATCACAGTTCATATAAATATAGGCATTTCATTCATTGCATTCTGGTGATTAGATTAAATGCCATTTCAAGGATAGATGCATGTGTTTTTCCCAAACGTCCTTGATAGAAGACGAGGAGGATGATATCCCATGGCGAACACCGAGTGAGCAACAAAGGAGCCTACTATGAACATTATTGAGATATCGTCCAATGAAGATGACGAGTTGGGGCAAGTGATCCGGAAGTCACAGATCGAACTTGGGGCATCCTTAAACGTTAGGATCACATTCCTTGGTTTCATTTTCCATTACTAGTCCTCTTGTATAGGGTTTATTTTTATCGAGGCTTTCTCTATCTCACCCCTTAGAGTGATTGTATTAGGGATCTATTGGTGTATACATTCATATGGAACTCGGTTGTATTTCTTTTGACGGGTCATGGGAATGTGATAGTGGCATTTTCTCTAATCATCCGAATACTCCCAAGTCAAGTTTATAATTCCTTTAGAGGAAACTAAAGTTGAAAATCTTACACGACCTTTTTGGTCGTACAGGGTAATCCAACCCCAAATTCGCTAGAAGGAATTATACACTTGAATTGGTCCATGCATGTCATACGTCACTAAGTAATCCACGATAATTGATCAAGAGTATTGACGTTATTTCGAATTTAATGACGAGATAGATGTCCAAATTGCTCTCGTTCTTAACAAAACGGCCTTGATTTGGATGCCGTATCTTCAATTAAATTTAAAAACACGTCGTTATGCCTTGCATTTTTGACTAATTCGCTCTTCTGAATATTGGTCAAAAGCAATTATCGTGAATTACATTCCTTTCAATAGTATGCTTTCTTTCGAGGAATATTGATAAAAACTTTTCGCACAAGATTAAAACCCTTGTAAAAGTTCTTGTCATTATTAATTACGAGCAAGCATAAGATTGAAAGGGGTCTATGCTTTCTTTTTCAGATTATTCCTTTTGACTCGGTCTTTTCATTTGCAGGTGAAAAACAAGTAGCATAAAGAAATCTTTTCTTGGATAAGTCTGAGGCTATTCTTTCATCTGACCATGAGTGAGTTAGAAAATCAGAACACATCTACTCGACTTATTATGGATCGGCTCATCCAAGTCTAAGATGTCCGGATGCTCGAAGAAATGGATCATATAAAAGCTAAAACAAACACAGGGGCTTTCATTCATTCTTGCCCAAACCAGATCATACAATTCATTGGGGTGGAAAAGTAAAGCAGAAGTGAGCCCTAATCAACGACACAAAGGAGCCCAGCTGGCCCTCTAGGTTATGGATGCTTTGTTTATACGCACCACTCCGCGTATCATGGTCCGCAAGCCTGAGGTTGATGCGTTTGCGTTCATCATTGACTGCAACAACCTGAGTCTCGTGATCTTCGGCGACTGCTTCCAAGTCCCGAACAAGTCCATTCTCACGAGTTATATCCTCGTTTATGCCGTTGAGCCTTTCTTCCAGCCACTCGCTCCGATTCCTTAGCAGGGCATTACGTCGATCGCGCTCATAGGTAGCCAGAGATAGAGCTAAGTCCTCCACCAGATTCCTCCTCTCGCGTAGCAATGTCGAAACCCGCTCTTTGGCGAACTCAACAGCCTTTTTGTGACTATCGGCCAGGTAGTCAGCCAACGCTAGGCGGTCGGACTGATCCTCATAACGGGCTCGCAAGACACGAGCCACGGTAACTCCCCGATGAGCAGCGCGGTAGACCTCCAAGGAGTTCGTAAAGAGCGTTGGAAAAATATTGTATTCCCTCCCCAACGCGGTACCCTCGAGGGAGGTGATGTCCAGGTCCCCGAACATGACTCTGATCTCATCCTCGGTTTCGGGATGATCGGCTATGTGAGCGTAGCCTCGACCCAAGAGGTTATAGAACTCTTTCCATCGAGTCAAAGCTTCGGCTGAGAAAGTGTGAACTTGGGAAGAAGCCATTTTCGACGGAGATGTGTGTAGTGGAGCGATTAGAGGATGGAAGCAAATTATATGAGAGCGTTAATCTCCCAAACACCAACTCCGCATTTTATAGCGTCTCGAGAGTGGAGAAAAGTTGCAGCAATAATGCTTGTGGAGCCGGGTTAATTAATGTAAAGCGAGGGCTGCTCCTCCCGTGAATCATCAGACATGTCCTGATCCGCAATTTCAGGCCTGACAAATTCGGTCTCGCCATTATTAAAGCTGGGAGGGAGGCGAGCGCAACTATCGAAGAAGCCGCGAAAGGATTGTGTTGTTCCATCACGCATGAAGCTGGGCGGCGAGTGAACAGCTCTGCCACTTAAAAAGAGAAGACAATGCTGAACAGGCATGACTATTGAGGAAAAGTGAAAGGCGAGCGCAACTATCGAAGAAGCCGCGAAAGGATTGTGTTGTTCCATCACGCATGAAGCTGGGCGGCGAATGAACAGCTCTGCCACTTAAAAAGAGAAGACAGTGCTGAACATGCATGACTATTGAGGAAAAGTGAAAGGCGAGCGCAACTATCGAAGAAGCCGCGAAAGGATTGTGTTGTTCCATCACGCATAAAGCTGGGCGGCGAGTGAACAGCTCTGCCACTTAAAAAGAGAAGACAGTGCTGAACAGGCATGACTATCGAGGAAAAGTGAAAGGCGAGCGCTACTATCGAAGAAGCCGCGGAAGGATTTGGTTACCCCTTCGTGTCGGAAAGCTGAGCAGGAGGTAAACAGTTCCGTCGTTTCAAAAACAGAACGCTGAACAGACCTAGCTTTCGAGGAAAAGGAGGCAACAAATCGAAAGAGGGAGTATACAAAAGAGAACAGAGAACCCCGAGTGACGAGTTCGTTGAAAGACCTCAAATTCTCTAGAATCAGATTCGACATCGAAGCCATGGAACTCAACATCGCCGGTGACGAACATCAAGATCGCAGTGGTGACGACGGCAGTGGCCACGACGCTCAACCCCGGAAAAGAAAAAGTCGCCAGCGCTACGCTCGGAAAGAAATCCAGGAGCTTGAAGCTTTCTTCGATGAATGCCCTTGCCCAAACGAGGAACAAAAGATTGAATTGGGCCAGAAGCTGGGAATGAATCCTATGAGAATCCATTTTTGGTTTCAGAATAGACGTTTCAGACTAGGTGTCCAACACAGGCGTAAGGAGATCACGGCCCTAAAAGAGCAGAACCAAAACCTTCAAATGGAAAACATGTGGTATGAGAAAATTCTCAGTACTATTACCTGCCCTGACTGCGGTGGCCCTACCACCCTCAGTAAATTGTTCCCCAGTAAGCCTTCTACGAAGATGGAAGGTGCTCATTTATCCCCCTGCTCCCTTGAGCCATCTCCGGTACAATCAGATCCTGCTAATGGCGCGCATGAGCAGATCGATCCTACAGAAATTATACCAGTGTCTTCGGAGGAAGAAGATACGTGTCGTTATGATCGGAGTCACCTCATCGAAGCCCATGAATCTCCTCCACAACAGCTTCCGGTAAGATCAGATACGGTTCAAGAGGAGTTAGAGGTTAGTCGGCAGGCTATCTACGCCACTCTGGACGACGAGAAGAAGAAATTCACTTGGCCCCCGGAGCTTCATCTCAAGTTCTTGGACGCAGTTCGACAGATAGGACTCGACTTCATAGGTCCGACAAGCATACTTAGGGTCATGAACGTACCGGGACTTACCAAGCAATTAGTCGCGAATCACCTTGGTTGCTACAGAAGGGCGTTAGGACAGCGTTATGCAGAACTGAATCCGAGCAATAGACTCGGCTGCGAACCCAGCACCCTTATGACAAATGAGGCCCGGTCGAATCTGGACGACTATTGGGGATTTGATCAGGATATCCTCGCGAGTCATTTCAATATTCCTCAAGAACACGCATCACAAGTGCAACGAGTAAGCACTCCTCCGTCCGAGCAGCAGCTAGTCAGTGTTCATCCTGTCGCAGATCAGCCCACCACGCCCAGTGCTCAAGGGTTTGCCCAATTAGAGCATATGGCTTCAGATGATCTAATGGGAGAAAGCTTGGAGCACTCTTATTTCCCTAATCCCCAAGTGGGAGATGCTTGTGGTAGTCAATCGATCAAATCTCCTCTTATAATCCCAGACAAAGATGGAGGTTCCAGTTCGAAGAACCCGTCGGGCGATGCAGCTCAACCTACACATCAATCGTTCGAGGGGTCGGGTGATTTCTTCGATGAAGGACTTGATACCTGGTTCGATCAGTTGGAAGCTATTAAAGGTTGGCAACCATGATCTGCACTTGGTAATGGCACACCTAAGCTGAGGCCAGACTGGTTAGTTATTGGACATGCCCCAAGAAAGAAGGGGATGTACGCGAGAATGATGTATCTCCTATTGTAAAGTTCTCATCGGTGCATGCGTTTGTTTCTTCAATAGCTAGAGTTGATTCTGCATAATGTTTTTCGCAAACGTCATCTCGTGTGTATACGGTAATTCCTTGTTATTAAGTTCAAGGTAAAATCAGCCCCGACGCGTGAAGGCAGAATTGATAGCATGAGTTACTAGCAGAATGTGATCGAGCTCGAAAGTGAAAGATTACTAGCGGCCCCAAACGCAATGACCGCAAAATCAGGGGCAATCTTTAAGTTTCGAGCAACTACAAATCTATTTCTCACGAGGCATTCAGGTCAATCAAATATAAAGCGTCGGGCTGTGAGAATGATGCGTAGTCAATCTGTTGACACAGGCGAAAAAGGAGTCGCGTAGATCCGAAAGCAAAAACCTTTCTTGGCTAGTCAACAATGCAGAATGAAAGAGCATATATAAACAAACTCGCATTTATTTCATTCAGCAGGAAAGTATACAAGTGGATCACTGAGGGGGAGCAGTAAACCCAAAATGAGTTCTGACAAGCATCACAAAAAAGCTTAACTGACTCTCCATGCTATCCATGCCTTGCTTACAACCCACACTCCGGGAATCGAGGTCTACAAGCTTGAAGAAAAGGAGACGACATTTCTCCTTAAGTTCATTCACCTTGGTGTCATAGTACTCGAACTCAAGCTCTAAGTCATGAGTCAGCACCCTCCCGCGAGCTATATCCATGCTCAGGTCTTCAAGCCTTTCCTCCAACCAGGCACACTGGAACCTCAGCACGAAGTTGTGCTGGTCTTGCTCAAAGGCGGTGTCAAAAAGAGCCAGACGCTCCACCAAGTTGTCCCTCTCACGGACCAGCATCGAAACCTGGGCGTGGGCGTATTCAACAGCCCTTTTATGGTTATCGGCCGTCAGCATGGCCAACATCAGGGACTCAGTTCGGTCCTGATAACGGGCTCGCACGATACCAGCCAAAGTGACCTCCCGGCTAGCAACTTCGTAAGCCTGCATGAAATTGTTAAAGAGAGTTGGGAAGATCACAAACTCCCTTTGCAGTTTCGTACCTTCAATACACGCAGTATCCAAGGCCGGAATCAGAGTACGAACTTCAACCTCAGCTTCAGGATGATTGTTTATGTAGCCATAACCCCTACCCAAGAGGTGGTAAAATCTCTCCCATTGGGTCAAAGCTTCAGGTAAGGCAACAGGCATAGATGAGGAATCCATATGCGATGGAATGACGGAGAAGAGAGTGAGAATGTGAAGAGTGTTTGAGAGGCTGAGTCTGATAAGGCTAAAGTGTTAATCTTCTTGACATCAATCTATCACCTTATAAATGCTCGAGTACAGGGAGAAGTGGTAATAATATTTTATGTGCAGTAGAGCCAAGCGGGTTTCGTTAATGCATCCCCGATGAGTCACGAATCCACCACCGTCCTGTGATCTCGGGTTTTACGAAACATAATGGCGCCGAAAGGTGGGCAGGCTTGTTACTCTAGAGACTGGGCCAGGGGGACAAGCGTAGTGCTCGACAAAGCGAAATCAACGCAAGAGATCTTCAGGCTCCGTTCACGTAGAAAAGAGCAAAAAAGGACAAAGTGGGAATTACGAAGCCTTGAGAAAAACGCTCGTCAAGTAGCCATCACAAAAGGACGAAGTGGGAATCTCGAAACATTGAGAAGAGCGCTCGTCGGGTAGCCATCACCTTTGATCGAAGAACGGTGATCCGGCTCCTTTAACCTCTCAGAATTTGCAGAGAAAGTGAAGATCCAAGGAGGAACAAAGAAAGCTGAGTTAACGGAAAATCAAACAGTGATATCCCGGTCAAAATGTTCAAGGGATTCTGTCATTTACTGGAAGCGCCAGACTTGGAGGTCTCCGAGCTTGAGCTGCTGGAAGAGTTTGAAGATCTCAGGACCGAACCTGACACGAGGGCCATGGAGACCGATCCTTCTAATGATGAAACCCGCGGCTTGGTTAACGAGAACAGTACCCGCGACGGTTATCAGCGTCAGAAAGGGGAATATCTCAAACGCAACACTTCAGGTCAAGTCCATAAACTCGAATTGTTTTTCAGGGAATACCCCTATCCGGACATGGAACAGAAAATCAAAATGGGCCAGGAGATAGGGTGGGAGCCTCGGAAGGTCAAGTGCTGGTTTGAAAACAAACGAACCCGGCTGAAGCAGCAACGCGATCGGCACGAGTTAGCGGTTGTAAGGGAGGAAAATGAAAAGCTTCGAATAAAAAACACTCAGTACAAAAAAGCTCTAAGCATCGCTATTTGCCTGGAGTGCGGTAACCCTGTTCCCACGGACGGAGTATTCACTGAAGAGCCAGATCTGGGGGTTTATAATGCTCATTTGTTGCAATGCCCTTCGCAACATCTTTCGGAACAGGCGGGTACCGCCGAGGATCTACAAGAGGAAACTAGTGCTATAAGGTCAAAGTCGACGCCCATTGTGGAAGGGAACATGCGTCATGACAAGTCGGGTCCGCTCGATGATGAACTCACCATCATGACCAGCCGATCTGAGACCACTAAATCCCCTCCAGAGCAACCTCCAACACGACCAGATTCCGAGAAGAGTAACCGCCAAGTTGCTGACACCACTTCGGCTAGCAAGAAAATAAGATTTCGTTGGACCCCGGAGTTTCATAGCAAATTTGTTGATGCAGTTCAACAGTTGGGGATCAGTTTTGCTTGCCCATTGCGCATACTCGAAATCATGAACGTGCCGGGACTGACTAAAAATATGGTCAAGAATCACCTTTGGCGCTACAAGAAACTACTGAGAGATGGACGAGCGTCGCTAGACCAAGATAGAGGCGGTTCAACACGACCAGATTCCACGAAGAGTAGCCGCCGAGTTGCCAACCCTACTTCGGCTAGCAAGAAAACAAGGTTTTATTGGACCTCGGAGCTTCATAGCAAATTTGTTGATGCAGTTCAACAGTTAGGGATCAGTTTGGCTCGCCCATCGCGCATACTCAAGATCATGAACATGCCGGAATTGGATAGAAATAAAGTCAGGAACCACCTTTGGTGCTACAAAAGACTACTGAGAGATGGACGAGTGGCGCTAGACCAAGAGAGAGGCAGTTCAAGTTTAAACGATGAGCATGGCTGTGATCGCAATCCTCATGAAGCAGGAAGCATCCAATCACCTCTTAACACCGATGGGACTGACAATTACACGGTCGATTGTTCAGGCATCAATCAGAGTACTCCCATGGGTTATCCCAGTACTCCTCAGGAGTATGTACCGCAATTTCAGCAAATCGGGACTCCCCAGTCTGAGCACCGACTGGCCGTTAATACTAGTCCTACAGCGGATCTAACACTGGCAGGAGATGCACATACAATCTTGCGAGACGATTACGGAGATTCCGGCTCGAAGAATCAGGTGGTCCATGACGAAAATGGCAAAAAGATTCCTTCTCCAGTAGTCGACAATACTCAACCTGAGTGTCAGTCGCTCGATGGTTCAGACGATCTCCTTGAAAACATCTATTCTTGGTTCGATCGGCTGAATTCCCCCCTGAGTTACCCTGGTACTCCCCAAGAGTATGTACAACAATTTCAGCAGGTATGGACTCCCCAATTTGAGCACCAACCGATCGTTAGTGTTATTCCTACGGCGAATCCAGCATCGGGTACAAACCTACTGGACAACGATGAAAATACCAACTCGAGAAGTGAGGTTGTTCATGTCGAAAGTAGTGTGAGGAACCCATCGCCAACGGTTGAGGATGCCCGACTTGGGCGTCAATGGCTTGAAATTTCAAGCGAGTCCCTCAGTGAGCAACTCGGCGTGTGGATCACGCATAAACCGAGAAACCAGGTTGTTCATGCCGAAAATGGGAGAAGTCCGTCACCAGCAATTAAGGATGCTCAACTTGGACGACTCGAGCGGTCGGACGATCTCCTGAATGAGCAACTCAGCCTATGGGTCAAGCATTTTGGAACAAGTGCATCTTCGCAGTCGTGACCGGTACCGGCGACCGGACATCTGGTTCGAAGCTCGTGTGCTAAATCATTAGAAGGCTCAGGAGAGTGAGAGGTGAATACATCGAATGAATGTGTTACGGATTTCGTTGTAAAGTTCCCGCGGGAACATTGTAATTAACGCTGAAAACTAACCGCTCTGAGTGTCAACATTACCCTTTGAACGTCTTCGAGCCAAGGGCCATGGATTAATCACTTAATCCGTGGAGCAAATTCCATGAACGATGACTATCACCCGCGGAGCATAATGGGATCTACCCCCATTCAGCACGAAATACGTTTGGTCACGAAGCCTCCCATTTGGTAAAACGATGTATCGTTCCTAAACGATCTTCAACCGAATACCAAAGTAATGTCTCATTTCTTTCCCTTCTCAGGTGTTAAACGTGGATAAATCACCCAAGGAGCCATCTGTTCAAATAACAAAACAGACGTTGCCCAACCGGGGGCAGCTGAACCATTGATATTGCAAATATTCCAAGCATGGATAAGCGGATTTGATAGACGTGGTTCATATCAATACGCGACGTCAGAACGGGATGAGAACCAAGAGTAAAGTTGTATTGTCCCAATTTGTCTTCAATTTGGGAATATGAGTTAACACTTGCTATTTATCCTTGATAGGGACTCACCATCAAGGAGGACAAATTTTGACAACCTGTGTGCACTCGCAGGGGCACACGACCGAGGGTAAGATGTATCGTTCTAATTTTTTGAAAAATTCATGAACGAACAATAACATGTTTCTTCCGCATTTTCAGGGATCTCCAGCCGCGGGGGACAGGTAAGTATCCCTTTCCCCAATCCATTGAAAATGTTGAATAAAAAATAGAGAAGAAAAGAAAAGCTTTTAGAATCTGATGTCTAGAAAAGACATAGGATTCTAACTTCATTGGCATTCATGTTTTGAAACATGAGGTTATCTGAACATGCATTGGGCATCATAAAATCCCATTGACGGGTAAAATTTTTGGAGAAAACGAAAGAGATTTTTCCAATCAAAAGTTGTTCAAAACTTTCAAAAGGACGTTTTCTCAAAAGACGAGAGGCAAAGCCTAGTCCAAACACGTCCTATACACACTTAAGAGAGAAATGGAGCGGATAAGACAGCAGAATCTGGACCTACGGAAGTAGGGACCATTCGCAGCGATTACATGGGTTGGGACGACGGAGGCATTCGTTTCATATCCCCCAAACACTACAGGTGACCGTTGATAACCCCTTTGAACGGCGGTTTTCATTCTTAACCCTGTCAAGAACCACCCCACATCGGGGCAAAATGGAGGTGAGTCCAGCAGCATCAGGAGAAAATGGTTAGAAATTTTCTTGCTCGGACTAACATTAATCTTTGTGTGTTGTTTATATGGTAATCCAAGTGCCATAGGATGATGAGAAGCATTCATTTCTCTATCCCACACACCGAATCCTTTGCATAGCCAAGTTGAGCCTGCAGAATCATTTCATAAACCCGTTGGTGATCATTGCACATTCCAAGACGGATGCAGCATCACTTCAGAAACGAAGAAGTTCAAGACTTAGGGTTTGCAAAAGAATTCCTAAGTTAATGTTTAACCTTGTTAGACCTTTGATCATAGGTCTAACGCGATCCTATGAAGATGAGAAAAAGTGGGATTTCAAAAATCAATGAGAAAAATCCACGGCATCGAGAAAAAGCAAAGTGCCTGGTAAAAGCAAGGCCGATGCTCATGAAAGCTGTTTGCTTGATCCCCAGTGAAACTTGGATGAAAAAAAAAAAAAAATTCTTAAAGGAGTCAAATAAAAAAAAGCTGCTCCCCAAATGCTGCCAAGCACAGAACAAAGACATGGAGAGAGTCGGTCTCTGAATGCAACAAGGGACGCTCTCTAAAGAGCTGGTGCACACCTCAAAATCGGTTGTACACCTCAAAAACTAAAGATGCAGAAAGGAAAAGACAGGAGGTAAATCAGCAATGATCACCAATGTCAAACTCGTCATGAATTCTGGGCCAAAAACAAGCCTTTTTCGGTCCCCAATCCTACCAACATCATAACCCTGAAACAGTCTTCTCTGACTAAGACACTTGGGTTAACATACAGCTCAGCTCGAAGAAGTACGAGCAAGACTATTTCTTTCTCATTTTGCAGGGTTCTTGACTTGTAAACCCGGAGCAGATGGTGAAAACTTTCATTCAATGACCTTGACTCAAAAGTGAGTCCCCCTTGAAGACCAATATCCAAGCCCAACATTACGGTCCCGTGGAAGACCTCCCGACCGATCAAAATGTATGCGCTGCGAATGAGCCTAAAACCTAGGCACGGGTTAGTAGGGAATCGAGTGTATCCCCTATAAAAAAACACGATCGCAAAACAGGTGAGAAGACCTCATTTTCGAGAAATATTCCAATTGATGTTTTGAACAAACTCTTTTTGGAATTTTCAAACTGTTGATCCAGATTTTCCGTGCAAGGGATTTGTGATCACATTTGCATGTTGCAAGAATGCTTTGGATAACCCCCAGCATCAAAATGCACATTTCATGATTAAAACTTAAATCATACGGTTTTGTCAAAATGGACAGCCGTGGTCTTCCCAAAGATTACTAACGTTTTCTTGGTGAAGAAAAATCTTTCAGGCTCAAACTTATGCAGGATACTTGGAGAACCCAACTCCCAGAATGTCGCCTCAACAGACTCAAGTGAAGTTTTGTCAAAATAAAATCTTTCACTGCTTCAAAAAACTGAATTCCCGACAAACTTCGGGGTCTCAAAAAAAGGGGAAGAAAAATCCTTTTAAAAGAAAAAGTCCTATCAGACGTGGAGAACCCTCGTCCCAGGACCCATTTTCAAAATATCAAACAGTCTCATCGGACGTGGAGAACCCTCGTCATGAGACCCCTTTTCAAACATGGTAGATACCGCCTGAAGGGTCAACACAAGGTAGAAACCGCCTGAAGGGTCAAACCATGGTAGATACCGCCTGAAGGGTCAAACCAAGGTAGATACCGCCTGAAGGGTCAACACATGGTAGAAACCGCCTGAAGGGTCAACTCAAGGTAGATACCGCCTGAAGGGTCAACTCAAGGTAGAAACCGCCTGAAGGGTCAACACAAGGTAGATACCGCCTGAAGGGTCAACACAAGGTAGATACCGCCTGAAGGGTCAAACTCAAGGTAGAAACCGCCTGAAGGGTCAAACTCATGGTAGATACCGCCTGAAGGGTCAGCACAAGGTAGAAACCGCCTGAAGGGTCAAACCATGGTAGATACCGCCTGAAGGGTCAAACCAAGGTAGATACCGCCTGAAGGGTCAACACATGGTAGAAACCGCCTGAAGGGTCAACTCAAGGTAGATACCGCCTGAAGGGTCAACTCAAGGTAGAAACCGCCTGAAGGGTCAACACAAGGTAGATACCGCCTGAAGGGTCAACACAAGGTAGATACCGCCTGAAGGGTCAAACTCAAGGTAGAAACCGCCTGAAGGGTCAAACTCATGGTAGATACCGCCTGAAGGGTCAGCACAAGGTAGAAACCGCCTGAAGGGTCAAACTCATGGTAGATACCGCCTGAAGGGTCAGCACAAGGTAGAAACCGCCTGAAGGGTCAAACCAAGGTAGAAACCGCCTGAAGGGTCAACTCAAGGTAGAAACCGCCTGAAGGGTCAAACCACGGTAGATACCGCCTGAAGGGTCAAATATGGTAGAAACCGCCTGAAGGATCAGCCTAATGGTCCGATCCACCATACAGATCAAAACCTTGACAAATTCCAAACACGGAAAGAGTCGTTTCCCTAGGTAAACCTTACAGTAGGTGAACCATTTCTGATTCGATCCACCATACGGATCAAAATCCTTGGCAAATCCCAAAGTGTGGGACGCGCCTTCCTTAGGTTCCTACCAGTTAGGAATCCCATAATGGTATGACCTACCATACAGGTCAGAGCTTAATCTCCCTAGGATATTCTGAATGACGAGTCCTAGGTATCTGCTTGAAAGTTGTCGCAACCGGTAGCATCAGACAGGTGAGCTTCAGGTAAGCCTCTCTCACTCCGGCCCATGTTCAAATTGTTAAAGCAAATCGGGGATTAATTTGAGCTTTCATCAAAGGGCCTAAAGCGATCCAATGTCGTAGCAATTCTTCTCTCATTTTCCCAGTTGAGTCGGTTAGAAATCAGGTGCCACCTTATCTTTGAGAGAAACCTCTAACGAGATTCCTCTCAAAGAGGGGCAGCTGTTGACACCTGATTTTTGACCATTTATTATTGTGATTTTTATTCTTTAAAATTAATTAAAAATATCAAAAAAGGTCATAAAATCACAAAATCAACTTTGGAAGCCTTGGCCTAGCCTCGGGGACCGATTTTGAACAAAAAATATTTTTTGGTATTTTATAATATTTTTCGAATTTATTTAATTATAAAAATACCCAAAAAATCATAAAAATACCATTCGTGGTCAGAAAATACACAAAAATATTCAATAATTTTGTTTTAATTTCATCTTCAAGTGTGTCACCTTAAATCTTGAAAATTCGGCTCGGGTCACTATGTTTCTTCACAAACATAAACTCGAACCGAGCAAAAAATTCCTTTGCGAGTCTTTTAGTTTTCAATTCTCACTTTTTATAAGCTATGACATTGGATTCTAAAGTCTTAAAGTGCAATTAGGTCAATTTGCCCTCCAATTTAATCAATTTTTACCAAAAGGGCTTAATTGCACATTTTTCTTTCAATTAGTCCCCGGTTTCACGGATGTATACGTATGCTCTACGTATTTATACGTCATATGTATTTATACGTTATGCATATTTGTACTGTTTGGTAACCTCTTTAACTCTTGTAATAATAATAATGGTTATTATTTTTAGCACCTTTGTTAGTGCTTTTTTTTTAACATTTTTGTATTGTGAGTGCTATTGTTAGTGTTATTTTTAAATAGCATTTTTGTATTATAAATTGTGAGTGCTATTGTTAGTGCTATTTTTAAATGACATTTATTTATCATAAATTGTGAGTGCTATTGTTAGTGCTATTTTTAAATGACATTTATTTATCATAAATTGTGAGTGCTATTATTAGATAGAATTTATAATTGTTAGTGCTATTTTTAAATAGCATTTTTGTATTATAAATTGTGAGTGCTATTGTTAGTGCTATTTTTAAATAGCATTTTTGTATTATAAATTGTGAGTGCTATTGTTAGTGCTATTTTTAAATGTCATTTATTTGTGAGTGCTATTATTAGATAGAATTTATAATTGTTAGTGCTATTTTTAAATAGCATTTTTGTATTATAAATTGTGAGTGCTATTGTTAGTGCTATTTTTAAATAGCATTTTTGTATTATAAATTGTGAGTGCTATTGTTAGTGCTATTTTTAAATGTCATTTATTTGTGAGTGCTATTTTTAGATAGAATTTATAATTGTTAGTGTTATTTTTAAATACAATTTATTGGAAGGTATTTTTGGCTATAAAAGGATGGCAAGAGTTTTGAGGTTGGAGAGGGAGAGACATTTTGTAGAGTGTGCAAATTTTTGAGAGCTTAGAGAGAAGAACACAAACACTCTCTATATTCTCATCATCTTGAGTGAGCAAAATATGCTAAGTTCGGAATATTGATTCCGCATATTGCTAGCACAATTGTTGTGGAGTTATTAGTCGTCTCCCCGTTCGTCAATTGGTGGTGCGTCCGAACTAGATGCCTAACACTTGTGGAGGCTGAGATCGAAGAACATCGAACCGACACCTCCGTTCAAGCACGCTACGAGAGGTAATCTATTTACTCCCTTTGAGGCTTTGTGATTTTTTTCTATTGAAATGCACGAAGTACGCCTCTGGAGATACATGTATGGGTTGTTATTTATTTCCGCTACGTGTTACGTGGATCCCAACAGTGGTATCAGAGCCGATCCTTAGGTGTTTTCATGCATTTAATTGATTTTTTGCAATTTTTGCAATACTATGGCCAATATGTATTAACGAATTGTTCGTCTTACATGGCTAATGGAGGTTGATTATTTTATATGATAAATTAATCAACGTAGCAAAAATTGAGACTAAATCAATTTTGAATCGAAAATTTATGGCTATCTTATTTTACATAAAAATTCTGAATATGATTCAACGTAGAATTTTTATTGTGCCTTCCTAAGTTTTAAATTGTGAATTTATTACTTACGTGGAAGGGTGGTGGTCATGGAAAAATCCCTAATCAATGTGATTGATGTATATATGAATGTATGATGATTATTTATATATTTGGGGTTGTAGTTATTAAATGGAGGCTGCGTACTCCTTTTATTTTTCACGTAATCTTTATTTTAGCATAGTCAATTGTTGATGTAAATGCTACGAGGATTACGTGGGGGAGCCTTTTAAGTCGGCGAGCTCTTTGGGGCCCAATTCTTGAAGAGTTCAAGAAACCAAGAAGAAGCGAAGAGCGGCTCTCCGTTATTAAAATATTAAAATGATTAAATGTGGTCTCATTGGCTCGAGACCCATTAAATCATAATTCCATGATCACCACGTAGGATAGATGTTTATGTGATTGACATCTATTTATTTATTATGATTACGTGAGCATGTTAAACTGGTTAATGTGCAAAGTCAGACTTACATCACCCAAAATTGCGCCTGCATGAAATCCTAGTTAGGAAAATCACTAGCGTTAGGTACCGAAAGGGCGTTGGTAACGACACCAGCGTAACCAAGTCCCCGAACCCAAAAACTCTGGTTCCGTAGAACTGATCGATCTCTCCCAATCGATCAGTAAGGTTTCCGGTCTACCCTCCAAGAAAGACCGGTGGCGACTCCAAATGCATGCACAAGTTGCACATGCCACCACGACCACACTAAGGTCGAAAGCGATCGACTCTTATCGTCGAATCCTTCTGAAAAATACTCCCGCCGCGATTTGGTATGGGCCTGGGAGGGCTCGCGCCGATCCAAGACCCGCGATCGGTAATCCATTAGCCGCGTCCGCTTTCGGACGGGTCGCGACAATGACACCTTAGACCTCAAGCGTCCTAGACTCGAATAGGCTATTCTGTCAAGTGTAAAATAAGCAAACATTATGATGCATTTTCATGCATACTCACTTGTACTGAATATTACTTTGGACACATGTGCATAGTGTGGACATGTTTTACAAATGCATAAAAACTATCGTAAAAAATTACGATTCTTTTAATTTAATGAATTCTTTTGGAGAATGATTAAAAGAACTGCTCACATGAGACTAAGGCTCACAAGGTAGTCTTTTTCTCGTTCACCAATAGAAAACATGCAATTAGAAGAATCAAGTACTTCCTTTTGTCAATACTGAAGAAATACTCACTAGAATTCCTTTTAAAAATAAGTACACTCTAATCACGGAATTACCAACACATCATTTTCGCACTCGGCTTAAGACAAGAATGGAACAACAGGAGTTGACCCCGCGAGTAGGCATGCTGGAAACTCATATGACTGCCATGGCAACTATGGTGGCTGATATTAAGGCAATGCTGGAAGCCTCCCACGCCAGACAAGCAGTGGCTCCTAACCAGACAACTCAAGTCCACCATTCGCGCCTGATACAGCTGATAAAGAAACGGCAGAAGATGCCTAACGTACAGAGGAAGACGTCCGTATGCCGAACATCCACTCACAGCAAAAGACACCCCATGTTGTCATCAACCTCAAAAAGGATGAAAAGGGGAAGCAGACCGTGAAAATTGAAGCAGATGCTAAGAGAATAGCCAAGATCGAAGAGTGTTTAAGTAGCCAGGGTTATGAGTTGGCCCATTTTGACAAGACATCTCCTTTTGCCAAGGTGGAGACCCCTCCTGACTACAAGGAGCCAGACTTTGTGAGAAAATATAATGGGACAGGCTGTCCCCGCGCTCACCTTAAATATTACCTGCGTAAGATGGCGCAATATTCAGATTACGTTCCGCTGCTGATGAATACGTTCCAAGAGAGTCTGGCTGGCGCCACCCTGGCTTGGTTCATCGAGTTGGACCTGGATGACTATGATGGGTGGGAAGATCTTGCAGAAGACTTCCTCAGGCAGTATAAGTTCAATACAGCTACGACCCCAACGAGAGAAGATTTGCTACGAACCTCAAAAGCAAGGGGCGAATTGATCAGAACTTACGCCCAGAGGTGGCGAGTTTTGGCGACCCAAGTAAAACCGTCAATCCCAGAAGATGAGCTGATTAACTTGCTCTTGAAAGCACTCACATACGAATACTTCGACAGATTGAACACCTCAGGATGTCAAACCTTTACACATTTGATAAAGGTGGTCGAAAGGCTCAAGTGGGCCTTAAGAGAAAGGATGCCGTATGAGACTTCTACCAGAAAGCAATACCCCTGAAAAAGGAGAGAGAGAGAGGCTGGGCTTGACATAACCTTCATACCAGACCCCCATAAGCCCAAGGTGTTTAACAATTCTAATCAGACCAAGGGAGGATTGTCGTGGTCGGCGCCAAAAGAGCAAGAGTCTAGAAAGAGGCAATCCCAAAAGCAGTTCTCTCAACTTACAAGGCCTTTATCCAAGCTACTCCCAATGCCGCTAGAACAATTTGATGAAAGCCAGACCTATGTCTATCACATGGGCGAAAGGGGACACAACGTCGATAATTGCTATATCCTTAAGTTGAAGGTACAAGCTTTGATCGACAGTCAGATTTTGAAGTTTGATAACATGGCTCCGAATGTACAAGAGAACCCGCTCCCTGATCACCAAGCAGTAGGGGTAATATTCACTGACGAGGAGGAAAATCACCTTAAACTGAAGGTGGACATACCTAAGCTGACCAACATTCTGGCAATCGCTTCACTATATCCAAAAGAATAGGAGATCTCTGCTGACATGAAGAAATTATGTATCGCTAAGATGATGAGCTTAGGGATAATGTCAAATGTTACCGATGAAAGATTCGAGGGAGTCAAGGCTTTTTTAAGCTTGGAATGGAGCCACTTTGTGATTAAAACTGAGCAGGGAAACACATGGAGTATCCCGCACGAGAGTCTGGTAGGTGATCTTGGGCCAATCATCAAGCCGAAAGAAGAACTCGACGAGCACGAACTAGAAGCTAGCAGGCAAAGATTAGCAGATCGCAGATTCATGGCTAACGCACTAGAAATGGGAGAAATCATAGACAACCTAGGTGAAGATTCTGGAGGATATAACTTTAAGGTGAAATATTCTGCTCCTCCTAGTTTCTATCAAAGAATGGAAAATATCATACCAGACGGATGGGGGGTATGGATGACTCCGTTCAACTAGAGATCCCAAAGGACGTGGAAAAGCCTTTCACGAAAAAACTTGAATCATCGCTTGACTAGATGATAGATGCCAAGCTTAACGTAAAGCAGTATGTCGAAATGAAGAGATCGGAAGATCAGCGGCAAGACTTAGTTGAACTATTCAAGGGAATAAGAGGGTACCCAAAATTTACGATATCGGCAAGACTAAGTAATGATGACGGGCATCGTCAACTGGAAAACGAAATTTTCTCAAAAGACTTTGGCGACACTGTGTCGATGATTGAAGCAGCTACGACTGTGGTGATCAAACTGGAAGAGCTTGACAGCTTGAGTGAGGTAGAAGATTGTCTGATCAAACCTGTTGTAATTCGACTGCCAAGAGAGGAAGTGGACGATACAGCTGAACCAGAGGCATCTTGCCCAACAATAACTATAAAAGTCCCTCCAGTAGAAGAGTACGATCCTAAAGCAGTCCACTGGGACTATGGGACGGAGGAAGTAGATGCGGTAATGAGGTCTGGACGATTCTACGCCCCTAGAGAATGCGAGTCCGAAAAGAAAGAAGTTTCGAAGGAAGATGCGGAAAAACTCATGTCCATTATTAAAACCAGTGAGTTTAAAGTGATAGAACAGTTAAGGAAAATGTCGCCCAAATATCTTTATTGGATTTGTTCATCAACTCAGAGAAGCACAAAAATGCACTATTAAAGATATTGAATGAGGTGCATGTCCCTGAAACTATTAATGATGTGCAGTTATGAGACTTTGTAGGGGCAATCCTTCTGAAAGATCAATGGAGCTTCTCAGACGAAGACTTCCCCATGGAAGGGAGAGGACACAACAAGGCCTTATATATTACTGCACAGTGCAATTGAAAAAGAATAGCACACGTACTAATTGACAACGGATCCGCTTTCAACATATGCCCTTTAGCTACCTTGAGGAGTTTAGGCATTAAAGAAGAGATAGTCAAAGCCTCCAAAACAGCTGTGAGAGCTTTGATGGAATGAAGAAGACGGTGGTAGGTGAGATTGAGCTCAACGTCCTCATCGGCCCAACAAAATTCTCTATAAACTTCCAAGAGATGGATTTGCCTAGTGCATTCGGATTCTTGTGGGGAAGACCTTGGATTCATGTAGCAGGAGCCGTACCTTCAAGCCTACACCAGAAAGTACGGTTTGTAGTGGATGGGAAGGTGATTACCATGCATGGAGAAGTTGATCTCCAAACATATCAGAGCAGCGCCATTCCCTACATCGAACCCGAAATTCAGATGGAAGCAAGCTATCATTCCTTGGAGTTGGTGGCAGCAGTACACACTCTCGTGGGGGCAAGATTGAGGACTCCCTATATTTCTGAAGCCAACCTTTTACCAGCAAAGATGCTACTGGCATATGGATACAACCTTGGGGAAGGTCTAGGCAAATATGGTCAAGGAATGAATACCCCTCTACAGTTGAAATCCAACGAGCATAAGATGGGCTTGGGATATCAGAAAACCCGCCTGGGTGAGTCTGTCCCCAAGACAACATGCCGAGGCTGAGGCAAGAGCTGGGGACGTCATGGAAGCCAAAAAAACTAGAAAGATTCATTCATTGGTTCTCCAGCTTGGAAAAGGCAAATCTAAGATGTTTGACAGCCCTTTGAACAAGTACTTCAGCAAGAACTCTAGGTGGTTGTCAGAAGAAGATATAACTCCAACAGCAAAACCCGATCCAGCAAACCCTTTCCTGAGAGACGACTCCGTGAATGTCATCATAGAGTGGCTGGGTGATGAAGCCACTACTTCTGAGTAAAGAAATATCTTCCCTACTCTTGATACTGCATTTAAATTTCATGCATTTCGTCGCACTTTCAATTTTCGTTGTTTGAAATAAATGTAGGAAAACACCTTTGAATCTTCGGCCGTTGGTCCAAACAGCATAGCTTGTAATGCGGCCCATTTTGCATTTAATAAAATCACACAAGTTTTGTTAAGGACATATGGAACCACAAATCAGCCTGATGATGATATCAGTCTTCCACGCAGAAGCTTGAGGCCTAATTTTCCATGTGATTCCTAATTTCTAAAGGATTTCTGAAGGACAAGGATGTCCTATGATACGAGGACTAGTTCCATTTATACCTGCACTTATTCTGAAATCTCTTTTGAAAATGTTTTTCACACTCATGCATGACATTTCTATATGGAGTATAGACTAACCATGTTCATGACATTTCAGGCATATCATCTCAAACATACATACCAGGTTGTCATGCGATTCGAATCACCACATTGACTGTTCTTACAATATTGAAGAAGAGGATGATGATGAAGGTTATGCGTCTATCCGCAGAGAATGGAGTGCCTTCGAAGAGTAAATGCCTCCTACTTCAGAAGAACCGATTGTTATTAACTTGGGTGACACTATGGTTATCAAGGAAATCAAGATCGGTGGACATTTATCCCGAGATGAAAGGCTCAGGTTTACAGAATTACTGAGGGAGTATCAGGATGTCTTCGCGTGGTCTTACGCTGACATGCCGGGTTTGAATCCCAGAATTGTGGAACATGCATTACCCACAGATCCAGTGTTAAACTTGTCAGGCAAGGCAGCAGACGAATGAAAGCCAAGTTAGAAGACAAAATTAAGGAAGAGGTGATTAAGCTTCTCAGGGTGGGCTTTATTGAAGCTATCACATACTCGGACTGGATTGCAAATATAGTCACCGTCATGAAAAAGGACGGCAAAGTTCGGATCTGTGTAAATTATCGATATTTGAATAGAGCGAGCCCGAAAGATGATTTCCCACTACCTCACATTGACGTGCTGGTGGATAGTGCCGCTGGGTACGACCTATTCTCATTCATGGATGGATTCTCCGGATATAACCAGATCCTCATGAAGCAAAAGGACAAACCGAATACTGCATTTACCACGTACTGTGGAAACTTTTGCTATAAGGTTATGCCCTTCGGACTGAAGAATGCTGGGGCCACTGTCGCGACCCTCTCCCGAGCTGTGGAGCGGGAGCGGGCTAATGGGCCGCCCGATTGCTGGCTTGATCGGACGCGGGCCTCTCCCAAGGCCCATCACCCAAATCGCAACTGCTGGATATACGTGGTCGACCTTCAGTGTGGTCTAGTGACATGTGATGAGTGTACATGCCAAGGAGTCGCCACCAATCGTTTCGTGGAGGGTACGATCGGAAGACCCTATCGAATAGTTGGGAGTGATCTATTCGATTCTGCGGAAACCAGAGAAGTGGGTTCGGGGACTTAGTTACGTCAACTGTCAAAGTTGATGCCCTTTCGGTACCTAAGCTGAATGGTTTATCTGATCCTAGGATTTCATACAGACGAGTGGGGTACAGATCCTAAATCTAGGAGTTCATGCAGATGGGAATTGCTACCCTATCAATCACAATCAATAGAAATAATTGCGCAAATCAAGGATCCAGTACATGCGGATAAAACACATGAAATCAGCAGGGTGTCCCTAATGAGGCCCTATTAGCCTAGAGAAGTATCAATCAAGGCTTAGGAATGATTCTGGCATGATTTGCCCATGAGGGGCAGAATCGTAATTTTGAATGATTTGGGGAAATTTACCCTTAAAAGGGTAAATCTGTCATTTTAGACGAATTGGGAAGTCAAAAGGCAATGGAAATAGGATTGGCCATCAATCCAATCCATTTCCTATTTTTCGGGAATTTCCAGGATTTTTCTGGTATTTAAAAATGATTTTACCCTTGGAGGGGTAAAGTCGTCATTTTGGACAAAGATGAGAACTGAAAATCTCAAATATTAGGGTTGGTCGTCCACCTGACCCAAACCCTAACTTCAAGCAATTTTCAGAACTCGATTGAGACAAGAAAGACGATTTTCCCACTAAAAGGGTGTCGCGACCCTCTCGAGATTCGCCATGGGCTCTCGAGGGCTAATGGGCCGTCCAGTCTGGTCGGACGCGGGCCTCTCCCAAGGCCCGTTACCCAAATCGCAACGGAGGTATACGTAGTCGACCTTCAGTGTGGTCTAGTGATATGTGCTAAGTGTGCATGCCATGGAGTCGCCACCAATCATTTTTTTGGAGGGTATGATTGGACCACCCTATTGAATAGTCGGGAGTTTCTATTCAATTCTGCGATAACCAGGGAAATGGGTTCGGGGACTTAGTTACGTCAACTATCAAAGTTGACGCCCTTTCGGTACCTAAGTTGACTGAGTTTTCTGACTTAAGATTTCATACAGATGAGTGGGGTACGAGTCCTAAATCTAGGAGTTCATGCAGATAGGAATGACTATCCTGGCAATCACAATCAATAATAAAGTGCACAAATCAATGAATTCAAATGTACAAATAAATCACATGGCATTCCTAATAAGGCCATATTGGCCTAGAGAAGCATCAATCAGGCTTAGGGATAATTTAGACATGATTTTGCCCATCAGGGGCAAAATCGTAATTTTGAGACAAAGGGGACAATTTGCCCAAAAAGGACAAAATCATCATTTCGGAATGAATCCGGAGTCAAAACAGGTTTGGTCACTCAATTGACCCATTTCCTATTTTTTGGCAATTTTCGTGATTTTCGGGAATTTTAGAAACCGATTTACCATTCGAAGGGTAAAATCGTCATTTTCTAAAAATGGAAATGAAATGTGGAAATCTTAGACATAAGGTTTAACCACCCATCTGGCCCATCACCAAATTCTAAGCAATTTCCACAATTCATCAGAATATCAAAGACGATTTACCCTTTGAGGGGTGAAATCGCCATTTTGGATTAAATGGGAGAAAATCCCAAAAATGAAAACAAATCAATTTTTTGTCATTTTCAGCCTTGGACAATTTTTAAAATTTTTCTGCAATTTTTTCTCAATTTTTTTGTTTTTCTTTAATTTTTCCATTTTTTTGGCATTTTTGATTTATTAATATTTTTTTATATTTTCAGAAAATATTTTAACAAAAAGCATGTCTTTGACAATAGATAACACTCAACCAGATAAATAAGCTAACCACTAGACTGAAACAAATACATACAAATCAAGTCTATAAATGCAATATTTTAGAAAAATAATCCTGATATACAGATCGGGTACGTAAAACATACCGGATTGGACACCGGCCTTCAATCGCCCAGCCTCAGCCTGCGACCATCCCCATGCCCGTTACCTGTCGATCGCCATTAGAATGTCGATAGTCAATTTCACAAATTAAGACTAAAAAATAAAAATAAAAAAAATAAAAAATTAAAAAAAATTAAAAAATTGGACACTGTTCATGCACTGTTCCGACACTGTTCATGCACTGTTCCGACACTGTTCGGACACTGTTCGGACACGGCTCCGACACGTCCGACACGCCCGGACACGCTCCGACACGTCCGACACGCCCGGACACGTCCGGACACGCTCCGACACGTCCGGACACGTTCCGACGCGTCCGGACACGTTCCGACGACGGGGTGGTGACCCGAGGCTGTTTCTGGGCTCCACCAGCGGCGCGTAGGCTCCATAAGCTCCGAGGGAGGAGGTAGGACTCCGGGGCTGTCGCCGGAGGCGATAGCGCGCTTTGGCGATGATGGATTTGGCCCGATCCGAAACAATCCCGAACCAAACTCCGAAACGAGTGGAGGCCGGAGGTCTTGGGTTGTTCACGGCGGCTTTGAGGTACGACGGCTAGCGACGACGGCGGAAGGGGGGGTTCCATTTTAGGCGTCCACGAAGAAGAAGAAAAGAAAAGGAAGAAGAAGCTACGGGAGAGGAAGGAGAAGAAGAAGAGGAGGAAGAAGGAAAAGAAAAAGAAAGAGAGAGAAGGAAGAAGAGGAGGCGACGGAAGAAGAGGGGGAGGGGGGAAGAGTAAAATAATAATAAAAATATAATAATAAAAAAATAATATAATAATAATATAATAAAATACTAAAAAGTAGAAATAATAATAAAATAATCAAAAGCGAAGACAAAATGATTAGTCTCCTTTTCCTTTTAAATGATGATGTTTTCACTCCTTTTTCTTTTAATCATTATTAATATTTTTGCCAAATTCAATTTTATGGTGATCAGAGAACACCTAAAATCGAACCTGAATTTTACTATTTTATGAGGTCCTAAAGTAAAGAAAATTAAAAATAAAAATACCGACTATTTGTATATATTTTTGTGACCTCGAATACTACTTTTTTTTTTATTTTCTTTTTATTTTTATATTTTTCGAAAATAATAATAATAAAAAATATGAAAAATATGAAAAACTATTTTTTTTTATCCAAAATGGTCCCTTTAGCTTGGCCAAAGCTACCAAAGTTGATTTTGTAATTTTATGACTTTTTTTGATATTTTTAATTAATTTTAAAGAATAAAAATCACAATAATATAGATGGTCAAAAATCAGGTGTCAACAGCTGCCCCTCTTTGAGAGGAATCTCGTCAGAGGTTTCTCTCAAAGATAAGGTGGCGCCTGATTCCTAACCGACTCGACTGGGAAAATGAGTGAAGAAATACTACGACATTGAATCTTTAAGGCTCAAAAAACCAAAATTAATCCCTGGTTTGCTCTAACCATTGGAACATGGGCTGGGATGAGAGAAGCTTACCTGAAGCTTACCTACCGGATGCTGCCCGCTGCGACGACTTTCAAGAAGATACCTAGGACTCGTCATTCAGGATATCCTAGGGAGATTTAGCCCTGACCTGTATGGTAGGTCATACCATTATGGGATTCCTAACTGGTAGGAACCTAAGGAAGGCGCATCCCACGCTTGAGGATTTGCCAGTGATTTTAATCCGTATGGTGGATCGAACCTTTGTGTTGATCTTTAAGTACCTCGTGTTGACCCTTATGGCGGTTTCTACCATGAGTTGATCCTTCAGGCGGTTTCTACCTTGGTTTTGACCCTTCAGGCGGTATCTACCCTGAGTTGACCCTTCAGGCGGTATCTACCTTGAGTTGACCCTTCAGGCGGTTTCTACCATGAGTTGACCCTTCAGGCGGTTTCTACCTTTGTTTGACCCTTTAGGCGGTATCTACCTTGAGTTGACCCTTCAGGCGGTTTCTACCTTTGGTTGACCCTTCAGGCGGTTTCTACCTCGAGTTGACCCTTCAGGCGGTTTCTACCTTGTGTTGACCCTTCAGGCGGTTTCTACCTTCATTTGGTTTGTAAAGGGGTCTCATGACGAGGGTTCTCCACGTCCGATGAGACTGTTTGATATTTGAAAAGAGGTCCTAGGACGAGGGTTCTCCACGTCATGCCAAGACTGTTTGATATTTTTGAAAAAGGGATCCTAGGACGAGGGTTCTCCACGTCAAGCTAGGACTGTTTGATTTTTGAAAAGGGATCTCATGACGAGGGTTCTCCACGTCCGATGAGACTGTTTGATATTTTTGAAAAGGGGGTCTCATGACGAGGGTTCTCCACGTCCAATGAGACTGTCTGATTTTGAAAAGGTTTTTTTTTTTTTAAGGGTTTCTCTTCCCCAAGAAAATATTGGTAATCTTTGAGAAGACAGCAATTGTCCAATTGACAAAATTTTATGACTTAAGCTTTAGTCATGAGATGTGCATTTTGATGCTGGAGGTTATCCAAAACATTCTTGCAACATGCAAATGTGATCACAAATCCCTTGCATGGAAAATCTGGATCAACAGTTTGAAAATTCCCAAAAAGAGTTTGCTCAAAACATCAATTGGAATATTTCTCGACAAGGAGGCCAACTCACCTGTTTTGAGGTGATGATTTTTAGGGGATGCACTCAATTCCCTACTGACCTGTGCCTAGGTTTTAGGCTCATTCGCAGCGCATACATTTTGATCGGTCGGGAGGTCTTCCACGGGACCGTAATGTTGGGCTTGGATATTGGTTTTCAAGGGGGACCCGCTTTGGAGTCGGGGCCATCGAATGAAAATCTTCACCATCTGCTCCGGGTTTACAAGTCAAGAACCCTGCAAAATGAGAAAGAAAGAGTCTTGCTCGTACTTCTTCGAGCTAAGCTATATGTTAACCCAAGTGTCTTAGTCAGAGAAGACTGTTTCAGGGTTGTAACATTGGTAGGATTGGGGACCGAAAAAGGCTTGTTTTTGGCCCAGAAATCACGAAGGATTTGACATTGGTGATCATTGCAAATTTGTCACATGTCTTTTCCATCCTGCATCTTCCATTTTTGAGGTGTACAACCGCTTTTGATGTGTGCACAAGTCCTTTAGAGAACGTCTCTTGTGGTATTAAGAGATTGACAATTCTGTCTGTGTTTTTGCACCACTGCTGACATCATTTGGGGAGCAGTCTTCTTGATCTGACTCCTTTATGGGTTTTTCTCTCTTCCCAACTAGGCTTTATTGGGGATCAATCAAACAGTTTTCACGAGCATCGGCCTTGCTTTTACCAGGTACTTTGCTTTTTCTTGATGCTGGGGATTTTTTTCTTTGTTGAAATCCCGCCTTTTCTTTTCCTTTGGAACTACGATGTTCAGAAAATTGTGCTAGATATACAACTTGAATCATAGCACATTTAAACGCCGATATGAAATTTTTCTATAAATCCCATCTCTTGATTTCTTCCGTTCTTGGAGTGATGCAGTTTCTATCTTGAAACATCCCATGATCACCAACAGGGGTTTATGAAATGAATTCGCAGGCTCAACTTGGCTGTGCAAAGGATATGGTGTGTGGGATAGAGAATGAATGCTTCTCGTCATCCTATGGCACTTGGATTGCCATATAAACAACACACAAAGATTAATGTTAGTCCGAGCAAGAAAATTTCTAACCATTTTCTCCTGATGCTGCTGGACTTATTTCCTTTTTGCCCCGGTGTGGGGTGGTTCTTGACAGGGTTAAGAATGAAAACCGCCGTTCAAGGGGGTTATCAACGGTCACCTGTAGTGTTTGGGGGATATGAAACGAATGCCTCCGTCGTCCCAACCCATGTAATCGCTGCGAATGGTCCCTACTTCCGTAGGTCCAGATTCTGCTGTCTTATCCGCTCCATTTCTCTCTTAAGTGTGTATAGGACGTGTTTGGACTAGGCTTTGCCTCTCGTCTTTTGAGAAAACGTCCTTTTGAAAGTTTTGAACAACTTTTGATTGGAAAAATCTCTTTCGTTTTCTCCAAAAATTTTACCCGCCAAGGGGATTTTATGATGCACAACGCATGTTCAGATAACCTCATGTTTCAAAACATGAATGCCAATGAAGTTAGAATCCTATGTCTTTTCTAGACATCAGATTATAAAAGCTTTTCTTTTCTTCTCTATTTTTTTATTCAACATCTTCAAGGGATTTGGGAGAGGGATACTTACCTGTCCCTCGCGGCTGGAGATCCCTGAAAATGCAGAAGAAACATGTTATTGTTCGTTCATGCATTTTTCAAAAAATTAGAACGATACATCTTACCCTTGGTCATGTACTCTAACGAGTAGTACATGGGATGTAAAAACCTGTTCGTCTGTAAGGCGATTCCCCTGTCAAGGATAAATAACGAGTATCAATTCATATTCTCAAATTCAAGACAAATTGGAACGATACAACTTTACTCTTGGTTCTCATCCCGTTCTGATGTTGCGTATTGATATGAACAACATCTATCAAATCCGCCTATCCATTCTTGGAGTGTTTGCAACATCAATGGTTCATCTGCCCCCAGTTAGGCAACGTCTGTTCTGTTATTCGAACAAATGGCTCCTTGAGTGATTTATCCACGTTTATCACCTGAGAAGGGAAAGAAAGGAGACATTACTTCGGTATTCGATTGAAGATCGTTTAGGAACGATACATCGTTTTACCAAATAGGTGGATTCGCGGCCAAACGTATTTCGTATTGTAGGGGTAGATCCCATTATACTCCGCGGGTAATAGTCATTGTTCGGGGAACTTGCTCCACGGATTAAGCGATTAATCCACGGCCCTCGGCTTGAAGATGCTCAAAGGGTGATGTTGACACTCACGCGCAATTAGTTCTAGACATTAATGAAAGATGTTCCCGTGGGAACCTTACAGTGCGATCAACAACATATTCAATAGGAGTGTTCCACCCCTTTCGTCTAAGCATTTTTCATCGAGTAACCATGCCTTGCATCAGACGTTTGGTCACCTGCCTTGCGTCACCACTGCGATGGCCCTCCGGCTCCAAATTGATCGAGCCAAAGATTGAACTCATCGCCAAGGAAATTGCTCGGGTCTTCGAGCCATTGATGTTCAAGTTGGGTATCAACAATTGTTGGGGGCAGATTTCTTTCATCGCCTTCATTGTGAGGGACTGGAGTCTTTGAGCTGGAACCTTCATCATTGCCCTGTTGGGGTCGAGACATACATTCCTGAAGAGTATTGATCCAAGTGTCCAGCTCCTTATCAAGGAAATCGCCTGTTCTTTCTAGCCCTCGGTGCCCATATTGGGTGTCGTCGACTGCAGGTGAGGGATTCCTCTCTTTGCTCTCGCCATGAGCAATTTGATCCCTCGAATTGGAACTTCCTCCAATGACCGGCAGGTTTATATGTGCACTCTCTACCAATGCCAGATCCGCTTCAGGGACAACATTAATGACCGAATCGCGCTCAAACTGAGGAATCCCTATGTGCTGGAACTGTGGTATATACTCTTGAGGAGTATTGAGATAGCTCGGCGGAGCATTCTGATTTGGGTTAGAGGAGTCGCTGACACGACTGCTGGTCCCGTCATTGCTGAAACGCGGTTGGGTGCTCTCGGCCCTCCAATCATCGTGGTTGTAACTCTGCCCGGAACTTGAGCTCCAACTGGCTTTATGATGGTTTAACGCTATCCTTCCATCCCTTAGCAATCTCCTATAGTACTTGAGGTGAGACTCGACGTTAATTCTAGAGAGCCCCGGCACATTCATAATCTCGAGTATGCGTAGTGGGCTAGCCGAATCAACTCCCAGCTCTCGAATTGCATCAACAAATTTGGTGTGAAGTTCATAGGTCCAGTAAAACCTTGTTCTCTTATCACCCAAAATATCGTCAATACTTCGGTAGCTATTCTCTACGGGATCTAGTCGTTTCAAAAGTTGTCCGGGGAGGGACTCACCGACTTTGGATTGGCTGGCTGCGACAGCGAGTTCGTCATTGAGAGAACTCCCCCTGTGATGATTCATATCCCATTTCTCAGAGGATGTTGGTGTTGATCCTATGGTGTTGACTTGCTCATGCAGATCTCCGGCGGTATCTGGCTGTGTCGGAAAATGCTGTGGAGAATACGGTAACAGCTGAGCGTTATTCGTCAACAGGGATGGTTCATCGAGGAACACCTCGCCGAGGACAACAGGATTACCACAATTAAGGCAGGTGGCCTTGGTCAGAGCTTCCTTATATCTCGCGCTTTCAGCTTGAAGCTTCTCATTCTCCTCCTTTAGGACCAGTAGCTCATGGTCTGCGTATTGCTGTTTCACCCGGGTTCGTTTGTTGGCGAACCAAAACTTGACCTTCGAAAGCTCCAATCCTATCTTTCGGCTCAACTCCATTTTCTGTTGTCTGCTTGGAGTGGGGCATTCATTGAAGAAAGCTTCAAGCTCTCGGATTTGGCCTGGAGTGTGGCGTTGTAGTTGCTTCCTTTTCCGACTCCGGTCATCATTGTATACTCCTTCTTCGTAGCTGAAACCTAGAATTTCATCGCTGGAGGAGTCAGTTTCTATGGCCTTCGGGCAGGATTCAGCTCCAGGATCTTCAAAGTCTCCCAGCAGTTCGTGCTCAGAAATGTCCAGGTCGGGCGTTTCTAGCAGATGGGAATAACTTTTAAACATGATGGATCGGGGTATCTCAGGCTGATCAAGTTCACTCAGCTTTTTCAATTCGCTCTTACGTGTTTGCTCACTCTAGAAATTTTCTCAAGTGATTGTGCGTGTCCTGGAACCATCCTTCAGGCTGCATATGAAGACCAACAAGCAAGCGCTCCTCCCGAGATTCTGCAATTACTCATCGTCTGTATTCCCCTTTCTTTTTCCTCGTGATAGGATCTCAAACTCTCTTGCATTGATTCGGTTTCATCGAGTATTGCGCTCGTCCCCTAGTTCAGTCTTCAAAGTGGTGGGTCTACAATCTTTCGGCGCCTTTTATGATTTGCTAGGCCCGAGAACGTGGGGAGCAGCGGTGGACCCGCAATTAATGACTCCGTTTAATTCATTTAGCTCCATGGGAATTAACGCTATGACCTTCTCTCAACCCCTTTTCATCGTTCAAACGAAAGTGACATTTTCCCTGTGCATGCTGTTACTCTTCATTTCAGCATCCCGGGCACTTGGTGAGGAATGAGTTCGTGGCCACTCAAAATTTTAAAGACCGTCTCTGGTTTCAGACTTAATCTAACAAGGGGTCATCACAACTGAGCATGACGATGTTCGTCGATAGCGTTGGTTTTAATATAGAATTAACTATAGTCATTAAAGAAAAATGTTCCCGTAGGAACTTTACAACGGATAAAATGAGTGATCTACTCGTGAACATGTTCTTCTTTCTATGGGTGTTCGTGGTGACCGACCCATCGTGCCCCGAGTCAGGTGCTAGATCATGGCTATCCAAGCATGCCAGCTTCCCACTGATTGAACAAGGTATCGAGCCCCTCATCGAAGAAATCGTCTGTCGTGGGTTGACCAGCGGCAGGCAGAGCACCAGCCGACTGCTGCTCGAATGGAGGAGTGTGCACTCGCTGTACTTGTGACACGCGCTCTTGAGAAGTGTTGAAATGGCCCGGGAGGACATTCTGATCAGCTTTCAGTTTGCCGGTGGTCGGGTTGCTAGCTTGATTGATGCTTAGATTTGGCCGGGTATCTCTTGATGCCTGAGCATTACAATGGCGGTCGCCCCTAGCTTTTGAGCTCGAGACGGATTCCTCCCGGTTTAGCTCCGCTCGACGTTGTTTTAATAGCTTTCTGTAGGCAGCAAGGTGATTCCTGACCAGCTCCTTACTAAGCCCCGGTACATTCATGGCCTTAAATATGCGCGTCGGAGTTGCTGAATCGATCCCCATTTGGTGAACCACGTCTAGGAATCTGGAATGCAGTTCAGGGGGCCAAGCGAACCTCCTCTTATCGTGGCCCAAAATTGCATCGATGGCTTGACGACTGATTAACTCATCTCCAGCAGGACCCGACCCTATCGAAAATTGTTGTGCATGAGGCTGATATGCTTTGAGCTGGTCGGCGGTAACATCCAGCTCCTTGAAACTGTAACTCCAATCAAAGCGATGCAAATCCCATCCCCCAGGAGGTATTTGTATCATCTTCGTAGGATCATCCTGCTCCTGCGTAACTCCGGCAAAATCTGGTTGAGCAGGAGATGCCCCGAGGGAGTAAGGTGGTAAATGAACGTCTTCAATCATTGCGTGAGGCTCATCGGGGAATATCTTACCGCGAGCGATGAGGTTATCGCAATGAGGGCAAACGGTAATATTGAGAGCTTTTTCATACCTCATGTTTTCTGTTAGCAGCTTTTGGTTTTCTTCCTTTAAAATCTCGACCACCTGACGTTTGCGTTGAGCCCTCGATTTGGATCTCCTATTTTGAAACCAAAACTGGATCCTCGACTGATTAATCCCCAACTCCCGGCTCAATTCAATTCTCCACTTCTTTTTCATGTAATGGCTTTTACTGAAAAGGGTTTCCAGCATTTGGGTTTCCTCCTGAGAGTATTGGTGAGGACGTCTTCTTTTCCCGAGTTGAGCATCGTGGATGTCGTTGTCGTCGTCGCCGTGATCTTGATTTCCGTTGCCAGAAGTGTTGGGCTCCATGGTTTTGGCGTTAGACTTGATCTTGGAATCTTCGAGATCCCTCTGTGGTTCAATTTCTGAGATTTTTGAGTCAGTCGCCTCTAGCAGCTGACAGTAACCTCTTAAATATGTTGGATTGAGAAATGTTTGATTGGTTCTTGCCCACTCAGAGTTCTCCACTCTCTCCTGTATGCTCACTCCCTATAAAGTTTTCTTCGAGTGACTTTGCATGTTCAGGAGACGCTCTTCAAGCACCATTAGGCAAACGTTCCCCCTCAAGACCTTGAATTTCTCGCTTAGCTTTTCAACGTGATGGGACTGCCAAATCCTGTTAGGGCTCTCTTCGATAGTTGCGCTTACCTCCCACCTAACTCTAATAATGGTGATCCCGACAAATCTTTTACATCTTTTAATTGATGAGCCGGAAATCGCGGACCGAAACGAATCCAATGGTTCTCGTGAGGGGACCTCCTGCTTTACCCCCTAACTGGGCTCCACCAGCATTATTACTGAGACCCTTCATCATCCTCGAGTTGCTATAAAATGAGGAATTAATGTATGGAAGGTTAACGTTCTCGCATAATCAGCTTCTTCCTTCTAATCTCTCTGTTAAACTCGTCTTATTCTCAAGCCAACCCAACGCAAATGGCCTCCTCTCCCGTACGCACTTTTTCAACTGATGTCTTGGCCCAGTGGGAAAAGCTTTACAACCTACTGGGTCGCGGTTACGCGCACATAACCGATCATTCTGCAACCGAGGATGCAATCTGTGTCCTGCTCGAGGACCTTGATACCACTTCTCTCGAAGGTACTACACTGGGGAGGGAATATAGAACTTTCCCGACTCTCTTTGCACACTCCTTAGAGGCCTATCGTGTTGCTAATCGGGAGGTTCTCGTGGCTCGCGTCTTGCGGGCTCGTTATGAGGATCGATCTGATCATTTGGTGCTGACCAACTATCTGGTTGATAGTTACAAAAAGGCCGTCGAGTTTGCTAATGAGCGGGTCGCGACGTTGCTTCGCGAGAGGAGAAATCTGGTGGATCAATTGGCCATATCCCTGACCACCGGCGAGCATGACCGCCGCAACGTCCTGTTGAGGCTTCAGAGCGACTGGCAGGAAGAACGGCTCGACAAGATAACCGAGGACATAGCTCGCGGGAATGGACTGGTTCGGGACCTGGAAGTAGTCACCGAAGAACACGAGGCCAAGGTCGCCGAAGTTAAGGGAGAATGCAGAAGTCTTCTCCTCAGGCTTGCCGACCACAACATGCGGAGCTGGGAGTATGAGCAGAGCATTAATAACATGGAGGGTCAGTTGGGATCCTTTGTGTCGTTAATTAGGGCTCACTTTGGCTTTACTTTTCCACCCCGACTTGTATGACCTGCTTCTGAAAACCCTCCGCTGAGCAAAATAAATGAAAGTTCTCGTGTGTGTGTTTTAACTTCTGTATGGTTCATTTCTTCGAGCATCCAAACATCTTCAACTTGAGTGAGCCGAACCATAATAGCAATAAGCCGAGCAAATACGTCCTGATTTTATAACTCGCCCATGATCAGATGGAAGAATAGTTGCAGATTTGTCCAAGAAAAGATTTCTCTATACTACTTGTTTTTCACCTGCAAATAAAAAGACAGAATCAGAAGGAATAATTTGAAATAGAAAGCATAGACCCCTTTCAATCTTATGCTTGCTTGTGATTAATAAGGACAAGAACTTTTACAAGGGTTTTAATCTTGTGCGAAAAGTTTTTATCAATATTCCTCGAAAGAAAGCATACTATTGAAAGGAACGTAATTCACGATAATCGCTTTTGATTAATTTCGAGAGGAATGACTTACTCAAAAGTGCAAGACATAATAACGCGTTTTAAATTCAATTGAAGATATGGCATCCAAATTAAGGTCGTTCGCTAAGAACGAAAGTAGTTTGGACATCTATCTCGTCATTAAATTCAAAACAACGCCGATATTCTCGATCAATTATCGTGGATTACCAGCGACGTAAAACATGCATGGACCAATTCAAGTGTATAATTCCTTCTAGCGAAATTGGGGTTGGATTACCCTATACGACCAAAAAGGTCGTGCAAGATTTCCAATTTTAATTTCCTCTAAAGGAATTATAAACTTGACTTGGGAGTATTCGGATGATTAGAGAAAATGCCACCATCACATTCCCATGACCTGTCAAAAGAAATACAACCAAGTTCCATCTAAATGTGTACACCAATAGATCCCTAATACAATCACTCTAAGGGGTGAGATAGAGAAAGCCTCGATAAAAATAAACCCTATACAAGAGGACTAGTAATGGAAAATGAAACAAAGGAATGTGATCCTAACGTTTAAGGATGCCCCAAGTTCGATCTGTGACTTCCGGATCACTTGCCCCAACTCGTCATCTTCATTGGACGATATCTCAATAATGTCCATAGTAGGCTCCTTTGTTGCTCACTCGGTGCTTGTCATGGGATATCATCCTCTTCGTCTTCTATCAAGGACGTTTGGGAAAAACACACACATCTATCCTTGAAATGGCATTTAATCTAATCACCAGAATGCAATGAATGAAATGCCTATATTTATATGAACTGTAATAGATTTGAGGGATAGAGAGTCTTACCAACCAAACTCGTCGACTTATGTGCGGTTTTAGGTGTACCAACCGCCCAAAGACATGCGCATGAGACAAGTGATGGTGAACTTCTAAAAATCAGAAGGTTTGGCACCTAAGGTTAAGGTTCCCACTTCGAGTTCTGAAAAGAGCCGATTCCATTGCACAGCTATCGTTGCATTGGGACTCGATCCATAGTTCGAAGCGAGCGGAATTGAAAAGTGGATTACCCCGCGTTTTTCTTCACGGAGATTCCATTTTCAATTCCTTCTATTGTGTTCCTATAGGCGACGCCCGGGGTTTTAGGCGCGGTTGTGTGTGTCCACGTGTTGTGATCATCACAATGCAATTCATGCATAGCAGTTTATCAATCAGCACTTCAAATCATCCACACAACATACATTCCTACGCCCAACCTGCATAAGACAATGTTAATCACGGACTACACCCCTTATTTCTCCGATCTGCAAAAACATATAACCCCTATCATGAGCGGACTTACCTCACCTTCAAGAGCGCCTGCAAGGTTAGAAATATCACTCAACGTTTTAATTACGGCCTAAGTCCACTTGAGGTCTAGAACCATAGGTTCTAGAACAAAGGTCCCCAGCGGAGTCGCCAGTCTGTCGCGACCCTCTCGAGATTCGCCATGGGCTCTCGAGGGCTAATGGGCCGTCCAGTCTGGTCGGACGCGGGCCTCTCCCAAGGCCCGTTACCCAAATCGCAACGGAGGTATACGTAGTCGACCTTCAGTGTGGTCTAGTGATATGTGCTAAGTGTGCATGCCATGGAGTCGCCACCAATCATTTTTTTGGAGGGTATGATTGGACCACCCTATTGAATAGTCGGGAGTTTCTATTCAATTCTGCGATAACCAAGGAAATGGGTTCGGGGACTTAGTTACGTCAACTATCAAAGTTGACGCCCTTTCGGTACCTAAGTTGACTGAGTTTTCTGACTTAAGATTTCATACAGATGAGTGGGGTACGAGTCCTAAATCTAGGAGTTCATGCAGATAGGAATGACTATCCTGGCAATCACAATCAATAATAAAGTGCACAAATCAATGAATTCAAATGTACAAATAAATCACATGGCATTCCTAATAAGGCCATATTGGCCTAGAGAAGCATCAATCAGGCTTAGGGATAATTTAGACATGATTTTGCCCATCAGGGGCAAAATCGTAATTTTGAGACAAAGGGGACAATTTGCCCAAAAAGGACAAAATCATCATTTCGGAATGAATCCGGAGTCAAAACAGGTTTGGTCACTCAATTGACCCATTTCCTATTTTTTGGCAATTTTCGTGATTTTCGGGAATTTTAGAAACCGATTTACCATTCGAAGGGTAAAATCGTCATTTTCTAAAAATGGAAATGAAATGTGGAAATCTTAGACATAAGGTTTAACCACCCATCTGGCCCATCACCAAATTCTAAGCAATTTCCACAATTCATCAGAATATCAAAGACGATTTACCCTTTGAGGGGTGAAATCGCCATTTTGGATTAAATGGGAGAAAATCCCAAAAATGAAAACAAATCAATTTTTTGTCATTTTCAGCCTTGGACAATTTTTAGAATTTTTCTGCAATTTTTTCTCAATTTTTTTGTTTTTCTTTAATTTTTCCATTTTTTTGGCATTTTTGATTTATTAATATTTTTTTATATTTTCAGAAAATATTTTAACAAAAAGCATGTCTTTGACAATAGATAACACTCAACCAGATAAATAAGCTAACCACTAGACTGAAACAAATACATACAAATCAAGTCTATAAATGCAATATTTTAGAAAAATAATCCTGATATACAGATCGGGTACGTAAAACATACCGGATTGGACACCGGCCTTCAATCGCCCAGCCTCAGCCTGCGACCATCCCCATGCCCGTTACCTGTCGATCGCCATTAGAATGTCGATAGTCAATTTCACAAATTAAGACTAAAAAATAAAAATAAAAAAAATAAAAAATTAAAAAAAATTAAAAAATTGGACACTGTTCATGCACTGTTCCGACACTGTTCATGCACTGTTCCGACACTGTTCGGACACTGTTCGGACACGGCTCCGACACGTCCGACACGCCCGGACACGCTCCGACACGTCCGACACGCCCGGACACGTCCGGACACGCTCCGACACGTCCGGACACGTTCCGACGACGGGGTGGTGACCCGAGGCTGTTTCTGGGCTCCACCAGCGGCGCGTAGGCTCCATAAGCTCCGAGGGAGGAGGTAGGACTCCGGGGCTGTCGCCGGAGGCGATAGCGCGCTTTGGCGATGATGGATTTGGCCCGATCCGAAACAATCCCGAACCAAACTCCGAAACGAGTGGAGGCCGGAGGTCTTGGGTTGTTCACGGCGGCTTTGAGGTACGACGGCTAGCGACGACGGCGGAAGGGGGGGTTCCATTTTAGGCGTCCACGAAGAAGAAGAAAAGAAAAGGAAGAAGAAGCTACGGGAGAGGAAGGAGAAGAAGAAGAGGAGGAAGAAGGAAAAGAAAAAGAAAGAGAGAGAAGGAAGAAGAGGAGGCGACGGAAGAAGAGGGGGAGGGGGGAAGAGTAAAATAATAATAAAAATATAATAATAAAAAAATAATATAATAATAATATAATAAAATACTAAAAAGTAGAAATAATAATAAAATAATCAAAAGCGAAGACAAAATGATTAGTCTCCTTTTCCTTTTAAATGATGATGTTTTCACTCCTTTTTCTTTTAATCATTATTAATATTTTTGCCAAATTCAATTTTATGGTGATCAGAGAACACCTAAAATCGAACCTGAATTTTACTATTTTATGAGGTCCTAAAGTAAAGAAAATTAAAAATAAAAATACCGACTATTTGTATATATTTTTGTGACCTCGAATACTACTTTTTTTTTTATTTTCTTTTTATTTTTATATTTTTCGAAAATAATAATAATAAAAAATATGAAAAATATGAAAAAATATTTTTTTTATCCAAAATGGTCCCTTTAGCTTGGCCAAAGCTACCAAAGTTGATTTTGTAATTTTATGACTTTTTTTGATATTTTTAATTAATTTTAAAGAATAAAAATCACAATAATATAGATGGTCAAAAATCAGGTGTCAACAAAGGGCAAAATCGTCATTTTGAGAAAAGAGGCGGGACTCGAAAACCCAAACCTAAGAATTGGTCGTCTAATTGACCCTAATTCTCACATTGGCATTATCGGCCTTATCTTGCTTACACAGCAAAGGCGACTTACCCCTAAAGGGTAATGTCGTCAAGTTTCGAAAAATTGGATAAGAAACCCCAAAAATAGGGTTGACCAGTTGTCTGTGGTCAACCCTCGATTTTTGGGGATTTCTGGAATGTCTAGGATTTTTCCACAAATTTTTCACATTTTTTTGGAATTTTCTGGAATTTTCTAGCATTTTTTTTTTATTTTCTAGGATTTTTCTGATTTTTTTTTATTTTTTAAAATCGTTTTCGAAATTTTTTTTATTTAAAAAATATTATTTGGACCGGGTCGACCCGACCCACTCGGGTCGGAACCCGGTCCAGACCCGAACCCGCGAAAACCTTGATCGAAAACGACGCCGTATCATGCTTTTTATTTTTGGATTTTCCGGTTTTAATCCGACGGTCCCTGATGGACCACGTGGCTTGTCCGTGTCGCTTAGATCTGTTTACTAAAACCTACGGTCCAGATTGGATGAAGACTCGATCAGAGCCGTCTGATCAGATTACTTGAACCTACGGCCATGATTAGATCCGGAGACTTGATCTAGATCGTCGATTCACACTAACCTAAACGACGCCGCACGACCACTAACCTACACGACACCGTTTCAGTTTATTTTTGATTTTCTGATTTTAAAACATTTTCGGATAAACCTAATTACTAATCGGACGGCCACTAGAATTTACGTTCGCTTTATTTGAGCCGTCCGATCCTTTTTATTTGAATAACAGACCCAACGGCCGTGCTGACTCGACACCACGTGGACCAATGGCCGAATGCCAACTAGGACTTTGACCGGTTGACCGCGCCATGTCAGCTTCGTCTTCAACCTCGCGACTCCGGCAGAATGGACGGCTGTGGCTCTCCGACGATGATCTGACGATGAACTCTCGATGAAACCTCATGAAACTAACGGCAATCGACTCGCAATCGCCTCTATTCTAACATATCTCAAGATTACGCGAATCCATTCACGGGGCCAAGCACGATCGAACATGAACCAGTACGTACACATACACTCAAATCGCTCGATTCATGGCGTAATGAACCAACTCATTAACAGGGAAGCATCATTCAATGTTTAGGAGACTTACCTCGAGCTCCGATCGAGCTCGCTCGGCCCAGATTTGGCTGGGGAAAGATGAACAGTGACTCGACAATGGAGGTTCAATTGGAAGACTCGATTGGGCGTGTTAAGACAAAACCGATGCAAACAAGATACGTGAAGATGGTCAGTGATGTTCAGGGAATGAAACGCACACATTAATTGTATGAATGATTAAGAAATGCGCGAATCGCCATGGAAGCTTTGAAGAAAAACTCGGGACTGCAACTCACCTGTTCTTGCGATTTCACTGGGCGCGGCCGGCGGCGATCGCTTCAGGGGACTCTGGACGATCTCTCAGCGACCTCGTGGAGCTTTGGTTTTGCCTCGGAAGGCCCAACCGGCGCTCTGCAATTTTGAGCTCCAACCTTCGACCACCGCGAGGGAAGGTGAGCTCTTTCTCTCTCTTTCTTTCTCTCTCTCGATTCAGTTTCTTCTCCTCGAACTGAATCCGTTCTCTTCTTCAACTGAAAGCGATCGCGAGCTTATATAGCTCCTGGGAATTTTGGCGCCGATTTGGGGAGTTCCAACTGACTTCCACAGCACGTGCTATCACGTGATTTTAGGTCCAAATGGCGTCGGGGAAGATGGGTAAAACGTTTAACTCCGTTTTGGTTCTCCGGCGGGCTTTATTTCGCATGAATTTGGCAAGAATCTGAGCAGTGCTTGCTTCTGTTGACTTTTACGAGTCTGCGACCTTGACCATCCAATTACTTTCCCGTCCGGCGACGTTGGGTGATTCTGTTGGTGTTGATCGACGGGGGAAGACGAGAGGAACGAAATGCCCACCATTCCCCTTTCAATTAGTCGCGAATTGACCTTCAATTTGGTCTTCAAAACTCAGTCGATCACCATTGATCTGCTCGAGCTCTTTGGGGAAGACGACACTGTAGCGGACCGGTTCGACCGGTCTGACCGGCGGTCTGACCGGTCTGAATCGGTTCCGAACAGGATTTTTCAAATTAATCCCAAATTAATGGGAAAAGTTTGCAATTGAACCCCAAAATCGAATCTAGAGCATGAATTCTATCTAGAAATGTGGTTTTACCCAAAAGTTTTCATCAATTTCTACAAAACCCCCAAATTTTCATTTAATTGGAAATTGGGGATCGTGTAATTGAGGGTGCAAATGATGAAATTGAGTCAAACCACCTGTTCCAATCGATTTAAAATGGTGAAATCCATTGGGTAGCATGTTTAATTTGCAATGATAGCCCTTGAATTGAAAGTAATTTCAATTATGCTTAATTTCAAGGACTAAAATGCAATTTTAGTATGTAATTTTGTCAAATCCGTGCAATTGAGCATATTGTGCAAACAATTGGGCTAAATTGAAATAGGGGATAGTCAGATTGAATGTCAAGATCTTAAAAAATGCCAAAATTGCAAATTAAAAGACTCAATTGTTATTTTTTCTTCAAATTCAATAGTACGGGTTACAAAGGAACACCTAAAATTGAATCTGATTTTGATTTTTTGAGAGGTCAAAAATAAAAGGGATTAAAAGGAAAAATATTGGATATTTTTCCATATTTTTTTGACCTCAAATGCTATTTTTCTTGATTTTTTAAGTATTTTTCTATTTTCCAAAAATACTAAAAAATATGAAAAATGTGAAAAATTATTTTTTGGTCAAGAATGGTTCCTTGGGCTTGGCCAAGGCCACCAAAGTTGATTTTGTAATTTTTTGACTTTTTATAAATTTTTTGTGATTTTTCAAAAATAAAACTGAAAAAGACCTGGTCAAAAAATCAGGTGTCAACAGCTGCCCCTCTTTGAGAGGAATCTCGTGAGAGATTTCGATCAAAGACAGGTGACACCTGAGTCTAGACCGACTCGACTAGGGAAAAGAAAAACGAATCTTGACACTCAATCTTTCTTATCCCATTGGTAAAGGCTTTGCTCTTCATTCTTTTGCTGACGTGAGAGAGAAAGTAGAGAGACCCACCTGTTACTTACCTGTTGATCGCCTGCCTGATGCTCGTGTGGCCTGCGCGGTGTATAGCGGGTTCTAGTGAATACCTAGGGACTCGTCTTTTGAGTATCCTAGGGCAATTAAACTCTAGCCTGTATGGTAGGCCGTACCAGAATGGGATTCCTACACTTGACAGGAACCTGTGAATGACGCACCCAGTCTCTTAGGGATTGTCGGGGTTTTGATCCGTATGGTGGATCGGACCATGAATAGGACTCCTTTCTGCTAGGAACCTATGGATGACGCACCCAGTCTCTTAGGGATTGTCAGGGTTTTGATCCGTATGGTGGATCAGACCATGAATAGGACTTCTTTCTGTTAGGAACCTATGGATGACGCACCTAGTCTCTTAAGGATTGTCAAACATTTTAATCCGTCAGTGGATCAGGCCGAGAATAGGATTCCTTTCTGCTAGGAACCTATGGATGACGCACCCAGTCTCTTAAGGATTGTCAAACATTTTAATCCGTCAGTGGATCAGGCCGAGAATAGGATTCCTTTCTGCTGGGAACCTATGGATGACGCACCCAGTCTCTTAGGGATTGTCGAACATTTTGATCCTATATTCTAAGGAATTAACTAGGATTTATGCAAATGAGGTGTGCCTAACCTTGAGGCTTTACTAAATGGGCTATTCTGGGTTTAGGGGTTACCTAGAACCTCACAGAAAGCAGATTCTGAAAATTGTCCTTTCGACACGCGAGGCGTTATTCTGGGATTTGGGGATTCCAAGTATCCTGCAGACAACTTAAACCTGCAAAAACTTTGATAAGATTCTTCTGGGATCTAGGGGCTACCTGAGATCTCGCAGAAAGACTATCTTGAATGTTGTCCTTTTGACATCGAAGGTGACATTCTGGGACCTGGGAGCTCTAGGGGTCCTACAGAAGCAAGAATGCTGCAAGCCATTCTGGGAGCCGAAGTCATCAAGAATCTTGCAAAAGCTCCAACCTGAAAATTTTCTTACCAAAGGCACATCAATGGTCTTTAAGTGATATGTGATGTCAAACTGACAGCACTTTATGACTTATATCATAGTCATGAAAAAAAAATTTCAATGAATGTATTACGAGGTTGGAGGTTATCCAAAACACCTTGCAACATACGGGAGTGATCAAAAGTTCCTTGCGGGGAAAGTTTGAATCAAACAATCTGAAATTATCAAAAGAGTTTGGTTAAAATGTCCAACGGAGTATTCTCATCAAAGAGGACTTCTCACCGTTTTGAGGTAATGGTCTTTTACCAAGAATGCACTCGAACTTCCTATCAAACCTGCGCCTAGGGTTCAGGATCATTCGCAGTGAATACACCTCGATCGATCAGGAGGACTTCCAAGGGACCGTAATGTTGGGCTTGGTCAACGATTTTCAAAGGGGGACTTGCGTGCAAGTCAAGGCTTTCGAAGAGAAGTCTTCAACGTCTGCTCCAGGTTTACAAGTCAAGAAACCTGCGAAATGAGAAAGAAATAATCTTGCTCGAACTTCTTCGAGCTAAGCTTAGACATTAAACCCTATGTCAATCCAAGTGCCTTAATCAGAAAAGGCCTTTCAGGGTTGTAACGTAGGTAGGATTGGGGACCAAAAAAGGCTTATTTTTGGCTTAGAATATGCGAAGGGTCTAACATTGGTGATCACTGCAGGTTTGCCGCCGATCTTGTCCCTTCTCGTCCAAAGAGCGTCTTTAGTCTTTGAAGTGCATATTTGTCTTTAGAGAACGTCTCTCTCATGTCAAGACGGCGTCAACATCTTGTCTACACTTTCGTCATCTGAGTGTGACATGATTTGGGAGCATCTTTCGCAGTCTAGTTCCCTTGGAATTTTTACAATCAGATCTCACTAGTGACCTATACAAAGGTATCATGCCACCTTTTGGCATTTACAAGATCAAACACATGATTCACAAGTGTACAAGTATTTGGATGAGCATTGGCCTTGCTTTTACCAGGCACTTTGCTTTTTCTTGATGCCCAAGATTAAATTTTTCTCTCTTCTTTCTTTTTGAGACCCCATCTTTTCTTTTCTTTTGGGGATCAGAATTTTCAAATGAATGTGCTAGATGTATAGCTTGAATCTCAGCACTCGAACATCAATCTAGGTATTTTTCACAAATCCTGTGTTTTGAACTCTTCCGCTCTTGAAGTGACGTCGTTTCCACCTTGGAATATGCAATGATCACCAACGGGTTTGTGAAATGAACGTATAGGCTCAATTGGGCAGTGCGAAGGGTAAAAGTGTATAGGATAGAGAAACGAATGCTTTTCGTCATCCTAAAGCACCTGAATTACCATAGAAGTTAAAATGACAAGCAACACACGAAGATTGATGCAAGTCTGAGCAAGAGAACTTCTAACCATTTACCTCCTGATACCTCTGGACGTACCTCCAGTTTGCCCCACTGTGGGGTGGTTCTTGACAGGGGTATAGAATGAAATCGTCATTCAAATGGTTATCAATGGTCACCTGTAGTGTTTATGATAGAGAAACGAATGCCTCCGTCGTCTCAATCCATGTAATCATTGCGAATAACCCTTACGTCCGTAGGTTAAGGTCTCGCTATCCTTACCATTCCACTTATCTCTTAAGTGTGTATGGGACGTGTTTGGACCATGCTTGCCTCTTGTCTGAGGAAACATCCTTTTGAATGATTTAAACAACTTTTGTTTGGAAGAGTTCATTTTGCTTTCTCCAAAACTTACCCTCCAAGGGGATTTATGATGCACAATGCATATTTCAATCATGTTCGGATAACCTCCAAGTTTAAACATGAATGCCAATGATATGACTATGAGAATTTTGCGTCTTTCTAGACATGAGATTTGAATACATGCTAGATTCCAAGAAGCCTTCAAATTCTATCAATAAGGATTCCGACAGTCTTGTAAACCTAAAAGATTAGGGAAGGAATACTTACCTGCCCAGCGCGGCTAGGGATTCCTGAAAAACATAAAAGGAATATATCAGTGTATGCTCTCGAATTTCAGAAAATTAGAACGATACACCTTACCTTTGATCATGCATTCCAATGGAAGTGGATAGATTCGCGAAAATCTGCATTTTTCTTAACAACACAAGATGGTTAAGTTGTTCTAAAATTTCTTAAAATTCTCAGTCTTTGGAGAAGAAGACGTGCACCTGACCACCATGACGTTAGGTCTCCTTGATCATGCGTTCCAACTTATCGCGACCCTGCTTCCTTGGATCCTGCAATATTGAACACATGCTAATGTATGCATAGATGCATGACATGCTTATGCAAAGACTATCATGAAGAGTAGGCTCAATTCGAGGCAGGGCATATGACCGGAATCTGATTTTATTTCAAGGGTAATATTTCTTCACAGCATCTGAATTCACAGGGTGCCCCAATTCTTCTCCCTCGGAGTTTACAAGAATTAATGCTCCTCCCGTGAGGATCTTCTTAACAATGTAGGGGCCTTCGTAATTTGGAGTGAATTTTCCCCCTGGATGGGTAGTACTTGGCAAAACTTTCCTAATTACCAAGTCATTTACTTCGAAGTTTCTGGTCTTGACCTTTCGATTGAACGCCCTGGCTACCCTCTTCTGGTAAGTTTGTCCATGGCAAATGGCTTTAAGACGTTTCTCATCTATTAAGTTCAGCTGTTCATATCTGTGCTTGAAATACTCTGACTCAGAGAGTTTATCTTCGGATAAGATTCTCAAAGAGGGAATCTTAACTTCTACTGGTAGAACTGCTTCTGTCCCATATACCAAACTATAGGAAGTTGCCCCTGTAGAAGTCCTGATCGACGTTCGGTAAGCCATCAAGGCGAAGGGCAGCCTTTCGTGCCAATCCCTGTAGTTTTCTGCTGTTTTAGCCAAGATCCTCTTGATGTTTTTATTGGCTGCTTCCACTGCCCCATTCATCTGTGGGCGGTAAGGAGATGAATTCAGATGTCGAATGCTAAAGTGATCCAGCAGACCATCGACAATCTTGTTGTTTAGGTTGGACCCATTATCTGTGATGATCGCTTGAGGGGTACCATACCGGGATATGATATCTCTTTTGACAAATCTTGCCACATTTCTTGCAGTGACATTCTTGTAAGAGCTGGCTTCTACCCATTTGGTGAAGTAATCAATCGCTACCAAGATGAAGCGATGACCATTCGAAGCCACAGGATTAATAGGCCCTATCATGTCTATCCCCCACATAGAGAAAGGCCAAACTTCAGACATTTGGTGTAGTTCGTTCGGGGGTGTTTTAATCTTATCCCCGTATATTTGGCATTGGTGGCATGACCGGACGTGCTGACAGCAGTCTGATTCGATGGTCATCCAATAATAACCTAGCCGCATGATCTTCCGGGCAAGGAGGTGGCCGTTCATGTGAGGCCCACACGCACCTTCATGAATCTCTTTTATGAGAATATTTGCTTCTTTGGCATCTACGCATCTCAGTAGAGTGGAATCGAACGATCTCTTGTATAGAATTTGTCCATTGAGGAAGAACTTGCTGGCCATCTTGGTTATGTATTTTCGGTCTCCTGACTGGCATCCTTCAGGGAATTCCCTTTTCAAGAGGTAATTCTTGATGTCATAGTACCATGGCTCTCCATCACATTCCTCTTCGATTAGCATGCAATAAGCTGGCTTTTCAACAATGCCGATCCTCAGACGTTCTATATCCAACCCTTTAGTCGTTGTAACATCGAGGCTAGGGTGGCTAATGCATCTGCGAATTGGTTGTGAGACCTTGATAGGTACTCGAATGACACTTCTTCGAACTTGAGTATCAATTCTTCAAGGTATTCATGGTAGGGGATGAGTTTTGCATCTTTCGTCTTCCACTCCCCTTGTGTCTGTAGAATAATGAGCATAGAGTCTCCAAAGACCTGCAATCTAGGTATCTTCATGGAAAGGGCCAGTCGTAGGCCCAGAATGCATGCCTCATATTCTGAAATATTGTTGGTACAAGGAAAAGTTATCTTTGCCGCGACAGGGTAATGTTGACCATCTGGGGATATCAGTACTGCCCCAGTGCCTGCCCCTGATAGGTTAACAGCACCATCGAAATACATGATCCACTTATCCTCTGCTAAGTTCAGAATTCGGCCTTCTGTGTTCGTTACTTCAGGGGATTCAGTGCTCGATGGGTTTTCTGCCAGCATGTCTGCTATAGCTCTTCCTTTTACCGACTTCTGCGGAGAACAATTAATGTCAAATTCAGATAACATTACTTGCCATTTTGCCAGTTTCCCAATTAAAGCGGGTTTCTCCAGGAGGTATTTGACGGGGTCGTTCTCTGTTATGAGCTGAATGTGAGATGTAGGGTATACTGCCTTAGTCTTCGTAGTACCCATACTGCTGCTACGCAGGCCCTTTCAACTGGTATATATTTTGCTTCAGATGGCGTGAATTTCTTACTCAGGTAATAAATGGCCCTCTCTTTTCCATCTATCGGGCTCGTCTGGGCAAGTAAGGCTCCCAAGGACTCTTGTCGTATGGTCAGGTATAAGGTCAATGGGTGACCGGGAATTGGTGGCACAAGCACCGGTGGTGTGATCAAATAGTTTTTGATCATTTGGAATGCCTTGCTGCACTCGGCGTCCCACGTTATTTTCGCGCCTTTCTTAAGCAATTTGAAGATTGGCTTAGCCACATCAGACAGCTGATTGATGAACCTGGCAATATAGTTCAATCTCCCTAGAAGGCTTCTCACTTCTTTTACTGTGGATGGAGTTGATAAATCGTGGATGGCCTATATTTTTGAGGGATCAATCTCAATGCCCCTGTTGCTGACTATGAACCCAAGGAGTTTCCCGGATCTTGCCCCAAACACGCATTTGTTAGGGTTCAGCTTTAACTTGTATTTGCGCAGGCGCTCAAATAATTTTCTTAATACCTGTATGTGATCTTGTCATTTCTTGGATTTAGCGATCATGTCATCAACATATACTTCAATCTCTTTGTGGATCATATCATGGAATAACGTGACCATAGCCTTCTGGTAGGTAGCCCCGGCGTTTTTCAATCCAAAGGGCATGACTCTGTAGCAAAAATTCCCCCATGGTGTGGTAAATGCAGTCTTGGGTTTGTCTTCTTGTTTCATGGAGATTTGGTTGTATCCCGAGAATCCATCCATGAATGAGAATAATTCATAACCCGCTGTACTATCCACCAATACATCAATGTGGGGGAGTGGAAAATCATCTTTTGGGCTTGCTCTATTCAGATCTCGGTAATCTACGCAGATCCGAACTTTTCCGTCTTTCTTCATGACGGGGACTATATTTGCAACCCAGTCTGAATATGGGATAGCTTCAATGAAGCCTACCCTAAGGAGTTTCATGACTTCTTCCTTAATCTTGTCTTCTAACTCGGCTTTCATCCGCCTACTGCCTTGTTTGACAGGTTTGATGCCAGGATCCGTGGGCAATGCATGTTCCACAATCTTAGGATCAAGGCCTGGCATATCCGCGTAAGACCATGCGAAGATGTCTTGATATTCTTTTAGTAGCTTGGTGAACTCGAGCCTTTCATCACGGGATAGGTGTCCGCCGATCTTGACCTCTTTGACGTTCACGGTGTCTCCCAAATTAATGACAATTGGTTCTTCTGAGGTAGGAGGCTTTGACTCTTCAAAGGTGTTCCAATCCCTACGGATAGACGCGTAATCCTCGTCTTCATCTTCCTCAATGTTATAGGAGTGGTTAATGGAGGGATCCGAATTTTGTAACAACCTGGTATGCATGTTTGAGATGATATGCCTGAAATGTCATGAGTATGGTTAGTTTGTGCTCAGTAAAAATGACATGCATGATTATGTAAAGTCTTTTTGAAAAAGTTTTTCGAAATAGATGTAGGTACAGATGGGACTAATCCTCATGTCATTGGATATCCCGGCCCCTTGAAAATCTTTTGAAGATTAGGAATCATATGGAAAATCAGGCCTCAAGCTTCTATATGGAAGACCATTATCATCATCGGGCTGATTCGTGGTTCCATATGTCCTTAACAAAACATGCGTGGTTTTATTGAATGCGAAATGGGCCGCGTTACAAGATGTGCTATTTGGACCAACGGCCGGAGATCCAAAGGCGTTTTCTTATGCGTTCAATAAGGAAAGAAGATACAGTGAAATGCAGAAAGTTCTAAACGCAGTATTTAAAGATGAAGGAAGAGTCTATTTACTCAGAAGAAGTGGCTTCACTGTCCAACCACTCCATGATGACATTCACAGAGTCATCTTTGAGAAAAGGATTTGTCAGATCTGGTTCCATCGGCGAAGTGATACCCTCTTCAGATAGCCATTTGGAGTTCTGGTCGAAGTAGGTATTTAAGGGATTCTTGAACATTCGAGACCTTCCCTTCCAGGTTGGAGAACCGATGAATGAGTTATTCGGGCTGTTTTCGCCTCCACGGCGTCCCAGGCTTTTGCTTCGGCCTCGGCCTGTTGCTTTCGGGACAGAATCATTCATGGGATACTTCTGGTACCCCAAGCCCATTTTATGTGGATTAGCCTTCAACTGTAGCGGGGCATTTATACCCTGATTATGTTTGCCTAGGCCTTTTTCAGGATTGAACCCGTATGCCAGCAGCATCTTAGCTGGTAGAAGACTGGCTTCTGAGATGTAAGGAGTTCTCAACTTCGACCCTACTGGGGTATGAACTGTTACTACCAACTCTAGGGAGTGATAGCTCGCTTCAGTTTTCTCTTCAGGCTCAATATAGGGAATGGCACTGTTCTGGTATGCCTGGAGGTCGACTTCCCCATGTACGGTAATCACCTTCCCATCTACAACGAAACGTACTTTTTGGTGCAGGCTCGAAGGGACAGCTCCTGCTGTATGGATCCAAGGTCTTCCTAGCAGGAATCCAAATGCACTGGGTAGATCCATTACTTGAAAGTTTATAGAGAACTTTGTCGGGCCGATGAATACGTCAAGCTCGATCTCTCCCTCTACAGTCTTCCTCATGCCGTCGAATGCTCTTACAGCTGTCTTGGATGCCTTGACCATCTCTTCATTGATTCCCAGCCTCCTTATGGTAGCCAAAGGACAGATGTTAAAGGCTGATCCGTTATCGATCAATACGTGTGCCACTCTTTTGCCGTTACATTGGGCAGAGATGTATAAAGCTTTGTTGTGCCCTCTTCCTTCCATGGGGAAGTCCTCGTCAGAGAAGCTCAATTGGTCTTTTAAGAGAATTGCCCCTACAAAGTCCCCTAGTTGGACCTCATTAATTGTTTCAGGGACATGTACTTCATTGAGTACCTTCAGCAGTGCGTCCTTGTGCTTCTCTGAATTGATGAATAGGTCTAGCAGGGATATCTGAGCGGGCATCTTCCTCAGCTGCTCTATCACTTCAAACTCACTGGTTTTGATGATCGATACGAGCTTTTCAGCATCTTCCTTTGAGACATCTTTTTTTTCGGATTCACCCTCTCTGGGGGCATAAAATCTTCCAGACCTCATTATTGCATCTACTTGTGTGGTCCCATAGTCCCAATGAACAGCTTTGGGATCATACTCTTCTACTGGGGGGACTTTTATCGTTACAGTTGTCTGATGAGGTATCTCTGGTCCTGACGTGTCGCTTTCTTCCTCCTGAGGCAATTGAATTACGACAGGCCTCACTGGGCAATCTTCTACCTTGCCCAGGCTATCCAGCTCATCCAATCTGATCACCACGGCCGTGGCTACTTCGATCATCAATATGGTGTTGTCGAGTTCTTCCATACCGTTTGAGGTTTCTGGTTGAGAGAGATCATCCATACCTCCCCATCCGTCCGGTATGATGTCTTCAATCTTCTGATAAAAGCTGGGAGGGGCCGAATATTTCACCTTGAAATTGTATCCTCCAGAATCTTGACCCAGGTTGTCTATAATTTCGCTCTTCTCAAGTGCGTCAACCATAAACTTGAGGTCTGCTAGACTTCTCCTCCTGGCTTCTATTTTTTCTTCTTCAAATTCTTCTTCTGATTGAGTGGCCGGCCCCAGATCGTTTGCCAATTTCTCACGTGAGGTACCACAGGTGCTACTATGCTCAGCTGTGATCAAGAAGTGGTTTCCTTTCAAAGATAGAGATGCTTCAATCCCTTCAAATTCTTCATCAGTAATATCGGACACTATCCCCAAGCTCTTCATCTTGTCGATACACAACTTCTTTTGGTCGGTTGATATCTCCCCTTCTTTTGGGTATGATGAAGCGATTGTTAGCAGGGTGTCCAGCTTAGGCACATCTATCTTCAGTTTAAGGTAGTCTTCTTCTTCTTCAGTGAATATTGCCCCTACTGTTTGGTGATCTGGCAACGGATTTTCTTGCACATTTGGGGCTGCATTGTCAAATTTCAAAATCTGACTATCAATTAGGGCTTGCACTTTCAGCTTCAGGACATAGCAGTTATCCACATTATGCCCTCTTTCGCCCATATGGTAGGCACAGGTCTGGCTCTCATCAAAGCCAGGATATCTTGCGGGGTTTGCCCTAGGTGGTTCTTTTGCCACCAAGTGTTGCTCCAGCAGCATCGGGAGTAGCTTGGATAAAGGTCTCGGGAGCTGAGAGAATTGTCTCTGGGGTTGCTTTCTTCTAGGCTCTTGTACCTTTGGCGCTGACCAGGATGATCCGCCTTTGGCCTGATTAGAATTGCCAAATGGCTTTAACTTGTGGGGATCTGGTATAAATGCTATGTCCAGTCCGGCTTCTCTTTCCTTTCTCAGAGGATACTGCTTCCTAGTAGGAGCTTCCTGAGGCCTTCTTTCTTTCAAGGCCCATTCCAGCCTCTCAGCAACCTTAATCAAGTGTGCGAATGTCTGACATCCAGAAGTGTTCAGTATGTCAAAGTATTCGTAGGGGAGTGCTTTTAGGAATAAGTCGATCAGCTCCTCTTCTGGGATTGAAGGCTTTACTTGGGTAGCCAAGGCTCGCCACCTCTGAGCATATGTCCTGATCGATTCGCCCCTCGCTTTTGAAGTTCGTAGGAGGTCTTTTCTTGTTGGGGCTGTAGCCGTGTTAAATTTGTATTGCCTGAGGAAGTCTTCTGCAAGGTCCTCCCATCCGTCATAATCCTCTAAGTCTAGCTCAATAAACCAAGCCAGAGTGGCGCCAGCCAAACTCTCTTGGAATGTGTTCATTAACAACGGAATGTAATCCGAGTAGTGCGCCATCTTGCGCAGGTAGTACTTGAGGTGGGCACGGGGACAGCCTGTCCCGTTGTATTTTCTCAGGAACTCTGGCTCCCTATAGTCAGGAGGAGTCTCTATTTTAGCAAAAGGAGATATTTTGTCGAAGCGGGCCAGCTCATAGCCTTGACTGCTCAGGCATTCTTCGATCTTGGCCAATCTCTTAGCCTCTGCCTCTGTCTTCACAGTTTTTTTTCCCTTCTCCTCCTTTTCGAGGTTGATGACAACAGGCGAGGCTTTTTGTTGTGCCCGACTATTTGGTTCATGAACGTTTTCCTCTGTATGTTGGGTATCCCTGGTTGCTTCTTTATCTGTTACATCAGGTACCATGGAAGGGCCTCAGTTGTTCTGATTGTGGGCGGTTGTCTGTCTAGCTTGGTTGGTCTCCAACATGGCCTTAATGTCAGCCATCATAGTCGCCAGGGCAGTCATCTGAGATTCCAACATGCCTACGCGCGGAGTCAATTCCTGCTGTTCCATTCTCGTCTTTAGGCGGGTACGGAAACGATGCGTTGGCAATTCCGTGATGAGAGTGTACCTGTAAAAAGATTTCGAGTGAGTACTTCTTTCATTTTAGCAAAAAGAAGCAGTTAATTCTTTCAGTTGCATGCTTCTTGCCAGTAGATGAGAAAAAGGGCTACCTTGTGAGCCTTAGCCTCATGTAAGTAGTTCTTTTAATCATTTCTCGACAAGAATTCATGGAATTGAAAGAAGCGTAATTTCTGACGATAGTTTTTATGCATTTGTAAAAACATGTTCACATTCATGCTCATGTGTTTACGATAGTATTCCACAGAAATGAGAATGTATGAGAAGGCATCACAATGCTTGCTTATTTTACACTTGACAGAATAGTCTATTCAAGTCTAGGACGTTTGAAGCCTAAGGTATCCTCATCATCCCAGTATAGATTCCCCTCTTCAGCTTGGGGCTCCTCGTCTTCTGAACACGACAGTGGCCCTATGTCTTCGGGTATGTAGGGCTCTATTCCAGGTACGTATGGCACGATGTATTCAGGTATGTAGGGCTCGACAAGGCTTCGTCGGATCGCTTTGAAATGTTGAATGTATTCTGTGGTGGCTCTATGAGTGTTCTCTTCTCGAGTCATGTCTTCTGGCCAACTTATTTCTTCAGCCTGGGAATTCTTCAAGGAGAGTATGATGGATGCCACCTTGGCTTCAAGTTGTTTCTTCTCCTCCTCCGTGAGGGTCTGGCTTGGTAAGTCAAAGGAAAAGACACAAGGTCGCGGTGAAGAAGGGATCTCCTGAAGTGCTCCAAACTGTCGAATCACCCTCCTTGGATAGTATGCAGTTGCGCCCGTGAATCCTAGCAAGGGGACCGGGCCTCCGTCATCGCAGGTCAATCTGACCTTGCTCAGCGTCGGCAACCTTAGCCGCCATCGGAGTTGCTCAGGTTTTAGGACTTCGAGGAAGTTCTTCCATTCTACAAAGTTAAACTTAGGAACACGTGTATGGGTTCTAGCAAACGTTTTAAGAGGGTGTGCATTGGGGCTGATTTCAGTGAAACCCATGCGGATGTGGAATTGTCTGATATGGGATGTGAACCACAGATACAGCAGATCACTAGAAGCTCTAAAGATTCCCTTTTTGCTTTTCTTGAAACGATTTAGGGAGAGGAAGGTTTCGGCAAGGAGGATGTTTGAGTAATCCCACCCACAACAGACTTGCCTAGCTACTATAGCCATGATAGGGTCGAAGGTGACAGTTGAGATTGGGAATAGCACAAAGCTAAAGAATGCCAAGATAAAGGCTCTACCAGATTTGGTTCCTTTAGAAGCAGAAAGGCGGGAAAATCGGTCTATAAGGAAGGATAGGGAAACTCTTCCAGAATTGCTTTTCGCATCTACTTTGACTTCATTTAGGTTTGTGTCAAGGAATTCAGCTACTTGACTTAGGGGTTCAAGTCCTATAGGGGGTCGGACGAGCGTAGGGGTGAATTCAACTCCGATGACAGCGCTGTATTCCTCGATAGTGGGAGTGATCTCTAATCCTTCCATGCAAAATGTAGCGGTGGTAGGATCCCAGTAGAGCGCCATGGCTTGAATAAAGGCAGGTGGGCACTCAATCTTTAGTAGGTCCAACAGGTATCCTAGTCGTGACTCCGCATACTTCTGGCTGGCTTCGCCCATGCCATCCCACCATGATTGGAGTTCAGCTCGGGGGATCTTGAACACTTGAATATCATTCTTTCCCATCAAGTCTAAAATATGCAAATGATTTTAAAAGGTCAATCGCCAGAAATTACTTTAAATGTATAAATATGCAGATGTCATGAAGCATGCATGAGCTAACTTGATTGCATAGTTCAATTTGAAGAAATGGAGATTAGGACCCTTTTTCAGGTCTTGAAAGCCTGACTCAAAGCCTAATTTGCATTTCAGGGAAGTGAATTATGCAATTTAGTCAGGTTTACTCAGTGACTAAAGGGAACAGCAATGTCACGTTCCATTGGTCAACACATCAAAGGAGCAAAGTGGGATGTACTCTTATTACAGTCAAGATGTCTAATAGAAGAACGGTAAAGAAAGGTTTTCAAACAAGAAAGCCATAAAAGACAATGGAACGTGAGGGTCTAGATCACTCTTCCTTCAGAAGTCTACCCAAATGACAGTCGGTCAGAAATTCTCCTTTAATCTAGGGTAGGGGAGTTATCTTCAGTGGTTTGGTCGAGAGGTTGTAGTTCCTCCGGCCACTTTCTAGTCCAGGGTAGGATGACTTCGGAAGCCTTCTCGGGTTCTACTTTCTTGATCGTGATACGCCTTGGCTTGGTCTTGATCGCAGGGCGTCTCTTCCTACCCCAAGAAGTAATCATGGGTATGTTCTCTTTGGCCAGCAATTCAGCCTTCCTGCGAGCGTACGCTTCCCTAGCCAGCTGGTTGCGACGTTGTCTCTTCATCTCCAGATAATCCTTCATCATTTCGTCTGATTGTTGCTTGAATCTGAGATTATCAACGTAGTAGCGGGTTTGACAGTCCTCAGCATACCCCAGCTTACGTCCAGTCAGTTCCCGACCATACACGAATCTAGTAAAGTGTAGCTTCGTGTTTGGTCCGGGGCGAGTAACTTTTCTCAAGTACTCGAAAGTTACCAACTCTGTTGAACTCTTAGGAAACAGCGACATCCTACCCCATAATCATTGTTGTTTCCATTAGTCACTTGAGTAATCTTCATGATGCGAATGCATATGGATGTATGCAATGTATGAGTAATATCATGGAGCAAGAAATAAAGAACATTTAGAAATAAATATCTTACCAACCACACTTTGGGGGATGTGAAATGCCCCCTGTATCAATGGGTGGTTTTAGGTATACCAACCATCCATGGACATGCGCATGAGACAAGTGGGTATACTCTAAAGAAAATCGAAAATCAGGTGAGGAACCTACGGCTCAAGCTCCCACGATCCACATGAGGCAGATTCCTCCCCAAGGGTACCTCCCCAAGAGGGCTAGATATCGCCAATGCAGATGGTAGGCGGGAAGGAATACGAAAGTCTCAAGTGCCATCAAACACAAGATCCTTTTCGCATCCTTTCCCTATCTAAGGTAACCTAAGGGTGGTTGCAGTCGGGGTTTGACCGCCAGTGTGTGCGATGTGTCGTGATCATCACAATGCAAAGTCATGCACAGCAGTTTGTATCAAACACCGCTTCAGTAAATGCATAAAGTAAACATACATTCCCAACTCCAACCTGCAGAAAAGATGTCAACAATCACGCCACCCCTTATTTCTCCAATCTACAAAAACATCTAACACAATGGTTAGCATACGTACCTCACCTTCGAGAGCATCTGCAGAAAACAATGTCAGATAAACCAAACAATTTTTAATGGGCTCAAGTCCTCTGGAATTCGTAACCAGAGATTCTGGTTTTAGAATGTTCCCCAGTGGAGTCGCCAGTCTGTCGCGACCCTCTCCCGAGCTGTGGAGCGGGAGCGGGCTAATGGGCCGCCCGATTGCTGGCTTGATCAGACGCGGGCCTCTCCCAAGGCCCATCACCCAAATCGCAACTGCTGGATATACGTGGTCGACCTTCAGTGTGGTCTAGTGACATGTGATGAGTGTACATGCCAAGGAGTCGCCACCAATCGTTTCGTGGAGGGTACGATCGGAAGACCCTATCGAATAGTTGGGAGTGATCTATTCGATTCTGCGGAAACCAGAGAAGTGGGTTCGGGGACTTAGTTACGTCAACTGTCAAAGTTGATGCCCTTTCGGTACCTAAGCTGAATGGTTTATCTGATCCTAGGATTTCATACAGACGAGTGGGGTACAGATCCTAAATCTAGGAGTTCATGCAGATGGGAATTGCTACCCTATCAATCACAATCAATAGAAATAAGTGCGCAAATCAAGGATCCAGTACATGCGGATAAAACACATGAAATCAGCGGGGTGTCCCTAATGAGGCCCTATTAGCCTAGAGAAGTATCAATCAAGGCTTAGGAATGATTCTGGCATGATTTGCCCATGAGGGGCAGAATCGTAATTTTGAATGATTTGGGGAAATTTACCCTTAAAAGGGTAAGTCTGTCATTTTAGACGAATTGGGAAGTCAAAAGGCAATGGAAATAGGATTGGCCATCAATCCAATCCATTTCCTATTTTTCGGGAATTTCCAGGATTTTTCTGGTATTTAAAAATGATTTTACCCTTGGAGGGGTAAAGTCGTCATTTTGGACAAAGATGAGAACTGAAAATCTCAAATATTAGGGTTGGTCGTCCACCTGACCCAAACCCTAACTTCAAGCAATTTTCAGAACTCGATTGAGACAAGAAAGACGATTTTCCCACTAAAAGGGCAAAATCGTCATTTTGAGAAAAGAGGCGGGACTCGAAAACCCAAACCTAAGAATTGGTCGTCTAATTGACCCTAATTCTCACCTTGGCATTATCGGCCTTATCTTGCTTACACAGCAAAGGCGACTTACCCCTAAAGGGTAATGTCGTCAAGTTTCGGAAAATTGGATAAGAAACCCCAAAAATAGGGTTGACCAGTTGTCTGTGGTCAACCCTCGATTTTTGGGGATTTCTGGAATGTCTAGGATTTTTCCACAAATTTTTCACATTTTTTTGGAATTTTTTGGAATTTTTTAGCATTTTTTTTTATTTTCTAGGATTTTTCTGATTTTTTTTTATTTTTTAAAATCGTTTTCGAAATTTTTTTTATTTAAAAAATATTATTTGGACCGGGTCGACCCGACCCACTCGGGTCGGAACCCGGTCCAGACCCGAACCCGCGAAAACCTTGATCGAAAACGACGCCGTATCATGCTTTTTATTTTTGGATTTTCCGGTTTTAATCCGACGGTCCCTGATGGACCACGTGGCTTGTCCGTGTCGCTTAGATCTGTTTACTAAAACCTACGGTCCAGATTGGATGAAGACTCGATCAGAGCCGTCTGATCAGATTACTTGAACCTACGGCCATGATTAGATCCGGAGACTTGATCTAGACCGTCGATTCACACTAACCTAAACGACGCCGCACGACCACTAACCTACACGACACCGTTTCAGTTTATTTTTGATTTTCTGATTTTAAAACATTTTCGGATAAACCTAATTACTAATCGGACGGCCACTAGAATTTACGTTCGCTTTATTTGAGCCGTCCGATCCTTTTTATTTGAATAACAGACCCAACGGCCGTGCTGACTCGACACCACGTGGACCAATGGCCGAATGCCAACTAGGACTTTGACCGGTTGACCGCGCCATGTCAGCTTCGTCTTCAACCTCGCGACTCCGGCAGAATGGACGGCTGTGGCTCTCCGACGATGATCTGACGATGAACTCTCGATGAAACCTCATAAAACTAACGGCAATCGACTCGCAATCGCCTCTATTCTAACATATCTCAAGATTACGCGAATCCATTCACGGGGCCAAGCACGATCGAACATGAACCAGTACGTACACATACACTCAAATCGCTCGATTCATGGCGTAATGAACCAACTCATTAACAGGGAAGCATCATTCAATGTTTAGGAGACTTACCTCGAGCTCCGATCGAGCTCGCTCGGCCCAGATTTGGCTGGGAAAAGATGAACAGTGACTCGACCTATCAAAAGGCTATGATCACATTATTCCACGACATGATCCATAAAGAAATTGAAGTATATGTCGATGACATGATCGCCAAGTCCAGGAAGGGACAGGATCACATTCAGGTGATAAGAAAATTATTTGAGCGACTGCACAAATACAAGTTGAGGTTGAACCCTAACAAATGTGTGTTTAGGGCAAAATCTGGGAAACTTCTCGGATTCATGGTCAGTAACAGGGGCATTGAGATTGATCCTTCAAAGATTCAAGCTATCCATGATCTAGCAACTCCCTCCACAGTAAAAGAAGTAAGAAGTCTTCTGGGGAGACTAAACTATATTGCCAGATTCATCAATCAGTTATCAAATGTGGCTAAACCAATTTTCAGACTACTCAAAAAGGGCGCAAAAGTGATATGGGATGCAGAATGCAACCAAGCGTTCTAGAAGATCATGAACTATCTAGTAACTCCACCAGTACTTGTGCCACCCATCCCAGGTCACCCCTTAACCTTATATTTGACTATACAACAGGAATCTTTGGGAGCCTTACTTGCCCAAACAAGCCCGGTAGATGGTAAGGAAAGAGCCATCTACTACTTAAGCAAGAAATTCACCTCGTCTAAAGCAAAATACATACCTGTTGAAAGGGCTTGGGTGGCAACTGTATGGGTACTTCGTAGGTTAAGACAGTATACCCTACATCACCATATTCAGCTGGTAACAGAAAATGACCCTGTCAAGTACCTCCTAGAGAAGCCCACTCTGATTGGGAAGTTAGCAAAATGGCAGGTGATGTTATCCGAATTTGACATCAGGTGTTCCCCGCAGAAATCAATAAAAGGGAGGCCATAGCTGATATGTTGGCAGAAAACTCACAAAATTGCAAATCTTTCGGAAAAACAAAGACAAAAGATGAAGTTTTGAACCTGACAGAGGATAAGTGGGTCATGTATTTCGATGGCGCTGTTAATCTATCATGAGCCGGCACTGGAGCAGTATTAATATCCCCTGATGATCAACATTATCCTGTTGCGGCAAAGATGACTTGCCCTTGCACTAACAACATCTCAGAATACGAGGCGTGTATTCTAGGCTTACGGTTAGTCATTTCCATGGGAATACCTAGGCTGCAAGTTTATGGAGATTCCATGCTCATCATTTTACAGACACGGGGAGAGTGGAAAACAAAGGACGTAAAGCTCATCCCTTTGTCATGAATATCTTGAAGAGTTGACACTTAAGTTCGAAGATGTGTCATTTGAATACCTACCAAGATCTCATAACCAATTTGCAGATGCATGAGCCACACTGGCCTCGATGCTGAAAATGACTGGTGGGATAGAAATAGAACCACTAAGGATCGGCATAGTTGAAAACCTGGCCTACTGTATGATGATAGAAGAAGAATTTGACGGAGAGCCGTGGTACTATGACATCAAGAATTATCTCTTAAAGGGGGAGTTTCCTGAAGGATGTCAAGCAGGAGACCAAAGATACATAACTAGGATGGCCAGCAAGTTCTTCCTCAGTGGACAAGTTCTGTACAAAAGGTCATTTGACTCCACTCTGTTAAGGTGCGTAGATGCTAAAGAAGCAAATGTTCTCATGAAGGAGATCCATGAAGGTATATGTGGGCCCCATATGACCGGCCACCTCCTCACCAAGAAAATCATGCGACTCGGATATTATTGGATGACCATCGAATCAGACTGCTGCCAGCATGTCCGATCATGCCACCAGTGTCAAATATACGGCGATAAGATTAATGCACCCCCGAACGAACTACATCAAATGTCTGAAGCTTGGTATTTTCTATGTAGGGGATAGACATGATAGGACCCATCAATCCAACGGCTTCAAATGGTCATCGCTTCATCCCGGTGGCGATCGATTACTTCACAAAGTGGATAGAGACCAATTCTTACAAGAATGTCACCGCAAGAAGTATGGCGAGGTTTATTAAGAGAGACATAATCTCTCGATATGGTACCCCTCAAGCGATCATTACAAATAATGGGTCCAACCTGAACAACAAAATTATCGATGATCTATTGGACCGCTTTGGTGTTCGACATCTTAATTCTTCCCCTTACCGCCCACAGATGAATGGGGCAGTGGAAGCGGCTAACAAGAATATCAAAAAGATCCTGGCTAAGACTGTAGAGAATTATAGAGATTGGTATGAAAGGCCACCATTCGCCTTAATGGCATATCGAACTTCGATCAGAACTTCTATAGGGGCAACTTCTTACGCTCTGGTATACGGGATGGAAGCTATCCTGCCCATAGAAGTTAAGGTTCCCTCTTTAAGAATTTTATCAAAGGGTAAACTCTCCGAGACAGAATACTCCAAACGCAGATATGAACAGCTGAATTTGATAGACGAGAAACGTCTTAGAGCGATCTGTCATGGTCAAGGTTACCAGAAAAGGGTGGCCAAGTCATCTAATCGAAAAGTTAGAGCTAGAAACTTTGAGGTGAATAACCTGGTGGTAAAGAAGACTCTGCCAAATGTTGTCCACCTGGGAGGCAAGTTTACCCGGAATTACAAAGGCCTCTATATTGTCAAAAAGATTCTCACAGGAGGAGCGTTGATTCTTGTAAATTCTGAAGGAGAAGAATTGGGGCACCTTGTAAATTCAGATGCTATGAAGAAGTATTATCCTTGTAATGAAATCAGATATTGATTATGTGGCTTGTCCCGAAATGATCCGAATCGCCATAACGATCATTACATAAGCATATCATGCATCCATGCATACACTAGTATGTGTTCAGTTTTGCAGGATTCCGAGAAGCGGACTCAAAATCGGATTCATCCAAATGGAACCCTAGACAGAAGGGTCTTCAACATCAAGAACCAGGTGATATGTATCTGTTCCATCAAGGGTTAAACCATCTTTCACTCACAAGAATGTCTATGCTATCCTACATGTAGGAATGACTGATGAAGACAGAAGACAGCAATGGAGAAGCACAGTAAAGTCTCTCACTTCCTGTAAGATGAAAAGAGTAAGAGAATGAACATTCACGTGCTCGAACTTAGAAATAAACCTCATTTTTGAAAAATGAATTCCTGACATTTATTGCACACCTGTCAAAACCGGAGGTTGTCCAAGCACGGTCCAAGTATATATGATGCATCATCGAAATCTCCTGTGGAGTAAAATGCCTGGAGAAAAATAAAGTGATTTTTCCAAAAACATAGCTTGCTTAGACTATCTAACAGGGATGTTCCTCCATATGGAAGGCAAACCTAATCCAAACACATCCTACATACACTCGAGAGATGAGAGAAGTGTGAGGATAGGAAAGCCTAGATCCTAGGATATAAGGGCCATTCGCATCGATTACATAGATTGAGATGACGGAGGCATTCATTTCTTCATCCTAAACACTATAGGTGACCATTGATAACCCTTTGAACGGCGGTTACATTCTTTACCCCTGTTAAGAACCACCCCTCATTGGGGCCAACTGGAGGTAAGTCCAGCAGTATCGGGAGGTAAATGGTTAAAAATTCTCTTGCTCAGACTTGCATCAATCTTCGTGTGTTGCTTGTCATTTTAACTTCTATGGTGATTCAAGTGCTTTAAGATGACGAAAAGCGTTCGTTTCTCTATCCTATACACTTTTACCCTTTATATAACCCAGTTGAGCCTATACGTTCGTTTCGTAAACCCATTGGTAATCATTGTATATCCCAAGGCGGAAGCGACGTCACTTCAAGAGTGGAAGAGTTCAAAAATATAAGAATTATGAAAAATTCCTGGGTTAATGTTTGAGTGCTGAGATTCAAGTTGTACATTTAGCATGTTTATTTGAAAATCCTAATTCCCAAAAGAAAGAAAAATGTGGGATCTCAACAAAAGACGAGAAAAAGAAAAAAAAAAGAGAGAAAAATCCAATCTTGGGCATCAAGAAAAAGCAAAGTGCATGGTAAAAGCAGAGCCAATGCCCCTCCAAATACTTGTACACTTATGAATCATTTGGTTGATCTTGTAAATGCCAAAAGATGGCATGATACCTTTGTATAGGTCACTAGTGAGATCTAGTTGTAAAAGAAAATCCCAAGGGAGATAAACTGTGAAAGATACTCCCAGATTATGTCACATTCAGATAACGAAAACATAGACAAGATGTTGACGCCGCATTAACACGAGAGAGATGTTCTCTAAAAACTATCGATGCACTTCAAAGACTGAAGACGCTCTTTGAACCGGAAGGGACCAAATCGGCAGTAAACCTGCAGTGATCATCAATGTTAAACCCTTCACGTATTCTGAGCCAAAAATAAACCTTTTTCGGTCCCCAATCCTACCTACGTTACAACCTTGAGAAGTCTTTTCTGATTAAAGAATTTGGGTTAGCGTAGGGTTTAATGCTTAAGCTTAGCTCGAAGAAGTTCGAGCAAGATCATTTTTTTCTCATTTTTACAGGGTTCTTGACTTGTAAACCCGGAGCAGATGAAGAAAATTTTGTGTCCAAAAAAGACCTAACTCAGAGAGTAAGTCCCCCTTCAAAAACCATGTCCAAGCCCAACATTACGATCCTGTAAAGACCTGCCGATTGATCTAAATGTATGCGCTGCAAGCAGCCCCGAAAACCCGAGTACAGGGTATTAGGAAATTCGAGTGCTCTTGTTGTGAAAAGACCAAGTCAAAGAATTGGTAAGAAGCCCTTTCTGACAGAGACAATCCAATAGAATGCTTGAAAGCAACCTTTGATTGGAAACTTCAAATTGTTTGGTCCAAGGATTTTCCTCACAAGGATTCTTCATCATCCTCGCATGCTTTAAGATGTTTTGGATAACCTCCAGCGTCCTAAGTCATTTTGCATAATTGTACAGGTTAAAATGAACCTTTACCTGCATTATAATTATCATTACCTCAAGAGGACTAATATCTTTTCAAATGAGGAATGAACTCTCAAGTCTAAGCTTCTATGAGACTCATGGCAGCCCTAGGTCCAAGAAGTACACTTTGCTTCATAATGAAGATCTTCATAATCGTCTCTCTGTAAAATTTTCAGTTTTTGTAGGTTTGAGCTTTCTACAGGATGCCTGGAGTCCCAAGATCCCAGAATGTCACCTCCCATGTTGAAAAGACAATCTTCAAAATCGTCTTTCTGCGAGATTTCAGGTAATCCCTAAATCCCAGAAAAATTTTATCAAAGTTTTTGTAGGTTTGAGCTTTCTGCAGAATGCCCGGAGTCCCCAGATCCCAGAATATCACCTCCCATATCAAAAGGACAATCTTCAGAATCGTCTCTCTGTGAGATTTTAGTTTTTGTAGGTTTGAGCTTTCTGCAGGATGCCTGGAGTCCCCAGATCCCAGAATGTCACCTCTCATGTCAAACGGACAATCTTCAGAATCGTCTCTCTGTGAGATTTCAATTTTTGTAGGTTTGAGCTTTCTGCAGGATGCCTGGAGTCCCCAGATCCCAGAATGTCACCTCCCATGTCGAAAAGACAATCTTCAGAATCGTCTTTCTGCGAGATTTTAGGTAACCCCAAATCCCAGAAAAATCTTATCAAAGTTTTCGTAGGTTTAAGCTTTCTGCAAGATACCTAGAGTCCCCAGATCCTAGAATGGCACCTCACATGTCAAAAGGACAATTTTCAGAACCAGTTTTCTGTAAGGTTCTAGGTAATCCCTAGACCCCGAATAGCTCATTTGGTAAGCCTAAAAGTTAGGCACATCTCACTTGTATAAGCCCTAGTTGATTCCTCAAAGTGTAGGATCAGCTTAGTGTTCGACAATCCCTACAGAACGGGTGCGTCATCCATAGGTTCCTAGCAGAAAGGAGTCATATTCACTACCTGATCCCCCTGACAGATCAAAATGTTCGACAATCCCTACAGAACGGGTGTGTCATTCATAGGTTCCTAGCAGAAATAAGTCCTATTCACGGACTGATCCCCCTGATAGATCAAAATGTTCGACAATCCCTACAGAACGGGTGCGTCATTCATAGGTTCCTAGTAGAAATGAGTCCTATTCACGGACTGATCCCCCTGACAGATCAAAATGTTCGACAATCCCTACAGAACGGGTGCGTCATTCATAGGTTCCTAGCAGAAAGGAGTCCTATTCACGGCCTGATCCCCCTGACAGATCAAAATGTTCGACAATCCCTATAGAACGGGTGCGTCATTCATAGGTTCCTAGCAGAAAGGAGTCATATTCATGGTTTGATCCACCATACGGATCAAAACTTCTGACAATCCCTAAAAGAATGGGTGTGTCATTCATAGGTTCCTGTCAAATATAGTAATCTCACTCTGGTTTGGCCTACCATACGGGCTAGAGTTTAACCGCCTTAGGATACTCAAGAGACGAGTCCCTAGATATTCACTTGAATCCGTTATACACCGCACATGCCGCACGAGCATCAGGCAGGTGAGCGACAGGTAGGCATCTCTATTCCACCTCTCTCTCTCTCACATCAGCTAAAACGAAATGAACAGAGCGTTCACCAGCAAGACAAGAAAGATTGAATGTCAAAATTCATTTTTTCTTTTCCCCAGTAGAGTCGATCTAGACTTTAGGTTCACCTATCTTTGAGCGAAACCTCTCACGAGATTCCTCTCAAAGAGGGGCAGCTATTAACACTTAATTCCGTATCAGCCTTTTTTAGCTATTTTTTAGAAAATTCATAAAAAAAAATTCATAAAAGTCAAAAAAATTACAAAATCAACTTTGGTGGCCTTGGCCAAGCCTAAGGAACCATTTTTGACAAAAAAAAAATAATTTTTCATATTTTTTCACATTTTTTAGTATTTTTAGAAATTAGGAAAATACTTGAAAATTCAAGAAAAATAGCATTTGATGTCACAAAAATATGGCAAAATAGTCAAAATTTTTCTTTTAAATCCCTTGTCTTTTTTACCTCAGAAAAAGTCCAAAATCAAATTCAATTTTACGTGTTCCTTTGTTATACATACGATTGAATTTGGTAAAAAAAATGTCAATTGAGTCTTTTAATTTACAATTTTGGCATTTTTTAGGATCTTGACATTCAATCTAATTGTCCCTTATTGTAATTTAACCAAATTGTTCGTACATATTGCTTAATTGCATGAATTGGGCAAAATTGTATACTAAATTACATTTTAGTCCTTCAAATTGAGTATAATTGAAATTGCTTTCAATTCAAGGACTACCATTACAAATTGAAATCACTACCCAATGCTTTTCACCATTTTGAATCAATTGGCATAGGTAATTTGGTCCAATTTGATCATTTGAGCCTTCAATTTCACGATTTGCCTAATTCCAATTAAATGAAAATTTAAGGTTTTTGTTGAAATTGATATGAACTTTTGGGGAAAACCATATTTTTAGATAAAATTCATGCTCTAAATTCGATTCTGAGGTCTAATTGCAAAAATTCCCCATCGATTTGGGTTTAATTTGAAAAATTACAATTCAGAACCGGTTCAGACCGATCAGACCGCCCGGTCAGACCAGTCGAACCGGTTCACTACAGTGCATCGTCTTCCCCCAAGCTTCCGCGCGGATGAACAGTCCTCATGCTGATTTTGATCGTCAAATTGAGAGGCAATTCGCAAATAATTGGAAGGGGAATGGTGGGCGTCTGGTTCCTCTCATCGTCCCTCGCCGATTGACACCAGCAGCACCCTCCAACGTTGCCGGAACAGAGAAAGATCGGCCGGTCAAGAGGCGGGACCTGCAAAAGTCAACGAAAGCATAACTCAGCACAAATCCATGCCAAATTCGTGCAAAATTAGACTTGCCGGAGCACCAAACAGAGTTGGAAGGAGTGCCCACTGTCCCTGACGCCGTTTAGACCATAAAACACGTGACCTCACGTGCGGACGGAGAGATTTGACTCCTCCCAATTGGCGGCAAAGCTTCTTGAAATTGAATATAGCCATGGGAAGCGAAGGAGAAGAGAGAGTTGGTTGATTCGGTTAGAGGAGGAGGAACTGAATCGAACAGAGAGAGAGAGCTCGGATTTGCAGTGCACCGGTTGGGCCTCTTGAGGCTAAACCAAAGCTCGACAAGGTCGTGAAGAGGTCGTCCAGGCTCCCAGGAAGCGATCGCCATCGACTGCGCAAGCTGAAGCCGCGAAAACAGGTGAGTCTGGTCTTCAAGCTTTCGCACTGTGCTTTAATAGCAAAACTCGATTCCGACCTTGATTCTTCAAGTTAGGGTAGGTGTTTTACTCTTCAATCATCCCTAACCATCATCGCATCTTCATTTTGCATCGACTTCGCTTGAATACCTCGAATTGAGTCTTCGAACTTAGCCTCCATCGCCGGTCCCTGTCCGTTCTTGCCTAGCCAAATCTAGGCCGTGCGAGCTCGATCGGAGCTCGAGGTAAGTGTTCTGAACCTCTATTGATGTTATCCTGTGACTGAATTGTCGTGGTTTGGAGTAAATCGTGCGATCGAACTTCCATGGCCGTACTTGGCATTTTGCATGATACTCGTGATTTCGTGAATTAGATGCCATGATTCTTAGATATGTTGAACTAGAGACTGTTGCGAGTCGATTGGCGTTGGTTTCGCGCGATTTCGTTAAGATCCCACCGTTGGATCATCTTCGGAGAAGCTCGGCCGTTCGTTCCGTCGGAGTCGAGAGGTTGAAGATGAAGCTGACATGGCGTAGTCAGCAGGTCAAAGATCCAGGTGTCGTCCCATAGTTGGTCCACGTGTTAGTCCAGTCAGCGTGGCCGTTAGGATCTGTTATTCGAATAAACAGATCGGACGGCTGAGATAAATCGAGTCTAAATTTTAGTGACCGTCCGATTAGTAATTAGGTTTATCCGAAAATGTTTTCAAACCAGAAAATAAAAATGAGTTGAAACGGTGCCGTTTAGGTTAGTGACAGTGCGGCGTCGTTTAGGTTAGTGAGGGTGGACGGTCCAGATCGAGTCTTGCGTTCTAATCTTGACCGTAGATTTTGGTAGGTCGATCAGACGGCCCTGGTCGAGTCTCCGTCCAATCAAGGTCGTAGATTTTAGTCAGTCCTTCCAACGGCCGTGGATTGGCGCTTGGTTCAATAGAAACCGTTGGATCTAGCGCAAATAATCAGAAAATAAAAAACGATGATACGGCGTCGTTTTGGGCGAGTGGTCCGCGCGGGTCCGGGTCTGGGCCGGGTTCCGACCCGAGTGGGTCGGGTCGACCCGGTCTGAATCATTTTTTGTAATAAATAAAAATAAAAAATTTAAAAATAAAAAAAATCAGAAAAATTCTAGAAAATCCTAAAAAAATGCTAGGAAATCCTAGAAAATCTCAAAAAAATATCGAAAAATTGTGGAAAAATCCTAGATATTCCAGAAATCCCAAAAATCGAGGATTGACCATAGACAACTGGTCAATCCTATTTTTGGGGTTTCTTATCCGTTCTTCCAAAAATTGACGATATTACCCTTTAGGGGTAAGTCATCTCTGCTGTGTGTGTGAGATAAGTCGATAGCGCCAAGATAAGAATTAGGGTCGGTTATACGACCAATTCTTAGGCTTGGATTCTTGAATCTCGCTTCTTTTCTCGAAATGACGATTTTACCCCTAAATGGGTAAATCTTCTTTCCCATTCCAATCGAGTCTTGAAAATTGCTTAAAATTAGGGTTTGGTCAGGTGGTCGGCCAACCCTAATATTTGAGATTTTTAATTCTCATCTTTGTCCAAAATGACGATTTTACCCTTTCAAGGGTAAAATCACTTCTAAATTTTAGAAAAATTCTAAAAATTCCCGAAAAATAGGAAATGGATTGGTTTGATCGCCAATCCTGTTTCCATTGTCTTTTGACTGCATATTTCATCCGAAATGATAATTTTCCCTTCCGGGGCAAATTGTCCCCAAATTTCTCAAAATTATGATTTTGCCCCTCACGGACAAATCATGTCAAAATTACTCCTAAGCCTTGATTGATACTTCTCTAGGCTAATAGGGCCTCATTAAGGATGCCACACTGCTTTCATGTGATTTATCCGCATGTTTTGGATCCTTGATTTGCGCATTTATTTTTACTGATTGTGAGTGATATGGTAGACATTCCTGTCTGCATGAACTCCTAGATTTAGGATCCGTACCCCACTCGTCTGCATGAATCTTAAGACTAGATAAATCATTCAACTTAGGTGCCGAAATGGCGTCAACTCTAACAGTTGGCGTAACAAAGTCCCCGATCCCACTTCTCTTGTTTTCGCAGAATCGAATAGATCGCTCCCAACTATTCGATAGAGTTTCCGATCATACCCTCCACAAAATGATTGCTGGCGACTCCTTAGCATGTACAGATACCATATGTCACCAGACCCCACTGAAGGTCGACCACGTATATCCAGCCGTTGCGATTTGGGTAATGGACCTTGGGAGAGGCCCACGTCCGATCAGGCGACGATCGGGCGGCCCATTAGCCCCTTCCTCCGCGAGAGGGTCGTGACAGCGTCCATATGCTTCTTTTGAAGACACTATCCTCAGTGATCAAATTTATAAGCTTCATCAGACTGGATATCTATTTTCACAAACTCAGATGCATTCACACCAATAAGAGATGCCAATAACTCAGTAGACACAACATACCAATAATCCGCAACTGTAAAAGTCATCCTGTTAGGGTTCCTGGTGAAATGAAGATTTGAATAGAATAGGGCCACCAGTTCAGGATAGACAGTTTCAGAATCAGTGTAGAAATTTACCAATTCAACTTTCTTAAACATCTCAAAGACTAAAATGTCACGACTGCCAAGATACTTAAAATCAACCGTCTTGTGAAGCATTACCTTTCTCTTCAGAAAGCTATTCGAAATTTGAAGATCGAGAGAGTTTTAATTTTTCATATTCTCCTTGATCTATTCATTGTAATACTTAGAAGTATACACACGAATGTTGAGTAATAAGTGTAAAGTCCTTCGTCTTAAGAGAGATCACTCAGTTGTAACCACTGAGCAATTAACTAGTGAAATGCAGTCCATTGACCGCCGGTGTGAAGAGGTAGACGTAGGCATGAATAAAGTCGAACTACTATAAACCTTTTGTCACCTTAGGTACTGATCGGTAAAATTAAGAATGGAATTGTCTCTCCATCTCAGCCCATGTCTGAATCGAATTTGCAGGCAAATTAGTGTACCAAGTGAATGATGTCTTTGACAGAGACAACGGGAACAGCCTCAAATACTCATTAGTCCCAGTTTCTTCACATTGTGCTAAGAAACGACCAACATGCTCTACAGTTGATTGGTCTTTTTCTCCTATGAACCAGCAAAGTCTGGTGTCTTGAAACCCCTTGGGTCTGGGATGATATCAACCCAATTTGGTGTGGTTTCCTGTACACTGATCTTGGAGCTCCTCTTTTGGCTCCCAATTGTTGCATGACCAACTCAGCTACTCGATCTGGGTTCCAAGGCCTTAAGTTTGCTGACTTATCCATGGATCTTGCCCCCTAGGGCCAACCTGTTGAGGCATATTCATCCCTTGATATTCCGCATTGAAGTTAATGGGTGATGATGGCTTGTAAAGAAAATTCTCTACTATGTGTGGATATGGTTGGGTCATAGGAGGCCTCACAGTTTCGACATTTGGTATGTTTGGTGGTGGTGGTATGTTCAACATCGGTTGTGGATTTAGAACAATGGGGTTAACTATATTACTTCAACGGGAGCAGTTCGAGGGAAATTATAACCGTTCACTCCATTCACTAAGTTTGCTGATGTTGGGTTCTCTAGCCTCGGAATGATCCTTAAAGGAGGTTGAAAATTTTTTCCCTCATTACCATTATACCCAACATTGGGAAGTCCCAATGCAAGAGGATATGGTATGGTACCTAGAGAACTGGTATAAAAGGGTGAAACTTGAGAAGATGAACTATGGTGCGATATTATCTCATTCATAGCATTGATCACCATTGGCTTTATCACGTCGGTCACATGGCGCACATATGATTAGTAAGTTCATTCTGTTGTTCCTCGTACATCCTTTTCATCGTAGCCACCAACGTAGTATTGGGTGTTAGTGCACGAGTTTGTTCGTCAGTTAACTATCGTGGTATGCCGGAATCGTGGTGGTCTTCTCCATCAGCTTAATTGGCTGTTGAATGCTCTGATCGTGCACCATCATCAAGATTGTTGACATTGTCAATATGTGCTGTTTCTGGTTGGTTTTTTATTTTCACCATTTCTTCAAATTTTACTACGAGAGTCCCACCGGGCATGCAAAAAAGATGCTCGCTTGTTTTTGCAACAAGAAAAAATTTTCACCGAAATTCATTCTTCGATTTTTATTAAGAAGGTTCTGTGACTCAATCCTCAAAGAAGCATGGTGAAAGACAGATATGGGTGAAGATAGATGGACCGAAAGTAAACTTGAGATCAACAATGGTTTGAACTAAGTTACAATACTCCTAGGAAAGCTTGTAAATGACTGGAAAAGCAAACTGGTTTGCAGAAAATAAAGGTGCAGGAAATGTAAAGGACATTGAAAGCTAAATTGCATAGGAAATTGAGTGTTTTTACATGTGTTGTTGATTTATCTCCTTCTTCTTTTCTTTTGAATATTTGTATCTCCTCGACTCTTGCAACCGCTCAATCAGTTATCTTTGTATTTTCAAATCTTGAATCTTGGCACCTTCCATAACTTTCTTTTTGCCCATGTTCTTCACCGCTTAGTCCGTCAAAAGTTGGTTATGAACTGCTTCAATGATCTTGAATTTGAATCACTTTGAGTAACTTCTGTTCCCATGATCTACTCATGCCCATCATCTTGATTTCTTGTTTGTAACTCCTCGTGATCGTGGCTACTTTAATGGATTTGTAACTTCCTTTACATTAGTAAGCCTTTGTCGCTAATCCTCTATGTTGTTCGGTAAGTTACTGAATCATACCCAGTTATCGAGCTTCGGGAAGTTTTCATCTCACTGCCCATTTCTCGGATCTCAGGATTTCGGAACTTTCATCATGTCAACACCAACTTGCCGATCTTCGGGAAATTACTTGACTTCCTCCTTTTTCCTGAATCGAGAAATAGCGACCCTTATGCTCGCTCGGTATTTGCGTTTTTATTTAGGTGTCAACAGATGTCAAGAACTGCTGAGTGAGATTTTCGATATCGATGGTCAGTGTTTTTTTTGCTGTTATTTGACTTTCTAGCTTCATATGAGACTCTGAATAAGACTGAGAAGATGGAACTCGGTTGTACTTGTCTATTATGATCGCTGGAGTGGCAAGGTTCATTCCCACTCTAACAATGCTTGGATGCGTTACGTACTTCTTTTCAATTGCATGGCAAGTAAAGAAAATTCCTTTCGGATGATCGTTTTGACTGTGAATAGCGTTTAGAATTAAGACTCTCTCATGGTAGCTGGTAACCTCTCTTTTGTTACGCCGTTTGTTTAAAGTCGAGGCCACGCTCAATGCCTGGGGGACTGGGGAATGGGCATCGAGCCCGGCCTCGATTGACTCGAGCTCGATCGCTGGGCCTCCGGGGTCTTGGGCTCAAGACTCCGATGCCTATGCCTGTGCTCAGATCACTAGCCTCATAGGGAAAAATACAAATTTTCCTTTCCCAACAAAGGAAAATACTGTCTTTATCATGATAAATGACTTTTCGGAAAAATATTTTTCAGGAATATTGCATTTTTTCACGAGATAAACAAAGTCTAAATTAGTTTTCAGGAATGATCATTTTCTTTAATAAAGTTTCGAAATCGCGGTTGGACAAATGACATGTACTATTGACCTGAATAATAGTTGTAATGTGCCAATTTCTATGACCTCATCTATCCATATTTTCTTGTTATCCAATGCTTGGAACCGAAAAAAAAAATTATTTCCAGATAATGAAATGAAGAAGAAGAAACATGCAGTACTCTTTAGGATGCGCATGAAAGCCATTCAGAAATAGTTTCTGCAAAGAAATATATTTCTGGAATAGGTTTGGAACAGAAACTCATTTTGTAACACAATTCTATTTTTATATTTCTGGAACAAGTGTTGACACCTGATTTTTGACCAAGTCTTTTTCAGTTTTATTTTCGAAAAATCATAACAAATTCATAAAAAGTCAAAAAATTACAAAATCAACTTTGGTGGCCTTGGCCAAGCCCAAAGAACCATTCTTGACCAAAAAATAATTTTTCGTATTTTTCACATTTTTTAATATTTTTTAGAAAATAGAAAAATACTTAAAAAATCAAGAAAAATAGCATTTGAGGTCACAAAAATATGGAAAAATATCCAATATATTTATTTTTAATCCCTTGTATTTTCGACCTCACAAAAAATCCAAAATCAGATTCAATTTTAGGTGTTCCTTTGTAACCCGTAGTATTGAATTTGAAGAAAAAATAACAATTGAGTCCTTTAATTTACAATTTTGGCATTTTTTAAGATCTTGACATTCAATCTAACTATCCCCTATTTCAATTTAGCCCAATTGTTTGCGCAGTTTGCTCAATTGAACGAATTTGACAAAATTATATACTAAAATTGCATTTTAGTCCTTGAAATCAAGCATAATTGAAATTACTTTCAATTCAAGGGCTATCATTGCAAATTAAACATGCTACCCAATAGATTTCACCATTTTAAATCGATTGGAACAGGTGGTTTGACTCAATTTGATCATTTGCACCCTCAATTACACGATCCCCAATTTCCAATTTAATGAAAATTTGGGGATTTTGTGGAAATTGATGAAAACTTTTGGGTAAAACCACATTTCTAGATAGAATTCATGCTCTAGATTCGATTTTAAGGTTCAATTGCAAAAAATTTTCATTAATTTGGGATTAATTTGAAAAATCCTGTTCGAAAACGGTTCAGACCGGTCAGACCGCCGGTCCGACCGGTCGAACCGGTCCAGAACAGTGTCGTCTTCCTCAAAACGATCGTGCAAATGAACAGTGACAGGTCGAATTTCCAAGACCAAATTGAAGGACAATTCACGACTAATTGAAGGAGGAATGGTGGGCGTTTTGTTCCTCTGACCTTCCCCCGTCGATTGACACCAACGGCACCATCCGACGTCGCCGGAGGAAGGAGTAATCGGCCGGTCAAGGACGCGAGACCTGCAAAAGTCAAACAACGATAAGAACAGCTCAAATCCATGCCAAATTCATGCGAAATGAGACTCGTCGAGGGACCTAATGAAGCCGAACGGAATACCCAGCTTCTCCGTCGCCGTTAGCATGTCATTTGGCACGTGATGACACGTGAGTTGAAGAGGGCAGAGGATTCCCCGTTCGGCGCCAAAACTCGAAGGGCTATATAAGCCTGTGGGAGGGCTTTCAGTTAGAGAACGGTTGGTTCAGTTCGAAGGAAGGGAACAGAATCGCGCGAGAGAGAGAGAACACAATAGAGAGCTCGTTCTCCGACCCCTGTCGTCGAGAACTTGAGCTCGACTGCAAGGCGTCGGTTGGGCCATCTCCGGCCAAACCAAAGCCAGGGAAGACCATCTAAAGTTCGCCCAGAGCGTCAGGAAGCGATCGCCACCTGCCACGCCTCGCGAAATCGCAAGAACAGGTAAATCATAGCTTCGAGTTCTTCATTGAGCTTCAATGGCAGACCTTGCATTCCTTGCTCAATCATGCAATTAATGTGTGCGTTTCATTCCCCGAACATCACTGACCACGCTTGCATCTCCATTTTGCATCGACTTTGCTCGCATACCCTGAATCGAGTCCTCCGATTTAGCCTCCATAGCCGATCCTTGCCCAGCCAAATCTGGGCCGAGCGAGCTCAATCGGAGCTCGAGGTAAGTCTTCTGAACCTCCATTTATGCTATTCTGTGACTGAATTTCTTTGATTTTGAGTGAATCGCATGATTGAGCTTCCATGGCCGTACTCGGCGATTTGCACGATGTTCTTGATTCTGCGAATGAGATGCTACGATCCTTAGATATGTTAAGCTAGAGACGATCGCGAGTCGATTAGAGTTAGTCTCGCACGATTTCATTAAGATTCCACCGTAGGATCGTCGCCGGAGATCCTCAGCCATCCATTCCGCCGGGGTCGAGAGGTTGAAGACGAAGCTGACGTGGCGCGGTCAACCGGTCAAAGTCCTAGGTGTCAGTCTGTTATTGGTCCACGTGTCGGTCTAGTCAGCAGGCCGTTAGCAGTTTGTTATTCGAATTAATAGATCGGACGGTCGAGAATAATCGAGGCTAATAAATGGTGACCGTCCGATTAGCAAGTAAAAATATCCGAAAATCATTTTTGAATCGGAAATCCGAGTTGATCAGAAACGGTGTCGTTTGGCTAAGTGGGAGGGCAACGTCGTTTAGGTTAGTGGGATCGGACGGTCCGGATCAAGTCCCATGTTATAATCACAGCCGTAGGTTTTAGTAATTTGATCAGACGGCCCTGACTGAGTCTTCGTCTAATCTGAACCGTAGATTCCAGTCAGACAATCCAATGGCCGTGGATTAGCCACGTGGTTCAGTAGCGACCGTCGGATCAAGGCTAGTAATCCGAAAATAAATAATGCGTGATACGGCGTCGTTTCGACCGGGGGCTTTGCGGGTCCGGATCTGGGCCGGGTTCCGACCCGAATGGGTCGGGTCGACCCGGTCCGAATAATATTTTTAAAAAAAAAATCAAAAAATGATTTTAAAAATAATAAAAAAAATCAGAAAAATCTTAGAAAATCCAAAAAAAATGCTAGAAAATTCCAGAAAATTCCAAAAAAATGTGGAAAAATTGTGGAAAATTCTTAGATATTCCAGAAACCCCCAAAAATCGAGGGTTGATCACAGACAACTGGTCAACCCTATTTTTGGGGTTTCTTACCCAATTTTCCGAGACTTGACGACATTACCCTTTAGGGGTAAGTCGCATCTGCTGTGCATGCAAGATAAGGCCGATAACGCCAAGGTGAGAATTAGGGTCGATTAGACGACCAATTCTTAGGTTTGGGTTTTCGAGTCTCACCTCTTTTCTCAAAATGACGATTTTGCCCTTTAATGGGAAAATCGTCTTTCTTGTCTCAATCGAGTTCTGAAAATTGCTTAAAGTTAGGGTTTGGGTCAGGAGGATGACCAACCCTAATATTTGAGGTTTTCAGTTCTCATCTTTACCCAAATGACGACTTTACCCCTCCAAGGGTAAAATCACTTGAAAATTCCAGAAAAATCCTGGAAATTCCCGAAAAATAGGAAATGGATTGGATTGATGGCCAATCCTATTTCCACTGTCTTTTGACTTCCCAATTCGTCTAAAATGACAGATTTACCCTTTTAGGGGTAAATTTCCCCCGAATTATTCAAAATTACGATTCTGCCCCTCATGGGCGAATCATGTCCAAATCACTCCTAAGCCTTGATTGATATTTCTCTAGGCTAATAGGGCCTCATTAGGGATATCACGCTGATTTCATGTGCTTTATCCGCATGTACTGGATCCTCGATTTGCGCACTTATTTTTAATGATTGTGAGTGATAGGGTAGCATTTCCCATCTGCATGAACTCCTAGATTTAAGATCTGTCCCCCACTCGTCTGTATGAAATCCTAGGATCAGATAAACCATTCAGCTTAGGTACCGAAAGGGCGTCAACTCTGACAGTTGGCGTAACTAAGTCCCCGAACCCACTTCTCTGGTTTCCGCAGAATCGAATAGACCACTCCCAACTATTCGATAGGGTTTCCGATCGTGCCCTCCACGAAACAATCGGTGGCGACTCCTTGGCATGAACACTCGTCACATGTCACTAGACCACACTGAAGGTCGACCACGTATATCCAGCAGTTGCGATTTGGGTAATGGACCTTGGGAGAGGCCCGCGTCCGATCCAGCCAGCGATCGGGCGGCCCATTAGCCCGCTCCCCGCACCTCCGCGAGCTCGGGAGAGGGTCGCGACAGACTGGCGACTCCGCTGGGGACTTATTCTAAACCAGAATCTCTGGTTACGAATTTCAGAGGACTTGAGCCGATTAAAAAGTTGTTTGGTTTATCTGACCTTGTTTTCTGCAGATGCTCTCGAAGGTGAGGTACGTACACTAACCATTGTGTTAGATGTTTTTGCAGATTGGAGAAATAAGGGGTGGAGTGATTGTTGACATCTTTCCTGCAGGTTGGAGTTGGGAATGTATGTTTATCTTACGCACATACTGAAGCGCTGTTTTGATACAAACTACTGTGCATGACTTTGCATTGTGATGATCACGACACATTGCACACACTGGCGGTCAAACCCCGACTGCAAACCACCTCTAGGTTACCTTAGATAGGGAAAGGGTGCGAAAAGGATCTTGTGTTTGATGGCACTTGAGACTTTCGTATTCATTCCCGCCTACCATCTGCATTGGCGATATCTAGCCCTCTTGGGTAGGTACCCTTGGGGAGGAATCTGCCTCGTGTGGATCGTGGGAGCCTGAGCCGTAGGTTCCTCACCTGACTTTCGGTTTTCCTTTTTAGAGTATACCCACTTGTCGCATGCGCATGTCCATGGATGGTTGGTATACCTAAAACCACCCATTGATACAGGGGGCATTCCACATCCCCCAAAGTGTGGTTGGTAAGACATTTATCTCTAAACGTACTTTATTTCCTGCTCCATGATATGACTCATACATTGCATACATCCATGTGCATTCGCATCATGAAGATTACTCGGGTGACTAATGAGAACAACAATGATTATGGGGTAGGATGTCGCTGTTCCCTAAGAGCTCGACGGAGTTGGTGACCTTCGAGTACTTGAGAAAAGTTACTCGCCCCGGACCAAACACGAGGCTACACTTTACTAGATTCGTGTATGGTCGGGAACTGACTGGACGTAAGCTGGGGTATGCTGAAGACTGTCAAACCCGCTACTACGCTGATAATCTCAAATTCAAGCGACAATCAGACGAAATGATGAAGGATTATCTGGAGATGAAGAGACAACGTCGCAACCAGCTAGCTAGGGAAGCGTACGCCCGCAGGAAGGCTGAATTGCTGGCCAAAGAGAACATACCCATGATTACTTCTTGGGGTAGGAAGAGACGCCCTGCAATCAAGACCAAGCCAAGGCGCATCACACTCAAAAAAGTGGAACCCGAGAAGGCTCCCGAAGTCATCGTACCCTGGACTAGAAAGTGGCCGGAGGAACTACAACCTCTCGACCAAACCACTGAAGATAACTCCCCTACCCTAGATTAAAGGAGAATTCCTGACCGACTGTCATTTGGGTAGACTTCTGAAGAAAGAGTGATCTAGACCCTCACGTTCCATTGTCTTTTATGGCTTTCTTGTTAAAAAAAACAAAAAAAAAAACCTTTCTTTACCGTTCTTCTATTAGATATCTTGACTGAAGTAAAAGTACATCCCCACTTTGTTCCTTTGATGTGTTGACCAATGGAATGTGACATTGCTGTTCCCTTTAGTCACTGAGTAAACCTGACTAAATTGCATAATTCACTTCCCTGAAATGCAAATTAGGCTTTGAATCAGGCTTTCAAGACCTGAAAAAGGGTCCTAATCTCCATTTCTTCAAATTGAACTATGCAATCAAGTTAGCTCATGCATGCTTCATGACATCTGCATATCCATACATTTAAAGTAATTTCTGGCGATTGACCTTTTAAAATCATTTGCATATTTTAGACTTGATGGGAAAAAGTGATATTCAAGTATTCAAGATCCCCCGAGCTGAACTCCAATCATGGTGGGATGGCATGGGCGAAGCCAGCCAAAAGTATGCGGAGTCACGACTAGGGTACCTACTGGACCTACTGAAGATTGAGTGCCCACCTGCCTTTATTCAAGCCATGGCGCTCTACTGGGATCCTACAACCGCTACATTTTGCATGGAAGGATTAGAGATCACTCCCACTATCGAGGAATACAGCGCTGTCATCGGAGTTGAATTCACCCCTACGCTCGTCCGACCCCCTATAGGACTCGAACCCCTAAGTCAGGTGGCTGAATTCCTTGACACAAACCTAAATGAAGTCAAAGCAGATGCGAAAAACAATTCTGGACGCGTTTCCCTGTCTTTCCTTATAGACCGATTTTCCCGCCTTCCTGCTTCTAAAGGAACCAAATCTGGTAGAGCCTTTATCTTGGCATTCTTTAGCTTTGTGTTATTCCCAATCTCAACTGTCACCTTCGACCCTATCATGGCTATAATAACTAGGCAAGTCTGTTGTAGGTGGGATTACTCAAACATCCTCCTTGCCGAAACCTTCCTCTCCCTAAATCGTTTCAAGAAAAACAAAAAGGGAATCTTTGGAGCTTCTAGTGATCTGCTGTATCTGTGGTTCACATCCCATATCAGACAATTCCACATCCGCATGGGTTTCACTGAAATCAGCCCCAATGCACACCCTCTTAAAACATTTGCTAGAACCCATACACGTATTCCTAAGTTCAACTTCATAGAATGGAAGAACTTCCTCAAAGTCCTAAAACCCGAACAACTCCGATGGCGGCTAAGGTTGCCGACGCTGAACAAGGTCAGATTGACCTGCGATGACAGGAGTCCAGTCCCCCTGCTAGGGTTCACGGGCGCAACTGCATACTATCCAAGGAGTGTGATTTGGCAGTTTGGAGCACTACAAGAGATCCCTTCTCCACCGCAACCTGATATCTTCTCATTTGACATACCGAGCAAGACCCTCACAGAAGATGAGAAGAGACAGTTTGAAGCCAAGGTGGCATCCATCACACGCTCTTTGAAGAATTCCCAGGCTGAAGGAATAAGTTGGCCAGAAGACATGACTCGTGAAGAGAACATCCATAGGGCTACCACTGAATACATTCAACACTTCAAAGCGATCCGACGAAGCCTTGTCGAGCCCTACGTACCCGAATACATCGTGCCGTACGTACCAGGAATAGAGCCTTACATACCCGAAGACATGGGACCGCTGTCATGTTCAGAAGATGAGAAGCCCCAGGTTGAAGAGGGGAATCCATGCTGGGATGATGAGGGTGCCTTAGACCTCAAACGTCCTAAACTTGAATAGGCTATTCTGTCAAGTGTAAAATAAGCAAACATTGTGACACTTTCTCATACGTTCTCATTTCTGTGGAGTACCATCTTGGACACATGAGCATGAATATGAAACACGTTTTTGCATAAAGAAAAACTATCGTCAGAAATTACGCTTCTTTTAATTCCATGAGTTCTCGTCGGGAAATGATTAAAAGAACTACTTACATGAGGCTAAGGCTCATAAGGTAGCCCTTTTTTCTCATCTACCGACAAGAAGCATGCAACTGAAAGAATTAACTGCTTCTCTTTGCTAAAATAAGCGAAACACTCACAGAGATCTTTTTGAACAGGTACGCTCTCATCACGGAATTTCCCACACATCGCTTCCGAACTCGCCTTAAGACAAGAATGGAGCAGCAAGAGTTGACTCCGCGCGTAGGCATACTGGAATCTCAGATGACTGCCTTAGCAACTATGATGGCTGACATTAAGGCCATGCTAGAGACATCCCAAACTAAACAGACGACTACTCACAACCAGAACAACGCTGGTATTTCTTTCATACCTGATACGACAGATAAAGAGTTGACGAGAGATACACAGCGTACAGAGGAAGACGTTCACGAACCAAATAGCCGGTCACAACAAAAAGCCTCGCCTGTTGTTATCAACCTTGAAAAAGAAGAGAAGGGAAAACAGACCCTGAAAACAGAGGTAGAGGCTAAGAGATTGGCTAAGATCGAAGAATGCCTGAGCAGCCAAGGCTACGAGTTAGCCCGCTTCGACAAGATATCTCCTTTTGCTAAAGTGGAGACTCCTCCTGACTATAAAGAACCAGAGTTCGTAAGGAAATACAATGGGACAGATTGTCCCCGTGCCCACCTCAAATACTACCTGCGCAAGATGGCACACTATTCAGATTACATTCCACTATTGATGAACACATTCCAAGAGAGCTTGGCCGGCCCCGCTCTGGCCTGGTTCATTGAACTAGATTTGGAAGATTACGACGGATGGGAAGATCTCGCAGAAGACTTCCTCAGGCAGTACAAATTTAACACGACTACAGCCCCAACAAGAGAAGACCTTCTACGAACTTCAAAAACAAGGGGTGAATCGATCAGGACATATGCTCAGAAGTGGCGAGCCTTGGCTACCCAAGTAAAGCCTTCAATCCCAGAAGAGGAGCTGATCGACTTATTCCTGAAAGCACTCCCCTATGAGTACTTTGACAGACTGAACACTTCTGGATGTCATACATTCGCACACCTGATTAAGGTTGCTGAGAGGCTGGAATGGGCCTTGAGAGAAAGAAGGCCTCAGGAAACTCCCACTATGAAGCAGTATCCTCTGAGAAAGGAGAGAGAAGCCGGACTGGACATAGCATTTATACCAGATCCCCACAAGTTAAAACCATTTGGCAATTCTAATCAGGCCAAAGGCGAATCATCATGGTCAGCGCCAAAGGTACCAGAGCCTAGAAGAAAGCAACCCCAGAGGCAATTCTCTCAGCTCCCGAGACCTTTATCCAAGCTACTCCCAATGCTGTTGGAGCAACACTTGGTTACGAAAGAACCACCTAGGGCAAACCCTCCAAGGTATCCTGGCTTTGATGAGAGCCAGACCTGTGCCTACCATATGGGCGAAAGAGGGCATAATGTGGATAACTGCTATATCCTGAAGCTGAAAGTGCAAGCCCTAATTGATAATCAGATTTTGAAATTTGACAACGCAGCCCCAAATGTGCAAGAAAATCCGTTGCCCGATCATCAAACAGTAGGGGCAATATTCGCTGAAGAAGAAGAAGACTACCTTAAACTGAAGGTAGATGTGCCTAAACTGGCCGACCTGCTAGCGACCGCTTCATCATACCCAAAAGAAGGAGAGATATCAACTGACCAAAAGAAAATATGTATCGCCAAGATGATGGGCCTAGGTATAATGTCCGATAGTACTGATGAAGAATTTGAAGGGATTGAAGCATCTCTATCTTTGAAAGGAAACCACTTCTTGATCACAGTTGAGCAGAGTAGCACCTGTGGTACCTCACGTAAGAATCTGGCAAACAGTCTTGGGCCAGTCACCCAATCAGAGGAAGAATTCAAAGAGGAAGAACTAGAAGCCAAGAGGCGAAGTCTAGCAGACCTCAAGTTTATGGCCGATGCGCTGGAGAAAGGCGAAATTATAGACAATCTGGGTCAAGATTCTGGAGGGTACAATTTCAAAGTAAAATATTCAGCTCCTCCCAGCTTTTATCAGAAGATTGAAGACATCATACCGGACGGATGGGGAGGTATGGATGATCTCTCTCAACCGGGAACCTCAAACGGTATGGAAGAACTCGACAACGCCATATTGATGATCGAAGTAGCCACGGCCGTGGTGATTAGATTGGATGAACTGGATAACCTGAACAAGGTGGAAGATTGCCCAGTTAAACCTGTCGTGATTCAACTACCTCAAGAAGAAGAGGGCAACACGTCAGGACCAGATATACCTCATCTGACAACTATAACCATAAAAGTCCCCCCAGCAGAAGAGTACGATCCTAAAGCAGTCCATTGGGACTATGGGACAACACAAGTAGATGCAGTAATGAGGTCTGGAAGATTTTATGCCCCCAGGGAGGGTGAATCCAAAAAAAGAGAGGTCTCAAAGGAAGATGCCGAAAAACTCGTATCGATCATCAAAACCAGCGAGTTTGAAGTAATAGAGTAGCTGAGAAAGATGCCCGCTCAGATATCCCTATTAGACCTATTCATCAATTCAGAGAAGCACAAGAACGCGCTGTTGAAGGTGCTCAACGAAGTACATGTCCCTGAAACAATTAATGAAGTACAACTAGGGGACTTTGTAGGAGCAATTCTTTTAAAAGACCAACTAAGCTTCTCTGACGAAGACTTCCCCATGGAAGGAAGAGGGCACAACAAAGCTTTATACATCTCCGCCCAATGTAACGGCAAAAGAGTGGCACACGTATTGATCGATAATGGATCAGCCTTCAACATCTGTCCTTTGGCTACCATAAGGAGGCTGGGAATCAATGAAGAGATGGTCAAGGTATCTAAGACAGCTGTAAGAGCATTTGATGGCATGAGGAAGACCGTAGAGGGAGAGATCGAACTTGACGTATTCATCGGCCCGACAAAGTTCTCTATAAACTTTCAAGTAATGGATCTGCCCAGTGCATTTGGATTCCTGCTAGGAAGACCTTGGATCCATACAGCAGGAGCTGTCCCTTCGAGCCTGCACCAAATAGTGCGTTTCGTTGCAGATGGGAAGGTGATTACTGTACATGGGGAAGTCGACCTCCAGGCATACCAGAACAGTGCCATTCCCTATATTGAACCTGAAGAGAAAACAGAAGCAAGCTATCATTCCCTAGAATTGGTAGCAACAGTTCATACCCCAGCAGGGACGAAGTTGAGGACCCCCTACATCTCGGAAGCCAGTCTTCTGCCAGCTAAGATGCTGCTGGCATATGGGTTCAATCCCAAAAAAGGCCTAGGCAAACATAATCAGGGTATAAATACCCCGCTTCAGTTGAAGGCTAATCCACATAGAATTGGCTTGGGGTACCAAAAGTATCCCATGAATGATTCTGTCCCAAAAGCAACAGGCCGAGGCCGAGGCAAAAGCCTAGGACGTCGTGGAGGCGAAAACAGCCCGAATAACTTTTTCATCGGTTCTCCAACCTGGAAAGGCAGGTTTCGAATGTTCAGAAATCCCTTAAATGCCTACTTCAACCAGAACTCCAAATGGCTATCTGAAGAGGATGTCACTTCACCGATAGAACCAGATCTGACAAACCCTTTTCTTGAAGATGACTCTGTGAATGTCATCTTGGAGTGGTTGGACAATGAAGCCACTTCTTCTGAGTAAAGAGACTCTACCTTTATCTTTAAATACTGCGTTTAGAGCTTTCTGCACTGCATTGTATTTTCTTTCCTTGTTGTATGCATAGGAAAACGCCTTTGGATCCCAGGCCGTTGGTCCAAATAGCACATCTTGTAACGCGGCCCTTCTTGCATTCAATAAAACTACGCATGTTTTGTTAAGGACATATGGAACTACGAATCAGCCCGATGATGATAATGGTCTTCCATACAGAAGCTTGAGGCCTGATTTGCCATATGATTCCTAATCTTCAAAAAAAAAATTCATGGGGGCCGGGATATCCAATGACATGAGGATTAGTCCCCTTTGTACCTATATCTGTTTCGAAAACTTTTTCGAAAAGACTTTACATGATCATGCATGTCATTTTTACTGAGCACAAACTAACCATACTCATGACATTTCAGGCATATCATCTCAAACATGCATACCAGGTTGTTACAAAATTCAGATCCCTCCATTAACCACTCCTATAACATCGAGGAAGAGGAAGACGGTGATTATGCATCTATCCGAAGAGATTGGAACACCTTTCAAGAATCAAAGCCTCCTACCTCAGAAGAACCAGTCGTTATTAATTTGGGAGACACCGCGAACGTCAAAGAGGTCAAGATCGGCGGACACCTATCCCGAGATGAAAGGCTCGAATTCACCAAGCTACTAAAAGAATATCAAGACATCTTCGCATGGTCTTACGCGGATATGCCAGGCCTTGATCCTAAGATCGTGGAACATGCATTGCCCACAGATCCCGGCATCAAGCCAGTCAAACAAGGCAGCAGGCGGATGAAAGCCGAGTTAGAAGACAAGATCAAGGAAGAAGTCATGAAACTTCTTAGGGTAGGCTTCATTGAAGCTATCCCATATTCAGACTGGATTGCAAATATAGTACCCGTCATGAAGAAAGACGGAAAAGTTCGGATATGCGTAGATTACCGAGATCTGAATAGAGCAAGCCCAAAAGATGATTTTCCACTCCCCCACATTGATGTATTGGTGGATAGTACAGCGGGTTATGAATTATTCTCATTCATGGATGGATTCTCGGGATACAACCAAATCTTCATGAAACAAGAAGACAAACCCAAGACTGCATTTACCACACCATGGGGAAATTTTTGCTACAAAGTCATGCCCTTTGGATTGAAAAACGCCGGGGCTACCTACTAGAAGGCTATGGTCACGTTATTCCATGACATGATCCACAAAGAGATTGAAGTATATGTTGATGACATGATCGCTAAATCCAAAAAAGGACAAGATCACATACAGGTATTAAGGAAGCTGTTTGAGCGCCTGCGCAAATACAAGTTAAAGCTGAACCCTAACAAATGCGTGTTTGGGGCAAGATCCGGGAAACTCCTTGGATTCATAGTCAGCAACAGAGGCATTGAAATTGATCCCTCAAAAATCCAGGCCATCCACGATTTATCAACTCCATCCACAGTAAAAGAAGTGAGAAGCCTTCTAGGGAGATTGAACTATATTGCCAGGTTCATCAATCAGATGTCTGATGTAGCTAAGCCAATCTTCAGATTGCTTAAGAAAGGCGCGAAAATAACATGGGATGCCGAGTGCAGCAGGGCATTCCAAATGATCAAGAACTATTTGATCACACCACCGGTGCTTGTGCCACCAATTCCTGGTCACCCATTGACCTTATACCTGACCATACGACAAGAGTCCTTGGGGGACTTACTTGCCCAAACAAACCCGATAGATGGAAAAGAGAGGGCCATCTATTATCTGAGTAAGAAATTCACGCCATCTGAAGTAAAATATGTACCAGTTGAAAGGGCCTGTGCAGCAACGGTATGGGTACTTCGCAGACTAAGGCAGTATACCCTACACCACCATATCCAGCTCATAACAGAGAATGATCCTGTCAAATACCTCCTGGAGAAACCCGCTTTAATTGGGAAATTAGCAAAATGGCAAGTAATGTTGTCTGAATTTGACATCAAATGTTCCCCACAGAAGTCGGTAAAATGAAGAGCTATAGCTGACATGCTGGCAAAAAACCCGACAAGCGGTGAGTCCCCTGAAGTAATGAACACAAAAGGTCAAATTCTGAACTTGGAAGAAGACAAGTGGATCATGTATTTCGATGGCGCTGTCAATCTATCAGGAGTAGGCACTGGGGCAGTACTGATATCCCCAGATGGTCAACATTACCCTGTCGCGGCAAAGATAACTTTTCCTTGTACCAACAACATTTCAGAATATGAGGCATGCATTCTGGGCCTACGACTGGCCCTTTCTATGGAGATACCTAGGTTACAAGTCTTCGGAGACTCCATGCTCATTATTCTACAAACACAAGGGGAATGGAAGACGAGAGATACAAAGCTCATCCCTTATCACGAATACCTTGAAGAGTTGATACTCAGGTTCGAAGAAATATCATTCGAGTACCTATCAAGGTCTCACAACCAATTCGCAGATGCATTAGCCACCCTAGCCTCGATGTTGCAAACGACTGAAGGGTTGGATGTAGAACCTCTGAGGATCGGCATTGTTGAAAAGCCAGCTTATTGTATGCTAATCGAAGAAGAATGTGATGGAGAGCCATGGTACTATGACATCAAGAATTACCTCTTGAAAGGGGAATTCCCTGAAGGATGCCAGTCAGGAGACCGAAAATATATAACCAAGATGGCCAGCAAGTTCTTCCTCAATGGACAAATTCTGTATAAGAGATCGTTTGATTCTACTCTGTTAAGATGTGTAGATGCCAAAGAAGCAAATATTCTCATGAAAGAGATCCATGAAGGTGCGTTTGGGCCTCACATGAACGGCCACCTCCTTGCCCGGAAGATCATGCGGCTTGGCTATTATTGGATGACCATCGAATCGGACTGCTGTCAGCACGTCCGATCATGCCACCAGGGCCAAATATACGGTGATAAGATCAATGCACCCCCAAACGAACTACACCAAATGTCTGAAGTTTGGCCTTTCTCTATGTGGGGCATAGACATGATATGGCCTATTAATCCTGTGGCTTCGAATGGTCATCGCTTCATCTTGGTAGCGATTGATTACTTCACCAAATGGGTAGAAGCCAGCTCTTACAAAAATGTCACTGCAAGAAATGTGGCAAGATTCGTCAAAAGAGATATCATATCCCGGTATGGTACCCCTCAAGCGATCATCACAGATAATGGATCCAACCTGAACAACAAGATTGTCGATGATCTGCTGGATCACTTTAGCATTCGACATCTGAATTCATCTCCTTACCGCCCACAGATGAATGGGGCAGTGGAAGCGGCCAACAAAAACATCAAGAGAATCTTGGCTAAAACAGCAGAAAACTACAGGGATTGGCACGAAAGGCTGCCCTTCGCCTTGATGGCTTACCGAACGTCGATCAGGACTTCTACAGGGGCAACTCCCTATAGTTTGGTATATGGGACAGAAGCAGTTCTACCAGTAGAAGTTAAGATTCCCTCTTTGAGAATCTTATCCGAAGATAAACTCTCTGAGTCAGAGTATTTCAAGCACAGATATGAACAGCTGAACTTAATAGATGAGAAACGTCTTAAAGCCATTTGCCATGGACAAACTTACCAGAAGAGGGTAGCCAGGGCGTTCAATCGAAAGGTCAAGACCAGAAACTTCGAAGTAAATGACTTGGTAATTAGGAAAGTTTTGCCAAGTACTACCCATCCAGGGGGAAAATTCACTCCAAATTACGAAGGCCCCTACATTGTTAAGAAGATCCTCACGGGAGGAGCATTAATTCTTGTAAACTCCGAGGGAGAAGAATTGGGGCACCCTGTGAATTCAGATGCTGTGAAGAAATATTACCCTTGAAATAAAATCAGATTCCGGTCATATGCCCTGCCTCGAATTGAGCCTACTCTTCATGATAGTCTTTGCATAAGCATGTCATGCATCTATGCATACATTAGCATGTGTTCAATATTGCAGGATCCAAGGAAGCAGGGTCGCGATAAGTTGGAACGCGTGATCAAGGAGACCTAACGTCATGGTGGTCAGGTGCACGTCTTCTTCTCCAAAGACTGAGAATTTTAAGAAATTTTAGAACAACTTAACCATCTTGTGTTGTTAAGAAAAATGCAGATTTCGCGAATCTATCCACTTCCATTGGAATGCATGATCAAGGGTAAGGTGTATCGTTCTAATTTTCTGAAATTCGAGAGCATACACTGACATATTCCTTTTATGTTTTTCAGGAATCCCTAGCCGCGCTGGGCAGGTAAGTATTCCTTTCCTAATCTTTTAGGTTTACAAGACTGTCAGAATCCTTATTGCTAGAATTTGAAAGGCTTCTTGGAATCTAGCATGCATTCAATTATCATGTCTAGAAAGACGCAAAATTCTCATAATCGTGTCATTGGCATTCATGATTAAACTTGGAGGTTATCTGAACATGATTGAAATATACATTGTGCCTCATAAATCCCCTTGGAGGGTAAGTTTGGAGAAAGCAAAATGAACTCTTCCAACAAAAGTTGTTTAAATCGTTCAAAAGGATGTTTTCTCAGACAAGAGGCAAGCCTGGTCCAAACACGTCCCATACACACTTAAGAGATAAGTGGAGTGATAAGTACAGCGAGACCTTGACCTACGGACGTAAGGGTTATTCGCAGTGATTACATGGATTGAGACGACGGAGGCATTCATTTCTCTATCATAAACACTACAGGTGACCATTGATAACCCTTTGAAAGACGATTTCATTCTATACCCCTGTCAAGAACCACCCCACAATGGGGCGAACTGGAGGTACGTCCAGCGGTATCAGGAGATAAATGGTTAGAAGTTCTCTTGCTCAGACTTGCATCAATCTTCGTGTGTTGCTTGTCATTTTAACTTCTATGGTAATTCAGGTGCTTTAGGATGACGAAAAGCATTCGTTTCTCTATCCTATACACTTTTACCCTTTGCACAGCCCAGTTGAGCCTATACGTTCATTTCACGAACCCGTTGGTGATCATTGCATATTCCAAGACGGAAGCGACGTCACTTCAAGAGCAGAAGAGTTCAAAACACTGGATTTGTGGAAAATTCCTAGATTAATGTTGGAGTGCTGAGATTCAAGTTGTACATCTAGCACACTCATTTGAAAATTCTGATCCCCAAAAGAAAAGAAAAGGTGGGATCTCGACAAAAGATGAGAAAAAGAAAAAAGAGAGAAAAATTCGATCCTGGGCACCAAGAAAAAGCAAAGTGCCCATCCAAATACTTGTACACTTGTGAATCATGTGTTTGATCTTGTAAATGCCAAAAAATGGCATGATACCTTTGTATAAGTCACCAGTGAGATCTGATTATAAAAGAAAATCCCAAGGGAGCTGGACAGCAAAGGATACTCCCAGATTATGTCACATTCAGATGACAAAAGCATAGACAAGGTATTGACGCCGTCTTGACATGAGAGAGATGTTCTCTAAAGACAAATATGCACTTCAAAGACTGAAGACGCTCTTTGAACCAGAAGGGGCAAGATGGCAATAAAACTTGCAGTGATCACCAATGTTTTAACCCTTCGCATATTCTGAACCAAAAACAAGCCTTTTTTGGTCCCCAATCCTACCTACGTTACAACCCTGAAAAGCCTTTTCTGATTAAGGCACTTGGATTGACATAGGGTTTAATGTCTAAGCTTAGCTCGAAGAAGTTCGAGCAAGATTATTTCTTTCTCACTTTGCAGGGTTCTTGACTGGTAAACCCGGAGCAGATGGTGAAGAATTTCATCCAATGGCCTCGACTCCAAAGCGGGTCCCCCTTGAAAACCAATATCCAAGCCCAACATTACGGTCCCGTGGAAGACCTCCCGACCGATCAAAATGTATGCGCTGCGAATGGGCCTGAAACCTAGGCACAGGTTAGTAGGGAATTGAGTGCATCCCCTATAAAATACCACTATCTCAAAACAGGTGAGAAGACCTCCTTGTCGAGAAATATTCCAATTGATGTCTTGAACAAACTCTTTTTGGAATTTTCAAACTGTTGATCCAGATTTTCCATGCAAGGAATTTGTGATCACATTTGCATGTTGCAAGAATGCTTTGGATAGCCTCCGGCATCAAAATGCACATTTCATGATTAAAACTTAAGTCATACGGCTTCGGCAAGTGGCCAGTCATCGTCTTCCCAAAGATTACTAACATTTTCCTGGTGAAGAAAAATATTTCAGGCTCAAACTTCTGCAGGATACCTGGAAAACCCAGCTCCCAGAATGTCGCCTCAACAGACCCAAGTGAAGCTTTGTCAAGATAAAATCTTTCACGGCTTCAAAACTGAATTCCCGACAGATTTTGGGATCTTTCAAAAGAAGGGGTGAGGATAGAACCCTTTTTCGAAAGAAGTCAGCAAGCAATCCCAGTGGACGTGAAGAACCCATGATCCCGGAAGGATGCCTTGCTCTGTCAAGAAAAGCTCATAGGGTCATGTTTTGCAGGATCCCTGGAGAACCTTTTCCAAGACCGATCTACGGACGAACGATCGAGTCTTCGACTAGTCCCAACAAGACGGGATATGTCATTTCATAGGCGAAGCCTTTTAGTAGGCAAACCTCTTCCAAGACCGATCTACGGACGAACGATCGAGTCTTCGACTAGTCCCAACAAGACGGGATATGTCAATCTTTAGGCAAAGCCTTTTAGTAGGCAAACCTTTTCCAAGACCGATCTACGGACGAACGATCGAGTCTTCGACTAGTCTCAACAAGACGGGATATGTCAATCTTTAGGCAAAGCCTTTTAGTAGGCAAACCTTTTTCAAGACCGATCTACAGAACGATCGAGTCTCCGACAAACCCTAAGAGACTGGGTGCGTCATCCATAGGTTCCTAACAGACAGGAGTCCTATTCATGGTCTGATCCACCATACGGATCAAAATCCCTATTCATGGTCCGATCCACCATACGGATCAAAACCCCGACAATCCCTAAGAGACTGGGTGCGTCATTCACAGGTTCCTGTCAAGTACAGGAATCCCATTCTGGTACGGCCTACCATACAGGCTAGAGTTTAACCGCCCTAGGATACTCAAAAGACGAGTCCCTAGGTATTCACTTGAACCCGTTATACACCGCGCAGGCCGCACGAGCATCAGGCATGTGACCAACAGGTAAATAGCAGGTGGATCTCTCTACTTTCTCTCTCACATCAGCAAAAGAATGAAGAACAGAGCGTTCACCAGTGGGGCAAGTAAGATTGAGTGTCAAGATTCGTTTTTCTTTTCCCCAGTCGAGTCGGTCTAGATTCAGGTGTCACCTATCTTTGAGAGAAACCTCTCACGAGATTCCTCTCAAAGAGGGGCAGCTGTTGACACCTGATTTTTGACCAAGTCTGTTTCAGTTTTATTTTCGAAAAATCATAAAAAAGTCATAAAAAGTCAAAAAATTACAAAATCAACTTTGGTGGCCTTGGCCAAGCCCAAGGAACCATTCTTGACCAAAAAATAATTTTTCGTATTTTTCACATTTTTTAATATTTTTTAGAAAATAGAAAAATACTTACAAAATCAAGAAAAATAGCATTTGAGGTCACAAAAATATGGAAAAATATCCAATATTTTTATTTTTAATCCCTTGTATTTTCGACCTCACAAAAAATCCAAAATCAGATTCAATTTTAGGTGTTCCTTTGTAACTCGTAGTATTGAATTTGAAGAAAAAATAACAATTGAGTCCTTTAATTTGCAATTTTGGCATTTTTTAAGATCTTGACATTCAATCTAACTATCCCCTATTTCAATTTAGCCCAATTGTTTGCGCAGTTTGCTCAATTGCACGAATTTGACAAAATTATATACTAAAATTGCATTTTAGTCCTTGAAATCAAGCATAATTGAAATTACTTTCAATTCAAGGGCTATCATTGCAAATTAAACATGCTACCCAATAGATTTCACCATTTCAAATCGATTGGAACAGGTGGTTTGACTCAATTTGATCATTTGCACCCTCAATTACACGATCCCCAATTTCCAATTTAATGAAAATTTGGGGGTTTTGTGGAAATTGATGAAAACGTTTGGGTAAAACCACATTTCTAGATAGAATTCATGCTCTAGATTCGATTTTAAGGTTCAATTGCAAAATTTTTCCATTAATTTGGGATTAATTTGAAAAATCCTGTTCGAAAACGGTTCAGACCGGTCCGACCGCCGGTCCGACCGGTCGAACCGGTCCAGAACAGTGTCGTCTTCCTCAAAACGATCGTGCAAATGAACAGTGACAGGTCGAATTTCCAAGACCAAATTGAAGGACAATTCGCGACTAATTGAAGGAGGAATGGTGGGCGTTTTGTTCCTCTGACCTTCCCCCGTCGATTGACACCAACGGCACCATCCGACGTCGCCGGAGGAAGGAGTAATCGGCCGGTCAAGGACGCGAGACCTGCAAAAGTCAAACAACGATAAGAACAGCTCAAATCCATGCCAAATTCATGCGAAATGAGACTCGTCGAGGGACCTAATGAAGCCGAACGGAATACCCAGCTTCTCCGTCGCCGTTAGCATGTCATTTGGCACGTGATGACACGTGAGTTGAAGAGGGCAGAGGATTCCCCGTTCGGCGCCAAAACTCGAAGGGCTATATAAGCCTGTGGGAGGGCTTTCAGTTAGAGAACGGTTGGTTCAGTTCGAAGGAAGGGAACAGAATCGCGCGAGAGAGAGAGAACACAATAGAGAGCTCGTTCTCCGACCCCTGTCGTCGAGAACTTGAGCTCGACTGCAAGGCGTCGGTTGGGCCATCTCCGGCCAAACCAAAGCCAGGGAAGACCATCTAAAGTTCGCCCAGAGCGTCAGGAAGCGATCGCCACCTGCCACGCCTCGCGAAATCGCAAGAACAGGTAAATCATAGCTTCGAGTTCTTCATTGAGCTTCAATGGCAGACCTTGCATTCCTTGCTCAATCATGCAATTAATGTGTGCGTTTCATTCCCCGAACATCACTGACCACGCTCGCATCTCCATTTTGCATCGACTTTGCTCGCATACCCTGAATCGAGTCCTCCGATTTAGCCTCCATAGCCGATCCTTGCCCAGCCAAATCTGGGCCGAGCGAGCTCAATCGGAGCTCGAGGTAAGTCTTCTGAACCTCCATTTATGCTATTCTGTGACTGAATTTCTTTGATTTTGAGTGAATCGCATGATTGAGCTTCCATGGCCGTACTCGGCGATTTGCACGATGTTCTTGATTCTGCGAATGAGATGCTACGATCCTTAGATATGTTAAGCTAGAGACGATCGCGAGTCGATTAGAGTTAGTCTCGCACGATTTCATTAAGATTCCACCGTAGGATCGTCGCCGGAGATCCTCAGCCGTCCATTACGCCGGGGTCGAGAGGTTGAAGACGAAGCTGACGTGGCGCGGTCAACCGGTCAAAGTCCTAGGTGTCAGTCTGTTATTGGTCCACGTGTCGGTCTAGTCAGCAGGCCGTTAGCAGTTTGTTATTCGAATTAATAGATCGGACGGTCGAGAATAATCGAGGCTAATAAATGGTGACCGTCCGATTAGCAAGTAAAAATATCCGAAAATCATTTTTGAATCGGAAATCCGAGTTGATCAGAAACGGTGTCGTTTGGCTAAGTGGGAGGGCAACGTCGTTTAGGTTAGTGGGATCGGACGGTCCGGATCAAGTCCCATGTTATAATCACAGCCGTAGGTTTTAGTAATTTGATCAGACGGCCCTGACCGAGTCTTCGTCTAATCTGAACCGTAGATTCCAGTCAGACAATCCAATGGCCGTGGATTAGCCACGCGGTTCAGTAGCGACCGTCGGATCAAGGCTAGTAATCCGAAAATAAATAATGCGTGATACGGCGTCGTTTCGACCGGGGGCTTTGCGGGTCCGGATCTGGGCCGGGTTCCGACCCGAATGGGTCGGGTCGACCCGGTCCGAATAATATTTTTAAAAAAAAAATCAAAAAATGATTTTAAAAATAATAAAAAAAAATCAGAAAAATCTTAGAAAATCCAAAAAAAATGCTAGAAAATTCCAGAAAATTCCAAAAAAATGTGGAAAAATTGTGGAAAAATCCTAAATATTCCAGAAACCCCCAAAAATCGAGGGTTGATCACAGACAACTGGTCAACCCTATTTTTGGGGTTTCTTACCCAATTTTCCGAGACTTGACGACATTACCCTTTAGGGGCAAGTCGCCTCTGCTGTGCATGCAAGATAAGGCCGATAACGCCAAGGTGAGAATTAGGGTCGATTAGACGACCAATTCTTAGGTTTGGGTTTTCGAGTCTCACCTCTTTTCTCAAAATGACGATTTTGCCCTTTAATGGGAAAATCGTCTTTCTTGTCTCAATCGAGTTCTGAAAATTGCTTAAAGTTAGGGTTTGGGTCAGGAGGATGACCAACCGTAATATTTGAGGTTTTCAGTTCTCATCTTTACCCAAATGACGACTTTACCCCTCCAAGGGTAAAATCACTTGAAAATTCCAGAAAAATCCTGGAAATTCCCGAAAAATAGGAAATGGATTGGATTGATGGCCAATCCTATTTCCACTGTCTTTTGACTTCCCAATTCATCTAAAATGATAGATTTACCCTTTTAGGGGTAAATTTCCCCCGAATTATTCAAAATTACGATTCTGCCCCTCATGGGCGAATCATGTCCAAATCACTCCTAAGCCTTGATTGATATTTCTCTAGGCTAATAGGGCCTCATTAGGGATATCACGCTGATTTCATGTGCTTTATCCGCATGTACTGGATCCTCGATTTGCGCACTTATTTTTAATGATTGTGAGTGATAGGGTAGCATTTTCCATCTGCATGAACTCCTAGATTTAAGATCTGTCCCCCACTCGTCTGTATGAAATCCTAGGATCAGATAAACCATTCAGCTTAGGTACCGAAAGGGCGTCAACTCTGACAGTTGGCGTAACTAAGTCCCCGAACCCACTTCTCTGGTTTCCGCAGAATCGAATAGACCACTCCCAACTATTCGATAGGGTTTCCGATCGTACCCTCCACGAAACGATCGGTGGTGACTCCTTGGCATGAACACTCGTCACATGTCACTAGACCACACTGAAGGTCGACCACGTATATCCAGCAGTTGCGATTTGGGTAATGGACCTTGGGAGAGGCCCGCGTCCGATCCAGCCAGCGATCGGGCGGCCCATTAGCCCGCTCCCCGCACCTCCGCGAGCTCGGGAGAGGGTCGCGACAACAAGGAAATAGATTTGAAGCAGAAAAAAATTTACTTCTCCGAGAAATAAAAATAGAAATAGAAATCTCCGTTGATGATCATCACCCGTCGCACCACGCCGCCTTGTGGTCGCTCCCCCCCCCCCGATCGTTGCCACCGCCAGTCGTTGCCGATCCCCGTCACCGCCCCCCATGGCCGCCGCCCCCGCAGGTCGCTGCCACCGCCCCTCGCCTCCGGTCGTCCCCACCGCCGGCCCCCACCTCTGGTCAAACAAGTTTCTTTTCTAAGATCAGAAATTTTATGCCGTTATCAAATGTATTTTTTTGCTCAAAAATTCATCCAGAAACAGAAATATAAAATATTATTTCTGTTCCAAAAATCCATTATGTACCATAAATATTATCATGTGTGCCCAATAATGTCCAGTGGACATATCCTTCACTGGAGACAGTTTGGCTGAAGAAGATTCAAGTCGTACTTGAAGAATCTTTCGACTACAAAAGCAACAAATCTAAGTTAGCTACATATCACGCCAACTTTAATTCTTGTAAATACTAGGGTTATTATTTAAAAAAAAACTATGTTTAATATCAAGAGAATCTCCATACTCATACACATGATAAATTTACTCAAAACTAATTCTCTAACCACAAAAAATATATAACTTGTATATTTATGATAAATTTACCCCAAATTAATTTTTTTTACCTCCAAATTGGTATGTATATGATAAATTTATTCCAAATTTTTTTACCACGAAAAATGTCAAACGGGTATACATGTGATAGATTTACCGTTCGTTAGCTTCCGTTAAATTGGGTTATTGCCTTAAGAGGGTAAAAATCTCAAACTGGTATATCAGTCAACTGCTACGAGTTGTCCAATTTATCAGTTTTAATGGTAAAATCTAATGGAATCTAACGAAACGGAAAGTTATTATAGGCGTACTGGTTTGAGATTTCTTATAGTCAAAAGATTAGTTTGAGGTGAATTTGTCGTTAGTGTATCAGTTTGGTTTTTTTTTTATGGTATTAACCCTATTAAATTAGGTGTTGGGTGGGTTCGACTCTTCTTTTGAGCTATATGGATCAGGCCTAACGGCATACAATAGTCCGAAGCTAATCGAATTGGGAGGATGGCTCAAGCCCGACGGGCTTTGGGCCGATCAGTTTCGATTCCCAGAGCACCATTTGACATACCTCCAAAAGTCAACCAGAGTCATCCCTCTTATATGTTGGATCATACTACTAAGGGTGGGTTTTGTTCAGCATTTTCAAAGCTCCTTAGAGCCCCAAAGCTCCTTGGAGAAAATGCTGGGCGTTTGGCAACCATTTCCAAGTGGCCTTGAGGCGAAAGTTAGCTTTGAAAATGCTGAAAGCTCAATACTGGTAGGGACCAGCATTGAGCTTTCAGCATTTGGACAAATGCTAACCCATGATTTTTTTCTTTCAAATCTACCCTTACTAATTTTTTCAAATTCCAATTTTGCCCTTCATTTTTTTTGTTTATTTTATTTTTAAATAAATATTCGAAAACCTAGGGCCTAGGTTGTGCCCGCCGCCCGAACAAATCTGCGGCCGGCGACCGTCGACCGAGGCCACCAGGGATGGGGCGACCCCTGCCGGTCGTCGCCTGGGGTCGACCGACCACTGGCGACCGTCGCCTGGGCTGCACGAGCCCAGCTGAGGGCCGCACGAGCCCAGTTGAGGGCCGTCGTGGGTCGTGCGACCCCGACGAAGGCGGCCATGGGTCGCGCGAACCATGGCGCCCTCGTTGGGGTCCACAACCTACGCGACGGCTGCCAGGGGTCCCGCGACCCTAGGGAGGCCCTCGCCGGGGTCGCGCGACCCTCAGCCGCAAGCCCAGACGTTGGTCGCGCGACCCTCGCTTGGGCTCGTGTGGCCGTCGCCTGGGCCGCCAGTGATCGCGCAACCCTCGGCGGCCTCCGTCCATGGCGCCGGTGAACCAGATCTGGCTCGTCGGCAACCGTAGCCCTAGTTTCAATTTTTTTTTAAAATAAATGTGGTAAATGCTACTTTGCAAATTTGCTTTTCCAAACACTAGGTAGACTCAAAGTTATTTTTCAAAGCAGTTTTTACCAAACGCCATTAGCATTTTCCCAAAGCTCCTTAAGCAAAATGTATTTGCATTTCCCAAAAGTCCATTTAAAATGCTGAACCAAACCCACCCTAAATCCCCCACGTATAACGTGGCGAAATCAAACGGCCTGTCCCTAAAAACTTCAACACACCACCTATCACGCGATCTTTTTTTTTGTGTTAATACACCTGTGACAAATTAATTCAAATTATTTTTTAACCACAAAAAACTTTCAAATTAAGATACTTATTATAATTTTATCATAAACTGATATATTTGTGACAAATTTACTCTCCATCAGCTTTTGTTGAATTTGACCGTAAAATTGCTTTGTCGTATGACATTTGAAAATTGACGAGTGTACCGGCTTGAGATTTTTATTCTTTATTTATCGCATGTGCATCAGATTAAAATTTTTCGTGATATTAATGAAATTTAATGATTATAAGTTTATCACAGGTATATCAGTTTGGATTTTTCATTATAAAAAAAATTAGTTTAAGGCGAATTCACTACATATTTACCAATTTAAGATAAAAATAATTTAAAATAAATTTATCACAATTATGTTAATTCAAAATTCTTCATAATCAAAAAAATAATTTAAAATAAATTTATATATTAAATTATGGCAAGAAGTTGATTTTTGGCAAGAAGTTAATTTTTCAACTTCTTCTAAAAAGTATAAGTTAATTTTTCTACTTCTCGACTAGATTGACTTCTGATCAGATAAATTCGTTTGGTAACGATTAAAAAAGACAATGTTCGAAACATTATTAAATAAATTTCGATGGAGGAGGCGGCCGGTGACCAACGACCGTTGGCGGCGGTGGCGGTGGTTGAGGGCCGCGAGAATGCCGGAGAAGTAAAAAAAAATTATTTCTCAAAATTGACCAAAAATCTTGTCAGAAGTAGAAAATCCTACCATAAGTCAATTTTTTTACCAAACTCATTTCTGCTTCAGATAGGATTTTACCAAACGAATTTTCCTACCAGAAGTTGATCTGGCTGGGAAATGAAAAAAAAAAAAAGGAAGTGATTTCATGCGCACCCTAGATGACCAGTCGAGGGTACCCTTGCTTCTTCTTCCTTCTTCACGGCACGATTCATCGTCTCTCGCAAGAAACTCCCGATCATGCTGCGAACCCGCGGTGAAGTTCGCTCAAACAGCTAATTTATCTCGCAAAATTCGAAGCCCTAGGTTGTCTGAGGTAGTCGCACCGAGCTCTGCCTCCCAGGGTCCGGGCTCGAGACTTCGATGCCTATGCTCGTGCTCAAATAATTAGCTTCATAGGGGAAAAAAAATAAGTTTTTAGAAATGTCACACTTTTCATGAAATAAACAAAGCCTAAATTAGTTTTCAGGCACGCATTGCGCGCTTGCATGATCACTTTCTTTAAACGTTTACAGGGTTTCGAGTGTTATGATAATAAGATTGTGAAATCGTGGTTGAACAAATGAAGTATATTATTGACCATATATATATATTCTTGTGATCGAAGGTTGTAGTAGGGGTGTCAAATTGGCCCGCGTTGGATGGGCCGGGTTTGGCACCGGGCTGGGTCGGCTCGTTGCCCGACTTTTTTTAACATCCATATTTTCTTTTTAATTTATTTTATTTTTATTTTTTCTTTTTTATATTTTTTCATTTGATTGGTTTGTTGATTGATTTTGATTCCAAAAAAAAAAAGAAGAAAAAAAGAAAAAAGAATCGGCCCGACCCGAGCTCGGTACTGCTTAATTTTAGGCCTGCTCGGGCCGGGCCGAGACTAGGCCCAATCCGGCCCGTGACCCGGCCCAATCCGGCCCGTTGACACCCCTAGGTTGTAGTGTGCCAATTTCTATGATCACATCTATCCATATTTTCTTGCTGTCTAACCCGTGGCACCGAAAATAAATTCTTTCCAGATAATGAAATGAAGAAGAAGAAGAAGAAGAAGAAACATGCAGTACTCTTATTACAACAGTGTCCAGTGGACACATCCTTTCAAAGAGACAGTTTGGTTATAGAGGATTCAACTGGTTCTTGAAGCATCTTTTGTCTACAAAAGCATTAAATCTAAAGTCAGATACATATTGAAGCACCTCTCACGACACCAACTTTAACTCTTGAAATCGTCTGCGATACTCTTCTTAGCAAGGGTGAGCAAATCGGATTGCCCAAACCGGGACCGGTGGTCCGGTTCCCGGTTTTATAGTCGTACGGTCCGGTTCCCGGTTCCTAAAATTGAAACCGGTGACCAGGCAGCTCGGTTCCCCGTTCCAAGGATATAGGACGGACCGGACCATCCGGACCAGACCGAACCAATCAATTTTCATTTTTTTTAATTTTTTTTTAAAAAGTAACTCTAATCATTAACAGAGTAAGCTTCATAATAAATTCCAGAGGACCGATCTTCATTTATCAAAGATGAATACTCCGATACGATACACAAGTAAATTTTATTGTAAATAAGATCATGAGCAAAAAATATTATAATGAATAGGAAATAAGAAGAAAATTTTTCAAATCTAAGATTCGTAAAAAAAATTCATATCTAGTCCTTTGAACTGCCCGGGAACCGGACCAGACCGTCGATCCGGTTCGGTTCCTAATCTCGGGAGTCTCCGGTCCAGTCCACGGCTCCGGAAAATAGGAACCAAGACTACCGGTCCGGTTATCAGTTCTCCTCGAGAATCGGACCGGATCGGGAACCGATCTCTCCTACTTAATAGTTTGGGTCGAAGTTGTCCCCCAAATCAAAGCCGGTGCATTTTCCTGCGACACTTGAAAGTTTTGGCCAAATTCGTCCATCGAATGAAAGTTTGTTCCAATTTAAGTCGGACGAATTTTGGGTGGAAGGACGAAATCAAATTGAATCGGACAAAATTAGCGAAAAATACCATGCAAGTATGTCCTTTTGAACTATATGGATCCTTTCGACCAAATATATATATATATATGGATCGGGTCTAACGTGTTGCCAAAGTCCGAACCTAATCGAATTGGAAGGATGGCTAAAGCCCAACTGGGCCTCCGACTGGCTTGGGCCGATCAGTTTCGATTCCCAGAACACCATTTGACATAGGCTACATAGCTCCAAGAGTCAAAACCAGAGTCATCCCTCCTCCAATCCATTGGATCAGACTTCTAAATCCCGACGTATGACGTGGCGAAATCAGACGGCCTGTCCCTATAAACTTCAATACACCACCCATCACGCGATCATTTTTTCATTTTTTTCTTTTTTTCTTTTTTTTTTTCCAATTTTTTTCAATTCTGCGCGACACATACAGACGACCAGTCGATGGTAGCCTCTTGCTTCTTCTTCTTCTTCCTTCTTCGCGGCACGATTCATCGTCTCTCGCAAAAAACTCCCGATCGCGTCGCGAACCCGTGGTGACGTTCGCTCGAATCGCTAATTTATCTCGCAAAATTCGATGCCCTAGGTCGTTGGAGGTAGTCGCACCCATCGCGTTGACAGGCATCGGGTCGTCACTATTCATGGTAATTGACCCGATTGAGTAGCTTTTTTCTTGGATTCTCCGGCCCCTGGTTCTGCGATGGCTAGCGCCGACGACGAGGACGCCGCCTCCGATGCTGTCCTCAGCGATGTGGAGGAGGACGATCCGGTGTCGATCGCCATCAAGGAGCCGTCGCCGGACGACGTGTCGGTGGAGCGGTTTCGCGAGGCTCTGGCGGAGCTCGATCGCGAGAGGCAAGCGCGAGTGGCGGCGGAGAAATCAAAGTCCGAATTGCAGGGCCAGTTCAACCGGCTGAAGGCGCTCGCTCACGAGGCGATTAAGAAGCGAGAGGAGTGCGCGAGGCAGAGGGACGACGCCCTGCGCGAGAAGGAGGAGGTCTTGAGATCCAAGGAGGCGGTCGATGCGGAGCTGGTCGAGGCCAATCGGGTGAAGGATGAGGCTTTGAGTCAAAAGGACGATATCGCGAAGCAATTGGATGAAGCTCTCAAAGGGAAGGATGGTGTGCGGTCGGAGATCGAGAGTTCGGCGCACATGCTTGTGACGGGCATCGAGAAGATATCGGGAAAAGTCAGCAACTTCAAGAATTTTGCTGCTGGAGGATTGCCGAGGTCACATAAGTACTCGGGATTGCCTGCGGTGGCGTATGGAGTGATTAAGAGGACTAATGAGATAGTTGAGGAGCTACTCAGACAGATTGATACGACTACAAAATCCAGAAATGAAGCAAGAGAACAGATGGAGCAGAGGAATTATGAGATTGCCATTGAGGTTTCACAGCTTGAAGCGGCAATTAGTAGCTTGAGGGAAGAGGTTGCCAAGAAAAGCAATGCCGTGGATAGTTTGCAGAGGGCATTGAACGAGAAGGATGTGAAAGTTGCGGACTCCGAAAGGGAGATGTCAGAGAAACTAAGTTCGCTGGAAAAAGAGAATTCAGAGTTAAGAGATTTAGTAGCTGAATTTGATGATAAGTTAAGGAGCTTGGAATCGAGGATTGAGGCACAGAGGCCTTTGCTGATCGAACAATTGGATCAGGTGTCAAAGATTCATCAGAGAACTTGTAATGTGATCAGGATTGTAGATGTTCGAAATTCTGAACAATCCGACTTGGCAGAGTCTTTATTTTTACCACAAGATACGGATGTGGAAGAAAACATACATGCCTCACTTGCAGGAATGAAATCCGTTCATGATTTAATGGGGATTGTTATTTCAAAGTCGAAGGATTTGGTGGAGGAGAATAATCGCAAAGTGAAGGGTCTGAATGAAACAGTTGATAGATTGGTGAAAGAGAAAGAGCAGATTGGGTCACTTCTCAGAAGCGCTTTATCAAAGAGGATGTCATTAGACTCGTCTTCTAGAACCAGTGACTTGTTCCATGCTGCAGAAAATGGTTTGAGAAAGGCAGGGATAGATTTCAAATTTAGCAGACACACGGGGGATAAAAAAGTTGCAGGCCTTGGAGGTCCTGAAGTGGAAGAGATGGAGACAGAAGAGGATGAAATATACAATTTGGTCAGAATCTATTCATCTTATGGACAAACTATTGTTATGGTATTCTTGTATTTCTTTTGATTTGACTAGAAGATTTTCACAATGGACAATACAGGCTGGTGCTTTGGAAAATATTGTTAAGGATTCCCAGCTTGAGATAGTGGAACTTCGACATTCTGTGGAGGAACTAAGGTACATTCATTTACCATACCTGGCGGTGGTGCAGGCAGTGCAATCTTACCTAGAGTACTTAATTTGATTATGAATTTTTCTGGTTTTTTGTGAATATTAATTCAGTCCTTAAGTTTGGGATCTCTATGCTATTGTTGTTCTTCCTGTTCGTTTAGCTTTCTAGGTAGGTCAGATACACGAGGGAGGGGGTGATAGACTTGCAGAAGAGGTAATTTTTTGACACAAGGTACTGATCTGGTACTATTCTTTTTTGTGTATTGATTTGCTGGATGAAGGGCAGAGTCGAGTTTACTTAAGGAGCATATTGAGGCACAGGCAAAGGAGCTCAACCTTAGAAAGCATCAGATTGAGGAACTTGAAGAGAAGGAGAGAGTGGCAAGTGAAAGTGTGAGTTATTTGTTTTTACTTTGAGGCAGTACTTTTGTATTCTGCCCTTAAGTCAATTACCTAACTTCTCATTCTTATCTTAGGCAATGTTGTGAGTAAAATGGTACTATATTGAATGATAAATTTTCTTCCATAGATCGAAGGGCTTATGATGGATATTGCTACTGCTGAAGAAGAAATTGCTAGATGGAAAGTTGCAGCAGAGCAAGAAGCTGATGCTGGAAAATCTGTTGAGAAGGAGTTTACTGTAGAGGTTTGCTTTCTATGTTGATCACCCTTTTGTTGTGAATTTGAGTGCTCGGTGTTTAATTAGGACATATGTGCTTTCTCAAATCAATGTAGATAAATGTATCCAGCAGGAAGACGAGCATATGTACAGCACAGTAGCCAAGTCAGCTATACTTAGTGGTGCTAGGGTCTTAAAATCAACATCCATGGGTTGATGAAACTCAATAATGTTGTGCCATGTAATCAAGATTTGTTTTTTAGCAAGATTGATAGCCTGAGATTAATATTCTCATGGAGTAAATTTCAGAGAGGTGGATACTGAATTTCTTGAAGCCAGGAACTCCTTATGTTATAGCAAAGCCACTTGTATAGATGGAGAGTAGTGCATAAATCTGCCAAATTGTGCCACTTGCCTGGGTCTCTTTGTATTTGATGCTATTTTCTACTGTTGAATATTGTAATATTTTGCCCAGGGGTATAGGACTATGTACCGTAAGGTTGTAGCATGAAGGCTTCCATTGATAAAATTTACGCTACATTTTCACACTCTTAAATTATAGCCAAGTATTCCAGATTGTTACATTTGATAAGCCTCCATCATCCATTGTTGTCAAGATAGCCGCGTTATTTTTAGTGCGTGTTTCTCACTATTAGGTCATGAGCACAAGCAGTACATGTTTGTAGCAAAAAATTTTGACACGATCACATTGTTTGAATATGTTTTGGCATAGCGGGCCCCGGCGGGAGGCCTGCACGACGGGCTATTAGCTCTGTGGTAGAGCACACCCTTGATAATTGCGTTGTTGTGCCTGCATTATGGTTTCGAAAATCTCGGAAGACTGACTTAAAGTCCAAGGGTTAATGTGTAGAGGAAGTACCATGGATCATCAAGAAAGTTTTACAGTATACTAAGCTAGCTAGCATCCTAAACTTGCATTAAGAGCACTTAATTTCCCTGGAATATCTTAGGGCAATTAACAACTCCTCAACAGGGGCTGCTACTATATGAGTTAATCAACCACGGATGGAGCTCTATTTCAGAGTATTGACAACCGTGGATGTTTCTTGCATTTCTTTCATGTAGATTAGGTCCGAGGATCTTTTTTAAAAAAAAAAAAAGCATTGGTGTTTCTTGGCTTGTGGCGATGTCGTCATGAAACGAGAGATGATGGTTTTTAGTTAAAGTTTACTTTTAAGGGAAAGGATAGATCAGGGGTGTGATAACAAGATAAATTCATGGATAAAACGCTCAAGTCAATACAGGTAGGGCAGGGGAATGGTAGTCCCTCATACTAAGGGAAAAAAGCACAGTATCAGAGATCTCTGTTTACTTATGCCAATTGAAGTTAATTCTATTAAATACTCCTGAAGCTTATAAATGCTGGTAGAACTTTCTACTCTGTGATTACCAGAAAACCTGCATTCAAGGTGAGTGGCTGCATATAGCAATGGCCAATAGCATATTTTTTGCTATCTCTCTTGAAGATGGCCAACTAAGTGAATTTATGTCTTTTCACTCTCTACTGTTTTCAAGTTCAAGATCCTGAGGAGACTTTCTAAATCCGCTGAATATAGTAGCTCTAATTGATTTGGGAACTGTGGGAAAAATTTAGCCTCAGTAATGTCTGATCAATTTCGAATGTTTTCTTTTTTATTTGAATTTATTATTCACATTATATTTTATTATATATTCAATTTCTTATTTTGTTGAACTTTTATTAATCCTATTTGTATTTGAATTCTATTTATTATTATTTTTTTAAAGAAAATAGAATTCAAAAGAATTCGAAAGGATGCAACAAGGTTTCCGTTACTTCCTGTTATTTCTGGTTAAGTTTCTTCTTCACTGTTTTAACAGAGTGAGTTTATACATGCCGCAGCTGTCTGCTCTCAAGCAAGAACTTGAAGAGGCAAAGCAAGCTGTGTTGGAGTCGGAGAAAAAGCTAAAATTCAAAGAAGAGACGGCGGCGGCGGCCATGGCAGCGAGAGATGCAGCTGAGAAATCACTGAGGTTGGCGGATCTGAGGGCGTCAAGACTAAGAGACAGAGTAGAGGAATTAACCCGTCAGCTTGAAGAGTCCGACCTGCAGGAAGATGCAAGGAGGAACAGCAGCGGACGACCAAGATATGTATGTTGGCCCTGGCAGTGGCTTGGGTTGGACTTTGTGGGTGTTCAAAGATCTGAGACACCGCAAGAAAACTCTAATGAGATGGAGCTTTCCGAACCCTTTTTATAGTAACAGCTCTGAAACTACAGTTATCGTGATCTCACAGAAGCGGTGGTTTCAAGTGACAAATTTTTTAGCGCCACTCAGTGCCGGCCCTGCGCTCCCCCTCATAAGGATCAATTCTTCCAAAATTGAAATTAGCTAAGACAGATGGCGGAACGAACCCGGGGGCGCTGCAATTTGCTGTCAAATGTAACGCTACATTTTCATCTTTTGCTTACTTGTAAATTCCAATACAGATTAGAGGGTTGTGTTGTTCTCACTCGTCTCAGCTTGGTACATGGGATTGGATTTACTATGTTCGGCCATGGTCGGGGCAGATAATGGGACCGGAAGATATGTTTTTTCATGTGGACCGGATGAGTGTACTACCTTACCCTCGAAGCTTAATAGCGTAAGACTGCTACAGGGGGAGATTACCGCAACCTCAGAACGCTCGTTTACGTAAAATCTCTAGTTGGACCTTGAAAGACTCCTCCCAGGGTTCTTAAAGTAGACGTGGGACATTAAATGTTGAAGGGCCAGCAAAAGTCAAAAGTGAAGATTGAGTACAGATTTGCAATCCCAACACGTAAAGCCCTTCTCTTCGGACTGACTTCCTTTGACTCTGCAAATGTTTTTAAGAAGTAAATCTTGAACAATTAAAAGTCTCTGTATTTACAAGTTCCATTTAAGGTAGTAAGTGGATGGAGAACGTTCTTAAATGTCGTCAAAGAGTGACTTTTCACTTTATCCAAGACATCTTCCTACCCTTCAAATAGCACTAGGACTAGAGAAAGAATCAGTTTACCGGAATATGGTGTGAGAGTATGTGAAAAACACTTTCCTGGGAAAATTCACACCCATTTTACTCAAATTCTTCCTGGCCTTTTATTACCGAGAAGGCAAAGGGCATTATAGGGATAGAACACCTTCGGTGGCCGATACACATGGCCATTTCTCAATCATACATCATGAAAATAAATTCTCTTATATAAATAGACATTTATAGAGCAGCCTTAATACAATAAAACGCCCTTGGATCCTTGATTTGGTTAAAGGTGTTAACCTGAAGATTTCTTTCCTATAGGAGCCTTCACGACCTGCCCGTTTGGTATGTAGGGACAGTGTGCTCCATGAGAGTTTTTTTCCGATTTAATTCAAAAAAAAAATATTTACAAAATTAGGTTAGAAAAAAACATATTTACCGATTTAGGTCTCGCGCGCTGGCAATTGTTTTTATTATTAATTTTCGACGAATTTTATTAGCGACGAATTTTATTAGCGACGAATTCTACGACGAACGTGTCGTTGGAAATATACGCTATATATTTTGAGACGAAATTTGTAATAAATTGGATGTTTTGTTGCAAATTAGCGAGGAATTTTTTTTTCCGCTAATTTTCCGTAGCTAAAATCCTTTTTTATGTTTTTCAATTATTTTATATTTTAGACAAAATATTATTTTTTTGTATTTGTCCCCAGTATGCGATGAATTTCTAAGCTATATTTTTGCGACAAACGTACCGCAAATTTCGTCGTGCGACACATTTATATTTTGCGACAAACTCATGGGACACATTTGTCGCAAAATATAAAGCGTACATTTTCAACGACAAACGTGTGAGTTTGTCGCAAAATATAACGTATATTTCCAACGACACGTTAGACATCACCGTGAAAAACACTAAGCTATATATTTTGCGACAAACATGCCGCAAATTTCGTCTTGCGACACGTTTATATTTTGCGACAAACTCACACGTTTGTCGTTGAAAATGTACGCTTTATATATTGCGATAAATGTGTCACATGAGTCTGTCGCAAAATATAAACGTGTCACAAAACGAAATTTGCGATACGTTTGTCGCAAAAATATAGCTTAGAAATTCATCGCATACTGGGGACAAATACAAAAAAATAATATTTTGTCTAAAATATAAAATAATTGAAAAACATAAAAAAGGATTTTAGCTACGGAAAATTAGCGGAAAAAAAATTCCTCGCTAATTTGCAACAAAACATCCAATTTATTACAAATTTCGTCTCAAAATATATAGCGTATATTTCCAACGATACGTTCGTCGTAGAATTCGTCGCTAATAAAATTCGTCGAAAATTAATAATAAAAACAATTTTTTTGTGTAAAAAAAAAAAAAAAAAGCTTGCTTGCATGGACCAGCGAGCAAGCTCTGCGCGTTGGTTTTACCAACGCGCGAGACCTAAATTGGTAAATATATTTTTTTCTAACCTAATTTTGTAAATATTTTTTTTTTGAATTAAATCGGAAAAAAATCCGCTCCATGAAGCGCGGATGTGTTCTTTATTTTAAAGTGTCAGTGCACGGATGTGTTCTTTATTTTAAAATATCAGTGCTCTATTTTGAAATGTCAGTGCTCGCACGTCCTGAACCCCCATTTATCTATCAAATATTTTTCTTTCCTGAAAGATAGAAAATACCCTGGAAGAAAACGTCCCAAACGCAATTCCTACATACTATTACAAAGCATAAAGCAGACAAGTTGACGTGACAATCTGGCAAAATTCCCTCACTCATTGATTAGGTACATGTGGTGCACGTCCAAATTAGGATCATCACTGAAATCACTGTGACACGTATTATCTAGACAAATTTTCTTACAAAATCTCTCCAAAATCCCAAGGATTTCCAGATAAATCCATGTTGCCGTCTTTGATTACTCGTGTTAGTCTAGAGCCAGGGAGATTGCATCTGACGTCACCTCATTTGCTTGGAAAATAACCCCGATGATACTTCTCCCATCTTTTCGGAAAGCATGCCGAAGACTGTATTGTTCAGTAATTTCTCGGTATAACTACAACCGAAAGAACCTGCACAATTTTAGTGGAGGGACATGCACAAGCACAACCTATCTAGCTTGCTAGTCCTCTAGTGAACAGAGTATCCCTTTTGGGTCTGTACATTTTATAGCTCTAGAGAACAGACGTTGCAGGGTAGAGGATAAGGCTGCGTATGGTAGCGTTTCTGTTCTAGGGAAAATATTTTTTTGTGTTTTTGTTCAAAATTACGATTTTTAGGAAAAAAACGCGTTTGGTAATTTAAAAAAAAACACTTTTTTCAGTCGCCGACCGGAGGTGGGCGACGGCCGGCGGGGGGCGACCGGCGGCGACGGCGGCCGGCGACCGGCGACGGTGATCGGCGGTGGCGGCGGCGACCGACGACGACTGCGGCCGGCGACGGCGGACGGCGACCGCGACAGCGTACGGCGGCCGGCGACCGCGACCGGAGACCGGCGGCCGGCGACCGTCGACGGTCGGCTTTTAGCGAGGCGGCGAGTGATAATCGCGTCGGCGACGATGAATGGTGGTTTCAAAAGTGTTCCAAAAAGTGTTCCCAAATCCCAGAAGTAAGTTTTTTTTGTTCCTTCAAAAGTGTTCTTTGGCACAAAAGTGTTCCGCGGAACACTTTCGGAACATTTTTGAACCATACGCGTTTCTGCTCCAAAAGTGTTCCCGAAACACTTTTGGAACAGAAACAGTTTCCCGGGAACACTTTTGGAGCAGAAACAGTTTCCCCAACCACCATCCATACGCAGCCTAAGAGAGCGTGTTCTTAATTCACTGTTTTGTTCCCCTCCATTCAAAATGTCTTTTTCCTTCCACCCCGACAAGAAAAGATCAGGAAGCTGCTCAGATCAGCCATTCAATAACTCCCATTATATTAGTCATGAATAGATTCCCATCTTACTTGCGTTATAAAGAGAACAAAATAATGATAAATAGATTCGCGGTAGTTGAAAAATGAAGTAAACATAAACATATTCGTACGTCTTAGAATATGAAATATTCCATGTCATCAGTACAATTACTCAGGATACTTGTAGCTCAACAACAGCAGAGTACGATGATGCAAAAGCTCAATCCTCTCCTACTAAAGTGCTTTACCAAACAAGATCATATCCAGTAAAAGCATCTACACAAACAATAACAGCAATATCACACAGGAAAACATTGCCACCCCATGGAATTGCAATATTAGGCAGTGATCTTTTCTCCAAATCCAGGTCTGAAGCAGCTCTCAAATGGTGACGTCTCAGTTCTGCTGGAACAGCAAAATTCAAAACAACATGAGAGAGAGAGAGAGAGAGAGAGAGAGAGAGGGGTAGAAGGCTCGAATTGGACTCACCACAGATGCAAGTTTCTTAAGTTTCAATGCCTGCTGCGGTGTTCCCCCCTATCATTCTCCGACCTCCTCCCACTGGACCTGGAACCATCATATCTACTGCCTCTCTTGGAGGCATCCACTTTACTGTCTGTCTGGTAATCTCTATATCCTCGCTGCTCATCCTCTCTCCGAGTGTTCTTCTGTTCCCCAGAATGTTTTCCCTGCCTTCCATTATTTTCTTGAGAAGCTACATTTTCACGCCCTTCCTCCTCACTTGCATCATATCTCCTACTTTTAGAAGGTCGCTCATCTCTACCATGCCTTGCAGAATAACCATGCTCTTCATCTCTCATGTGCTTTCTTCCAGCACGCTCTCTTTCATCTCTGCCATGCCATCTCTCTTCACGTACCCTCTCATCTCTGTCATGCCATCTTTCTTCAAGTTCCCTCTCATCTCTGCCACGCCGTTTTTCTTCACGATCCCTTTCATCTCTGTCACGCCGTCTTCCTTCACGGTCTCTTTCATCTCTGTCAAGCCATCTCCCTTCATGCTCCCTTTCATCTCTGTCAAGCAGCCTTTCTTCTCTTTCCTCCCTTTCATCTCTAGCATGCCGCCTTTCTTCTCTTTCCTCATAGTCATCATTGGCTTTCCTCCTGCTCATCTGTAATTGATCCTCCTTTTCATAACTTCGACCTCCCATGTCATTCCAATCTTCATGCCTTCCTCCAGATCTACGAGATCTAGAGTAATCAACATACTGCTCTCTCTCGTCCTTATATGTTCGGGTCTTCACTTCAGGCTCGGATTTTTTATCCTTTCTATGTTCCAAGCTGTGCTCTCCCTCTCTCAAAATGTCCCGAGATTTTGACTCTTGCAGGTCATCCCTGGTGTCACCATCCAAACTGTTGCCCTTCTTTCTTTTGTCAGTCTTATCCCAAGATTCATTGGGAGCTTCCTTCCTTGATCTGTCATCATTTTTATCTCCAGATCTCAACCCTCTTCCTTCTCGATCAGGCACACTGCCAGCCATGTTCTTGACATCAGCATGATGTATACTCTTGCCAGTATCATCAGTAGCTTTTGCACGTCTGCGTCCATCAGTGCCACTGCCAGAATCAGTATAACTGTCACTCCCACCAGTATCATCACTGCTACTATCATCTGCTGAAGAAACTGGTGCTCTATCGACTACCTTTTGTTTTCTTGTTGTTCTGCCGCTTCTCCCACCAAAACTGCCGTCAGAGTCCCCATCATCAGAGTCATGTCTCCGCCTCCGAGATTTATCTAATTTCTTCTCTCTCCCAGAACCTGAATCATCATCAGTATCATCCCCCCTCTGCTTCTTCACTTTATCAAACTTTTTATGCTTTCCCACAATGACTACATCAGATTCACTATCCCGGTCTTCATCATGCCTCCTGCCGCCTTTCCTTCGTATGTCATGACCCAATTTTCCAGAATTCTCGGAATCAGAATCAGTTCTTCTACGACCTCCACTTCGCTCGTTTAATTTTCCAGGTTCACCTGTCCTTGTTTTCACCTTACGATCAATATCAGACTCATCCTCAGTGTCCTCATCTTTGCCAGTTCTGATATGGCCCTTTCCCTTCTTTGATTGACGCTTGGAAAAGCCCTCATCGGAAGTATCATCCTCACTCGACTCATACTTTTTCTGAGATTTCTTATTTTTCCGAGATTCCAGGTTGGAATGCCTCTTCCCAACACCATCACTTTCAGAAGAATAGTCAGATTCATCAGACTCATACTTCCTACGTCTCTTGCTCTTTTGTTTCTTGTGCTTCCTATCAACATTTTCTACCTCAGAATCATTTTCTGAGTCAATTCTCTGGCTATCTTTGCGATGCTTCTTCCCAGTTGCTCTTGTCTGTTTCCTAACATCATCTGAATCAGACGAATCATCATGTCTTCTTTTTCGGCCATTGTCTTTCTTATGCTTCATATCCCTAGCACTATTTCTCTTATCATCTTTTCCAACTTCTTCCACCTGCTTTTTCGAACTGTAATCTCTATCCAGGAAAGCATGTTCAGGTCTCTCGAGCTGCAAAATCTTCTGCCCCCCTTTAGGTTCATCATCAATTTCCTCATTACTTTGCTTAGTCAACCCTATACCCAAAGCAGCTCTGAATGTTTCCATCTGCTTCTCTTTTCTAGCAGCAATTTGGTGTGTTTGTGTATCAGAAACCCTGATCAAGACGCATGATTACACAACAGGTTAGTTGTTGCAATGTGAAAAAAGGTAAATTAAGGAACTGGCTTGCTAATTGGATGACAAAAGCATCACCAATTCTCTGAACTAGAGTAACATAATGTGGAAAAAAAAATTTGTCTTGAAGAGAGCATATACAGTGATCAATTCAGGAGTCCCTTGACAAGAAAAAGCCATCTGTAGTCCGAGACATATCTTAAGAAATAAAACAAAACCCCACACCACAGGAGAATTCTATCGAAGCAAGTATTTTTTCCCCTTCTCTAGAAAGTAGAGTTGAGCAACAAGTGTAACTTGTTACTCTAGCAAAATGAGAAGCTTGGCCCAGAAACAAGTTATTAGCCCAAACTCTTAGCTACAGTATGGACAAGCTCGCTTCCTTGAGGGGTTCCTTGAGAAAGACCTTATGTCGAAAAATATGAAATATGAGGATTGAATCTAAACAAGCCTGTCCTGTGCTAACAAATAAAGATAAGACGAGACACTCATACAACAAACGATTGTTTGACTACACAAGGACATCTGATATCATGCATATGCAGCATCATTCCTAATTATTCGGGATTAAATATTGCTCAATATGGTATAAATCAAACAATCTTCCTGCATGTGACTCTGCCCTAAGATGGAGCAAAGAGTGGGGAACCTCTCGCTGGGTTTTGGAATTTGACATCAGGAAGTTTTTTCACACCAACACCGATTCATCCCTAAAGAATGATCATCCTTCACATGAGCATCAGCTGTTTGCGAATTAAAATTTCAAAAAGTCATTTCATGCCCACACACACGGAGGCACACACACAAGGAGAGAGAGAGAGAGAGAACACATACTTCTTTTCAGCAGCCACAATGGCAGCAGGACCTCCACTAGCTTCAGAAGCAGCAGCAGCTTCCAGAGTTGTCCTGGCCTCTTGCAGCTTCTCTGCAATCTCAGCTTCAGTATATCCCTGATCAGTGAGCTTGTCTTCAAGCACAACAAGCTTAAGCTCTATCTGGCGTTTGCGATCGTGCTCAAGGATGTCCTTGTTGGGCTTCTTGGAGACACCAGCTGTGCCTTGATCTCCCTCGAACCCCTTGGTGGTTTCAGCAACCCTCCCAGTCTTCAGCTTTACGAAGAACTTGTTTGTCTGGATGTACCCATTCGTCCCAGACCCTCTTGGGGTCTGTAGCCCTATTCCGTTATACATCTCTCACTTGAAATTCCTACATGGCAATCCATAAGGAAAATCATCACAGAGAGAAGACATTAGAGAACAAAAAATACAGTAAAGGTGAATCGCAATTCTATCTTGCATCACATGTCAAAAGACAATTGGAAGCCCCATAGCAAAACATGAGCCTTTCATATGAGCCTTTCATCTAGGGTTGGCAATTCCTCACACGATACAATAACTTAGACTCAAAATCGACACAGAGCATATTCGGGGTGAGGGTTTACATAGATTTTCAAGGATGACCTATGGAAATCAAACTTAAAAAGTTTCCCATAATCTTCATTTCAAACAAAAGAAACCCTAGCTAGCTTAATCAGATCAAATCCAAACAGCTCGCAGCCCCCTTCACTCGCTGGCCTCTTGCTCGTCCGCTCTCCCCGGTCCTCTCGCTCGCCTATCACTCTCTGGCCTCTCGCAAGTTGTTAAATAGAGGCCGCAGCAGTCACGACAGCCTCCGCCACCGCCACCGCCACCGGATGCTGTTTCAGCGAGATCTCACGCCGTAACCACTCCCGCGGTGAGCGTCACCACCGCTATACCCTCGTCGCGATAGACGGAAACACAAAAAGAAGACACATGCACGCGGACAAACAAGAAGGAGAATCCGAAATCAACCGCGTCTCAACACTGGAAAGTCTGCAATCAACGAATCAGACCCCACTTTCACGAGAACCAAAGGCTTACCTCTCCTCCAAAAACCTCGCCTCAGCTGGCTATCAGATGCGAACGATGTTGAAGGCGCCGGGAAAGAGCACCGCCTCGCCGGTAGCCGCCGGTGGCGACTCTGGGACTCCGGTGACTTGTCGCGCTCGAAATGGTGGATCTACTGGTACGCCCGATCGCCTCTCTCCTCTTTTGCCTTCTGCTTTTGAATTTGACCTAGCGTTGCTGATTTATCCGGTAAGGTTCGGAGATTCTTCATAGTGGGCTTTGGGCTTATATTAGTTGGGCTTTGATGGGCTTTCAGTTTTTATTGGGCTGGTTTGGTTTGAGGACGCTGATATCTCTATCTATCTATTTCTATTGGGCTGGTTTGCAAATATTGAATTTGTTGCATTCCCCACGTGCATGCATGCATGCATGTGTCACGGGCCGATTTTATCTAGCGTTCCCAACTCCGTGTGGCACTCAAGAATCACTCTCGAGTCAGCCTTTTCCCACTCACGCTCACACACTCACTCGGCACAAGGGACACTCACAAACACACAAGAGAGAGTGAGGAGAAGCTCTTTTCTCATTCAATTTTCGGATGCTTTTACAATGGGGGATCAGCCCCCTTTTATACACAGCTCGGGTCAAATGAAGACCCCACGGGTCAACTCGGTTCAGCCACAAAATCGCCCACCAGCTCCATTGAATCACTGTTCACGAGGCACTATTCATGTCAGCTGTCCAATCCCAGTCAGCCTCCATGTCAGCCCTTCTCTCTACCAGCTCTACCAGCTCACAAAGACTTTTGAGGCACATGGACAACAGCTGGACATTAGGTGGATCGGTGGGGCCTAGGTAGGTACACATCACGTCGCTCGCTCCCTGCTCGATCTCCTGGTCGAGCGCTGGGCGTGCTCGGGTCGACCACCTTTCATGCGATGATCGAGCGCTAGTCGATCGCCGCTCGTGCGCTGGTCGGGCGCTGGTCGATTCTGCATCGTGCATTAATCGACCGCCTGGCCATCTCGCATGATCCACACATCGATCGCTCGGCCAGCCCACTTGATCCTTGCATCGTTCACTCGGTTGCCCGCTCGATCGTCCCGCTCGTTCACTTGCATCGTTCCATGGCCGCTCGCTTGGTCGAGCGCCACAATCCGTGGATCGATCGCCTGGCCGTATAGCATGGCCCATGGATCGATCCGCGGATCGATCACTCGATCGTCCACCCGGCCTCCCTGCTCGATCCTCGGGTTGATCCCCCGATCGTGCAGGGTCATTCACTGCTCGGCCGCCCGGCCATCCTACACGATCCGCGGGTCAATCACTCGGTCGATCACGTATTGATCCGCTGGCTGTCCCGAATCATGTTCTGATCAATCGGCCGATCGATCATCCGTCCGCTTGGCTACTTTTAGGCACGATTCCTCATGGTTCATGGATTGATCCGTTGGTCGGTCCGAAGGATGCATCGCGGTCAAATTTGGGTCGAAATTTAACGGACCGCAATACTCTTCAGCACCAAGTCGGGCAACGCCCTTCTTGCCTTCTTCCTCATGGAATGCCTTGATCTCTTCTTGGAACTGCCATAGGGCCTCCTCCGGCTCCCAGGTTGCCTCGTCCTCCGAAAGACCTCGCCACTAGATCAAGTATTCCCGCCTTGGCGCCCGGTACCTCTTCCGGATCACCCAATCAGCCACGATCTTTTCGATCTCCCGATCATATAAGGTTTTCGCCCCAATGGGAGCGCGATGTGAATCCCCTCGATCGGGATCAACTTCATCCTCATGGAACGGCTTTAACATGCTCACATGGAACACCGGGTGTACTTTCAACCTGGCCGGCAATTCTAACTTATACGCCACCGGCCCAATCCGTTTAATTACTAGGAACGACCCCTCATAGCGACGAACCAGCGCTTTATGCACGTCCCTATAGCGTAGGACATGATGCATTTTCACCAACACTCGGTCCCCAACCTGGTACTGACGTGTCGACGCTTCTTGTCCGCCCACTTCTTCATCCTCGCGGCCGCCTTATGCAATGACGCCCGAAGCAAGTCAGCATGTTCTTGCCATTCTTGCGCACTCTTGTACGCCGTGGGACTACTCCCCCGGTAGCCCGTCGCAACCATGCTCGGAGTGAGCGGTTGTTGCCTCGTCACGATCTCAAAGGGGCTCTTGCCCGTGGACTCGCTCCGCTACAAGTTGTAAGAGAACTGGGCAACGTCCATCAACTTTGTCCAGTTGCTTTGAGTCGCCGTCACATAGTGCCTCAAGTACACTTCCAAGAGCGCATTGACCCGCTCCGTTTGGCCGTCGGTTTGGGGATGCAAACTCGTGGAAAACTTGAGGTCCGTCCCGAGCAATTTGAACAGCTCGGACCAAAACTTCCCCATGAACCAAGGATCCCTATCACTCATGATCGATCGCGGTATGCCCCAATACTTGACGATGTGCTTCATGAACAGCTTGGCCGCCTCCCCAGCTGGGCAATCTTTTGTGGCCGGCACGAACGTCGCATACTTGGAGAACCGATCAACCACCACCATGATCGTTTGGCACCCTTCCACCTTGGGCAACCCCACAATAAAATCCATGGAAATGCTTTCCCACGAACGTTCGGGAACAAGCAGCGGCTCCAACAACCCGGCCGGCGCTCGTTGCTCAAGCTTGTCTTGTTGGCACACCAAACAAGTCCGCACATAAGCTTCAACGTCACCTCGTAATTGTGGCCAAAAATACCTATCCTCCACGAGTGCCAAGGTGCGGTGGATTCCCGGATGTCCCGCCTATGGTGTGTCGTGGCACTCGCGCAATACTTCACGCCTTAGGTTCCCGTGGAGCGGCACAAACAAGCGCCGTCCTTTGGTGTAAAGAAGATCGTCTTCGCACCAAAATCTTCGTGTCTTGCCCTCCCGTGCGTATCCAAGGAGGGCTTTCGCCATTGGGTCATGTTGGAGCCCCTCCTTGATCCGCTCGGTCCATGGGCATTCTGGCCGACTCAACGCCGCCAGTTCTGCCTTTCTACTCAAGGCATCCGCCACGGAATTGGCCTTCCCCGGTTTGTACTCGAGTACATAATCAAACTCCGCCAGGAAGTTTTGCCATTGCGCTTGCTTCGGACTCAGCTTCTTTTGAGTCTGAAAGTAACTCGTGGCCACATTGTCCGTCCTCACGACGAACCGCGACCCCAAGAGGTAATGATGCCATGTGCGTAGACAATGCACCATGGCCGTCATTTCCTTTTCTTGGACCGTGTATCGCCGCTCGGTATCATTCAACTTCCGGGACTCATAAGCCACCGGATGTCCATCCTGCATCAACACACCACCGAGTGCAAAATCAGAAGCATCGGTCTCTACCTCATATGGTTTGGTGTAGTCGGGCAAGACCAGGACTGGTTCCTCGACCATGGCCTGCTTCAGCCGATCAAACGCCGCTTGACACCCGTCCGTCCACTTCCACGGCTTGTTCTTCTTTAGCATGTCCGTGAGTGGCACGGTGATCATTGAGTAGTCACGAACGAACCGACGATAGTAATTCGCCAGCCCGAGGAAGGATCTTAGCTCCGACACCTTGGTGGGTGGCTCCCACTCGACAATGGCCCGGATCTTGGACAAGTCCATCCGCACACGTCTCTCAACGACTATGTGTCCTAGGAATAGAACTTCCCACTGTGCAAACACGCACTTCTCTTTCTTTACAAACAATTGATTCTCCCTCAGAACTTGAAACACTCGTTTAAGATGTTCGACATGTTCCTCAAGCGTTCGGCTATATATCACGATATCATCTAAGTACACAACCACAAACCGATCAAGGAAGGGATGTAGTACCTTGTTCATCAAGGTGCAGAAAGTTGCCGGGGCGTTGGTCAGGCCGAACGGCATGACTAGGAATTCGTATGAGCCGTACCGAGTAACACACGCCGTCTTTGGCTCGTCCCCCTCAGCAATCCGCACTTGGTAGTACCCCGACCGCAGGTCCAACTTCGTGAACCACCTCGCAGCACCAAGCTGGTCGAACAAGTTTGCAATGAGCGGAATTGGATACTTGTTCTTGATGGTCAGCTTGTTCAATGCCCTATAATCAATGCACATACGGAGCGATCCGTCATGTTTCTTTTGGAACAACATAGGGGCACCGAACGGGGCTTTGGACGGTCGGATATAGCCAGCATCGAGCAACTTCTTGAGCTGTCTCCTCATCTCTTCAAGTTCCGGAGAGGCCATGCGATAAGGGGCCATGGCCGGAGGTCGAGCATCAGGGACCATCTCGATCCTATGGTCGACTTCCCTCTTGGGTGGCAACTTCTTGGGCAACTCAGGGGGCATTACATCATCGAACAAGGTCAACACCTCGTCCACTTCACCCGGCACTGGCTCACAAGCCAATTCAGCATCGTCTACCACCATAGTCGCCAAGAACGTCGTCTCACCCCTTCGAACTCCTTTCGACACTTGCATAGCCGAGAGAGTCTTTTGATGCCGCCCGGACTCACGTCGAACAGGGATGACACATTGGCCCCGTGGGTCCAATACACAAATACAATCGATACAAGGGACCAGAAAGGCTTTGATCCTATCTAGGAATCCCAATCCAACAACAAGATCATAGTCATCCATTGGAATTACCTCGATCGACTCCTTGCACTGGTATGGACCGAACTGGATCTCCACGTCCCGGACCAATCCGCTCGTCGGGACTCCCTCAGAGTTCACGGTTTTGAGCCACCCGGCTCCTTCCTCAACCCGCAAGTTGAGTTTCTTCGCTGCTCCCTTAGACATGAACAAGTCGGATGCGCCGGTATCTACTAGCGCACTGACCTTTGTACCACCGATCACCACGTCCGTAAACATGAGTCCCCGGGACGGTTTGGCGTCTTGGACGTTGATGGTATTCAGGATCTTCAATGATCCTAGGCGGACTTCCTCTTTCGCCTCTTCATAGGCCTTACCTTTGTCCGTTGCCTTCATGGCCGTCACCTTGCCCTGGTTTGGGCTGTCCCTGGCAAAGTGAGGGCTAGAACACTTGAAGCATTCAAGTTTCTTGCCTTTCGCTTGGCTTGACTCCGCCCGGTACTCCGTTCGTTCCTTGGAGTAGACCGGTCGCGGCTTGCTAGCCATCGATCGTTGCGGCTTGGAACGGTCCCCCCCACCAATAGCCTTGTCGCCTCTAGGCTTTGAGTCTCCCCGGTCCGTCGGGCTAGACTTGTATTCGAGGATGCCTTCGGCCGCAGTCATGGCTGTCGCGAGCGTAGTCGCGTTTTGCCGCTTAAGCTCCATCTTCACCCACGGCTTGAGGCCACCAATGAATTGGTAGTATGCCTCAGTCTCAGAAAGGGACGGATTTGAAGTTTCAACTCAGAAAACTTCCTCACGTACTCACGAATCCTGGCCTTTTGCTCTAGGCGTCGTAGCTCGTCATGGGCTTCCTCCTCAGCATAGGCGAGGAAGAATTGCTTCGGGAACTCCGCTTGGAATGCTTCCCACGTCGTGATGGGCTCGGCTCCCCCATCATTGCACCGGTTACGCCACCACAGCAAGGCATTCCCGGTCAGGTACATGGCCGCCATACTCACCCGCAAGGCGCCATTGGACACTCCCTGAGTGTCAAAATACTGGTTCATAAACCAGAGAAAGTTATCAACTTCCTTAGCCACCCGGGTGCCACCGAACTCCTTTGGCTTAGGTGCATCCACCCGTGGAGCGGCCTGCATGGTCGTCACACCACTCGCACAAGCCGCCTCCAGCACGACCACTTTGGTCTTCATCTCAACCACCTCCACACGCAGGGCCATGATCATGGCTTCCAGGGCAGCCCGAGTTTTGTCCGTGGTGGTAGTAAGAGTACTAAGCAACTCACCACGAAGCTCCACCACTTCGTCTCTGAGCTCGAGCATCTCATCTCACAGCCCTTTCCGATCAGTGGCCCACTCCTCGTTGCCAGACTCCTCCTCATCACCTTTGTCGGCACTAAGTTCATCTAAGGCTTGCTCTAGCTTGTTCATGCGGGCCTCCATATCTCGAGTCACGCCCTGGACACACCACGTTCACGCATGGTCTGAGCCGAGGTTGGCTCAAGGGTTCGTCCCACACGATTCTCCATAGAGAGCTCGAACTCGTGCGACGGATCAACAACACCTTGACTCCTCACCATTTCACCGAGAATCGAATGGCTCTAATACCAAATGTCACGGGCCGATTTTATCTAGCGTTCCCAACTACGTGCGGCACTCAAGAATCACTCTCGAGTCAGCCTTTTCCCACTCACGCTCACACACTCACTCGGCTCAAGGGGCACTCACAAACACACAAGAGAGAGTGAGGAGAAGCTCTTTTCTCATTCAATTTTTGGATGCCTTTACAATGGGGGATCAGCCCCCTTTTATACACAGCTCGGGTCAAATGAAGACCCCACGGGTCAACCCGGTTCAACCACAAAATCGCCCACTAGCTCTATCGAATCACTGTTCATGGGCACTATTCATGTCAGCCGTCCAATCCCAGTCAGCCTCCATGTCAGCCCTTCTCTCTACCAGCTCCACCAGCTCACAAAGACTTTTGAAGCACATGGACAACAGCTGGACATTAGGTGGATCGGTGGGGCCCAGGTAGGTACACGTCACGTCGCTCGCTGGCCACCCGCTCGATCGCCTGGTCGAGCGCTGGGCGTGCTCGGGTCGACCACCGTTCATGCGATGATCGAGCGTTGGTCGATCGCCGCACGTGCGCTGGTCGGCGCTGGTCGAGCGCTGGTCGATCCTGCATCGTGCATGGATCGACCGCTTGGCCATCTCGCATGATCTGCACATCGATCGCTCGGCCAGCCCGCTTGATCCTTGCATCGTTCACTCGGCTGCCCGCTCGTTCACTTGCATCGTTTCATGGCCGCTCGCTTGGTCGTGCGCCACGATCCGTGGATCAATCGCCTGGCCGTGTAGCATAGCCCATGGATCGATCCGCGGATCAATCACTCAATCGTCCACCCTGTCGCCCTGCTCGATCAGCGGGTCGATCCCCCGATCGTGCAGGGTCGTTCACTGCTCGGCCGTCCTGCACGATTCGCGGGTCGATCACCCGATCGCTCAGGGTCGATCATGCATTGATCCGCTGGCTATCCCGGATCATGTTCCGATCGATCATCCGTCTGTCGCCACCCTCTCGAGGCTGTGTACGGGCTCTCGAGGGCTAATGGGCCGCCCGATCTAAGCCTGATCGGACGAGGGCCTCTCCCAAGGTCCATTACCCAAATCGCAACGGCTGGATATGCGTGGTCGACCTTCAGTGCGGTCTAGTGACATGTGATACGTGTACATGCCAATGAGTCGCCACCAATCGTTTCGTGGAGAGTACGATCGGGAACCCTATCAAATAGTTGGAAGCAGTCTATTCGATTTTACGGAAACCAGAGAAATGGGATCGGTGACTTAGTTACTGTCAGAGTCGACGCCCTTTTGGTACCTAAGTTGAACGGTTTATCTGACCTTAAGATTCATGCAGATGAGTGGGGTGCGGATCCTAAATCTAGGAGTTCATACAAATGGGAATGACTACCCTATCACTCACAATCAATAGAAATAAATGCGTAAATCAAGGATCCAATACATGCGGATAAAATACATCAAAGCAGCATGGCATCCCTAATAAGGCCCTATTAGCCTAGAGAAGTATCAATCCAGGCTTAGGAGTAATTTGACATGATTTGCCCATGAGGGGTGTCGCGACCCGTCCGAAGCGGACGCGGCTAATGGATTACCGATCGCGGGCCTTCCCCCGCACAAGGGTGCAGATCGCGGGCTTTGGATCGGTGCGGGCCCTCCCAGGGCCATACCAAATCGCGGCGGGAGTATTTTTCAGAAGGATTCGACGATAAGAGTCGATCGCTTTCGACCTTAGTGTGGTCGTGGTGGCATGTGCAACTTGTGCATGCATTTGGAGTCGCCACCGGTCTTTCTTGGAGGGTAGACCGGAAACCTTACTGATCGATTGGGAGAGATCGATCAGTTCTACGGAACCAGAGTTTTTGGGTTCGGGGACTTGGTTACGCTGGTGTCGTTACCAACGCCCTTTCGGTACCTAACGCGAGTGATTTTCCTAACTAGGATTTCATGCAGGCGCAATTTTGGGTGAGGTAAGTCTGACTTTGCACATTAACCAGTTTAACATGCTCACGTAATCATAATAAATAAATAGATGTCAATCACATAAACATCTATCCTACGTGGTGATCATGGAATTATGATTTAATGGGTCTCGAACCAATGAGACCACATTTAATCATTTTAATATTTTAATAACGGAGAGCCGCTCTTCGCTTCTTCTTGGTTTCTTGAACTCTTCAAGAATTGGGCCCCAAAGAGCTCGCCGACTTAAAAGGCTCCTCCACGTAATCCTCGTAGCATTTACATCAACAATTGACTATGCTAAAAATAAAGATTACATGAAAAATAAAAGGAGTACGCAGCCTCCATTTAATAATTACAACCCCAAATATATAAATAATCATCATACATTCATATATACATCAATCACATTGATTAGGATTTTTCCATGATCACCACCCTTCCACGTAAGTAATAAATTCACAATTTAAAACTTAGGAAGGCACAATAAAAATTCTACGTTGAATCATATTCAGAATTTTTACGTAAAATAAGATAGCCATAAATTTTCGATTCAAAATTGATTTAGTCTCAATTTTTGCTACGTTGATTAATTTATCATATAAAATAATCAACCTCCATTAGCCATGTAAGACGAACAATTCGTTAATACATATTGGCCATAGTATAGCAAAAATTGCAAAAAATCAATTAAATGCACGAAAACACCTAAGGATTGGCTCTGATACCACTGTTGGGATCCACGTAACATGTAGCGGAAATAAATAACAACCCATACATGTATCTCCAGAGGCGTACTTCGTGCATTTCAATCGAAAAAAAATCACAAAGTCTCAAAGGGAGTAAATAGATTACCTCTCGTAGCGTGCTTGAACGGAGGTGTCGGTTCGATGTTCTTCGATCTCAGCCTCCACAAGTGTTATGCATCTAGTTCGGACGCACCACCAATTGACGAACGGGGAGACGACTAATAACTCCACAACAATTGTGCTAGCAATATGCGGAATCAATATTCCGAACTTAGTATATTTTGCTCACTCAAGATTATGAGAATATAGAGAGTGTTTGTGTTCTTCTCTCTAAACTCTCAAAAATTTGCACACTCTACAAAATGTCTCTCCTCTTCAACCTCAAAACTCTTGCCATCCTTTTATAGCCAAAAATACCTTCCAATAAATTGTATTTAAAAATAGCACTAATAATTATAAATTCTATCTAAAAATAGCACTCACAAATAAATGACATTTAAAAATAGCACTAACAATAGCACTCACAATTTATAATACAAAAATGCTATTTAAAAATAGCACTAACAATAGCACTCACAATTTATAATACAAAAATGTTATTTAAAAATAGCACTAACAATTATAAATTCTATCTAATAATAGCACTCACAATTTATGATAAATAAATGCCATTTAAAAATAGCACTAACAATAGCACTCACAATTTATGATAAATAAATATCATTTAAAAATAGCACTAACAATAGCACTCACAATTTATAATACAAAAATGCTATTTAAAAATAGCACTAGCAATAGCACTCACAATACAAAAATGCTAAAAAAAGGCACTAACAAAGGTGTTAAAAATAATAACCATTATTATTATTACAAGAGTTAAAGAGGTTACCAAACAGTACAAATACGCATAACGTATAAATACGTATGATGGATAAATACATAGAGCATACGTATACATCCGTGAAACCGGGGACTAATTGAAAGAAAAATGTGCAATTAAGCCCTTTTGGTAAAAATTGATTAAATTGGAGGGCAAATTGACCTAATTGCACTTTAAGACTTTAGAATCCAATGTCATAGCTTATAAAAAGTGAGAATTGAAAACTAAAAGACTCGAAAAGGATATTTTTTTTTTTAGGCTCGGTTCGGGTTTATGTTTGTGAAGGAACATAGTGACCCGAGCCGAATTTTTGAGATTTAAAGTGACACACTTGAAGAGGAAATTAAAACAAAATTATCGAATATTTTTGGGTATTTTTCTGACCACGAATGGTATTTTCTGATTTTTTGGGTATTTTATAATTAAATAAACTCGAAAAATATTAACAATACCGAAAAATATTTTTTGTTCAAAATTGGTTCCTAAGGCTAAACCAAGGCTTCCAAAGTTGATTTTGTGATTTTATGACCTTTTTTGATATTTTTAATTAATTTTAAAGAATAAAAATCACAATAATAAATGGTAAAAAATCAGGTGTCAACAGCTGCCCCTCTTTGAGAGGAATCTCGTTAGAGGTTTCTCTCAAAGATAAGGTGGCACATGATTCCTAACCGACTCAACTGGGAAAATGAGAGAAGAAATGTTATGACATCGGATCCTTAAGGCTATTGATAAAAGCTCAAATCAATCCCCGGTTTGCTCTAACAATTTGAACATGGGTCGGAGTGAGAGAGGCTTACCTGAAGCTCACCTGTCGGATGCTGCCGGTTGCGACGACTTTCAAGAAGATACCTAGGACTCGTTTCAGAAAATCCTAGGGAGATTAAGTTCTGACCTGTATGGTAGGTCATACCATTATGGAATTCCTAACTGGTAGGAACCTAAGGAAGGCGCATCCCACACTTTAGGATTTGCCAAGGATTTTGATCCGTATGGTGGATCGGACCTTTGTGTTGATTCTTACGGCGGGTACTTACCAATGAGTTGACCCTTATGGCGGTTTTTACCATGAGTTGACCCTTATAGCGGTATCTACCATTAATTTGACCCTTCAGGCGGTTTCTACCTTGAGTTGACCCTTCAGGCGGTTTCTACCATGAGTTGACCCTTCAGGCGGTATCTACCTTGAGTTGACCCTTCAGGCGGTGTCTACCATGAGTTGACCCTTCAGGCGGTATCTACCTTGAGTTGACCCTTCAGGCGGTTTCTACCTTGAGTTGACCCTTCAGGCGGTGTCTACCATGTGTTGACCCTTCAGGCGGTATCTACCTCGATTTTGCTTTGAAAAGGGGTCTCATGACGAGGGTTCTCCACGTCCGATGTGACTGCCTAAATTTTGAGAAGGGGTCTCATGACGAGGGTTCTCCACGTCCGATGAGACTGCCTGAATTTTGAAAAGGGGTCTCATGACGAGGGTTCTCTACGTCCGATGAGACTGCCTAACTTTTGAAAAGGGGTCTCATGACGAGGGTTCTCCACGTCCGTTGAGACTGCCTAAATTTTGAAAAGGGGGTCTCATGACGAGGGTTCTCCACGTCCGATGAGACTGCTTGATTTTTGAAAAGGGGTCCTGGGACGAGGGTTCTCCACGTCATGCTAGGACTTTTTCTTTTAAAAGGGTTTTTCTTCCCCCTTTTTTCAGAGATCCCGAAGTTTGTCGAGAATTCAGTTTTGAAGCAGTGAAAGATTTTATTTTGACAAAGCTTCACTTGAGTCTGTTGAGGCGACATTCTGGGAGCTGGGTTCTCCAGGTATCCTGCAGAAGTTTGAGCCTGAAAGATTTTTCTTCACCAAGAAAACGTTAGTAATCTTTGGGAAGACCACGGATGTCCATTTGACAAAAACCGTATGACTTAAGTCTTAATCATGAAATGTGCATTTTGATGCCGGAGGCTATCCAAAGCATTCTTGCAACACGCAAATATGATCACAAATTCCTTGCATGGAAAATCTGGATCAACAGTTTGAAAATTCCAAAAAGAGTTTGTTCAAAACATCAATCGGAATATTTCTCGACAATGAGGTCTTCTCACCTGTTTTGAGATAATGGTTTTTATAGGGGATGCACTCAATTCCCTACTAACCTGTGCCTAGGTTTTAGGCTCATTCGCAACGCATACATTTTGATCGGTCGGGAGGTCTTCCATGGGACCGTAATGTTGGGCTTGGATATTGGCCTTCAAGGGGGACTCACTTTTGAGTCAAGGTCATTGAATGAAAGTTTTCACCATCTGCTCCGGGTTTACAAGTCGAGAACCCTGCAAAATGAGAAAGAAATAGTCTTGCTCGTACCTCTTCGAGCTAAGCTATATGTTAACCCAAGTGTCTTAGTCAGAGAAGACTGTTTCAGGGTTATGATGTTGGTAGGATTGGGGACCGAAAGAAGCTTGTTTTTGGCCCAGATTTTATGAGGGGATTGACATTGGTGATCATTGCAAATTTGTCACCTGTCTTTTCCATTCTGCATCTTCTGTTTTTGAGGTGTGTGCAACCGCTTTTGAGGTGTGCACAAGTCCTTTAGAGAGCGTCTCTTGTTGCATTAAGAAGGTTGACAACTCTATCTGCGTCTTTCCTCTGCGCTTGACATCATTTGGAGAGCAGTCTTTTTTATCTGACTCCTTTAGGAATTTTCTCTTTTCCTATCCAAGTTTCACTAGGGATCAAGCAAACAGCTTGCACGAGCATCGGCCTTGCTTTTACTAGGCACTTTGCTTTTTCTTGATGCCGGAGATTTTTTCTCATTTTCATTTTTGAAATCCCACTTTTTCTCATCTTCATGGGATCATATTAGACATATAGTCTAAGCATGCTTTAAATATCAGTCCGGGAATTCTCTTCGTAATCCCTGAGTCTTGAACTCTTCCATTTTTGAAGTGGTGCGGCATCCGTCTTGGAATGATCACCAATGGGTTCATGGAATGAATTTGCAGGCTCAAGTTGGCTGTGCAAAGGATTCGGTGTGTGGGATAGAGAAATGAATGCTTCTCATCATCCTATGGCACTTGGATTACCATATAAACAACACACAAAGATTAATGTTAGTCCGAGCAAGAAAATTTCTAACCATTTTCTCCTGATGCTGCTGGACTCATCTCCATTTTGCCCCGATGTGGGGTGGTTCTTGACAAGGTTAAGAATGAAAACCGCCGTTCAAAGGGGTTATCAACGGTCACCTATAGTGTTTGAGGGATATGAAACGAATGCCTCCGTCGTCCCAACCCATGTAATCGCTGCGAATGGTCCCTACTTCCGTAGGTCCAGATTTGGCTGTCTTATCCGCTCCATTTCTCTCTTAAGTGTGTATAGGACGTGTTTGGACTAGTCTTTGCCTCTCGTCTTTTGAGAAAACGTCCTTTTGAAAGTTTTGAACAACTTTTGATTGGAAAAATCTCTTTCTTTTTCTCCAAAAATTTTATCCATCAATGGGATTTATGATGCACCATGCACGTTCTTATTCATGTTCAGACAACCTCTTGTTTCAAAACATGAATGCCAATGAAATTTGAATTCTATGTCTTTTCTAGACATTAGATTCTGAAAGCTTTTTTTTTCTCTATTTTTTATTCAACATCTTCAATGGGTTGAGGAAAAGGATATTTACCTGTCCTCCGCGGCTGGAGATCCCTGAAAATGCGGAAGAAACATGTTATTGTACGTTCACGAATTTTTCCAAAAATTAGAACGATACAATTTACCCTTGGTCATGTATTCCAACGGGTAATACATGGGATGTGAAAACCCGCTTTGCCTTGATGGCGAGCCCCTGTCAAAAACAAACAATAAGTGTCAGTTTGCGTTCCAAAATTCAAGACAAATTGGAACGATACCGCCGAACGATACCGCCTTGTTCTTGCTTGGTGTTTTCATTTGAACACAAACGCGCAGCTTGCAGAAATTGGCCATCTATATTGTGGCCACGATTCCTCCGTTTGGCTGGCGATAAATCCTTCTCAAGGATTTGCCATAGAGGAGATCCATTTGTGTTTTTGGACGCGTTCCAGCGCCACTCTTCAGAGTTCCTTTTATTCAAGGGAAAAAGAAAATTTTATCAAAATGCATGTCAAAGCATGTGACGTAGGAGCGATACTTTTTACCATCCACTAGGTCTTATAATCAAAGACCATCTCCTAGAATCCTGACTTGCGAGGCCAATGATTCTATTCGCATCCCTGTTAGCGCGCTCTCTTCTTTTGAGGCTTTCGGCGCCAACAACTTCCTGTTAAATGAGTAAAAACTCATGTTAGGCATGTGGTCTTCGAAGACCAAATTGGAACGATACAAGGTTACCGTTCACCCAAATTCGTATATTGGGGTTTGATTATGATGCGGACAACTCTGTTATTGCGTCCATTGACTTTGCCAGAGGAGAAACGTCATTCTTTGTCCGGCGCACAAATGATTCACTTGCCCCAGTTGGGTGTGATTTGTCGTAGCTAGGTGACGCTTGCCCCAGCTAACTTCATTCATGCATTTTGTTGCAATCCCCATCCTCTTTGGGGGTGTGTTTTCTCTTGGGATTCATGATGACGTCTTACTGATGTATTCCCTGCTTTCGCCGATTATTGACGCTTCTCATTTGATGGAGGTCGTTTCAATATCGTATATTGATGTGGATGATGAGTATTTCTTCATCTCGTCTGCATTTGTGGGTGTTGTTTGTGAGATGATTCCTGATTACTTCCAAAACTGCTATGCCCCAGTTGGGCGGTGTTCGTCTTGGCAACATGCCTTAGCACTTTCCGTGTTTGTTGGCAATTTTCAATTCAATTTTGACAACGTCCATGCACTCCCATGGGTTTCGCCGATTCTGATCTTCTATCTCAATTGTCAGAATCTTCAATTATTTTTATCCGTCTCTAGGTGGCTTGACGGCCTTGGGATTTGTGGTGTGGCGGTTTTGTGATTCTCTCGATCATCGTCGCCATTTGAAGTATTTGATGTTTGCCTGTTGAAGAGAAGAGACCTCATGAGTAAAGGGCATGTATAATTGACTATTGGAGTCGATACAATTTACCCTTGAAAATTATCCTGCGGGAACCGGCATTTCTCCCTTTGGGTTCTTTGTATGCAGGATATGTGCATGATATACATGATGCATGTTAGGTATGCTTGCAACGAAAAATGAGTTCGTGTTTTTCACTCTATTCAGAGAAAACATTTTTATCAGATGTGTCAATCTGCAAAACTTGAATTTTTCTTTTCAAGTGTTCTTTTCACGAAGATTTCTAAATGATGAGAAACTTCTTCAGGTTTTCTCAGAGGTTTTGTTCACAAATTGAGCCATTAGAATGCTCTTGAAAATATTTAGCCACAGTGCACGTCTGAGATGCCATGAAAAGGGGTACTCCCTGTTTGTCATTGGAAAGCACTGCATCCTGAGTCCTCTGCTTTTGATCATCATCTGAGAGGAAAAGGAAGGAAGCATTATTCCCATATAGAAAAAACAATCATTTTGGAACGATACGTCCTTTTACCAAATGGATGGCTCCGCTTTAATTGAAACGACTACGGATTTACTATCCTTGCTCTGGTCACTTCTGGCATCCAAGATGCTGGAAATTTTTCAGTGGTCCCATTCATTTTTGTCATCACCTGCAAGAATGGAAAACCATATCAACTCGTGAACCGGTCAATCTGATTTGGAACGGATACAACTTTTTCGACTTAGGGAGAGTCGATCCAAATTAGGTTGCCCCAGCTTCACGTTGTCTACTTAAGGCTCATAAATCCATCTTGTTTTTGCAAACCCAATGGGTGATGCCCGATGAAGGTGCACTCCTTTCCATCTTGTAGGGAAGGCAAGCTCCCTTTTGTTGGTCTTTAACCATCTTATCCTGAGAGGAAGAGATATGAAATATTATGCCATTATATGATTAAAAATCAATTAGGAATGACACGTCCTTATCCTTGATTCGGTGGCCCGGTCAAGAGGCATTTGCCTTCGTCAGTTGACTCTCCAAGGTGGTTGTCGCGACCCGTCCGGAAGCGGACGCGGCTAATGGATTACCGATCACGGGTCTTGGATCGGCGCGAGCCCTCCCAGGCCCATACCAAATCGCGGCGGGAGTATTCTTCGACGATAAGAGTCGATCGCTTTCGACCTTCAGTGTGGTCGTGGTGGCATGTGCAAATTGTGCATGCATTTGGAGTCGCCACCGGTCTTTCTTGGAGGGTAGACCGGAAACCTTACCGATCGATTGGGAGAGATCGATCAGTTCTACGGAACCAGAGATTTTGGGTTCGGGGACTTGGTTACGCTGGTGTCGTTACCAACGCCCTTTCGGTACCTAATGCGAGTGTTTTTCCTAACTAGGATTTCATGCAGGCACAATTTTGGGTGAGGTAAGTCTGACTTTGCACATTAACCAGTTTAACATGCTCACGTAATCATAATAAATAAATAGATGTCAATCACATAAATATCTATCCTACGTGGTGATCATGGAATTATGATTTAATGGGTCTCGAGCCAATGAGACCACATATAATCATTTTAATATTTTAATAACGGAGAGCCGCTTTTCGCTTCTTCTTGGTTTCTTGAACTCTTCAAGAATTGGGCCCCAAAGAGCTCGCCGACTTAAAAGGCTCCTCCACGTAATCCTCGTAGCATTTACATCAACAATTGACTATGCTAAAAATAAAGATTACATGAAAAATAAAAGGAGTACGCAGCCTCCATTTAATAATTACAACCCCAAATATATAAATAATCATCATACATTCATATATACATCAATCACATTGATTAGGGATTTTTCCATGATCACCACCCTTTCACGTAAGTAATAAATTCACAATTTAAAACTTAGGAAGGCACAATAAAAATTCTACGTTGAATCATATTCAGAATTTTTACGTAAAATAAGATAGCCATAAATTTTCGATTCAAAATTGATTTAGTCTCAATTTTTGCTACGTTGATTAATTTATCATATAAAATAATCAATCTCCATTAGCCATGTAAGACGAACAATTCGTTAATACATATTGGCCATAGTATTGCAAAAATTGCAAAAAATCAATTAAATGCACGAAAACACCTAAGGATTGGCTCTGATACCACTGTTGGGATCCACGTAACACGTAGCGGAAATAAATAACAACCCACACATGTATCTCCAGAGGCGTACTTCGTGCATTTCAATCGAAAAAAATCACAAAGTCTCAAAGGGAGTAAATAGATTACCTCTCGTAGCGTGCTTGAACGGAGGTGTCGGTTCGATGTTCTTCGATCTCAGCCTCCACAAGTGTTAGGCATCTAGTTCGGACGCACCACCAATTGACGAACGGGGAGACGACTAATAACTCCACAACAATTGTGCTAGCAATATGCGGAATCAATATTCCGAACTTAGTATATTTTGCTCGCTCAAGATTATGAGAATATAGAGAGTGTTTGTGTTCTTCTCTCTAAGCTCTCAAAAATTTGCACACTCTACAAAATGTCTCTCCCCTTCAACCTCAAAACTCTTGCCATCCTTTTATAGCCAAAAATACCTTCCAATAAATTGTATTTAAAAATAGCACTAATAATTATAAATTCTATCTAAAAATAGCACTCACAAATAAATGACATTTAAAAATAGCACTAACAATAGCACTCACAATTTATAATACAAAAATGCTATTTAAAAATAGCACTAACAATAGCACTCACAATTTATAATACAAAAATTCTATTTAAAAATAGCACTAACAATTATAAATTCTATCTAATAATAGCACTCACAAATAAATGACATTTAAAAATAGCACTAACAATAGCACTCACAATTTATAATACAAAAATGCTATTTAAAAATAGCACTAACAATAGCACTCACAATTTATAATACAAAAATTCTATTTAAAAATAGCACTAACAATTATAAATTCTATCTAATAATAGCACTCACAATTTATGATAAATAAATGCCATTTAAAAATAGCACTAACAATAGCACTCACAATTTATGATAAATAAATGTCATTTAAAAATAGCACTAACAATAGCACTAACAATTTATAATACAAAAAATGCTATTTAAAAATAGCACTCACAATACAAAAACGCTAAAAAAGGCACTAACAAAGGTGTTAAAAATAATAACCATTATTATTATTACAAGAGTTAAAGAGGTTACCAAACAATACAAATATGCATAACGTATAAATACGTATAATGTATAAATACGTAGAGCATACGTATACATCCGTGAAACCGGGGACTAATTGAAAGAAAAATGTGCAATTAAGCCCTTTTGGTAAAAATTGATTAAATTGGAGGGCAAATTGACCTAATTGCACTTTAAGACTTTAGAATCCAATGTCATAGCTTATAAAAAGTGAGAATTGAAAACTAAAAGACTCGAAAATGATTTTTTTTAGGCTCGGTTCGGGTTTATGTTTGTGAAGGAACATAGTGACCCGAGCCGAATTTTTGAGATTTAAAGTGACACATTTGAAGAGGAAATTAAAACAAAATTATCGAATATTTTTGGGTATTTTTCTGACCACGAATGGTATTTTTCTGATTTTTTGGGTATTTTTATAATTAAATAAACTCGAAAAATATTAAAAATACCGAAAAATATTTTTTGTTCAAAATTGGTTCCTAAGGTTAAACCAAGGCTTCCAAAGTTGATTTTGTGATTTTATGACCTTTTTTGATATTTTTAATTAATTTTAAAGAATAAAAATCACAATAATAAATGGTAAAAAAAATCAGGTGTCAACAGCTGCCCCTCTTTGAAAGGAATCTCGTTAGAGGTTTCTCTCAAAGATAAGGTGGCACCTGATTCCTAACCGACTCAACTGGGAAAATAAGAGAAGAAATGTTATGACATCGGATCCTTAAGCCTATTGATAAAAGCTCAAATCAATCTCCGGTTTGCTCTAACAATTTGAACATGGGCCGAAGTGAGAGAGGCTTACCTGAAGCTCACCTGTCGGATGCTGCCGGTTGCGACGACTTTCAAGAAAATGCCTAGGACTCGTCATTCAGAATATCCCAGGGAGATTAAGATCTGACCTGTATGGTAGGTCATACCATTATGGGGTTCCTGACTGGTAGGAACTTGAGAAGGGCGCATCCCACGCTGGGGGATTTGCCAAGGATTTTAATCCGTATGGTGGATCGGACCTTTGCGTTGATCCTTACAGCGGTATTTACCAATGAGTTGACCCTTGTGGCGGTTTCTACCTCGGTTTGACCCTTCATGAGGTTTCTACCTCGGTTTGACCCTTCATGAGGTTTCTACCTTGGTTTGACCCTTCAGGCGGTTTCTACCATTGATTGACCCTTCAGGCGGTTTCTACCTTTGGTTTGACCCTTCAGGCGGTTTCTACCTTTGATTGACCCTTCAGGCGGTATCTACCTTTGGTTTGACCCTTCAGGCGGTTTCTACCATTGATTTGACCCTTCAGGCGGTTTCTACCTTGTGTTGACCCTTCAAGCGGTATCTACCATCATTTTGACCATTCAGGCGGTATCTACCTTGTGTTGACCCTTCAGGCGGTTTCTACCATGTGTTTGACCCTTCAAGCAGTATCTACCTTTGATTTTGACCATTCAGGCGGTATCTACCTTTGATTTGACCCTTCAGGCGGTATCTACCTTGATTTGACCCTTCAGGCGGTATCTACCTTGATTTGACCCTTCAGGCGGTATCTACCTTTGATTTGACCCTTCAGGCGGTATCTACCTTCAGTTTTGACTTTGAAAATGGGTCTCATGACGAGGGTTCTCCACGTCCGATGAGACTGCCTAAATGAAAAGGGGTCTCATGACGAGGGTTCTCCACGTCCGATGAGACTGCCTAAATTTTGAAAAGGGGTCTCATGACGAGGGTTCTCCACGTCCGATGAGACTGCCTAAGTTTTGAAAAAGGGGTCTCATGACGAGGGTTCTCCACGTCCGATGAGACTGCCTAAATTTTGAAAAGGGGTCTCATGACGAGGGTTCTCCACGTCCGATGAGACTGCCTAAGTTTTTTAAAAAAGGGGTCTCATGACGAGGGTTCTCCACGTCCGATGAGACTGTTTGATATTTTGAAAATGGGTCCTGGGACGAGGGTTCTCCACGTCTGATAGGACTTTTTCTTTTAAAAGGGTTTTTCTTCCCCCTTTTTTTTGGAGACCCCGAAGTTTGTCGGGAATTCAGTTTTTTTGAAGCAGTGAAAGATTTTATTTTGACAAAACTTCACTTGAGTCTGTTGAAGCGACATTCTGGGAGCTGGGTTCTCCCGGTATCCTGCAGAAGTTTGAGCCTGAAAGATTTTTCTTCACCAAGAAAACGTTAGTAATCTTTGGGAAGACTACGGCTGTCCATTTTGACAAAACCGTATGATTTAAGTTTTAATCATGAAATGTGCATTTTGATGCTGGAGGTTATCCAAAGCATTCTTGCAACATGCAAATGTGATCACAAATCCCTTGCACGGAAAATCTGGATCAACAGTTTTAAAATTCCAAAAAGAGTTTGTTCAAAACATCAATTGGAATATTTCTCGACAAGGAGGTCTTCTCACCTGTTTTGCGATAGTGGTTTTTTATAGGGGATGCACTCAATTCCCTACTAACATGTGCCTAGGTTTTAGGTTCATTCGCAGCGCATACATTTTGATCGGTCGGGAGGTCTTCCACGGGACCGTAATGTTGGGCTTGAATATTGGTTTTCAAGGGGGACCCGCTTTGGAGTCGAGGCCATTGTATGAAAGTCTTCAACATCTGCTCCGGGTTTACAAGTCGAGAACCCTGCAAAATGAGAAAGAAATAGTCTTGCTCGTACCTCTTCGAGCTAAGCTATATGTTAACCCAAGTGTCTTAGTCAGAGAAGACTGTTTCAGGGTTATGATGTTGGTAAGATTGGGGACCGAAAAAGGCTTGTTTTTGGCCCAGAATTTATGAGGGGATTGACATTGGTGATCATTGCAAATTTGTCACCTGTCTTTTCCATTCTGCATCTTCAGTTTTTGAGGTGTGCAACCGCTTTTGAGGTGTGCACAAGTCCTTTAGAGAGCGTCTCTCGTTGCATTAAGAAGGTTGACAACTCTGTCTGCGCCTTTCCTCCGCGCTTGACATCATTTGGAGAGCAGTCTTTTTATCTGACTCCTTTAGGAATTTTCTCTTTTCCCATCCAAGTTTCACTGGGAATCAAGCAAACAGCTTGCACGAGCATCGGCCTCGCTTTTACCAGGCACTTTGCTTTTTCTTGATGCGGTGGATTTTTCTCATTCATTTTTGGAATCCCGCTTTTTTCTCATCTTCATGGGATCATGTTAGACATATAGTCTAAACATGCTTTAAATATCAGCCCAGGAATCTTCTTCGTAATCCCTGAGTCTTGAACTCTTCCATTTTTGAAGGGGTGCTGCATCCGTTTTGGAATGATCACCAATGGGTTCATGAAATGAATTTGCAAGCTCAAGTTGGCTGTGCAAAGGATTCAGTGTGTGTGATAGAGAAATGAATGCTTCTCGTCATCCTATGGCACTTGGATTACCATATAAACAACACACAAAGATTAATGTTAGTCCGAGCAAGAAAATTTCTGACCAATTTCTCCTGATGCCGCTGGACTCACCTCCATTTTGCCCCGATGTGGGGTGGTTCTTGACAGGGTTAAGGATGAAAACCGCCGTTCGAAGGGGTTATCAACGGTCACCTGTAGTGTTTGGGGATAAAAAACGAATGCCTCCGTCGTCCCAATCCATGTAATCGCTGCGAATGGTCCCTACTTCCGTAGGTCCAGATTTTGCTATCTGATCTGCTCCACTCATCTCTCCAGTGTGTGTGGGACGTGTTTGGACTAGGCTTTGCCTCTTGTCTTTTGAGAAAACGTCCTTTTGAAAGTTTTGAACAATTTTTTTATTGGAAAAATCTCTTTCATTTTCTCCAAAAATTTTACCCGTCAAAGGGGATTTTATGATGCCACATGCATGTTCTTATTCATGTTCAGACAACCTCCTGTTTCAAAACATGAATGCCAATGAAATTTGAGTTCTATGTCTTTTCTAGACATTAGACTCTGAGAGCTTTTCTTTTCTTCTCTATTTTTTACTCAACATCTTCAAGGGATTTGGGAGAGGGATACTTACCTGTCCCTCGCGGCTGGAGATCCCTGAAAATGTAGAAGAAACATGTTATTGTTCGTTCATGAATTTTTCAAAAAAATTAGAACGATACATCTTACCCTTGGTCATGTATTCCAATGGGTAATACATGGGATGTGAAAACCTGTTTCGCCTTGATGGTGATCCCCTGTCAAAGACGGGAATTAGGCGTCAGTTTGCGTTCTAAAATTCCAGGCAAATTGGAACGATACAGCATTGTTCTTGTTTTGTGTTTCCATTTGAACACAAACGTGCGGCTTGCAGAAGTTGGCCATCCATCTTGTGGCCTTGATCCCTCCGTTTGGTTGGCGATGAATCATTTTCCAGGATTTGCCCCAGAGGAGATCCATTTGTGTTTTTGGACGCATTCCAGCGCCACTCTTCAGAGTTCCTTTTATTCAAGGAAAAAGGAAATTGTTATCGGAATGCATGTCAAAGCATGAAGTGTGGAAGCGATACTTTTTACCCTCCACTCGATCTTATAATCAAAGACCATTTTCTGGAATCCTGACTTCCAAGGCCAATGATTCTATTCGCCTCCCTATCAGCGAGCTCTTTTCTTTTGAGGCTTTCGGCGCCAACGACTTCCTGTTAAATGAGAAAAACTCATGTTAAACCCGTGATCTTCGAAGATCAAATTGGAACGATACAAAGTTACCGTTCGCCCAAATTCGTATCTTGGGGTTTGATTCTGATGCGGACGACTCTGCTATTTGACTTTGCCGGAGAAGACACATCTTTCTTTGTCCAGCGCAAAATTAATTCACTTGCCCCAGTTAGGCGTGATTTATCACAGCTAGGTGACGCTTGTCTTGCTGTTTGTCATCTCTGGATTCGATGACCCTGGTCTGATGCGCTTTCATGGGGGATCATGAGAGTTTGCCCCCGGTTTGGCTCCTCAAAGCAAATGGGGGGAACCTGCTCCCATTGATTTTTGCAGATTCTGATCATCCATCTCGATTGTCAGAGTCCTTGATCAATTTAATCTGTCTCAAGACAGCTTGATATTCTTGGGATTCGTCATGTGGCGGTTTGGTGATTCTCTTGATCACAGTCGCCGTTTGAGGTATTTGACGTTCCCTGTTTGTTATTTGAAAGCATTACATCCTGCGTCTTCTGCTCTTGATCATCATCTGAGAGGAAAAGGAAAGGAAGCATTATTCCCATATCAAGGAAATAATCATTTTGGAACGATACGTCCTTTTACACTTGATTTGCATTCCGTTTTGACGTTGCATATTGATATGAACAACATCTATCGAATTCCTCCATCCGTGCTTGAAGGTATTTGCAATGCCTACGGTTCATTTGCCCCAGCTGGGCGACGTCTGTTTTGTCATTTGAATAGATGGCTCCTTGGGTGATTTATCCACGTTTAACACCTGAGAAGGGAAAGAAATGAGACATTACTTTGGTATTCGGTTGAAGATCGTTTAGGAACGATACATCGTTTTACCAAATGGGAGGCTTCGTGACCAAACGTATTTCGTGCTGAATGGGGGTAGATCCCATTATGCTCCGCGGGTGATAGTCATCGTTCATGGAATTTGCTCCACGGATTAAGTGATTAATCCATGGCCCTTGGCTCGAAGACGTTCAAAGGGTAATGTTGACACTCAGAGCGGTTAGTTTTCAGCGTTAATTACAATGTTCCCGCGGGAACTTTACAACGAAATCCGTAACACATTCATTCGATGTATTCACCTCTCACTCTCCTGAGCCTTCTAATGATTTAGCACACGAGCTTCGAACCAGATGTCCGGTCGCCGGTACCGGTCACGACTGCGAAGATGCACTTGTTCCAAAATGCTTGACCCATAGGCTGAGTTGCTCATTCAGGAGATCGTCCGACCGCTCGAGTCGTCCAAGTTGAGCATCCTTAATTGCTGGTGACGGACTTCTCCCATTTTCGGCATGAACAACCTGGTTTCTCGGTTTATGCGTGATCCACACGCCGAGTTGCTCACTGAGGGACTCGCCTGAAATTTCAAGCCATTGACGCCCAAGTCGGGCATCCTCAACCGTTGGCGATGGGTTCCTCACACTACTTTCGACATGAACAACCTCACTTCTCGAGTTGGTATTTTCATCGTTGTCCAGTAGGTTTGTACCCGATGCTGGATTCGCCGTAGGAATAACACTAACGATCGGTTGGTGCTCAAATTGGGGAGTCCATACCTGCTGAAATTGTTGTACATACTCTTGGGGAGTACCAGGGTAACTCAGGGGGGAATTCAGCCGATCGAACCAAGAATAGATGTTTTCAAGGAGATCGTCTGAACCATCGAGCGACTGACACTCAGGTTGAGTATTGTCGACTACTGGAGAAGGAATCTTTTTGCCATTTTCGTCATGGACCACCTGATTCTTCGAGCCGGAATCTCCGTAATCGTCTCGCAAGATTGTATGTGCATCTCCTGCCAGTGTTAGATCCGCTGTAGGACTAGTATTAACGGCCAGTCGGTGCTCAGACTGGGGAGTCCCGATTTGCTGAAATTGCGGTACATACTCCTGAGGAGTACTGGGATAACCCATGGGAGTACTCTGATTGATGCATGAACAATCGACCGTGTAATTGTCAGTCCCATCGGTGTTAAGAGGTGATTGGATGCTTCCTGCTTCATGAGGATTGCGATCACAGCCATGCTCATCGTTTAAACTTGAACTGCCTCTCTCTTGGTCTAGCGCCACTCGTCCATCTCTCAGTAGTCTTTTGTAGCACCAAAGGTGGTTCCTGACTTTATTTCTATCCAATTCCGGCATGTTCATGATCTTGAGTATGCGCGATGGGCGAGCCAAACTGATCCCTAACTGTTGAACTGCATCAACAAATTTGCTATGAAGCTCCGAGGTCCAATAAAACCTTGTTTTCTTGCTAGCCGAAGTAGGGTTGGCAACTCGGCGGCTACTCTTCGTGGAATCTGGTCGTGTTGAACTGCCTCTATCTTGGTCTAGCGACGCTCGTCCATCTCTCAGTAGTTTCTTGTAGCGCCAAAGGTGATTCTTGACCATATTTTTAGTCAGTCCCGGCACGTTCATGATTTCGAGTATGTGCAATGGGCAAGCAAAACTGATCCCCAACTGTTGAACTGCATCAACAAATTTGCTATGAAACTCCGGGGTCCAACGAAATCTTATTTTCTTGCTAGCAGAAGTGGTGTCAGCAACTTGGCGGTTACTCTTCTCGGAATCTGGTCGTGTTGGAGGTTGCTCTGGAGGGGATTTAGTGGTCTCAGATCGGCTGGTCATGATGGTGAGTTCATCATCGAGCGGACCCGACTTGTCATGACGCATGTTCCCTTCCACAATGGGCGTCGACTTTGACCTTATAGCACTAGTTTCCTCTTGTAGATCCTCGGCGGTACCCGCCTGTTCCGACAGATGTTGCGAAGGGCATTGCAACAAATGAGCATTATAAACCCCCAGATCTGGCTCTTCAGTGAATACTCCGTCCGTGGGAACAGGGTTACCGCACTCCAGGCAAATAGCGATGCTTAGAGCTTTTTTGTACTGAGTGTTTTTTATTCGAAGCTTTTCATTTTCCTCCCTTACAACCGCTAACTCGTGCCGATCGCGTTGCTGCTTCAGCCGGGTTCGTTTGTTTTCAAACCAGCACTTGACCTTCCGAGGCTCCCACCCTATCTCCTGGCCCATTTTGATTTTCTGTTCCATGTCCGGATAGGGGTATTCCCTGAAAAACAATTCGAGTTTATGGACTTGACCTGAAGTGTTGCGTTTGAGATATTCCCCTTTCTGACGCTGATAACCGTCGCGGGTACTGTTCTCGTTAACCAAGCCGCGGGTTTCATCATTAGAAGGATCGGTCTCCATGGCCCTCGTGTCAGGTTCGGTCCTGAGATCTTCAAACTCTTCCAGCAGCTCAAGCTCGGAGACCTCCAAGTCTGGCGCTTCCAGTAAATGACAGAATCCCTTGAACATTTTGACCGGGATATCACTGTTTGATTTTCCGTTAACTCAGCTTTCTTTGTTCCTCCTTGGATCTTCACTTTCTCTGCAAATTCTGAGAGGTTAAAGGAGCCGGATCACCGTTCTTCGATCAAAGGTGATGGCTACCCGACGAGCGCTCTTCTCAATGTTTCGAGATTCCCACTTCGTCCTTTTGTGATGGCTACTTGACGAGCGTTTTTCTCAAGGCTTCGTAATTCCCACTTTGTCCTTTTTTGCTCTTTTCTACGTGAACGGAGCCTGAAGATCTCTTGCGTTGATTTCGCTTTGTCGAGCACTACTCTTGTCCCCCTGGCCCAGTCTCTAGAGTAACAAGCCTGCCCACCTTTCGGCGCCATTATGTTTCGTAAAACCCGAGATCACAGGACGGTGGTGGATTCGTGACTCATCGGGGATGCATTAACGAAACCCGCTTGGCTCTACTGCACATAAAATATTATTACCACTTCTCCCTGTACTCGAGCATTTATAAGGTGATAGATTGATGTCAAGAAGATTAACACTTTAGCCTTATCAGACTTAGCCTCTCAAACACTCTTCACATTCTCACTCTCTTCTCCGTCATTCCATCGTATATGGATTCCTCCTCTATGCCTGTTGCCTTACCTGAAGCTTCGACCCAATGGGAGAGATTTTACCACCTCTTGGGTAGGGGTTATGGCTACATAAACAATCATCCTGAAGCTGAGGTTGAAGTTCGTACTCTGATTCCGGCCCTGGATACTGCGTGTATTGAAGGTACGAAACTGCAAAGGGAGTTTGTGATCTTCCCAACTCTCTTTAACAATTTCATGCAGGCTTACGAAGTTGCTAGCCGGGAGGTCACTTTGGCTGGTATCGTGCGAGCCCGTTATCAGGACCGAACTGAGTCCCTGATGTTGGCCATGCTGACGGCCGATAACCATAAAAGGGCTGTTGAATACGCCCACGCCCAGGTTTCGATGCTGGTCCGTGAGAGGGACAACTTGGTGGAGCGTCTGGCTCTTTTTGACACCGCCTTTGAGCAAGACCAGCACAACTTCGTGCTGAGGTTCCAGTGTGCCTGGTTGGAGGAAAGGCTTGAAGACCTGAGCATGGATATAGCTCGCGGGAGGGTGCTGGCTCATGACTTAGAGCTTGAGTTCGAGTACTATGACACCAAGGTGAACGAACTTAAGGAGAAATGTCGTCTCCTTTTCTTCAAGCTTGTAGACCTCGATTCCCGGAGTGTGGGTTGTAAGCAAGGCATGGATAGCATGGAGAGTCAGTTAAGCTTTTTTGTGATGCTTGTCAGAACTCATTTTGGGTTTACTGCTCCCCCTCAGTGATCCACTTGTAAACTTTCCTGCTGAATGAAATAAATGCGAGTTTGTTTATATATGCTCTTTCATTCTGCATTGTTGACTAGCCAAGAAAGGTTTTTGCTTTCGGATCTACGCGACTCCTTTTTCGCCTGTGTCAACAGATTGACTACGCATCATTCTCACAGCCCGACGCTTTATATTTGATTGACCTGAATGCCTCGTGAGAAATAGATTTGTAGTTGCTCGAAACTTAAAGATTGCCCCTGATTTTGCGGTCATTGCGTTTGGGGCCGCTAGTAATCTTTCACTTTCGAGCTCGATCACATTCTGCTAGTAACTCATGCTATCAATTCTGCCTTCACGCGTCGGGGCTGATTTTACCTTGAACTTAATAACAAGGAATTACCGTATACACACGAGATGACGTTTGCGAAAAACATTATGCAGAATCAACTCTAGCTATTGAAGAAACAAACGCATGCACCGATGAGAACTTTACAATAAGAGATACATCCTTCTCGCGTACATCCCCTTCTTTCTTGGGGCATGTCCAATGACTAACCAGTCTGGCCTCAGCTTAGGTGTGCCATTACCAAGTGCAGATCATGGTTGCCAACCTTTAATAGCTTCCAACTGATCGAACCAGGTATCAAGTCCTTCATCGAAGAAATCACCCGACCCCTCGAACGATTGATGTGTAGGTTGAGCTGCATCGCCCGACGGGTTCTTCGAACTGGAACCTCCATCTTTGTCTGGGATTATAAGAGGAGATTTGATCGATTGACTACCACAAGCATCTCCCACTTGGGGATTAGGGAAATAAGAGTGCTCCAAGCTTTCTCCCATTAGATCATCTGAAGCCATATGCTCTAATTGGGCAAACCCTTGAGCACTGGGCGTGGTGGGCTGATCTGCGACAGGATGAACACTGACTAGCTGCTGCTCGGACGGAGGAGTGCTTACTCGTTGCACTTGTGATGCGTGTTCTTGAGGAATATTGAAATGACTCGCGAGGATATCCTGATCAAATCCCCAATAGTCGTCCAGATTCGACCGGGCCTCATTTGTCATAAGGGTGCTGGGTTCGCAGCCGAGTCTATTGCTCGGATTCAGTTCTGCATAACGCTGTCCTAACGCCCTTCTGTAGCAACCAAGGTGATTCGCGACTAATTGCTTGGTAAGTCCCGGTACGTTCATGACCCTAAGTATGCTTGTCGGACCTATGAAGTCGAGTCCTATCTGTCGAACTGCGTCCAAGAACTTGAGATGAAGCTCCGGGGGCCAAGTGAATTTCTTCTTCTCGTCGTCCAGAGTGGCGTAGATAGCCTGCCGACTAACCTCTAACTCCTCTTGAACCGTATCTGATCTTACCGGAAGCTGTTGTGGAGGAGATTCATGGGCTTCGATGAGGTGACTCCGATCATAACGACACGTATCTTCTTCCTCCGAAGACACTGGTATAATTTCTGTAGGATCGATCTGCTCATGCGCGCCATTAGCAGGATCTGATTGTACCGGAGATGGCTCAAGGGAGCAGGGGGATAAATGAGCACCTTCCATCTTCGTAGAAGGCTTACTGGGGAACAATTTACTGAGGGTGGTAGGGCCACCGCAGTCAGGGCAGGTAATAGTACTGAGAATTTTCTCATACCACATGTTTTCCATTTGAAGGTTTTGGTTCTGCTCTTTTAGGGCCGTGATCTCCTTACGCCTGTGTTGGACACCTAGTCTGAAACGTCTATTCTGAAACCAAAAATGGATTCTCATAGGATTCATTCCCAGCTTCTGGCCCAATTCAATCTTTTGTTCCTCGTTTGGGCAAGGGCATTCATCGAAGAAAGCTTCAAGCTCCTGGATTTCTTTCCGAGCGTAGCGCTGGCGACTTTTTCTTTTCCGGGGTTGAGCGTCGTGGCCACTGCCGTCGTCACCACTGCGATCTTGATGTTCGTCACCGGCGATGTTGAGTTCCATGGCTTCGATGTCGAATCTGATTCTAGAGAATTTGAGGTCTTTCAACGAACTCGTCACTCGGGGTTCTCTGTTCTCTTTTGTATACTCGCTCTTTCGATTTGTTGCCTCCTTTTCCTCGAAAGCTAGGTCTGTTCAGCGTTCTGTTTTTGAAACGACGGAACTGTTTACCTCCTGCTCAGCTTTCCGACACGAAGGGGTAACCAAATCCTTCCGCGGCTTCTTCGATAGTAGCGCTCGCCTTTCACTTTTCCTCGATAGTCATGCCTGTTCAGCACTGTCTTCTCTTTTTAAGTGGCAGAGCTGTTCACTCGCCGCCCAGCTTTATGCGTGATGGAACAACACAATCCTTTCGCGGCTTCTTCGATAGTTGCGCTCGCCTTTCACTTTTCCTCAATAGTCATGCATGTTCAGCACTGTCTTCTCTTTTTAAGTGGCAGAGCTGTTCATTCGCCGCCCAGCTTCATGCGTGATGGAACAACACAATCCTTTCGCGGCTTCTTCGATAGTTGCGCTCGCCTTTCACTTTTCCTCAATAGTCATGCCTGTTCAGCATTGTCTTCTCTTTTTAAGTGGCAGAGCTGTTCACTCGCCGCCCAGCTTCATGCGTGATGGAACAACACAATCCTTTCGCGGCTTCTTCGATAGTTGCGCTCGCCTCCCTCCCAGCTTTAATAATGGCGAGACCGAATTTGTCAGGCCTGAAATTGCGGATCAGGACATGTCTGATGATTCACGGGAGGAGCAGCCCTCGCTTTACATTAATTAACCCGGCTCCACAAGCATTATTGCTGCAACTTTTCTCCACTCTCGAGACGCTATAAAATGCGGAGTTGGTGTTTGGGAGATTAACGCTCTCATATAATTTGCTTCCATCCTCTAATCGCTCCACTACACACATCTCCGTCGAAAATGGCTTCTTCCCAAGTTCACACTTTCTCAGCCGAAGCTTTGACTCGATGGAAAGAGTTCTATAACCTCTTGGGTCGAGGCTACGCTCACATAGCCGATCATCCCGAAACCGAGGATGAGATCAGAGTCATGTTCGGGGACCTGGACATCACCTCCCTCGAGGGTACCGCGTTGGGGAGGGAATACAATATTTTTCCAACGCTCTTTACGAACTCCTTGGAGGTCTACCGCGCTGCTCATCGGGGAGTTACCGTGGCTCGTGTCTTGCGAGCCCGTTATGAGGATCAGTCCGACCGCCTAGCGTTGGCTGACTACCTGGCCGATAGTCACAAAAAGGCTGTTGAGTTCGCCAAAGAGCGGGTTTCGACATTGCTACGCGAGAGGAGGAATCTGGTGGAGGACTTAGCTCTATCTCTGGCTACCTATGAGCGCGATCGACGTAATGCCCTGCTAAGGAATCGGAGCGAGTGGCTGGAAGAAAGGCTCAACGGCATAAACGAGGATATAACTCGTGAGAATGGACTTGTTCGGGACTTGGAAGCAGTCGCCGAAGATCACGAGACTCAGGTTGTTGCAGTCAATGATGAACGCAAACGCCTCCACCTCAGGCTTGCGGACCATGATACGCGGAGTGGTGCGTATAAACAAAGCATCCATAACCTGGAGGGCCAGCTGGGCTCCTTTGTGTCGTTGATTAGGGCTCACTTCTGCTTTACTTTTCCACCCCAATGAATTGTATGATCTGGTTTGGGCAAGAATGAATGAAAGCCCCTGTGTTTGTTTTAGCTTTTATATGATCCATTTCTTCGAGCATCCGGACATCTTAGACTTGGATGAGCCGATCCATAATAAGTCGAGTAGATGTGTTCTGATTTTCTAACTCACTCATGGTCAGATGAAAGAATAGCCTCAGACTTATCCAAGAAAAGATTTCTTTATGCTACTTGTTTTTCACCTGCAAATGAAAAGACCGAGTCAAAAGGAATAATCTGAAAAAGAAAGCATAGACCCCTTTCAATCTTATGCTTGCTCGTAATTAATAATGACAAGAACTTTTACAAGGGTTTTAATCTTGTGCGAAAAGTTTTTATCAATATTCCTCGAAAGAAAGCATACTATTGAAAGGAATGTAATTCACGATAATTGCTTTTGACCAATATTCAGAAGAGCGAATTAGTAAAAAATGCAAGGCATAACGACGTGTTTTTAAATTTAATTGAAGATACGGCATCCAAATCAAGGCCGTTTTGTTAAGAACGAGAGCAATTTGGACATCTATCTCGTCATTAAATTCGAAATAACGTCAATACTCTTGATCAATTATCGTGGATTACTTAGTGACGTATGACATGCATGGACCAATTCAAGTGTATAATTCCTTCTAGCGAAATTGGGGTTGGATTACCCTGTACGACCAAAAAGGTCGTGTAAGATTTTCAACTTTAGTTTCCTCTAAAGGAATTATAAACTTGACTTGGGAGTATTCGGATGATTAGAGAAAATGCCACTATCACATTCCCATGACCCGTCAAAAGAAATACAACCGAGTTCCATCTGAATGTATACACCAATAGATCCCTAATACAATCACTCTAAGGGGTGAGATAGAGAAAGCCTCGATAAAAATAAACCCTATACAAGAGGACTAGTAATGGAAAATGAAACCAAGGAATGTGATCCTAACGTTTAAGGATGCCCCAAGTTCGATCTGTGACTTCCGGATCACTTGCCCCAACTCGTCATCTTCATTGGACGATATCTCAATAATGTCCATAGTAGGCTCCTTTGTTGCTCACTCGGTGTTCGCCATGGGATATCATCCTCCTCGTCTTCTATCAAGAACGTTTGGGAAAAACACATGCATCTATCCTTGAAATGGCATTTAATCTAATCACCAGAATGCAATGAATGAAATGCCTATATTTATATGAACTGTAATAGTTTTGAGGGATAGAGAGTCTTACCAACCCAACTCGTCGACTTATGTGCGATTTTAGGTGTACCAACCGCCCAAAGACATGCGCATGAGACAAGTGATGGTGAACTTCTAAAAATCAGAGGGTTTGGCACCTAAGGTTAAGGTTCCCACCTCGAGTTCTAGAAAGAGCCGATTCCATTGCACAACTATCGTTGCATTGGGACTCAATCCATAGTTCGAAGCGAGCGGAATTGAGAAGTGGATTACCCCGTGTTTTTCCTCACGGAGATTCCATTTTCAATTCCTTCTATTGTGTTCCTAAAGGCGGCGCCTGGGGTTTTAGGCGCGGTTGTGTGTGTCCATGTGTCGTGATCATCACAATGCAAGTCATGCACAACAATTTATCAATCAGCACTTCAAATCATCCACACAACATACATTCCTACGCCACACCTGCGTAAAATAAAGTTAATCACAGACTACACCCCTTATTACTCCAATCTGCAAAAACATATAACACCTATCATGAGCGGACTTACCTCACCTTCAAGAGCGCTTGTAGGTTTAGAAAAATCACTCAATTTTTATTACGGCCTAAGTCCACTTGAGGTCTAGAACCATAGTTTCTAGAACAATTCCCCAGTGGAGTCGCCAGCTGTCGCGACCCGTCCGGAAGCGGACGCGGCTAATGGATTACCGATCACGGGTCTTGGATCGGCGCGAGCCCTCCCAGGCCCATACCAAATCGCGGCGGGAGTATTCTTCGACGATAAGAGTCGATCGCTTTCGACCTTCAGTGTGGTCGTGGTGGCATGTGCAAATTGTGCATGCATTTGGAGTCGCCACCGGTCTTTCTTGGAGGGTAGACCGGAAACCTTACCGATCGATTGGGAGAGATCGATCAGTTCTACGGAACCAGAGATTTTGGGTTCGGGGACTTGGTTACGCTTGTGTCGTTACCAACGCCCTTTCGGTACCTAATGCGAGTGTTTTTCCTAACTAGGATTTCATGCAGGCACAATTTTGGGTGAGGTAAGTCTGACTTTGCACATTAACCACTTTAACATGCTCACGTAATCATAATAAATAAATAGATGTCAATCACATAAATATCTATCCTACGTGGTGATCATGGAATTATGATTTAATGGGTCTCGAGCCAATGAGACCACATATAATCATTTTAATATTTTAATAACGGAGAGCCGCTCTTCGCTTCTTCTTGGTTTCTTGAACTCTTCAAGAATTGGGCCCCAAAGAGCTCGCCGACTTAAAAGGCTCCTCCACGTAATCCTCGTAGCATTTACATCAACAATTGACTATGCTAAAAATAAAGATTACATGAAAAATAAAAGGAGTACGCAGCCTCCATTTAATAATTACAACCCCAAATATATAAATAATCATCATACATTCATATATACATCAATCACATTGATTAGGGATTTTTCCATGATCACCACCCTTTCACGTAAGTAATAAATTCACAATTTAAAACTTAGGAAGGCACAATAAAAATCCTACGTTGAATCATATTCAGAATTTTTACGTAAAATAAGATAGCCATAAATTTTCGATTCAAAATTGATTTAGTCTCAATTTTTGCTACGTTGATTAATTTATCATATAAAATAATCAATCTCCATTAGCCATGTAAGACGAACAATTCGTTAATACATATTGGCCATAGTATTGCAAAAATTGCAAAAAATCAATTAAATGCACGAAAACACCTAAGGATTGGCTCTGATACCACTGTTGGGATCCACGTAACACGTAGCGGAAATAAATAACAACCCACACATGTATCTCCAGAGGCGTACTTCGTGCATTTCAATCGAAAAAAATCACAAAGTCTCAAAGGGAGTAAATAGATTACCTCTCGTAGCGTGCTTGAACGGAGGTGTCGGTTCGATGTTCTTCGATCTCAGCCTCCACAAGTGTTAGGCATCTAGTTCGGACGCACCACCAATTGACGAACGGGGAGACGACTAATAACTCCACAACAATTGTGCTAGCAATATGCGGAATCAATATTCCGAACTTAGTATATTTTGCTCGCTCAAGATTATGAGAATATAGAGAGTGTTTGTGTTCTTCTCTCTAAGCTCTCAAAAATTTGCACACTCTACAAAATGTCTCTCCCCTTCAACCTCAAAACTCTTGCCATCCTTTTATAGCCAAAAATACCTTCCAATAAATTGTATTTAAAAATAGCACTAACAATTATAAATTCTATCTAAAAATAGCACTCACAAATAAATGACATTTAAAAATAGCACTAACAATAGCACTCACAATTTATAATACAAAAATGCTATTTAAAAATAGCACTAACAATAGCACTCACAATTTATAATACAAAAATTCTATTTAAAAATAGCACTAACAATTATAAATTCTATCTAATAATAGCACTCACAAATAAATGACATTTAAAAATAGCACTAACAATAGCACTCACAATTTATAATACAAAAATGCTATTTAAAAATAGCACTAACAATAGCACTCACAATTTATAATACAAAAATTCTATTTAAAAATAGCACTAACAATTATAAATTCTATCTAATAATAGCACTCACAATTTATGATAAATAAATGCCATTTAAAAATAGCACTAACAATAGCACTCACAATTTATGATAAATAAATGTCATTTAAAAATAGCACTAACAATAGCACTAACAATTTATAATACAAAAAATGCTATTTAAAAATAGCACTCACAATACAAAAACGCTAAAAAAGGCACTAACAAAGGTGTTAAAAATAATAACCATTATTATTATTACAAGAGTTAAAGAGGTTACCAAACAATACAAATATGCATAACGTATAAATACGTATGATGTATAAATACGTAGAGCATACGTATACATCCGTGAAACCGGGGACTAATTGAAAGAAAAATGTGCAATTAAGCCCTTTTGGTAAAAATTGATTAAATTGGAGGGCAAATTGACCTAATTGCACTTTAAGACTTTAGAATCCAATGTCATAGCTTATAAAAAGTGAGAATTGAAAACTAAAAGACTCGAAAATGATTTTTTTTTAGGCTCGGTTCGGGTTTATGTTTGTGAAGGAACATAGTGACCCGAGCCGAATTTTTGAGATTTAAAGTGACACATTTGAAGAGGAAATTAAAACAAAATTATCGAATATTTTTGGGTATTTTTCTGACCACGAATGGTATTTTTCTGATTTTTTGGGTATTTTTATAATTAAATAAACTCGAAAAATATTAAAAATACCGAAAAATATTTTTTGTTCAAAATTGGTTCCTAAGGTTAAACCAAGGCTTCCAAAGTTGATTTTGTGATTTTATGACCTTTTTTGATATTTTTAATTAATTTTAAAGAATAAAAATCACAATAATAAATGGTAAAAAAAATCAGGTGTCAACAGTGGTCCAGCGCTTTTCCATGCCATCCTGGTTCGTTTCAACTCTCGACTGATTCTTCACACAAGTTTTTGGATTTTGATTCATAAGCGGCGCTGAATGACCTTTTGGTTTCGAGGTGTACCAATCATTCACATACATACGCATGAGACCAGTGAGGTTTGACTCTAAGAATCAAGATAGGGTTTGGAACCTAAGGCCAAGGCTCCCACCTCGAGTTCTAGAAAGGGTAGATTCCATTGCACAACTATCGTTGCATTGGGACCCAATCCATAGTTCGAAATGAGCGGAATTGAAAAGTGGATTACCCCGTGTTTTTCCTCACGGAGATTCCATTTTCAATCCCTTCTATTGTTTTCCTATAGGCGGCGCCCGGGGTTTTAGGCGCGATTGTGTGTGTTCATGTGTTGTAAGTATCACAATGCAAGTCATGCACAACAGTTTATCAATCGGCGCTTCAAATCATCCATACAACATACATTCCTACGCCAACCTGCATAAGACAATGTTAATCACGGACTACACCCCTTATCTCTCCAATTTGCAAAAACATATAACACCTACCATGAGCGGACTTACCTCACCTTCAAGACCGCCTGCAGAATTAGAAATATCACTCAACGTTTTAATTACGGCCTAAGTCCACTTGGGGTCTAGAACCATAGGTTCTAGAACAGAAGGTCCCCAGTGGAGTCGCCAGCTGTCGCGACCCGTCCGAAGCGGACGCGGCTAATGGATTACCGATCGCGGGCCTTCCCCCGCACAAGGGTGCAGATCGCGGGCTTTGGATCGGTGCGGGCCCTCCCAGGGCCATACCAAATCGCGGCGGGAGTATTTTTCAGAAGGATTCGACGATAAGAGTCGATCGCTTTCGACCTTAGTGTGGTCGTGGTGGCATGTGCAACTTGTGCATGCATTTGGAGTCGCCACCGGTCTTTCTTGGAGGGTAGACCGGAAACCTTACTGATCGATTGGGAGAGATCGATCAGTTCTACGGAACCAGAGTTTTTGGGTTCGGGGACTTGGTTACGCTGGTGTCGTTACCAACGCCCTTTCGGTACCTAACGCGAGTGATTTTCCTAACTAGGATTTCATGCAGGCGCAATTTTGGGTGAGGTAAGTCTGACTTTGCACATTAACCAGTTTAACATGCTCACGTAATCATAATAAATAAATAGATGTCAATCACATAAACATCTATCCTACGTGGTGATCATGGAATTATGATTTAATGGGTCTCGAACCAATGAGACCACATTTAATCATTTTAATATTTTAATAACGGAGAGCCGCTCTTCGCTTCTTCTTGGTTTCTTGAACTCTTCAAGAATTGGGCCCCAAAGAGCTCGCCGACTTAAAAGGCTCCTCCACGTAATCCTCGTAGCATTTACATCAACAATTGACTATGCTAAAAATAAAGATTACATGAAAAATAAAAGGAGTACGCAGCCTCCATTTAATAATTACAACCCCAAATATATAAATAATCATCATACATTCATATATACATCAATCACATTGATTAGGATTTTTCCATGATCACCACCCTTCCACGTAAGTAATAAATTCACAATTTAAAACTTAGGAAGGCACAATAAAAATTCTACGTTGAATCATATTCAGAATTTTTACGTAAAATAAGATAGCCATAAATTTTCGATTCAAAATTGATTTAGTCTCAATTTTTGCTACGTTGATTAATTTATCATATAAAATAATCAACCTCCATTAGCCATGTAAGACGAACAATTCTTTAATACATATTGGCCATAGTATAGCAAAAATTGCAAAAAATCAATTAAATGCACGAAAACACCTAAGGATTGGCTCTGATACCACTGTTGGGATCTACGTAACACGTAGCGGAAATAAATAACAACCCATACATGTATCTCCAGAGGCGTACTTCGTGCATTTCAATCGAAAAAAAATCACAAAGTCTCAAAGGGAGTAAATAGATTACCTCTCGTAGCGTGCTTGAACGGAGGTGTCGGTTCGATGTTCTTCGATCTCAGCCTCCACAAGTGTTAGGCATCTAGTTCGGACGCACCACCAATTGACGAACGGGGAGACGACTAATAACTCCACAACAATTGTGCTAGCAATATGCGGAATCAATATTCCGAACTTAGTATATTTTGCTCACTCAAGATTATGAGAATATAGAGAGTGTTTGTGTTCTTCTCTCTAAACTCTCAAAAATTTGCACACTCTACAAAATGTCTCTCCTCTTCAACCTCAAAACTCTTGCCATCCTTTTATAGCCAAAAATACCTTCCAATAAATTGTATTTAAAAATAGCACTAATAATTATAAATTCTATCTAAAAATAGCACTCACAAATAAATGACATTTAAAAATAGCACTAACAATAGCACTCACAATTTATAATACAAAAATGCTATTTAAAAATAGCACTAACAATAGCACTCACAATTTATAATACAAAAATGCTATTTAAAAATAGCACTAACAATAGCACTCACAATTTATGATAAATAAATGTCATTTAAAAATAGCACTAACAATAGCACTCACAATTTATAATACAAAAATGCTATTTAAAAATAGCACTAGCAATAGCACTCACAATACAAAAATGCTAAAAAAAGGCACTAACAAAGGTGTTAAAAATAATAACCATTATTATTATTACAAGAGTTAAAGAGGTTACCAAACAGTACAAATACGCATAACGTATAAATACGTATGATGGATAAATACATTGAGCATATGTATACATCCGTTAAACCGGGGACTAATTGAAAGAAAAATGTGCAATTAAGCCCTTTTGGTAAAAATTGATTAAATTGGAGGGCAAATTGACCTAATTGCACTTTAAGACTTTAGAATCCAATGTCATAGCTTATAAAAAGTGAGAATTGAAAACTAAAAGACTCGAAAAGGATTTTTTTTTTTTTTAGGCTCGGTTCGGGTTTATGTTTGTGAAGGAACATAGTGACCCGAGCCGAATTTTTGAGATTTAAAGTGACACACTTGAAGAGGAAATTAAAACAAAATTATCGAATATTTTTGGGTATTTTTCTGACCACGAATGGTATTTTCTGATTTTTTGGGTATTTTATAATTAAATAAACTCGAAAAATATTAACAATACCGAAAAATATTTTTTGTTCAAAATTGGTTCCTAAGGCTAAACCAAGGCTTCCAAAGTTGATTTTGTGATTTTATGACCTTTTTTGATATTTTTAATTAATTTTAAAGAATAAAAATCACAATAATAAATGGTAAAAAATCAGGTGTCAACAAGGGGTAGAATCGTAATTTTGAGAAATTTGGGGACAATTTTCCTCAGAAGGGCAAAATCATCATTTCAGATGAAATATGCAGTCAAAAGATGGTGAAAAAGGGAATGGCGATCAAATCCTTCCATTTCCTATTTTTCGAGAATTTTCAGAATTTTTCTGGAATTGAAAAGTTATTTTACCTTTGGAGGGGTAAAATCGTCATTTTGGACAAAAATGCGGACTGAAAATCGCAAATATTAGGGTTGGTAGCCCACCTGACCCGAACCCTAACTTTAAGCAATTTTCAAGGCTTGATTAGGACAAGAAAAACGATTTTCCCATTGAGGGGGGCAAAATCGTCATTTTGAGAAAAGGGACGAGACTCGAAAACCCAAGCCCAAGAATTGGTCGCCTAACCGACCCTAATTCTTGCATTGGCATTATCGACTTTATCTCGCTTACACAACAGAGACGACCTACCCCTAAAGGGTAATATCGTGAAGTCTCGGAAGAACGGATAAGAAACCTCAAAAATAGGGTTGACCAGTTGTCTGTGGTCAATCCACGATTTTTGGGAATTTTTGGAATGTCTAGGATTTTCCCACGATTTTCCTATATTTTTTTGGAATTTTCTAGAATTTTCTAGCATTTTTTAGGATTTTCTAGAATTTTTTTGATTTTTTTATTTAAAAAATATGTTTCGGACCGGGTCGACCCGACCCACTAGGGTCGGAACCCGGCCCAGTCCCAGACCCGCACAACCCGCGCCCAAAACGACGCCGTGTTCGCCATTTTTATTTTCGGAATAACCGGTTCTCATCTGATGGTCCTCATTAAACCGCGTGGCTAATCCACGACCGCCGAATCAGATTACTAAAACCTACGGCTCAGATTGAATGAAGACTCGGCCAGGGCCGTCTGATCTGACTACTTTAACCTACGGTCACGATTAAAACCCAAGACTAGATCTGGGTCGTCCATTCATACTAGCCTAAACGATATTGCACTACAATTAAACTAAACGGTACCGTTCCATCCTATTTTTGATTTTCTGATTTTAAAACTATTTTCGAATTATCCTAATTTTTAATCGGGCGATCGTCAATTATTGGACTCGATTAACCTAAACCGTCCGATCTACTTATTCGAATAACAGACCCCTAACGGCCTGCTGACTAGACTGACAAGTGGACCAATGACCAACTGCCACCTGCGCTTTTGACTGTTTGACCGGCCACGTCATCTTCGTCTTCAACCTCGCGACTCAGACCAAATGAACGGCCGAGAACTTCCGACGACGATCTAACGGTGGAACTTCTACTAAATGGAACGAGACCAACGGAAATCGACTCGCGGTGACCTCCAGTTTAACATATCTAAGAATCGCAGCATCTAATCCACAGAATCACGAGTATCATGCAAAGTGCCGAGTACGGCCATGGAAGTTCGATCGCACGATTTGCCTAAAATCATGGCAATTCAATCACAGAATAGCACCAATGGAGGTTCAGAAGACTTACCTCGAGCTCCGATCGAGCTCGCACGGCCTAGATTGGGCTAGGCAGGAATGAACAGTGTTCGTCAATGAAGGTTGGATTGGGAGACTCAATTCGGGGTGTTCAAGCGAAGTCGATGCAAAAATAGATGCGCGACGATGGTTAGTGATGCTCGGGGAATAAAACGCACACTCTAATTCGAAGAATCGAGACCAAAATCGATTTCCGCCATTGGTTCTTAGTAAGAAAGCTTGAAGGTCGAACTCACCTATTCTCGTGGTTTCAATGTGCGCGGCCGACGGCAATCGATTCCTGGGAGTTTGGACGACCTCTTGACGACCTCGTGGAGCTTCGGTTTAGCCTGAGGAGGCCCAACCAGCACTCTGCAAATACGAGCTCAAACATTCGACCATTGCGAGGGAAGGTGAGCTCTCTCTCTCTCTCCCGTTCTCTCTCTCTTTCGATTCAGTTTCTTCTTCTCGAACTGAATCCGACAACCCCTTGCTTCGCGAAGGTCTGTTGGCTTATATCGTTCTTTGAAATTTTGGCGCCGAAAGGGGGGTTGGGCCGGTGACCTTCGCACGTGCAATCACGTGCGAAATGGTCACCGACGACCGGTTATCGACGGGTATCAAATGGTAATTCCGTTCGAGACCTCCGGTGATCACATTTGGCATGAATTTGGATGAATTTCATCTGAGCTTTGTGAGGTGTTGACTTTCGTAGGTCCGCCGGATTGACCGGCCGATTTCTTCTTCCTCCGGCGACCATTGGTCGCGATCTGGGTGTCAATCGACGGGTAATGCCTAAGGAATCAAACGCCCACCATTTCATCTTCAATTGTAGTTGATTGGACCGTCAATTTTGTCACCAAAATTAAGCTCGGCACTATTCATTTACGCAGGAAACTGAGGAAGAAGAAGACACTGTAGCGAACCGGTTCGACCGGCGGTGTGACCGGTCTGAACCGGTTCCAACTTACAATTTTTCAAATTAAACCCAAATTAATGGGAGATTTTTGCAATTGGACCTCAGAATCGATTTTAGGGCATGAATTTTATCTAAAAATGTAATTTTGCCCAAAAGTTCATATCAATTTCTATAAAAACCCCAAATTTTCATGTAATTGCAAATTGGGGAATTGTGCAATTGAAGGCTCTAATGATCAAATTGGGCCAAATTACCTATGCCAATCGATTCAAAATGGTGAAACCCATTGGGCAATATGTTTAATTTGCAATGATAGTCCCTGAATTGAAAGTAATTTCAAATATGCTCAATTTCAAGGACTAAAATGCAATTAAGCATGCAATTTTGCCAAATTCATGCAATTGAGCAATTTGTTCAAATAATTGGGCTAAATTGCAATAATGGACAGTCAGATTGAATGCAAGATCCTAGAAAATGCCAAAATTACAAATTAAAAGACTCAAACGACATTTTTTGCCAAATTCAATCACACGTGTTACAAAGGAACGTGTAAAATTGAATCTGATTTTGGACTTTTTGTGAGGTCAAAAAGATAAGGGATTTAAAAAAAAAATATTGGCTATTTTTCCATATTTTTGTGACCTCAAATGCTATTTTTCTTTATTTTTCTAGTATTTTCCTAATTTCTGAAAATATTTAAAAAATGCGAAAAATATGAAAAAATATTTTTTTATCAAAAATGGTTCCTTAGGCTTGGCCAAGGCCACCAAAGTTGATTTTGTAAATTTTGAATTTTTATGATTTTTTTCGCGAATTTTCTAAGAAATTACTAAAAAAGGCTGATCCGAAATTAGGTGTCAACAGCTGCCCCTCTTTGAGAGGAATCTCGCGAGAGGTTTCTCTCAAAGACAGGTGACACCTAAGTCTAGATCGACTCTACTGGGAAATAGAAAAATGAATCTTGACATCTAATCTATCTTGTCCCGCTGGTGAATGTTTTGCCTTATCTTTGCCGATATGAGAGAAAGAGAGGCGGGATAGAAATAATCACATGTTATTTACCTTCCTGATGCTCGTGCAGCATACGCAGTGTATAGCGGGTTCAAGTAGATATCTAGGAGCTTGTCTCTTGAGCGTCCTAGGGCAGTTAAACTCTAGCATGTATAGTAGGCCATACCAGAGTGGGATTCCTATACTTGACAGGAACCAATGAATGGCGCACCCAGTATTTTAGGGATTATCAGAAGTTTTGATCCGTATGGTGGGTCAGACCATGAATAGGACTCCTCTCTGCTAGGAACCTATGGATGACGCACCTGTTCTGTAGGGTTTGTCGAACATTTTGATCCGTCAGGGGGATCAGGCCGTGAATAGGACTCCTTTCTGCTGGGAACCTATGGATGACGCACCCGTTCTTTAGGGATTGTCGAACATTTTGATCCTTCAGGGGGATCAAGCCGAGAATAGGACTCCTCTCTGCTAGGAACCTATGGATGACGCACCCGTTCTGTAGGGATTGTCGAACATTTTGATCCGTCAGGGGGATCAAGCCGTGAATAGGACTCTTTTCTGCTAGGAACCTATGGATAACGCACCCGTTCTGTAGGGATTGTCGAACATTTTGATGATCCTATATTCTAAGGAATTAACTAGGGTCTATACAAGTGCGGTGTACCTAACTCTTTAGGTTTATCAAATGAGCTATTCTGGGTTTTGGGGTTACCTAGGACCTAACAGACAGCTGGTTCTAAAAATTGTCCTTTTGACGTGCAAGGCGTTATTCTGGGATTTGGGGACTCCAAGTATCCTGCAGAAAACTTAAACCTACAAAAAATTTCGATAAGATTCTTCTGGTATCTAGGGGTTAACTGAAATCTCACAGAAAGTCGATCTTGAATATTGTCCTTTCAACATTGGAGGTGACATTCTGGGATATGGGGACTCCAAATATCCTGCAGAAAGCTCAAACCTATAAATCTGAAATCTCACATAGAGATGATTATGAAGATTGTCCGTTTGACATTGGAGGTGACATTCTGGGATCTGGGGACTCCAAGCATCCTGCAGAAAGCTCAAATCTGTAAAACTGAAATCTCTTGAAGAGGTGATTCTGAAGATTGTCCTTTTGACATTAGATGTGACATTCTGGGATCTGGGGACTCCAGGCATCCTGCAAAAAGCTCAAACCTGTAAAACTGAAATCTCATGAAGAGATGATTCCGAATATTGTCCTTTTGACATTAGAGGTGACATTCTGGGATCTGGGGACTCCAGGCATCCTGCAGAAAGCTCAAACCTGTAAAACTGAAATCTCATGAAGAGATGATTCCGAAGATTGACCTTTTGACATAATGATAAACATAATGCAGATAAATGTTCATTTTAACCTATGCAATTATGTAAAATGGCTTGGGATGCTGGAGATTTGTTCAAAATATCTTCAAGCATGCGAGGATGATCAAGAGCCCCTGTGAGGAAAATCCTTGGATCAAACAATTTGAAGTTTCCAACCAAAGTTTGCTTTCAAGTATTCTATTGAGGTATCTCTGTCAGAAAGGTCTTCTTACTAACTTTTCTGACTTGGTCTTTTCATAAAAAGAGCACTCGAATTTCCTAATACCCTATACTTGGGTTTTCGGGACCGTTCGCAGCGCATACATTTAGATCAATAGGGAGATCTTTACGGGACCGTAATGTTGGGCTTGGACATGGTTTCCGAAAGGGGACTCACTTTCTGAGTCAGTCCTTTTGTCAACAAAATTTTCTTCATCTGCTCCGGGTTTACAAGTCAAGAACCCTACAAAAATGAGAAAGAAATAATCTTGATCGAACTTCTTCGAGCTAAGCTTAGACATTTAACCTTACATTAACCCAAATGCTTTAATCAGAATAGACTTCTTAGGGTTGTAAGGCAGGTAGGTTTGGGGACCAAAAAAAAAAGAAGGGCTTGTTTTTTGCTCAGAACACGCGAGGGGTCTAACATTGGTGATCACTGCATATTTGCTGCCGATCCGGTACCTTGCGGTTCAAAAAGTGCCTCAATCTCTGACGTGCATCGGTAGCCTTTGGAGAACCTCTTTCTTATGCTAGTGCGACGTCAACATTTGAATGCAACATAATCTGGAAGTGTCTTTCGTAGTCCAGCTCCCTTGGGATTTTTCTTTTACAATCAGGTCTCACTGGTGATCTTTATACACAGATATCATGCCATCTTTTTGGCATTTACAAGATCAAACATATGATTCACAAGTGTACAAATATTTGGAGGAGCATTGGCCTTGCTTTTATCAGGCACTTTGCTTTTTCTTAATGCCCAAGATTGGATTTTTTTTTCTTTTTTTGTTGAAATCCCAGCTTTTCCTTTCTTTTTGGAGTCAGGATTTTCAAATAAGTGTGCTAGATGTACAACTTTGAATCTTAGCACTCCGATATTAACCCAGGAATTTTTATCCTTCTTATTCTTTTTGAAGTGACGTCGTTTCTGCCTTAGGATATGCAATGATCACCAACGGGTTTGCGAAACGAATGTATAGGCTCAACTGGGCTGTTCAAAGGGTAAAAGTGTATAGGATAGAGAAACGAATGCTTTTCGTCATCCTAAAGTACTTGAATTACCATAAAAGTTAAAATAACAAGCAACATACGAAGATTGATGCAAGTCTGACAAAGAGGATTTCTAGCCATTTACCTCCTGATACGGCTGGACTTACCTCCCGTTGGCCCCAATGCGGGGTGGTTCTTGACAGGGGTAAAGAATGCAACCGCCGCTCAAAGGGGTTATCAATGGTCACCTGTAGTGTTTAGGATGAGGAAATGAATGCCTCCGTCATCTCAATCAATGTAATCGATGCGAAGGGCCATTGTATCCTCAGATTCAGGCTTTCATATTCTCATACTTCTCTTATCTCTCGAGTGTATGTAGGACGTGTTTGGATCAGGTTTGCCTTTCATCTGGAGGAATACACCTGCTAGATAGTCTAAGCAAGCTATGTTTTTGGAAAAATCACTTTATTTTTCTCTAGGCGTTTTATTTCACAGGAGATTTCAAAGAAGCATCATGCACGCTCGTACCGTGCTTGGACAACCTCCGATTATAACAGGTGTGCAATAAATGCCATGAATTCATCAACATTTTTTTAAAAAAAGCCAGATTTATTTCTAAGTTCGGGCATGTGAATGTTCATTTTCTTGCTCTTCTTATCTTACAGAAGATGAGGGAGATTTTACTACGTTCGTCTTCTGTCTTCATCAGGCATTCCTACATGTAGGATAGAGTAGACATCCTTGTGAGTGAAAGGTGGCTTAACCTTTGATGGAACAGATACATATCACCTGATACTTGGTGTTGAAGATCCTTCTATCCAGGGTTTCATTTGGACGAGTCCAATTTTGAGTCAACTTCTTGGAATCCTGCAAAACTGAACACATGCTAGTGTATGCATGGATGCATGATATGCTTATGCAATGACCGTTATGACGATTCGGATCAATTCGGAACAGGCCAAATGATCAATATATGGTTTTATTTCAAGGGTAATACTTCTTCACAGCATCTGAATTTACAGGGTGCCCCAATTCTTCTCCTTCAGAATTTACAAGAATCAATGCTCCTCCTGTGAGAATCTTCTTGACAATATAAGGGCCTTCGTAATTTGGGGTAAACTTGCCTCCCGGATGGACAGCATTCGGCAGGGTTTTCCTTACCACCAGATCATTCTCTTCAAAACTTCTGGCTCTAACTTTTCGATTGAATGACATGGCCACCCTCTTCTGGTAACCTTGACCATGACAAATGGCTTCTAAGACGCATGTCGTCTATCAAATTCAGCTGTTCATATCTGTGCTCGGAGTATTCTGAGTCGGAGAGTTTACCCTCTGATAAGATCCTTAAAGAGGAAACTTTAACTTCTACGGGTAGGACTGCTTCCATTCCGTACACCAGACTGTAGGGGGTTGCCCCTGTAGAAGTCCTGATCGAAGTTCGATATGCCATTAAGGCAAAGGGTAGCATTTCATGCCAATCCCTATAGTTTTCTGTAGTCTTAGCCAAAATTCTTTGGATGTTCTTGTTGGTTGCTTCCACTGCTCCTTTCACCTGTGGCGGTAAGGGGACGAATTAAGATGTCAAACACCAAAGTGGTCAAGTAGATTATCGATAATCTTGTTGTTCATGTTGGACCCATTATCTGTAATGATCGCTTGAGGGGCACCATATTTGGAGATTATGTCACTCTTGATAAACCTTGCCACATTTCTTGCCGTGACATTCTTGTAAGAACTGGCTTCTATCCACTTGGTGAAGTAATCAATTGCCACCAGGATGAAGCGGTGACCATTTGAAGCCATGGAGCTGATAGGTCCTATCATGTCTATCCCCCACATAGAAAAGGGCCAAACTTCAGACATTTGATATAATTCATTCGGGGGCGCATTAATCTTATTGCCGTATATTTGGCACTGGTGGCATGACTGGACATGTTGACAACAGTCTGATTCGATGGTCATCCAATAATAGCCAAGCCGCATGATCTTTCTAGCTAGAATATGGCCGTTCATATGAGGCCCACATACACCTTCATGGATCTCCTTCATGAGAGTATTTGCTTCTTTAGCATCTACACACCTTAATAAAGTGGAGTCAAACGACCTTTTGTACAGAATTTGTTCACTGAGGAAGAATTTGCTGCCATCCTAGTTATGTATCTTCGGTCTCCTGCCTGGCATCTAGGGGTGTGCAAACTGGACCGGACCGGCCCGGGACCGGCCCGGCCCGGGCGGGTTGGTCCGGTCCGGTCCGGTCATTGAGGTTGGCTGTCCGGTCCCCGGTCCCAATAAATGGGACCGGTGACTGGGCGGTCCGGTCCGGTCCTTTTTTTAAAAAATTAGTTTGATCATCCTAATGATTTGAAAATTTTGAGTCTCCTACAGCGAGTCTTTAGCTATTTTGGTTGCAGTGATTACATCTTTGATTGTTGTGGTGGTTGCATCTTTGATTGTGTTAATTGATTTTTCTTTTAGAACGGGCTCATTTGTTTAGGGAGATATCTTCTTTGAATTTTTCAAACAGATCTGAATTTTAGATAGTATTTTTTTTTCAAATAAAATAAATGAAAAGAAAACCATGTAAAAAGAACTGAAAAGATAAAAATCTCATTGCATTGATATTAGATTTGCATTTAAAGATTAATTCATATACGTGTTTTTCGTCTTTTGTGGAATTTTATTAGTAATGAATTCCTTTTTAGAGATCAGAATTAGGATTAGACTTTGGACGTTTTTGTGAAATTTTATTATTAATGAAAAATCAACACATGAGGAGGTCGAAGTCTAAATTCTTTTTTTTTTCACCAAACTAATCTTTTTATTATAGTTTTCATAAGCAGTTAGAATTAGCGGTTCTATTGGACCGGGACCAGCCCGGACCAGGACCGACCCGGACCAGGACCAGCCGGACCGCCTGTCTTGGTCCGGTCCGTGGACCCGAAAATATGGGGACCGGACTACTGGTCCGGTCCCCGGTTCCATGCTGGGACCGGACCGGCCCGAACTATGCACACCCCTACTGGCATCCCTCGGGAAACTTTCCTTTTAGGAGATAATTCTTGATGTCATAATACCACGGCTCTCCATCAAACTCTTCTTCGATCAGCATACAATAGGCTCGCTTTTCAACAATGCCGATCCTTAGAGGTTCTATTTCTAACTCACCAGTTACTTGCAACATTAAGGCCAATATGGCTAGTGCATCTGCAAACTGGTTGTGAGATCTTGGTAAGTATTCGAACGACACCTCCTCGAACTTAAGTGTCAACTCTTCAAGGTATTCATGATAAGGGATGAGTTTTGCGTCCTTCGCTTTCCACTCTCCTTGTGTCTGTAAAATGATGAGCATGAGATCTCCATAAACTTGCAACTTAGGTAGCCCCATGGAAATGGCCAATCGTAAGCCTAGAATGCATGCCTCATATTCTGAGATATTGTTGGTATAAGGGAAAGTCATCTTCGCCGCAACTGGATAATGTTGATCGTCTAGGGATATCAATACTGCCCCAGTTCCGGCTCCAGATAGGTTAACAGCGCCATCAAAGTACATGACCTATTTATCCTCTGCCAGGTTCAAAACTTGATCTTCTGTCTTTGTCTTTCCAGAAGACTTACAACTTTGTGAGTTTTCTGCCAACATATCAGCTATGGCTCTCCTTTTTACTGATTTTTGTGGAGAACACTTGATGTCAAATTCAGATAACATCACCTGTCATTTTGCTAACTTCCCAATTAAAGCGGGTTTCTCTAGGAGGTATTTGACAGGGTCATTTTCTGTTACCAGTTGAATATGGTGATGTAGGGTATACTGTATTAACCTGTGAATTACCCATACGGTTGCCACACATGCCCTTTCAACAGGTATGTACTTTGCTTTAGACGAGGTGAATTTCTTGCTCAAGTAATAGATGGCTCTTTCCTTACCATCCGTCGGACTTGTTTGGGCGAGTAAGGCTCCTAAAGATTCCTGTTGTATAGTCAAATATAAGGTCAAAGGATGACCTGGGATGGGTGGCACAAGTACTGGCGGAGTGACCAGGTAGTTCTTGATATTCTGGAATGCCTGACTACACTATGTATCCCATGTCACTTTCGCACCCTTCTTGAGTAGTTTGAAGATCGGTTTAGCCACATCTGATAGCTGGTTGATGAATCTGGCAATATAGTTCAGTCTCCCCAGAAGACTTCTCACTTCTTTTACTGTGGAGGGAGTGACCAAATCATGGATGGCTTGGATCTTTGAAGGATCGATCTCAATGCCCCCGTTACTGACCATGAATCCGAGAAGTTTCCCAGATTTTGCCCCAAACACACATTTGTTAGGGTTTAATCTCAACTTATATTTGCGCAGCCGTTCGAATAACTTTCTCAACACCTGTATATGATCCTGTCCCTTCTTGGACTTGGCGATCATGTCATCGATATATACTTCGATTTCTTTATGGATCATGTCGTGGAACAACGTGACCATAGCCTTTTGGTAGGTGGCCCCCGCGTTCTTTAATCCAAAGGGCATAACTTTATAGCAAAAGTTTCCCCAGGGCTTGGTAAAAGCAGTTTTTGGCTTGTCCTCCTGTTTCATGAGGATTTGGTTATATCCAGAGAATCCATCCATAAATGAGAACAATTCATACCCCGCTGTACTATCTACCAACACGTCAATGTGAGGTAGTGGAAAATTATCTTTTGGGCTTGCTCTATTCAGATCTCGATAATCCACGCAGATCCGAACTTTGCCATTCTTTTTCATGACGGGAACTATATTCGCAATCCAGTCCGAGTAAGGGATAGCTTCAAATAAAGCCTACTCTGAGAAGCTTCATGACTTCATCCTTAATTCTATCTTCTAACTCGGCTTTCATCCGTCTGCTACCCTGTCTGACAGGTTTAACACTGGGATTCGTGGGTAATGCATGTTTCACGATCTTAGGATCCAAACCTGGCATGTCAGCGTAAGACCATGCAAAGACGTTCTGATACTCCCTCAATAATTCTGTGAATCTGAGTTTTTCATCCCGGGATAAATGTCCACCGATCTTGACTTCCTTGATATTCATAGAGTCCCCCAAATTAATAACAACTGGTTCCTCTGAAGTGGGAGGTACTGACTCTTCAAAGGCACTATATTCTTTGCGGATAGATGCGTAACCTTCATCCTCATCCTCTTATTTAATATTGTAGGAACAGCCATCATGATGATCCGAATCACACAATAACCCGGTATGTATGTTTGAGATGATATGCCTGAAATGTCATGAATATGGTTAGTCTATACTTCATATGAAAATGCCATGCATGAGTGTGAAAAACCTTTTTCGAAAGGGTTTTACAAGGAGGTGCAAATGGGACTAGTCCTCATATCTTAGGACATCCTTGTCCTTGGGGAACTCTTTTGGAAATTAGGCGTCATATGGAATATCAGGCATCAAGCTTCTGCGCGGAAGACTAGTATCATTATTGGGCTGATTTATGGTTCCATATGTCCTTAATAAAACTTGCGTGATTTTATTGAATGCAAAAATGGGCCGCATTACAAACTATGCTGTTTGAACCAACGGCCGGAGATCCAAAGGCGTTTTCCTACTGTATCTCAAATGACAGGAATTAAAAATGCAATAAAATGCAAAAAATTCTAAGTGCAGTATTTAAAAGCAGGAGAGGTTTCTTTACTCAAAAGTAGTGGCTTCGTCACTTAGCCATTCTATGATGACATTCACAAAGTTGTCTTCAAGAAAAGGATTTGCCAGATCTGGTTCTGCTACTGGAGTTATATCCTCTTCTGACAACCACTTAGAATTCTTGCTGAAATAGGCGTTCAAAGGATTATTGAACATCTGGGACCTGCCTTTCCAAGTTGGAGACCCAATGAATGAATATTTCGGGTTGTTCTGGCTTCCATGGCATCACAGGCTCTTGCCTCGGCCTCGGCCTGTTGCTTTTGGGGAGGACTCGCCCAAGTGGTTTTTCTGATACCCCAGGCCCATCCTATGCTGGTTAGCTTTCAACTGCAGGGGGGGTACTCATTCCTTGACCATGCTTGCCCAGACCCTCTCCAGGGTTATATCCATATGTCAGTAGCATCTTAGCTGATAAAAGATTGGCTTCAGAGATATAAAGGGCTTTCAATCTTGTCCCCACGGGAGTGTGTACTGTCGCCAGTAACTCCAAGGAATGATAGCTTGCTTCCATCTTAACTTCAGGCTCGATATAGGGAATAACGCTGTTCTAATATGTTTGGAGGTCAACTTCTCCATGTACGGTAACCATCTTCCCATCCACCACAAAGCGCACCTTCTGATGCACGCTTGATGGCACGGTTCCTGCTACATGGATCCAAGGTCTCCCCAGTAGGAATCCGAATGCACTAGGCAAATCCATTACTTGAAAGTTTATAGAGAATTTCGTTGGACCGATGGATACGTCGAGCTCAATCTCACCTACCACAGTCTTCTTCATTCCATCGAAAGCTCTCACAGCTGTTTTGGAGGCCTTAATCATTTCTCCTTTGATGCCCAAACTCCTCAATGTAGCTAGAGGGCATATGTTGAAAGCAGATCCGTTGTCGATTAGTACATGCGCTATTCTCTTTCCGTTGCATTGTGCAGTAATGTATAGGGCCTTGTTGTGTCCTCTCCCTTCCATGGGAAAGTCTTCATCTGAGAAGCTCAATTGATCTTTTAGGAGGATTGCCCCTACAAAATCCCATAACTGTACATCATTAATTGTTTCAGGGACATGCACCTCGTTTAGTATCTTTAATAGTGCATTCTTATGCTTCTCTGAATTGATGAATAAATCCAGTAAGAATATTTGAGCTGGCATCTTCCTTAACTGTTCTATCACTTCGAACTCGCTGGTTTTAATGATGGACATGAGCTTTTCTGCGTCTTCCTTCGAGACTTCCTTCTTTTCGGACTCGCCTTCCCTGGGGGCATAAAATCGTCCAGACCTCATAACTGCATCTACTTCATCCGCCCCATAGTCCCAATGGACCGCTTTAGGATCGTACTCTTCTATTGGAGGGAGTTGTATGGTTATTGTCTTTGGATAAGATGTTTCTAGTTCAGCTGTGTCGTCTTCTTCCTCATCCGTCAATCGAATCACGACTGGCTTGACTACGCAATCTTCTGCCTCATTCAAGATATCAAGATCTTTCAACTTAATCACCACAGCTGTAGCGGCTTCGATCATTGACACAGTGTTGTCAAAGCCCTTTGAGAGGATTTCATTTCCCAATTGACAATGCCGGTCGTCGTCGCTCAGTACTATTGATGTTGCAGATCTCGGGTACTCTCTCATTCCCCAGAGTTGTTCAACTGAGTTCTGTTGCTGATCTTTCAATCTCTCTGTTTCGGCATATCGTTCTGTGTCGAGCTTAGTATCCTTTATCTGGTCAAGTGATGACTCAGGCTCTTTTGAAAAAGGCTTTTCCGGTTGAACGGGATCATCCATGCCTCCCCATCCGTCTGGTATGATGTCCTCCATTTTTTTTATAGAAGCTAGGGGGAGCAGAGTATTTCACCTTAAAGGTATACCCTCCGGAATCTTGACCCAGATTGTCTACAATTTCACCCATTTCTAGCGCATCAGCCATGAATCTGCGATCTGCTAGACTTCGCCTCTTGGCTTCCAGTTCGTCCTCATCGGGTTCTTCTTGTAGTTCAATGATTGGCCCAAAATCGCCTACCAGACCCTCGTGCAGGATGTTCCACATGCTTCCCTGCTCAGTTTTAATCGCGAAGTGGATCCCTTCGAAGGATAGAGAAGCTTCGACCCCCTCGAATTTTTCATCGTTAATATCGGACATTATGCCCAAGCTCATCATTTTAGCTATACACAGTTTCTTCATGTCAGCGGAGATCTCTCATTCTTTCGGGTATAGTGAAGCGATTGCCAAGATGTCGGTCAATTTAGACACGTCCACCTTTAGCTCAAGGTGGTTTTCCTCCTCTTCAGCGAATATTGCCCCTACTGCTTGGTGATCAGGGAGTGAATTTTCTTGCACATTCGGAGCCGTGTTATCAAATTTCAAGATCTGACTGTCAATTAGAGCTTGTACCTTTAGCTTAAGGATATAGCAATTGTCAACATTATGTCCCATTTCGCCCATGTGATAGACACAAGTCTGGCTCTCGTCAAAACCTGGATATTTGACAGGATTTGCCCTAGGTGGTTCCTTCGCCATCAAGTGTTTCTCTAGCAGCATCGGGAGTAGCTTGGATAAGGGCCTGGGGAGTTGAGAGAACTTCTTTTGGGATTGCCTCCTTCTAGGCTCTTGCACTTTCGGCGCCGATCAGGACGATCCTCCTTTGGTCTGATTAGAATTGCCAAACGATTTGGGCTTATGGGGATCCGGTATGAATGCTATGTCGAGTCCGGCCTCTTTCTCTTTCTTCAAGGGATACTGTCTCCTGGTAAAAGTTTCATGAGGCCTCCTTTCTCTTAAGGCCCATTCTAACCTTTCAGCTACCTTTATCAAGTGTGCGAATGTCTGACATCCCGAGGTGTTTAACCTGTCAAAGTATTCGTAGGGGAGTGCTTTCAGGAATAAATCAATCAGCTCATCTTCTGGGATAGACGGCTTTACTTGGGTTGCCAAAGCCCGCCATCTCTGGACGTATGTTCTAATCAACTCTCCTCTTGCCTTTGAGGTTCGTAGAAGGTCTTCTCTCGTCGGGGCTGTAGCTGTGTTGAACTTATACTGCATGAGGAAGTCATCAGCAAGATCTTCCCACCCATCATAATCATCGAGGTCTAGTTCGATGAACCAAGCCAGAACGGCGCTCGCCAGACTCTCTTGGAACGTGTTCATCAGCAATGGGACATAATCTGAGTATTGTGACATCTTGCGCAGGTAATATTTGAGGTGAGCGCGGGGACAGCCTGTCCCATTATACTTCCTTACGAAGTCCGATTCTTTGTAGTCAGGAGGGGTATCTACCTTGGCGAAGGGAGATATCTTGTCGAAACGAGCCAACTCGTAACCTTGGCTGCTTAAGCATTCTTCAATCTTGGCTAATCTCTGAGCCTCCACTTCAGTTTTCACAGTCTGCTTTCCCTTTTCATCCTTCTCAAGGTTGATGACAACAGGGGGTACCTTTTGTTGTGACTGGATGTTCGGCATGCGGACATCATCCTCGACACGTTGGGTATTTTTTGCCGTCTCTTTATCAGCTATATCGGGTGCAAGTGATGGACTTGAGTTGTTCTGGTTAGGGGCTACTGCCTGTCTGGCGTGGGAGGCTTCCAGCATTGCCTTAATATCGGCCATCATAGCGCCATAGCAGTCATTTGAGTTTCCAACATGCCTACGCGTGGGGTCAACTCCTGTTGTTCCATTCTTGTCTTAAGTCGAGTGCGAAAACGATGCGTTGGTAATTCCGTGATGAGAGTGTACCTATTTCAGAAGAAATTCCAATGAGTATTTCTTCGGTACTGATAAAAGGAAGTACTTGATTCTTCTAATTGCATGTTTTCTATTGGTGAATGAGAAAAAGGACTACCTCATGAGCCTTAGTCTCATGTGAGTAGTTCTTTTAATCATTCTCCAAAGAGAATTCATGAAATTAAAAGAAGTGTAATTTTTTACTAAAGTTTTTATGCATTAGTGAAATATGTCCACATTCATGCTCATGAGTCTAAAAATAATATCCAGTACAAGTGAGAATGCATGAAAATGCATCACAATGTTTGCTTATTTTACACTTGACAGAATAGTCTATTCAAGTCTAGAACGCTTGAGGTATAAGGTATCCTCATCATCCCAATGTGGATTACCCTCTTCAGCCTGGGACTCTTCGTCTTCTGAATATGACGGCGGCCCCATGTCTTCGGGTATATAAGGCTCTATCTCAGGTACGTACGGCACGATATACTCAGGTATATAAGGCTCGACAAAGCTGCGTCTGGTCACCCCAAAGTGCTGGATGTACTCAGTGGTAGCCCTGTGAATGTTCTCCCTGCGACTCATGTTTTCTGGCCAACTTATATCTTCGGCCTGAGAGTTCTTCAGAGAGTGAATAATAAACGCCACCTTGGCTTCGAACTATTTCTTCTTTTCTCCCACGAGGGTCTCGTTTGGTGTGTCAAAGGAAAAGACACCAGATCGTGGTGAAGAAGGGATCTCCTGTAATGCCCCAAATTGTCGGATAACCATCTTCGGATAATATGCGGTAGCGCCCGTGAATCCCAACAAAGGGACTAGATCTTTGCCATTGCATGCTAGTCTGACTTTGCCCAGTGTTGGCAACCTTAGCCGCCATCGGAGCTATTCGGGTTTTAAATTTCTAAGGAAGTTCTTCCATTCTATGAAGTTAAACTTAGGAATACGCATATGGGTTCTGACAAAGGTTTTAAGAGGATGAGCATCAGGGCTGATCTCAGTGAAACCCATGCGGATATGGAATTGTCTGACATGAGATGTGAACCACATGTACAGAAGATCACTAGAGGCTCTAAAAATTCCCTTCTTGTTTTTCTTGAAGCGATTTAGGGAAAGAAAGGTCTTAGTAAGGATGATGTTTGAGTAATCCCACCCACAACAGACTTGTCTGACTACAACGGCCATGATAGGGTCGAAGGTGACAGACGAGATTGGGAATAGCACGAAACTAAAGAAGACCAAGATAAAGGCTCTACCAGCTTTAGTCCCTTTAGCAGCAGGAAGGTTGGGAGATCGATCTAGGAGGAAGGATAGTGAAATTCGTCCAGAATTGCTTTTGGCGTCTGCTTTGACTTCGTTAAGGCTTGTGTCAAGGAATTCGGCTAGTTGACTCAAGGGTTCAAATCCTATGGGAGGTTGGACTAGTAAGTGAGTGAACTCCACTCCGATAGCGGCGATGTACTCTTCGAGAGTAGGGGTAATTTCCAACCCTTCCATGCAGAATGTAGCGGTGGTAGGATCCCAATAGAGCGCAATGGCTTGAATAAATGCAGGTGGATACTCAATCTAGGAGGTAGGTATCCCAGTCGTGATTTGGCGTATTTCTGACTAGCTTCACCCATGCTATTCCACCATGATAGGAGCTCGGCCCGCGAAACTTTGAACACTTGAATATCATTCTTTCCTATCAAGTCTAAAATATGCAAATGATTTTGAAAAGTCAATCGTCAAAAATTACTTTAAAACATGTGATTATGCAAATGCCATGAAGTATGCATGGACCAACTTAATTGCATAGTTCAATTTGAAGAAATGGAAATTAGAGTTCTTTTCAGGTACTGAAAACCTGACCTGAAGTCTAATTTGAATTTCAGGAAAGTGAATTATGAATTTAGTCAGGTTCACTCTAGTGACTAAGGGAAACAACAACGTCACATTCCATTGGTCAAAACATCAAATGGGAGAAGAGCAGAACGAATCTCTTATTACAATCAGGACGCCTAATGAAAGAAAGGTAAAGAGAGACTCTTCAAACAAGAAAGACATAAAAGGCCGTTGGAATGTGAGGATCTAAATCACCCTTTCCCCAAAGATCTACTCTTTTTTACAGCTCTAATCAGTCGGGAACCTTCTTCCGGTCGAGCGTGAGGGGTTGTCTTCAGAGTATTGATCCATGTACCTTAACTCCTCCGGCCATTCTCTGGTCCATGGTATGATGACTTCAGGAGCCTTCTCGGGCTTCAACTTCTTGAGTGTGATGCGTTTCGGCTTTGTCTTGATAGCAGGGCGTCTTCTTTTTCCCCAAAAGGTGATCCTTGGTATATCTTCATTAGCGCGTCTTTCAGCTTGTCGGCGTGCATATGCTTCTCTAGCTAGGTGGTTGCGACGCTGTCTCTTCATCTCCAAATAATTCTTGAACATCTCGTCCGCTTGTCACTTGAATCTAAGGTTGTCGACATAGTAGCGGGTTTGATAATCTTCGGCATATCCCAACTTGCGTCCAGTTAGCTCTCGGCCGTGCACGAACCTAGTAAAGTGCAACCTTGTGTTCGGTCCAGGGCGAGTAACTTTGCTTAGGTACTCGAAGGTTACCAATTCTGTCGAACTCTTGGGAAATAGCGACATCCTACCCCTTATCATTGTTATTTCAATTAGTCACTTGGGTGATTTTTATGATGTATGCAAATGCATGTACATGTATGCAATGTACGAGTCATACTATGAAACAAGGAATGGCAATGTACATTGAAAGTAAATGCCTTACCAACCAAACTCGGAGAATGTGAAATGTTCCCCTGTAACAATGTGTAGTTTTAGGTATACCAACCATTCATAGACATGCGCATGAGACAAGTGGGTATACTCTAAAAAAATTAGAATCAGGTAAGAAACCTATGGCTCAGGCTCCCACGATCCAAATGAGGCAGATTCTTCCCCAATGGTACCCACCCAAGAGGGCTAGATATCGCCAATTTGGATTGTGAGCGGGAACAAACACGAAAGTCTCGAGTGCCATCAAACACGAGATCCTTTCGCATCATTTCCATATCTAAGGTAACCTAGGGGTGGTTGCAGTCGGGGTTTGACCGCCAATGTGTGCGATGTGTCGTGATCGTCACAATGCAAGGTCATGCACAGCAGCTTGTATCAGACACCGCTTCAATATGTGCTTAAAATAAACATACATTCCCAACTCCAACCTGCAGGAAAGATGTCAACAATCACTCCACCCCTTATTTCTCCAATATGCAAAAATATCTAACACAATGGTTAGCGTACGTACCTCACCTTCGAGAGCATCTGCAGAAAACAATGTCAGATAAACAAATCAACTTTTTAATCGGCTCAAGTCCTCTGGAATTCGTAACTAGAGATTCTGGGTTAGAATATTCCCCAGTGTAGTCGCCAGTCTGTCGCGACCCTCTCGAGGCGGTGTACGGGCTCTCGAGGGCTAATGGGCCGCCCGATCTAAGCCTAATCGGACGCGGGCCTCTCCCAAGATCCATTACCCAAATCACAACGGCTGGATATGCGTGGTCGACCTTCAGTGCGGTCTAGTGACATGTGATACGTGTACATGCCAAGGAGTCGCCACCAATCGTTTCGTGGAAAGTACGATCGGGAACTCTATCAAATAGTTAGGAGCAGTCTATTCGATTCTGCGGAAACCAGAGAAATGGGATCGGGGACTTAGTTACGCCGACTGTTAGAGTCGACGCCCTTTCGGTACCTAAGTTGAACGGTTTATCTGACCTTAAGATTCATGCAGACGAGTGGGGTGCGGATCCTAAATCTAGGAGTTCATACAAATGGGAATGACTACCCTATCACTCACAATCAATAGAAATAAATGCGCAAATCAAGGATCCAATACATGCGGATAAAACACATGAAAGCAGCATGTCATCCCTAATAAGGCCCTATTAGCCTAGAGAAGTATCAATCTAGGCTTAGGAGTAATTTGACATGATTTGCCCATGAGGGGATGAATCGTAATTTTGATAAATTTGGGAACAATTTGCCTCAGAAAGGCAAAATCGTCATTTCAGATGAAATATGCAGTCAAAAGATGGTGGAAATGGGATTGGCGATCAAATCCTTCCATTTCCTATTTTTCAGGAATTTAAAAGTGATTTTACCTTTGGAGGGGTAAAATCGTCATTTTGGACAAAAATGCGGACTGAAAATCTCAAATATTAGGGTTGGTCGTCCACCTGACCCGAACCCTAACTTTAAGCAATTTTTAGGACTTGATTAGGACAAGAAAGATGATTTTCCCATTAAGGGGGGCAAAATCGTCATTTTGAGAAAAGGGACGAGACTCGAAAACCCAAGCCCAAGAATTGGTCGCCTAACCGACCCTAATTCTTGCATTGGCATTATCGACTTTATCTCGCTTACACAACAGAGACGACCTACCCCTAAATGGTAATATCGTAAAGTCTCGGAAGAACGGATAAGAAACCCCAAAAATAGGGTTGACCAGTTGTCTGCGATCAATTGTCGATTTTTGGAGATTTCTGGAATATCTAGGATTTTCCCACAATTTTCCTATATTTTTTGGGATTTTCTAGAATTTTCTAGCATTTTTTAGGATTTTCTAGAATTTTTTTATTTTTTTGTTTTTAAAATCATTTTTCGAATTTTTTATTTAAAAAATATGTTTCGGACCAGGTCGACCCGGCCCACTCGGATCGAAACCCGGCCCAGCCCCGAACCCGCACAACCCGCTCCCAAAACAACGCCGTGTTCGCCATTTTTATTTTCGGAATAACCGGTTCTGATCCAACGGTCCTCATTAAACCGCGTGGCTAATCCATGACCGCCGGATCATATTACTAAAACCTACGGCTCAGATTGAATGAAGACTCGGCCAGGGCCGTCTGATCTGACTACTTTAACCTACGGTCACGATTAAAACTCAAGACTAGATCTGGGTCGTCCATTCATACTAGCCTAAACGACGTCGCACTACAACTAAACTAAACGGCACCGTTCCATCCTATTTTTGATTTTCTGATTTTAAAACTATTTTCGAATTATCCTAATTTTTAATCGGACGGTCGTCAATTATTGGACTCGATTAACCTAGATCGTCCGATCTACTTATTCAAATAACAGACCCCTAACGGCCTGCTGACTAGACTGACACGTGGACCAATGACCAACTGCCACCTGCGCTTTTGACTGTTTGACCGGCCACGTCATCTTCGTCTTCAACCTCGCGACTCAAACCAAATGAACGGCCAAGAACTTCCGACGACGATCTAACAGTGGAACTTCTACTAAATGGAACGAGACCAACGGAAATCGACTCTCAGTGACCTCTAGTTTAACATATCTAAGAATCGCAGCATCTAATCCACAGAATCACGAGTATCATGCAAAGTGCCGAGTACGGCCATGGAAGTTCGATCGCACGATTTGCCTAAAATCATGGCAATTCAATCACAGAATAGCACCAATGGAGGTTCAGAAGACTTACCTCGAGCTCCGATCGAGTTCGCATGGCCTAGATTGGGCTAGGCAAGAATAAACAGTGTTCTTCATTGAAGGTTGGATTGGAAGACTCAATTCGGGGTGTTCAAGCGAAGTCGATGCAAAAATAGATGCGCGACGATGGTTAGTGATGCTCGGGGAATAAAACGCACACTCTAATTCAAAGTATCGAGACCGAAATCGATTTCCGCCATTGGTGCTCAATAAGAAAGCTTGAAGGTCGAACTCACCTATTCCCGTGGTTTTAATGTGCGCGGCCGACGGCGATCGATTCCTGGGAGTTTGGACGACCTCTTGACGACCTCGTGGAGCTTCGGTTTAGCCTGAGGAGGCCCAACCAGCACTCTGCAAATCCGAGCTCAAACCTTCGACCATCGCGAGGGAAGGTGAGCTCTCTCTCCCCCGTTCTCTCTCTCTTTCGATTCAGTTTCTTCTTCTCGAACTGAATCCGCCAACCCCTTACTTCGCAAAGGTCTGTTGGCTTATATCGTTCTTTGAAATTTTGGCGCCGAAAGGGGGGTTGGGCCGGTGACCTTCGCACGTGCAATCACGTGCGAAATGGTCACCGACGATCGGTTATCGACGGGCATCAAATGGCAATTCCGTTTGAGACCTCCGGTGATCACATTTGGCATGAATTTGGATGAATTTCATCTGAGCTTTGTGAGGTGTTGACTTTCGTAGGTCCGCCGGATTGACCGGCCGATTACTTCTTCCTCCGGCGACCATTGGTCGCGATCTGGGTGTCAATCGACGGGTAAATGCCTAAGGAATCAAACGCCCACCATTTCATCTTCAATTGTAGTTGATTGGATCGTCAATTTTGTCACCAAAATTAAGCTCGGCACTATTCATTTACGTAGGAAACTGAGGAAGAAGAAGACACTATAGCGGACCGGTTCGACCGGCAGTCTGACAAGTCTGAACCGGTTCCGACTTACAATTTTTCAAATTAAACCCAAATTAATGGGAGATTTTTGCAATTGGACCTCAGAATCGATTTTAGGGCATGAATTTTATCTAAAAATGTAATTTTACCCAAAAGTTCATAAAAAACCCCAAATTTTCATGTAATTGCAAATTGGGGAATTGTGCAATTGAATGCTCTAATGATCAAATTGGGCCAAATTACATATGCCAATCGATTCAAAATGGTGAAACCCATTGGGCAATATGTTTAATTTGCAATGATAGTCCCTGAATTGAAAGTAATTTCAAATATGCCCAATTTTAAGGACTAAAATGCAATTAAGTATGCAATTTTGCCAAATTCGTGCAATTGAGCAATTTGTGCAAACAATTGGGCTAAATTGCAATAAGGGACAGTCAGATTGAATGTCAAGATCCTAGAAAATGCCAAAATTGTAAATTAAAAGACTCAAACGACATTTTTTGCCAAATTCAATCATACGTGTTACAAAGGAACATGTAAAATTGAATCTGATTTTGGACTTTTTGTAAGGTCAAAAAGATAAGGGATTTAAAAGAAAAATATTGGCTATTTTTCCATATTTATGTGACCTCAAATGCTATTTTTCTTTAAAAAAATGCGAAAAATATGAAAAATTATTTTTTTTTGTCAAAAATGGTTCCTTAGGCTTGGCCAAGGTCACCAAAGTTGATTTTGTAATTTTTTGACTTTTTATGGTTTTTTTCACGAATTTTCTAAGAAATTACTAAAAAAGGCTGATCCGAAATTAGGTGTCAACTCCGTCCTCTTGGCTACTCTTAGGCACGATTCCTTATGGTTCGCGGATTGATCCATTGGTCGATCCGAAGGATGCATCGCGGTCAAATTTGGGTCGAAATTTAACGGACCGTGATACATGCATGTATGTATGTATGTGTCACTCAAAGATACATTTACCGCTCACTTAAAACATGTATTTGATGTCTTCACCTTAATTACTAGAGTTTTACCGTAATTAATTACATTTAACTTATTTAAGCTATAATAATCATTTTTTAAAATTTGTTTTCAGACAACGTAAATAAGCATTCATTCGCAATTTTTCTAAATCTCTATTCCAATAAGATACTAGAATGGGCCTCGCCCAATATAGTGGCAAAATCTAAATGGCAAGTGAACATGTATCAAAGGTCCAAGATCATATTGAATAAATTTAAAGTTTAAGGATGGCATTACATATTAGGTTAAAGTTCATAGATCACGTTGAACAAATTTATATATTTTAAAGACCACATTGCGTATTTTCAAGAATTGTTTGGGTCACTATCCCGAATCTAAATTATCTATGTAACATATCTTCCGGCTAACAAATCATTTTAACATTATTATAGTTCTTTAAAAAAGCATTGCTTTTTAAAATTTATTATTCATAATCAAAGTAATTACAATGGCATCTATCCTCTCATATGCGGATCCGGATCCCCTGACACTGTCGGGGGATTCATAGCATCCCCACCCCCCATAAAGGGGGGAAATTCAAATAGAGGGTTGGGGATGGGGTATGGCACCTGCCTTTATGGCAGACGATCCACTCCCCTCATATACCTCCTTTGGATTTTTTACCCTAAAGCCCCTTCCAAATGCTGAAATTCTTAGACTTTTGTTTTGAGTTGGCTTTGTAAATTGCAGAAACGAAAGTGTAGGTATTTCAGTGACATACTCATTTATTTCAAATGCTTTTGTGCATGTTGTTTTTGGCGATAGCAAAGTATACTGAGTTATGTATTACATCGATTCATTTACAATGAAAAATGAAGAATTACAAACTAAACTAAACTAAAAAAAACACATAACTCATATAAAAGAACTATCTAACAAATGAAATAGTTTGATAAGAAAAGGGCCGTAAGTTAAAGAAAATCTATTTTTTGCTGTTGCAAATTAACAGCTTTGTCCTCGTATTTAACTGCTTTGTCCTCGTATTACAAGTGTGTATATGTGTGTACATTGATGTTGGCTCATAAGATTCTGATTTCTCATCCAATGATAAATTTTCATGTAATAGATGGAGTTAAAAAGGATAAGTATAATGCAAAATATATATTATTAAACTAAGTAGTTAAATTGCACGACAAAGAAGGATTTTTTTCTCTAACTTAAATATTGCAAATCACATATGTTATCAATTATTTGATATTTTTATTTTATTTCAATTAAAAATATTTCTGAAGAAGTTGTTTTTTTTTTAAATGCCACGTTTTTTAATCTATTTAATTTTGCCAAGCAACAGGCTTTAACGTATCTTTTCATTCCTTCAGTCCCTCATTCCCCGTGACGGTGAGTGATGACGTCATAATCTTCGAGATGACAAAATTACCCTCAACAGTAGCTCAATTTCACGAACCAGCCTCTCGTTCGCTCAGCCTCGGCATATTCCAAAGAAAGGACCCTCTCTCTCTGAATGAATGATGCTAACCAAACCCAACCAGACCCAACCCCCGGGTACGCGTCCCTGGTCCTTAACCATGGTTAAATGAGATTCACCGGGCCGACGGACGAGATCAGCTCCCAGAGACCGATCCGACGGTCGTCGAGCTCGCGCAAAGAACGGGGGCTCAAAATTGTTCCGCTTCGGCAGGATTCGATCTATGTAGCTCTCCCGATGATCGATTGAATCGAGACGATTACGAAGCAATTTAGATGGAAATGGACTATGTGTCCGAATTCCCTCACATTCACACGGATCGGCGTCCCAGGAAGAGGCCGAGGTTAGCTTGGGAACCTCTTCCGAAGGTATAAGAATGTTGTCTTTTTTGAGAATTTTAGCTGCTTGCTTGGTGAATTTTGGTCGTTATTGTGGTTTATGGTTGCCGTTCTTTTGTTTCTAATGCATTTTTGAGAAATTAATTTTGGTGGGGTTGTGTTGTGGCAATGAAACTAAACTTTCATTGGATTCGAATTCGTGGTGTTCTTGGGGGATTCATTTTTTTTTTTTTTGGGGGGGGGGGGGGTGTGTGTTTGTAGGATATTTGAATATGGGTTTTCTTTGGTTAGACCTGAATCTTGCTGCGCATAGATGTTGTGGCCTCGTGTGAGGTTGAAGCGTTTGTATATCGGAGGTTCATGGTAGAATAATGGGTTGTAATTCTAATGAATTTCGTGTCTTAAAGTCTAAAACTTGTCATGGTAAAGCGAGGTTCATGGGCTTGGAGAAATATTGCTGAAGGATTTGGAGTGTAATTGCAATTCTATCTTGAAAAGGTAGTTCATTGTATAGAGGAATCAACTTAATCATTCTTTGTTAAGAATTTTTTAATGTGTGTATGTGTAGGCATGCATTTATGTCTATATTACCGAAATTCAGATGTACAGTGGGATTATCGATGGCCTGGTCTTTGGTTTGTTCAATTCTAGTTTTTGGAATAGATTTGATTGGAATAATGGAAAATAGGAATATTTTGCTGTTCAAGAGATGACTTACGTTTTTTGCATGTCTCACTGATTGTTTATGTTTCCTGTTAATGATATTTGATGGTGCAATATCTTGACGGGCTATGTTTTCGGGAAGGGTGGGTTTCCAGTGTCATGTTTGTTTAGTGTGAGTGTGAACGGATGGCTGTGTGTAGGCTCAGTCAGGAGTTTTTTGTGGGCAAGAGCTTGGGAATGTGACAAGCTATGGACCTCCCAGAGTGCTCCAGGACCATGCTAGTCTTTTTGTAAGGGGATTGGATCAAAAGGGCTCTCCCCCATGGCGAGATGATGACAAGGATGGGCATTACACGTTTGCAGTTGGAGATAATTTAACTTCTCGCTGTAATTATACTCAAACTGGGTTTTCCTCCTTTTCATATCAATTACATATCAGATTTGATAGTCAATTGATTGTTCCTTTTCATTTTCTAACAGTTATTTCCATACATCTCATTCAGACTAAATTTATCAGAGTTTTTCGTAGGGGAAGAAACATGTTCTCAGAATCCCAATTTTCAGAGAATAACAGACATTCTTTCCCTTCTGCTCCTTTTTATCTGTCACACATTCAAATTTAAAATGGAAGTTTGACTGGAAACACGTCCTTCGATATGGCAAAGACAACACATCTTCATTCTACACTCACCCTCGCCTGAACCCCCCTTTTCTCTCGTCTAAGTCAGTGTGCAGTTAAAAAGTTTCATTCTTTCATCTTGTTCATCCTTTTCTTTTCTTTTTATTTTCTGTCTCAAGTCTTTTATAGATCATGGTTTCTATACAATATATTGTACTTGGAATACTGAATTCTCTCTTGTCTGTGCAACTGCAGATAAAATCAACAGGAAAGTTGGCGAAGGTTAGTTGCTGCATTTATATTACATCCTTTTGCATCACGGATTTATGTTCTAACAGACCTTCTTCGAATGCAGGCACTTTTGGACAGGTTCTGGAGTGCTGGGATAGAGAAGCTAAGGAAATGGTTGCCATAAAAGTTGTGCGAAGCATTAAAAAGTATCGCGAAGCTGCAATGATAGAAATAGACGTGCTCCAATTGCTTGGGAGATATGACAGAACAGGCAGCCGGTGAATGCATCGTGCCTTAAGCGCTATCTTGCTTTGTTGTTTATGCTGCTTTTGGTTGATCTAAAAGTAGTGTGGCTGTTCATTATTGCAGTTGTGTTCAAATACGGGACTGGTTTGACTATCGTAACCATATCTGCATTGTAAGTAGTGTTTTGACTTGGATGATTGAAATTATCTATGTGCCATAGGGCGAAAACTTTACAACTGATTGAATGGTCTTGACAGGTGTTTGAAATGCTTGGACCAAGCTTGTTTGATTTTCTTCGGAAAAACAGTTATCGCCCATTTCCAGTTGATCTTGTTCGGGAACTTGGCAGACAGCTTTTGGAGTGTGTAGCATGTCTGTGGTTGTTACTTATTCAGTCTCTATTGTTATTATCGGAGCTTCCACCACAGTTCCCAGATTTAGCTCACAAACTATTTTTTTCGTTAGGGGTCTTTGAATCTTTGTCTTTGTTATGTTCATATTAGAAAAACAATTATATACTTTTAGCTTTATCATAAGCTGTTGATGCCATAGTTATGGAGGCTTGTTTTGAATTTGGTTGGAATAGAATTCTGTTTCAGGGGAAACATTTGCCAAAGTTGCTTATTCTGGTTGGATTGTAAATGTTGCAGTTATGCATGATATGCGCCTCATTCACACTGATTTAAAGCCTGAGAACATACTATTTGTATCGGCAGAGTATGTGAAAGTACCTGACTACAAGGTATGTCTTCCTTTATTAGCTTTGGGCCTTCTTAGTTCCTTATACTGGATTGTATGCGATCTTCCCTTTTTTACTCTTTTGTTCCTGGTATCATTTGGGCTCAAATTGCATCTCGTCTGCTATGCAGGCTACATCTCGATCACCAAAAGAAGGAAATTACTATAAGAGGTTGCCAAAGTCAAGTGCTATTAAGGTCATCGATTTTGGAAGCACTGCTTATGGGCATAGAAGTCACAACTATATTGTATCAACCAGGCACTATCGGGCACCAGAAGTTATTCTTGGTAACAGCGGTTCTTGGGTGTCATCGCCTGGTTATTTTTGTCCGAAAGGGCAATTCCCGTTGGTATAAGACAGCTATGTAAGCTTATAAGATTTTTGCAGGGCTTGGATGGAGTTATCCATGTGATATATGGAGTGTTGGCTGTATCCTGGTGGAACTGTGCTCGGTATGTGGTAATTGTAAACCCTATTCTTGGGAATTTCAGTTTGCGAGAGGGAAATAAATTCTGATGTTGGAGGTGATTGTTGACAGGGGGAAGCATTGTTCCAGACTCATGAAAATCTAGAGCACTTGGCCATGATGGAGAGGGTCTTAGGACCATTGCCTCAGAATATACTGAAAAGAGCAGAGTGCGTGCTTTTCCAGATTCCTTTTCGTGACTGTAAAAGAGAATCATCAGTGTTCTTTCTCACCAATTTCTCTTTTGATGGTGTTATTTGGATAGTCGGCATGCTGAGAAGTATGTTAAAAGGGGAAAGGGAAGACTGGACTGGCCGGAAGGGGCAACATCTCGGGACAGCATTAGAGCTGTCCTAAAGTTACCTCGTCTTCAGGTGGGTATTACTGTATCAGCTAAGGAATAGGTAGTACCCTACTCGTATATTCAGGTGCATTTGCCATTTGAACTCTGCCATGTGCCATTTAATACAATCTGGTTTGGCCTATGTTTTTCTGTGCTGTGCGATTTGGACCAGGTCCTGTTCAACAGAGCTAGTAGTTGACCTTTTTTTTTTCGTGGGATCATCATTCTCAAATTCGACTTGATAAACCTATTGGTCTTTCTATTTACTTGTTTTCTTTTCAATCTTTTTACTTGGCAGAACCTAATAATGCAGCACGTGGATCACTCTGCCGGGGACTTGATTGACCTCGTGCAGGGTCTTCTTAGGTATGAACCATCTGAAAGGCTAACCGCCCATGAAGCCCTCAGACATCCCTTCTTTTCCAGGGATCATTACAGGAGGCTTTAAGATAAAATGGTTTGCTCTGCTGGCACTCCGATGTATCGCTGGAGGATCACGTCATTCTATTGGCTCACAGATTAGAGAGATCGATTCGGTTCTTGAATTGCTGTTGGAAGTGAAGGATAAGAAAAAAAGGAAGAAAAAAAAGTAGGAAGAATATTCCACCATCACCCAGAGCCTCTTAATTGAGCTGTTGTAGATAACCCCATTGTCAAGTGAAGCTTTATCCTTGTCCAAGATTGCAAGTTTTGTATCTTTACAATATGTTGTATCCATTTTTTTATTTTGGTCCCTTACAGTTTTTCGATGATGAGCTTTGCCTCCACGCACCGCTCATAAGAAACGAAGGATCATCAATTTATAGAACGTGAATGAAAGCATAGCTGCATTACTGGAAGAAAAAAAAAATCGGAGATGATAGCGGAATGCAGTTCAGCTGGAGATGTTGTAAATTTGGAGTAAAATAAATGTTTGTTCCTGATTGTTAAGCTCTTGATACCGTTACGGCTTCTGTGTTGAATTCTGCAGGTTTAAGTACAGCTTTTTCGAAAGCTCAAGGTGACGCATGTTGTATTCAGAAATTTTGAGCTTGCGTGTGTATTACCTGAAAAACCTGTAGCAATGTCCTTTTCCTATGACAAGACAGGGCACTGGAAGCTATTGACAAATGGAATTTCTCGCTAAAAGCATATGTTCAATGTCAACAGAAACTTAGAAACTTAGAAACTTGGCAAAAGAAACGACGACAAAATCATTTTATCGCCGAGGTAAATGAAACAAGCAGTGAAATGTCGACCATCTGTGGAAAAAATAAACAAATCTGATGATGAATGCGTCCAAATGTCTGCTCACTCAGCGTTTTGTCCTGCATTGGCTTGCTCTGAGAACCCCAGAAGGAGGTCCGGTAAGAGCGATGGAGCAACGGCTGTACAACCAGTAGGAGTATCTCAGCAAGCTCCCAAATTTTGATCTTACCCGGACCATTACCCTGACTTCGAACACCACCAAGCCATTACTCCCAAGCTGCTTCCTGAGCTTCTCACTGTCTTTTGACGGGAGCCTCACCTGGCTGCTGATCATATGAACATTCGCGAGCCAAGACTCTAACCTCGCGGTCGAGAACGGCTCGATGTATTGCGTTGCAATCGCGTTGCTTCCGTAGTAAAGATCAAGGATCACATAGCTGAAGTCATTTCTGACCTTCCTGTTTGGATTCGTGAAGTTCGTGAGCAAAGTCATGTCAGCATTTAAGAGGTAGTCCATGTCCAGGTATGCTGCATTGAGGGTGGCGCTAGAGATGTCGAACTTTGGGAGATGAGGGCGGAAGACGAAGTACACAATGAGGACTATGATGCCTCCGACAATAACGATGACCCCAAAGATGAAGCAAAAGATGGCGAAAAACCATGTCAGGAACCTGGTTTTATGTGGCACAGGGACGAGGATGCTTTCTGGCTGTTCGCGGTGACCTTGTTGTCGTTGTTGTTGTCGGGGAGGTGCTAGAATGGGTGGAGGAGACACTCCCATGTGGGTATGAAATGGTTGAGTTTGTTCATCGTGTGGCGGCGGTGAGCCTCGGGCTATAGGTAGTGGTTGTGGCGTTTCAACTACCTGAACTTTGGGTCTGCGAGTTTTTCCTTGCTCCGGCAGGGGTTGCGGCGCCAGAGAACTCGGTGGCTCAGAAAGTCCGGTTTGGGGGCGTGGGTGGATTGGGTAGGGAGGGTGGCGAGTTGGGACTCGTTGAGGAACACGAGGTTGGCGGAGCTGGGGTTGGGGTTGCACTTGTGGTTGTGCCGGCAGTCGCTCCGGTGGTGGCGAAACTTGAGCTACCGACGATGGTAGCTGGTCAGGTTGGTCGGGAGGAGGCGATCCGGGCTGCCGCCGAAAATAGGGGTTGATTTCGTGATGGTAGGGGTTGGACATGGCTGGTGTGGACAGAGAGGAAAGGTATGAGGATTGGGCGTTGAAGCCATGGGGAGGGAGGGATGATTTGATGTTAAGTTCAAAGGAGGAGGATGATTCATGGAAAGGCAAAGAATCAAAGCATAACCTGAGTGAGAAGGGGAGGCAAGTAATCTTCTGTTGATGCTATTCACTCTTTCCTCTAAAGAGCTGTATTGGGAAGGTGCGCTAATGTTGAGCATTAACTTAATTACATGGGCTAAGGTGGCTTGCACAATACATTCTCCCCCCACCCCCCGCAAATGTCTAGAAGCAAAACTATGTTGCCTTTTTCATGGTCACCGTTTTCCTACTACACACAATTGAAATGCACAAAGAGAAGTTTCAAATCATCAAAGGATTTCTGGCATCTTATAGACATCAGCGTTTCTTTACGGGTATGTTTAGCACGAAGATATGGCCACAGCATATCATTTACCCGGTTTTTCCTGTAGAGCTAAATTGACAGCAGTCAGCAGAAAAGAGAAGGTTTAGAAAGAACAAAAAAGTATGACAAAGGACTGGCAGTATACTGTGTCATCTAAGTGCAGAACAGCGATAGAAACCTTCAAATGTCCCATGTGATCTTGGCAGAAATAAAAATAGCAAGATCATCAGATATTGCTCTGCTTACCTCGGAATTAACTTTTCCGACATTATGACCACTTCTTGTGGACTGATAACAGATGCCTACTAAACAATCAACTCCGTCAGGTTCGTTCCAATGGATTTGATTCTTTCTTCTTTATTCTTTTTTTGGGGGTAATGCAAGAGAGAGTGCATCATTTCCAAACCGTTACATGTTCATCATTTAATCTAGGGAAGCGAAGGATCTCTTAGTTTGCTTGAGGAGGGCATTCTGAGTCTCTTTCTCCAACTCTACCCATCGTCGCCTCTGAGCAACTTCAGCTTTCCCTGTTCGATTCTATGAAACCAGCAGCCATCAGCATATTCTGAATTTGTGACTTCCATCAGTTGTGAGCTTCACTTGGCCCAACCATCAGAAGTGCCCTGGCTTCCTTAGGGGTTCTGATGAACTGGGAAAGGTTTGGAAATGATGCAATCTATCTATCTCTAAGACCTTTGTATGCCAATAAAATATTTTTCTCTTGTTGATATATGTCTAGAAGCACGCAAGTCTTCTCCTTCCTCTTTCCTCATTCCCTAACATGTAAAGGGAAAGTCCTTAGAAACTTCAATGATCAGCTTGCTCCATGTAAGTCATCCACTTCTTTTCATCAGCTTCGAATCGTCTTTCCAATAAATTCATCTGAAAAGCTTCAGGTCCATATTCAACAAACGATGACAACCAGCTAGATGCTCTACAGTAGCTAAGGCAGGCCTCATGGAATTATTGGTTCAAACCCTCTCCATACCTCATTGTCTCTGAAAGCGAGGACAACAAAGAAATTCTTCCTGAAACATGACAGCATCCAATTTCTCAAGCCACTGTTGTAAAGCATATAACTCTGGAAGCAGGCAAAAGAAATGCTTCAGGTAGATCATCTGACAAATCGATATTGAGCCTGAGACCTCTTGGGCATCATCTGTCTCTTTGCACCTGACAAGATGTTCGATTATAAAAGATGATGCCCTCTTGCACTTGTGTATCAACTTTCAAATTTCCTTGAGATATCTGGTAGAACAAATAGCAAATATCTAATGATTCACTTACCATCTTGAATCCACTTCATTCTGAACAACAGCCACTTAAGTCTGAGCAGACAAATCATGAGTGAAGCCGTTAACCATCTATGTAGCAAGAGTTTCACCTACTGCATGATTAGGTTAGTAATTAGTTTAACCTTTGGGGACAATTTTGTGCAAAATGACATGACAAATCAAGCAAATAATATAGGTACCACAATTGCAAAATACATCATAATGAATGGGTCTTGTTGGAATATATAAATATTAAACCACGCCTTCTTCTAATAGCTTAAGCTTTTAGAGCAGTTGGTTGTGGTCCCACCAAATCTTTCATGGTATCAGAGCAGGAGGTCCTGAGTTCAAATCTTTCCAGGCCCCTATTTGCAGCCCCAATGAATTTGTTCACGCTTAGTACTAGGCAAAAGACCAGACTAAGCGTGAGGGGGAGTGTTGGAATATATAAATATTAAACCACGCCTTCTTCTAATAGCTTAAGCTTTTAGAGCAGTTGGTTGTGGTCCCACCAAATCTTTCAGGTCTAAATACATTAAATCACATATAAAAGAAACTAACAGCTTAAAGCCTCAAACCTGGTGGCTATGTCATCTTGTAACAACATAATTGTCAGCTGGAAACCAAAATCTAGCCAAAAGCACATCCTCGTCCAGGCATGGCAGATAGAGAAAAGGAAATGCAGCAGCTTTTTGACCTGAAAACATCAAGAATCAGATATAGTGCATGATTACAGTTAAGAGTAGCTAAATGCCATCATGGCAGTTCATTATCATTACAATTGTCATCTAGTAGCATGCGACTACATATGTCACTAGCCATCTTATATTGGAATGGAGGAGATGTAGAATAATTAATCCAAATTAGAATGACAATAGAAAAAAAGATTCTGTGGCACCATGTATGGATATAATTTGCTCCATAAGTCAAAGCTAGGCCTGCGTTCCTTTGAATTACAGGTTTTAGTGGTGTAGATGCACAAAAACCAGGTCCCTTATCCCAAGCATTAAAAGATGCAAAGGAAAAAAAAAAAGATAAAAATGGCATGTCCAGGAAACCGATAAAATAGCTATTACCCATTCTCCTAAAAAGATATAATTGTATGTTCGACATATGCAATGGTAATATCAGTATTTGAGAAAGATAATTTAGCCCCAGAATGATCTTGGTAGGCCGTATATTTCATGTCATCTAGCAAGATCAAGAATCAATAAAGATGCAACAGTACAGGAGATGTTGAAAATAGAGAAGAGAATGATGCACATTATCCCGACCTTTATCCTGCAGAATCTACTGAATGGATTGCACTAATGAGCGTCTCAGAAATAGAGCTGTCAAGTGTAAATCCTTTCTCCATCATTTCATCCCATACTTTACAAGCAACAGACAGCTTCTTTTCACGAATGAGTCCACTAATAATCAACTTATAAGTTACTTCATCAGCATGGCATCCCCTAGCTTGCATTTGCTCATATAGATGCATTGCTTCTTTTACTTTAGAAGACTTGCAAAGTCCATTGATGAGAGCATTGTACAAAACCACATCTGGCCAAATTCCTTTCTCCACCATGTCATTGAATATGTTCTCAGCTATTGTAACTTTACCAGACTTACAGAAGTGGTCAATAATAGTAGTATACAAAATTCGATCAGGTAATACATCCATCCTTGACATCTGATTGAAAAGTTCTTTTGCAATATCAGAACTGCCATCTCTAAGGAAAGCTTTGATAAGAATCGTGAATGTAACAACATCTGGTGCAATTCCCTTTCGACACATTTCTTCAAATAGCTTGTAAGCCCTTCCAGTATGACGATCCTCAGAGAATGCTGCCATTAGCGTGTTATATGACACAACATCACATAACCCTTTTACTTGCATCTCGTTCACCATCAGCCTGTAAGCACGATCAAACTGCTTTGCTTTACAAATGCCCTTTAAAAGTTGATTATAACAATAAATGTCAGGTTGCAATCCGTCCCTCTCCATCCTCTTCATCAATTTCTCTCCCTCTTCCAACATAAGCTTCTCGCAACAATAATTCAACAAGATATTATACGTAACCACATCGGGATTGCACCCATTCCTCCCCATAAAGGATTTAATTGCTAGTGCCTTGTCAATCTTACCAGATTTACAAAACCCACTTATTAACGCGTTATAAATTAAACGACTGATCTCAGCTTGACCACCCCTAATTACATCAATTATAAGGTCATATGCCAAATCAACCTTTCCACCAACACAAAGCCCAACGACAAGCGCTGTGCATGCGATTTTATCTGGGATCAATCCCCGACCAATCATACGATGCCACATTTCGGCTGCAGCATCGAATCTTCCTGCTTTACACAACCCGTCAATGAGAATAGTATAAGTCACAACATCAGGCTCACTACCTAGCTCTACCATCCTATTCAACACCTCCACGGCCAACTCCACGCGATTTTCATCACACAGAAGATTCAAATAAATGTTACTAGCCCAAATATCAAGTATGCACCCGACCTTATCCATGTCGGGAAGGAGCTTATCGATGAGAGCGAAGTTCTTGACCCTGCAGAGGCCGGAGACAAAACGGGAGTAGGTGAACGAGGTGAGCGAAAAGCCCCCGAGGGTCATCTGGTAATAGTAGCTCTCGGCTAACTCGAAGCGGGTCTGGCGGACCAAGACGCCGATGAAGCGGTTGTAGTCGATGGAAAAGACGCGGCAGTCTGAGCGGGACATTTGGTCGAACACCTGAATGGCTTGGTCGATGAGGCCGGCCTTCACGTAATTTGAAATGCGAGCGCGGTATATCAGGCGGGTCGCCCCCAGCCGACGGCACATGTCAGAGCGAAGGCATATCAGCGGCGGAGCGTGACGGTGGCTTGTGCGCTCGTGCCCGCTAGACTCGGTGGGGGAAAGAGAGATAGAGAGAGAGAGAGAGAGGGAGGGAGGGAGACGGGCTCGTTGAGAAGAGAAGGAAGAGCGTGTCTGAAAGAGAAGGTGGCGAATGAATCCGGGGGCCCAAAATGCGGAGAGGATGCAGACGTTGTCGATGGGCTCACAACTTGTTTGAGGCTTTTCGATCCAGCTTTTGAAGGCCCACCAATTTCCTCTTTTTTTCTTTTTTCCCCCCCTTTCTTTCTCCTTATTTTCCTCCATCTCAAATCGAAATATTTTCCGGTTACATGGTTTATCAAACTTACCCGACCCGCCTACCTGGAGGTCCATGGAACCGTCCATAAAGTTCATGAACCGGTTAAGTCCCGACCTAAGACTTTACGTGGCCAGTGTTGACTCTGAACAATTTGCTAGCGGTTGATGAGGATTAAATTGACAAGCTCCAGCTCCTAAACTGAACATTCAAATGAAGTCCACATCTATAACACACTTAACTAGGGATGAACAGAAAATACAACCTTATTTTTCTTTTATTTTCCTTCTTCGTGCTGGCGCTTTGTCGCTTTATTTTCAATTCATTAGATAGTTACATCTTTTTTCTGACATATTTCGAGTATTTTTTTTCTTTGGGTTTTCGTCGATCAATGCTCTCAACGTACTCGAAAAGTATGCTAAAGGTAGTAAAAACATTTTTTTTCCCAAGAGAGTCAAGGATGTATTTTTGAGAAAACTAATTGCTTCTGAAAAAAGATTTGCATTAGCAAAATACATATTATGGGGTCATCAATTTGCTCGTGGGGCATCAAACTTTGTTTTGGCCTATGGCATTGTGCTGGCGTGGACATTTTGCAGGGGTGATTAGACGTAAAGGAGGCCCTTAATGTTGGAGGTGATTCCATTGGACGATTTGACGTGGCTTTCGCGCGATTCTTGTTAACATGCGCCTCTAAAGACACTTCTTAAGCATGCTTTATTTAGAATAATTCAGTTTTCAAGGTAAATTGTGCTTAATACGAGGACAATCAGAGTGTTGAAAACGGTAAAAGTTTCCTTAATCGATTGCTTAACAAGTGTCTCGAGACACTCATCAACAAAATTCAATGTGTATCTGGGAATTTTACAAATTAAACATGTGGTAAATGAAAAAGCTTTTTTGTTCGGTACAATTTTACTTTATTTAATTTATCTTTTCAAATTTCGCGAGTTAACTTTTATTTGATGTAGGACGTGATGAATATTTTTTAAAGCATGCAAACGTTACCTTGCGTTTTGAGCAAGACCAAATGTATACTGAGTCTTCGTTGTTGGATTAAGATGTGATGAAAAAGACTTTCATTTGAGTATATATAAGCGAGCAAAGACAAGGGTTGTCTTAATGAAACAATGTACCCATATAAATAGATTTATACTATAATCGAAGTTGATATTAAAATACACAGAAAATAAAGAATATCGAGTTCCGAGGTGGTTAACGTTAGAGTGTCGAGGAGAGTCTTAAAGTGTCGCAACGAAGTAGATCCCCAAGTTCAGGCCATGACAAACGATATCGAAACAATACCCCAGTTGCCTACTAAGTTCCTATAAGAATATCGAGTTCCGATGTGGTTAACGTTGGATACCATCTCTAAGAGAATAGTGGGGGGAAGACCAAGAAAGCGGGCCCGATGGGATATTGCTTTCACCTTTAATAGGAAGCTAACCAGCTAATCTATGGTGACTTGAAGGATAGGTTTGAGCAAGGGACACTCTTTTGGTTTTTCTTAAACAACTGCAAATTCATATCAATCAATTAGGATGCGCATGAAAACCATCCAGAAATAGTTTCTAGAACAAAAACCTATTTCTTGAATAGGTTTGGAATAGAAACTCGTTTGGTAATGCAATTCTATTTTCTATTTCTGGAACAACTTTGAGAAACAGAAATAGATTTGAAGCGAAAATGAGAAACAAAAAAAAGTTACTTCCTCGAGAAATAGAAATAGAAATCGAAATCTCCGTCGACGACCAACCCCGCCGGTCGCTACCTCCCCCTGACCACCAGCTGCCGCCCGCCACCGCCGCCGCCATTGCCTGACCGCCACATTTTTCAAAAGTAAAATTGTTCAACCGTTATTAAACAAATTTTTATTTTACGATTAGAAATTTTATGCTGTTATCAAACGCATTGTTTCCCTCAAAAACTCATCTAGAAACAAAAATAGAAAAAACTATTTCTATTCCAAGAAACTATTTCTGGACATGAATGGTTTTCATGCGCACCCTAAGTATTGTCAAAAGTCATTCCAACGGAACCAGCCCAAGTTCGATCAATTCCGATTGATTCTAGCTCAAGTTTCAGGTAACATAGCTTGCTCTAGCGTCCAGAATTTCATCCAAAGAACAATTTCAGGGAGGCAAAGGAAACGATCGGCGAGAATGTAGAGTCAGGTAAGCGACATTCCTGCAAAATAGAGGTGGGAAAGCGCGGTAGGAAAAGGGTCCAAGCTCAGGATATTGGGCTGATAGTGAAGTCTGATGTCGCAAGATTAAAGAGAGATGTAGGCCGAACCAACTCATTCCCATTTCTAAGAAAGAAGAAAGGGCTGAACCGTAGGGCTAGGCTAAGAGACTATTCTCCGCACATGGCCTTAAATAAGACATAACAAGCATCAACACAATTCAACATTTACTTGTGAAGACAACTCACTAGAAAGCCAATCAAATGACAACAACGATCATTCTTCTCTCTAATGGTACTTGGTATAAAGAGAACGGCAGAGGGAGTGAAATATGACATGTTTTCGTGTTCGGCGCCAAATTTGTCCTATAAAATAAGTGCTACAGCAAGCAAACTAGAGTACAATTGGAAATGATACGAATGTACACCAAACATGACCTAAAGTAGGTCGAGAAGACATTTGCCAGTTCAAACCCACGGCGTCGCCCTTATGTACAGAAGTCCAACATCACCACTAAATTGCAAAAGGTCACAATTGCTGCTCCGAAGCAGATAGAAAGGATTTTCTTGGCGCTAATTAATGTTTGCACTGCTAATAACATCACCCTGATTAAGATTAGTGAGCCCTCGCATACAAAACTGGGCTCAATATGACACACTAAAGCTTAACATCACATACGGCGATTTCATTAATTCATGAAAATTGACCGAAACCGGTAAGGGGAAACTGATGGTGTTCACACCCCATTTTGAGCTCTCAAAAGAGCCATTGTTGGACCTAAAGCACTTCCTCTCAAGGCCTTGAACGACCAGGAACTTCTGCCTGAACTTTGTTTCATCGTCCAATTGTCTTGCTGAGACAACTCTGCCTTCTTTGCACTCAAAGCCTCGCTGATTTCTTCCCAGACATCTACCCTTCCATTTACTAAAACACCGATGTAATGAACACTTAAGAAAATGGAGATGTGTTTTGAGTTTTAATGGAATACAAATCAACAGAATGGAGAGGTCATATACCTTTCGTGGGACCAGGCGTTGCTTCACCAATATTGTCAGTTGAACCACTTGATTTGGCATTTTGATCTCCCGCAGAAACTTCCACTCCACCACCGGTGCCTTGTTCTGCTGAATTCAATTTGCCATGCTTGACAATTCGGACATCAATAAGTGATGAAAAATCAACCTGCACAGGACTTCTCTCATCATGCCGTATTAAAGTACAATAATACAAAAAATTGAGAAATACGTCAGTTGAAAGCTCCAACGCATCATCAGAAACATTGTTCAATAGTAAGACATCGAACATGAGAGATTCATATTGCACAGCTGAATTTCTACAACTATAGTGTAAATAGATTTTTTGGACAAATAACAATTGCCAAACAAAACTCATCGCAATCTATAAAGATAATTGCTTAGCCAAAAGATATAAAGATGATTTAGGCTGTCAACTTGGAAACAATTTCACCAGCTTGGTAACTTTATACATGATGTAAGGGAGCTGCCACTTTCAGTACCTCCAGGGAGCCATCCTCTTTATACAGGGACTTGTCTATATTCTCCAAGTCAAGTGCATATTCTGCCACAGGCACTATCAAGGTTTTATTAGATCGCTGATGGTATGATGCTATTTTTCCGACCTGCAGAATCAATGAGACGAAAGAAATATGTTTGAACTCAAACCATGTTCAAGATCCCACGTTTCATATTAAACTCATCTGAAATAGAGAAATCAGAAGTTTTACCCTGAATGAAGTGAGTTCAGGGCACCAGGAGGATGACAGCTCAATTACACGATATGCCACAATATCACCTTCCTGCAAGTATAGAATGACATATCACGTTTCCAAACAACATGATGATGAAACAGCAGGAACTCCCACAGTGACACTGTGACAGTTGGGACCAAAAGAAAATCTCAACTAGTAATCTGCAGCTGGAAAGATATTCAAAACACTTCCATAATACCTAATAACTGTTAAAACCACCACACATCTCTCACACATACCGCATAATCTTGGGATTCATACAAAGCAAAAATCGAACAAATATATAGACCTGAGGTGACAACCCATAAGGTGGCAGTTTCTCAAAGTCCCCAAGATCAGTTAAAGGCAACTCTGCTACAACATTTGTCACTCGAGAAGATTCTTGGTTGAGATTTTTATTATCGGTCTGCTGCCAGGATCCTGGTTTCTCTTTGCCCCATTTTTGTCCTTTCTTCTTGCTTGTGATCCCATTCCATTCAAAATTCTGCAACTATCATAAAACAATAATACTTGCATCGATGAGTGCAGGAAAAAGGTAAGGGATGCAAAGTAAAAACCAAAAAATACACAGGTGTAAATGAACATCAAAGGCTGTAGATCAAGCTCAATGCAGCCAGCAATCAAAAGATGTGCATATCCCAAAGCTCAATTTTCAAGACAAACCCAAAACTAGGTTCAAGAAGCACTCCATATGACAACAAATCAAGCATGTGTTTATACACCTGTTGTTAGGTAACAATAACCAGACATCCACTAGGATTTGTGCACCATGCTCCATAGAATTTTTACGCAACGAGTTATAAAATGGATACCTGCATTATATGTTGGTACTTCACAAAATCATTGGTTGCCTCCAATGAGAGAGAAAGGATGCAACAACACAAGTAAATGAGCTACCCAAGCATTGCTTGAGAAATCTTCAGCCATAGAGCTTACTTATAAAACACAAACGGTAAATAGTGAAGCTGTTGACAACAATGGGTATGACCAATGTCTTCATACAGAATTTTTCAAAAAAAAATATCTATCTGATTGATGATTCATATTGATGAACAAATAGTAAGAACTCCAATTCTTATTGAAGCCATGTCTAACTGCTCCAAAAAGAGTAAGCAGACAACATCACACTCCAAATAAAAAATATACCTAACACATTTGCCTCCTTCTAGAGACAATTGACATACTACCACATTTCAACAAATGACTGCTAAAATTGAACAAAGCATGGTACCATATCAATTAAGAAACAAAAATTAACCTACCACAAGCATGAAAAGCCAATGCTTACCAGCGGAACTTGGCTTTTCTGGACACCCTGATCTACATCTGCAGAGGTTTATGAATCAGCATGGAAATAGAAAATATTCATTGACAAATAAAACAACTATATGGTAATGGCCGTTGACCTATACCTTTTTCCAGAGGCTCAAAGCGAATATGCCCAGGCCTAATTACAATAGGAACTATGTCCTCATTTGTTTTATTTTCATTGACATGATCCAGTGGCTGGTGTTTTTCGGCAAAGGTATGACTTTGATGCTGTTGCTGATGTTCTTTAGAGAACTCGCTATCCTTTTTATCAGGCAGCTGCCGAATTTTTTTTCCAAGTGATTGCTTTTTATCAGGCAGCTGCCGATATTCATCTTTTTCCACCTGCAAAATGAATGCTATCTTCAAAAGAAAGGGCAAGGAGGAAGAAAGGGAAGGATTTCGCCACCAAAAGCAACTACAGAAGGACATTAACAAAAGGACCCTAGTCTAACCTTCACAGTCTAGAGCATGAGCAAGCTTTGGGGTATGGTGTTTAATCACTTCCGAGGGTTGAACACAACCGAATACAAATTACAAAGCCTTTGAACATCCATTACCTCTTTCTTTCCAATTTGGCGCATTTCCCTCAGCCACCTTCGCTTTGCTTTTTTACGGCGAGCACTTCGACTTGGTAACTTGCAAAAGGCACAACCATAACAATGTAATGACTTATTGGGAATATCAGAAAAAATCACATTTGTAACCAATTGAAGTTTTGACAGGATAAAACCTCTAAAATATTGACATCAAAGATGTAGCTGCTTTACCACAGTTCTCATGCATTATATCAGCAAATACAGATAATCAACTGATAATCTTAACTCTCAAGGTAATGGTTGAGTTTCAATATCCTTCCATCATACTTATCATCCAAGACAAAGCACTCAGAGTTTGTGATGCCTTCATTGCCTACCATCTTGCATTAGTCTTCCTCCCAGAAATTGCATCAAATTACCAAATGCAGGCTAGAATAGGACCACTTCCACCATAAAAGTTCATCCTAAGATCAGCTATGCAGAACTTTTGGCATTCAGTACATCTATATCTATGTTCCACTCAACTTGAAGTGCTTTATTAGGTAGGTAACCAAGGGTTGAGCTATGAGTACAGTATGAAACTTACGAAAGGAACATAAAGATCACTTCAAGCAAAAGCTCAATGTGATGGCATCCAATAGTTAAGTTACTGATGTCAATAAGTGTCTATAGTGGAGTACGTAACGACATAATATGTCTAAATATTTGATCGAGAAAATTTGAATCACAGAAATATTCACTTACCTTTGGTTTAGAAGGTGTATCAGTTGAACCTTCACTTCCTCGATCATTCTCCTGTTGCTGACTGCAACAGAGGGAAAGAGTACACAGAGCATTTCATTAGCAAGAAGAAGAGCGCGAGAAAGCTTCTAAATAAGCTACAGCCTCCTTTTAATGGAAACAGCTCCATGTGCTACCTGCGCAAGCATATATAAAAGACAACCACAAGCTACTCACCTCTTAGCAGCTGGAGTAATTGTTACATCATTTGCAGGGGCTGTCGACTTGTCTGGTTCAGCCTGTCCAGAGGAGGTCTTGCAGTTATCAATGGTGGTTCCATCCTTTTGCAGTCTTTCCTTCTCAACAGGACTATCATCTATGACACGTCTAGGGACTTCTGGGCACTCCACACCAGACAATTTACTTTTTTTCCTCCTGTAAAATGCAATAAAACAAAAGTTGAATACCCAGTGAAGTGATCCTATGATACTAAATGGACTACATGAACGGGAACCCCACAAGAATGAGGTGGATGAAGAAGAGCTCAAGTTCCACATGTCACCAGATATATAGCATATTAAGAATGACATATACTCAAAAGAGAATGATGACTAATTGCAGGTGTATTTATCCTTGCAGGTACTCGCCAATCATCTGTCATGAATGCAGTCGCTAGGCAAGCAGTTGGTGAAGATTTTCACCGTTACACTAGCCACTGATATTTCCTTTTATCTACGCTTGCAGCAGAAAGGAAGAAAGATATGTATTGACAATATGCCTACCGAAAAAGGAACAACTAATTAAAGTTTTCAGACATTGAATAGTCTGTATAAATTCTTGTGCCAGATTCTATTGAATATCAGCCCATGGTCATACAATAAAATAGCATCCTAAAGCATGAGGCTCCCATTAGAACAGTACTTGCAGAGATCAGACATGCACAATTATACACACAAACCTTAGAAGGGCTTTGTAACTTGGAATGTTGTTCACAATGCAACCAAGTTAACGGGCCAATTTTTCAAACACCTCCAACCAAAATTTAAGGGGACAAAAAAATTCAACCTACGGAACTTTTGAGTTCCATATAACTAATGGCTGGACACTAGTTTTCTCTTTTTATCAAGGGAAGTTGCATTGTAACTAGAATAGCCACTCACTATAATGATGGATACTTCTTATTATATCCTACCCTTCATTGCACAAATGCACCACAAAATACTCATTACTTGGGAGTAGAATTCTGTATCTTTACTGAATGCAGAAAAAAATTATATGACATAAAAGTTGACATTTTTTAAAAGAACTACAGTATATGCCATATGGGATTTAAAACTTACTTTGAGCCCTTGAGCTTTTTTGATGCCTTTCTCTTCTTGGAAACCGCATTATTATTGGATGTATCTTCCTCATTCAAACAACCATGTGACTGTCCGCATTCATCTTCTTCGGATTCACTTTCATAACCCCCGATCTCCTTCTCAAACTCTTCATTCGCGAGCAGCGTTAAACCTGTCCACACAGGCTGCGTCTCTACAAACTCTATTTCTTCCAAGGTATTCTCCGCATCACACAGCTTAGCAGTGTCCCTGGAATTACCCTGTTTCATTTTCACTCTGTAGCAAAGAAACACGGAGTTAACCAATTTTTCATCAGAATGATCAGAAAAATTGGTAACAACCGAAGGTGTATGATTAACTAACCCAACAATATCCTTGTCCTTGAGTATAGAAGTTGACTCAAAAGGCGGGAGAACATAACCATCCATCTAAAAGGAAGCAGACGAAATATTAGGAAATTTAGAAATATGGTAATGCTGCACAATGGCAATAGTCAGTGAGCAATGAATCATCATAATCAGGGCAATGATGAACCAAAATCTTCCTGAACGTCATATCATATTGCTTCAATTGGCAAAACAAAGGAAAAAAAAGGAAACTTTTCCTTTATTATTCGCAATCTCGCAGTGAAGGAACGAACAAAAACTATAATCTTGAACCTTGTGGACAAACATACAGTGCAACAAGTTAGCAGTCAATCAAGAATCGCTGTCCGACAAAATGGACATGGCGGAGTTCGGAAAAGCCAAAAACCGCACCGATAGGACGAGGCCATTAGGGCAGGAGTCCCAGAGGTCGAATGTGTGAACGACATGGGAAGCGAGGTCCGAGATCGTGTCGTGTTGTGGCTTCAGCAAAATCCAGCTCCGCTTCAACCCTTCTTTCCTCTGCGACTTACTCAAAATGTGGCGATCCTCGAACGACAACCGTACCCTCACGCCGTCCATCGGGCATGCAGTCGGAGAATCAATGCCGACGGAGGATTTTCGCTCGGCGACCATTTTCGGAGCACTTAAACCCTCGTCGCCATTACAGGGGTTTTTGTGGTGCCTTCTGAAGTGTACTGTAAAGCCGGGTAATTGCCGGTTCAAGTGGTCCAATCCAGAAGCGGTCCGACTTTCCATTTTGAACCGGTTTCCTTTCATGTTCTGGCCGGCTCATTTTTTTTTTTTTTGGTCGAGCTCAAACTTTTTTTTTTGGGGGGGTCAAAAGCTCAAACTGTTTGGTGACTTGACTTTACTCGCGCATCGCCAAATAATTGTGTTCAATCCTCGAAACGATCCCGACCAAAAAAAAAATAATAATAAGTAACGGTGGTTGGTTGTCCCTAAGTAGAATTGAAATTGACATGAGACATCAGATATACACAACATGCCGACAGTTAAAAAAAAATTTAAAAAAAAATTCGAAACGTTAGGATATGTTGTAAATTCGAAACGTTAGGATATACTGCGTTTGGTCATCAGTATAAAACTCGGGATATGATATGTTTTATCATATCTCGTGTTTAGTAGGTGTCCCATATAGTATAATGTCGGATATAAAGGGGATATAATCCGGATAAAAAAAATCCGAGGAGAGGGGTAGGATAAGGTCGGATAGGATTTCTCTTAAAGTAGAAAATCTCAAAACTTCCATTTTTGAGCCACTCGAACTAGCATCCATATACGACCAAAAAAAAAAGAACTAGCATCCATATTTCGACCCAAAAAAAAAAACTAGCATCCATAGCCTGAAACTCGATGAAAATAAAAGACTCACATCAATTTAAACCCTCTCCACAATGAAATCGAGGGGCTCAATATGCACTTGCTTCACTCTGCCCCCCAATTCTTGCTTCCACTCAAGCTCACTGTCGCTCAGGCCGCCCCCTGTTTGTTTTCCTAGAAGGACATAGACCTTGGCTTTATTGGGAATTTCGTTCGGAGCTCGGGAGTTTAGGGCTCCGGTGGTGAGGGCGGTCGTCGATGTGACCACGACCATTCGGCCCAGAGGCACCGTCGAGAGCGACAAGTTGCCGTTCGACCTAAGGAAGAGAGCGATGGAGGTCGTGGATTCGTGCGGTGGCAGAGTCACGATCGGCGAAGATATGTATCCGACCTTAAATCCGCAGTTCACTAAACAGTGGATAGGATATAGCAAAATCCCTGGATTTCACCATTAGTTTTTTTTTTTTTTGCTTGCAAGATATATTAATTTTTGGGATGATTGGATATATGGATTAATTATATATATTTTTGATAAATTTACATTTTGACATCTAATTTATTAAAAATGCTTAAAATCGACTTCGTGCGTGTTGAAATTGTTTGTTGGGATGTTGGACTCGGGTATCGCTGATATGTCTAGAGTGCTGACTACGAATTGATTACATGTCGAAGAGGGTCGAAGTGTCAAAGAGTATTGACAAATGTCAGACATGACACGGAGGCCTCCGGAGAATGTCGGTACTTCTTAGGTTGTCACTACAATTTAAATGGTATTTATAATCAAACAAATGTACTTAAAAAGCAGATATTCTTTGAATTCAATTATTTGGTATAGTGACCTTCCATTTTTTTTTTCCATTCTTGATTTTGAATGGCATTGGATCGTGGACCGATCACAAGACAAAATGGCTTGCATACGTCTGTCCCACCGGTCCACTTTGATAAGAGTTTGACCTGTTTTTCAACCAAAACTCCAATTGACATCTGTAAGTATGTCAGTTAGGACTATAATGGTTTGTCATAAATTAATTTTTCTTATGAAATGTCAAATTAGTATTTATGAAAAAAAGAAAAAAATTCCAGTGGCGAAGCAAGGATACATAATCACTGGGTCAAGCAATTAGATCGAGACATGTACAAATAGATTGGGTGGTAAATTAGGAAGATAGTGTTCAACTAATCTATTTAACTAATGCTAATGTCCGTAAAACTTTCAAAAAATAAAATCAAATCCTAAAACTTGCCAAATAACGTAATTATTTTTACGTAGTTAACTTCAATATGTATTATATGAAGGATTATGGGTATGGTATGTATTTTATGAAAGATGTGGATTAAGACCTTTCAAAGCATATCTGTCCACAACGCAATTGTTTTTCCAAAAAAACTTAGCACGTAATTAGATATTTGTATTTTATATCGACATTTTAAAGTGTTTTCTTTTGCATTTTTTTTAAATATTTACTAGCAAAATCCTTAAAAATCCATTCGGCCAACTGGAAAATTGTAAAACAAAGCATAAGAATTGCGCGACGATCTATCGCATAAAAATCCCTCATCGCTCTTCCGTTTATTTCACATTAATGATTAACTCGGACCAACACGAACCAGCGCGGGGATCGCCACATCAATATCGCAATGTGCCCAATTTCATAATCTTTATTTTTTTTCTATTTAAAAATTTGTGAACGAGTGATTCTAAGGCGCATGTTAAGCCCCTACATGGTAGCACTTCTGGTCAATTTATCAACTTTTGACCAGAAATTGATTTCTTTACTTCTCCTTAAAAACAAGAGTTGATTTTTCTACTTCTACTTCGAATTATTTTCTGATCAAAGAAATTCGTTTGGTAACGGTTGAAAATTTCTATTTTCAAAATATTATTAACAAAATCTTTAGCTGTCGGTGGCGGCGTGTGGCGACCGGCCACGAGTGGCGCGGTGGTCGGCCGATGCTCATGTGATCGAAGAAGTGATTTTGAAGTTGAGAAATAAAAATTTTTAGCTTGTCAAACTTGACTAAAAATTCAATCAGAAGTTAATTTTTTTTTATAAAATGTATTTTTATTTTGGAAGTGATTTTATCAAATGAATTTCTGTGCGAGAATGACTTCCGATGGTTATCATGCAACACCTAAATTACGCTTGGTCTTTCTCTCACTCCGTCACAACTCACAACTCACAAGGACTGTACCGGCATAACCTCTTCCCCTTCTGTAGATAAACAGGCACCGTCTGTATCACATCGACGATCGGCCATATCACCAAAGCTGGCCTTCAGTCCGAAGCGAGCCATGGCCGAGCTCCGGCACTCGAGCTCGCTCGGAAGCCGGGCCTCGTCCTCTCCGATGAAGCGCGACGGCGACTCTTCGCCCCTCATCCCCGATTCCCGCCCCGCCGACCACGACGACGACGACGGCGGCGGCCGTCATTCCTCCCGGGATCGCGACCGTCCGCTCTGGTCGCACCTCCACTCCCTCTGCCCCCCTCACTTCCCCGATGACCCTAGGGTTTCCCCTCACAGCTCCAGGATCTCGGTCTTCCTGCTCCTCGTCGTCGCTCTCGTCGGGCTGATCTCAATCTTCTCCATTGTGCATCGCCTGGTGAGTGGTTTTCGTGCTTTTCGCTACGTCTTGGGCTGCTGAAATACTGGTGCTTATGTAGACAAACACTGAATTTCGAAGCCGATCGCGGTTGGAGTTCATGAGATGACCCGATCTTAAAGAAGAATTAGGAAATGCTGCTGATTATTGCTCTTTTGTCTTTACATCGCGAAGAGTATGAAAGAGCTGTGACTCTGCGCGTAGAGTTGAACAGGTTTAGGGTTTTGGCTTCTTCCTTACGATAGGTCTTTTTAGTTGAAGTATCTTGTTCATGTACACTTTTGTAGATTTGCAATGCAAGTCCTAACCAAAAGCTTTTGCGAGGCCTCAGGTCTATGAGATCACATTGTGGCTCTTCATGCTAGCTTGTTGATAACATATATCTTAGTTGATGCGTAGTTCCTGAATTGTCGTGGACAGCCAGACTGATAGATGATTCTCATACCAGCTCTGTACTAATTTCTCCTTGAACACCTTGCAGAATGCCCCATACCTTTGCCGGAAAGATGGCATCGTTCTTCATTGCCCTCGTGTGAGTTCTCGAGCTATCTTGTTTGAGCTTCTCCTTTTCCACTTTCTATATGGGCTGTGACAATTGCTGTTGCTAAATAATCTGCATTCTTGTGCTAGGTCAAGGAGCCTCCTTCGCTTTGGGAAAATCCATACTCGGCAACCACTTCATGGAAGCCTTGTGCTGAGCGCCGTGATGGTGGAATTTCGAGTATGTAGCCTACTAAGCTTAGGCTTTAATCGATACTTAAACACTCTTTATATCCAAAGTTATGCCGTTATTACTCATTTGTCTTGCCATGTCTATACTCAAAGAAAAATAACAAAAGTAGTAGTTTAAAGGGAATTAAAGAAACTGTTTTAGTGAGAGAACTTGGGATTTGCTATTCTTAATCAACTGTTAGTAGTACTGTGAATGTCTATTACTTAGCTATATCTGGGAAAACAATAGTCCATCTGTGCTCCTCCCCTAGTTGCTGTTTAGATAGTTCTAGACGTGTAAAGATCAGCTCAATCACTTCTGTTTGCTTCTGGAAATTTGTATCTTCTCCTTTGTCATGTTTGTGATGGAAGATATTTCTTTCCTTCATGGTTTTTCAAGATCTCTTACTGGCTTATGGTAAGTTCCTTCCCAAGAGCAAGTATAGGAATATCCAGGTATAGGGATGTAATTAGATCATTAGATGCGCCTTGCGGTTAGGTGATGAACAATGTTTCATACAATTGCTATGCTTACACAGACTTAATTGTCTCAAAAGCTTTTAAGTATGATTCTGTGTGTGAATGGATGATTGTGCCATTTAAAAATATTCCTTCAATTTTTAGAATCATAATGTGATGCAGATTTCTTTCCTTTTGTCCTCTGTACAGATGTCCCTCCTGAGAATGAAACAACTGGCTACATATTCATCCATGCTGAGGGCGGTTTGAATCAACAAAGAATCGCGGTATGATATGTGCTCTAGCAATTTCTCAATTTGAATGAGAAAATCGAGCTTATTGGAATATTTGGTTGGATGTCCTTAATTATCCACACCTCTACAGCAAGTGTAGATTTCAGGCAATACTTCTCACTCCAGGACAATAAATAAGTGAGTCTTTGGATGTGAATGATTTTGCTGATGTGCCATTGCAGTAAATCCTTATATTCAATGAGCTCTGCATTATCCAGGCCCAAACAAGGTTTTGTGTTTTTGCATATTTGCGCCTCGTAATTGAAATTTAGTGGTCTCTGAGGCTCAGTATGCTTACTATCTGCTTAGAAGATACCTCAGCTTTATATTCTTCATCTCACGTTTTGAACTAAGAAGTAGAATCTTGGAGGAGTGGAACATGTGTATGGAAATAATAAGAGGATGGATTGGTAGTTTTTTTTTTTTTTTTTGGGTAAAGATGGGACGGATTGGTAGTTACTATTCACTCGTTCTACTTTTCCTGTTTGTTAAGGAAAACTGAAAACAGATTTATGCAACACCAGTATAATTTCACACTCATGGGTTTGATCTATTTTGCGCAGAAGGAAATGCAAAGTTGTTATTAAGATGCGTTAGTTACATCATAATTTTCCTTATGCTTTTAATCGATGCTTTTTTTTTTTGGGTCGAAATAATCGATGCATGATTCTTTCAGAGATTTTCAAATGCTTGCACTATTATATTAATTATGACATAGATGAATTCGGATTTGTTATTTACATTTTAATACTACCAGGAAACTCATATTCTTACTTAGTTGTTTTCATTTTTACTGGGGATCCTTTTGTCACAGTAGCCTATTGTAAAGCATGAGGCATTTCAATAAGAAGTACTTTAGTCCTTTAAGCTATTCATTATGCAATTACGAAACCTATGAAGAAAGAATCTATAAATGTAGCCCCTGTACTTTGTGGAAAAGTTAAATAAATGTTTAGGTCTTCTTGATTGCCACAGTTCCCATTGGAGTTTGACCTCCCATTCAATGCTTGTTAGCATAGCATTCAGCACGGACAATTTGCATTATTTAGACAAGTATTTCCTATGGACAAGATTACATTTATTTGATGTCCTGTTTGTCATTGCTCATCGAGAATATACTGCATGTAATTTAGTTTTTTGATCTACAGCTGGCTTAATGAGAATATATCTTATTCATATTTTTATGCAGATATGCAATGCCGTTGCTGTTGCTAAAATTTTGCATGCTACTCTTATTTTACCAGTATTAAAGCAGGATCAGATCTGGAAAGATCAAACGTAAGGCGTCTGGACTTTTCACTCATATCTTCTCCTCTTTCTCCTTTTCCTTTTCCTTTTCTTCTTAATTAACTAGAACTGCAATACCTTTGCTGCACAAGGTCTGGTTCAGGCTTTTCTGATACCTAGGATAGGGAGTTCATCATTTAGTGGAAGTCATTGAATTATTTATGCATTTTCTCTTACCAATCCTGGAAATTGTAGCTACGCAAGAGCTTTTCTCTAGTCATCAAGTTAGTCTCAGTTACTGTATGTTAGACATCTCAATGGCTTCGCTCCAGGGTTCTGCTCTTCTAGGACAGTTTTTCCAGGTAAAACTTCAGATAGTTGATCAGTGGACATGGCTCGACTCCCTCAACATAGAGTTACCTGTGGATTTTCTTATCATGCATCATTAACCAGTTATGTCAGTATCCAATTGCATATTCTTAGATAGGATGACATCTTGTGATGAAATCGAGATGACAACAAAGAAGATGGAGTTGTGGATGAATTTCTATTTGCTTTAATTGGTATCATGGAACTTCTTGTGTGCTTTTCAATATATCTTTTCCTGTCCATGCAGGAAATTTGAGGATATTTTCGATGTGGATCATTTCATTGATTATCTGAAAGACGATGTTCGGATTGTGCGCGATATCCCCGAGTGGTTTACTGATAAGTCAGAGCTGTTTACAAGCATCAGGTCTGATGAGGCTATGTTTGCTGCCTCATAATCACTACTCTGAATTACAAATTGTTTTTCACTAATTCTCAGAAGTATTGCCAAGAAATAGGCTTTGCTAAATATTAAATAGACTTTTAGGGGTCCAAAAAACAAATTGCCTACCCGATATTGTCTTGATGAAGAAAGGATATTGCATATAGGGGATAAAACTTGTTTGTGAAGGTGCATGTTGGTCTCTTTTTGTCTACGTGTATAGGACGTGCAGTTACAGAAACATTGCACATATGGAGACTGCTTTCGTTGTTGCTTCTAAGTTCTGTTGTAAACAAGGTTGCTTTTGTTGCAAAATTGGCAGATGACAGATCATAGTTTACCAAGCAAGTCAATAAAAAAGTGGCCTGTGTGACATTCCTATACTGCTATGAATACATGTGCTGACTCTTTTTATTTGGTCTTACAGTTGTTAAGTTCTTGATTAGCGTGGCTTATGATCTGAATAGAGTGATGGTCCATAAGCATGTCCTTTATTTGGATAAGCAGTTTATAGGGAATAAGTATGTGATGGTAGTATCATTTTAATTTCCTCTTTCTGTTGGTTTCTGAGACCACTCAAAATGTACTGAATAGAGCTAGATGGAATGTATGACTAGGGAGATAGAAAATATTGCTGGCCACATCAGCATGTTGGACACCGATTGATTTAACCTTTGGAAAACTGGTTACTTTATAAACCAAAACTACGAAGGGCTGTCTTATGGAAATTGTTGATTTAAGTTGTGAACCATCGAGTTAAATAGAGCGCATTTATGACCTATTTCTGGCAATACCAATGAAAAGCTGTGTTTTTCAACTTGCCAGTATTACGATATGGTCGAAGAGTTGCATCTGGCATTAATGGCTTGAATATTTGTTTGCTTCATAGACGGACAGTGAAGAATATTCCAAAGTATGCACCCGCACAATTTTACATTGACAACGTTCTACCTCGCATCAAGGAGAAAAAGATAATGGCGCTTAAACCCTTTGTCGATCGTCTTGGGTAAGTCTGTTTTTTGTATATATACATTGATTTTCTATCACTCTGAGGTCCTCATCCAAACTAGGTTTATGTCCTTTCTTATCATTGACCTTTTCTTGATTAGGTATGATAATGTTCCCCCAGAGATCAACAGACTTAGGTGCAGGGTGAATTACCATGCTCTGAAGTTTCTCCCTGAAATTGAAGAAATGTCAAATTTACTGGCATCAAGGATGAGAAACCGCACTGGCGGTCAGAATCCCTACATGTGTGCAACTGCATCCCTTAATATTTAGCAAATCATTTATTGGTTCTAATACCTCATGGACCTGACAGTATTTTGAAACAGGGCGCTTCATCTTAGGTTTGAGAAAGGGATGGTTGGCTTATCTTTTTGTGATTTTGTGGGGACAAGGGAGGAGAAAGCTAAAATGGCTGAATACAGAAAAAAGGAATGGCCTCGGCGGTATAAAGTGAGTTGGGGGGGAAATTTTTTTGGCATTTTATGTTAGATGGGAATTAAAAGAAACATGCACTCCATCACTTTCTTCTATTGCTCGTGCCTGCAGAATGGTTCTCATCTATGGCAGCTGGCCCTGCAGAAGAGGAAGGAAGGCCGATGTCCTCTTGAGCCAGGGGAAGTTGCTGTGATTCTGCGAGCAATGGGTTATCCCAAGGAAACCCAAATTTATGTTGCCTCTGGGCAGGTATATGGTGGTCAGAATCGATTGGCACCGCTAAGGAACATGTTCCCAAATCTGGTGAGACCTTCATTTATTCGTATGATACAATTTACATTCTCAATCAAGTTGGTAAGCGGCCACTTGCTAGTTTCTATTAAGTCTTGCAAGGAGCAGTGGGAAACTCACGTTAAATTTTCTTTCCAGCAAGAATTATATTCCTTGTTCATTAGTCTACAATTTTTCCATTTTCTCATGTAGTTGCAGTTTAGCTAATAAATACTGCTTTTTTAGTTTTGGCACATCTAGATTAAATTACCACATATATTATCAAGGTATATAGAGGCCTGAGGTCTGAAAATGCCTCCTTTTGAAGCATGTCCAAGGATACTAAGTAATGGATGATATTGAGGTTTGAAATTGTGCATAAGGTGCGAGTGGCAAAGGAATAACAACAGAAGGAGATTGATTTCTTACGCAGTTTCTTTGATGGTTGCTTCCTTTCATCACTTATTTGGACTGTCAAGGAAAACCTTTTTGCATGTCATTGTTTCTAAAACGCCCAAGTACAACTTCATGCATACTGAAGATAGTATTTTATATTCGGTTGAGATTGTCAGTAGGGATCTTTGCTTGGTAATATTTCTATCCTATCAATGGTGAGATGCACACTAAGAAGTTTTAAAGCCTATAATGAGCATGGGTAAGTATCGAGTCTGATACTTTGAGACCCTCACTTATATCACACCAAATAACAGGTGACAAAGGAGGAGCTGGCGACAAAGGAGGAGCTTGATGGTTTCAGAAAGCATGTGACAAGCTTGGCAGCCCTTGATTTTCTGGTATGCTTGAAGTCTGATGTTTTTGTGATGACCCATGGAGGCAATTTCGCTAAGTTGATAATCGGGGCACGGAGATACATGGGTCACCAGCTTAAATCAATAAAACCTGATAAGGGCCTCATGTCTAAATCTTTCGGTGATCCCTACATGGGTTGGGCGACATTTGTTGAGGATGTGGTCGTAACCCACCAGACAAGGACTGGATTGCCCGAGGAGACATTTCCTAACTACGATATATGGGAGAATCCTCTGACTCCTTGCATGTGTAGAGCTTAAAACGAGGATGTCTAATTAGAAGTTTCTTGTGCACTAGCCTGGCAGAGCGTTCCTTTTAGGTGTGCACTGAAACTGGGACACACTAATCTCCATTCACTGTGCAAGATGTGAAGAGTTTGTGCCATAATCTGCACACGTTTGTGAGTTGGCAGAAAAGGATGGATCTTGGATTTGAGCTCATTTGTACGTGTAACTGACCCGCAGGACTCGGGTCTCCACATTTGCGGAGGGTCTTGTGTATTATGGCCTTTGCTCATGTCGTAGTGCAGAGATTCTAGTGTTAGCGTATCCTTTCTAGAGGATCATGTCCTGTAAAGCGACGTTGAGATAAGCAAGAGAGCTTTTTTTTTTTGTGTTTTCTTCATAGTTGACGGGATGGAGATGACTGCCAATGATGTAGGACGAGCTCGAACTGCAGGTCCCTGAACATTCTTTCGTTCGGACTCGGGAATCAATTAATCGATTCAGGAGTCCTGAGGTTACTGATACTCAGTATAGTAATGGAATACAATAGATGTCTCTCCCCCCCCCCCCCCCCCCCCCCCACCCCCCCCCACCCCCCCCAACAAAAAAAAGTCGTACCTTATTTTGTTGTGCTTATTGACTTGGGCTTAGTGTGGTAAGGAGTTTATCTTCTTGGTGTACGTTGGAAGCAACTTATCTGTGGGATTCAGCTGCATGACTTGAAAAGATTAGTAATATCGAGGACTAAAAAGTCTACAATAAACAAATCGACTTCAAACGTGATATCTCAATGCGATGTTTGATTATTTTAAACCCACAAAGAAAGAACAAAAAAGCACGAGTGCTCACTGTGAAATTGACCCTGTGGTGAGATGTCGTGATTGATGCCGACAAAGTTTCCCGGACACGGTGTTGCCCTTGTAGACCACGCACTCAACTGTCATCGGCGGAGGTGATTACCGGGGTCAAAGAGAGGGTAAGGACAAGGCCGGTCAACTGCAACAAGTTTGGGTATCTGGGTCGCCTTTTGATGGTTCTTTCATTCGTTTTCGATTTCAGGTCTTATCCAGAAAGATAGAGTGGTGGATTTGGTGAAGTTCGGAGCCATGAAAGTTGCAAGGAGAGAAGGAATTAATCTCAGTTTTTATAAATTTATCGGATTTGTCAAAATGGGTCCAAAGTCCTTTGCAAATGTTAAATCAAACAAGACTCTTAGATGGAAAACAACAGGAAAAGTCGGATAGATGCGTACATGGCTCAAAGTGCTCTCAATAAGTAAATAATTGGTGCGTTTAAGATCGCTGAAGATCTAAATACATAGCAAAGTTGTTGCCCTTAACATGGACAGCTGAAAATCACTAGAGGATTGCCTCAGTGACTTCCGTTCGTCCAGTTTCATCCGTCGTTCATAATCCAACTTTCACGTGAAAATGGATTTAAAGCATCTCACAACATTTGTCTAATGGGTTTGTATATTTTATGTGCAATCTCCCATCATTTATAATGGCTTGTTCGGTTCAGCATTTGCAAATGATTTTGGGGCTCTAAAGTTCCTTCGCCTAATGCAAATAGCGCTTGATTCGCTTTTTGCTCAACTTTGAGAAAATCAATTGCATTTCTAAAGTCCCATAAAGGCCTTTAGCCCAAAGTATTTCTTGAGGTACTATGGAAAGTTGCATTTCTGAAAATCCAACTATTTTTTTTCTTTTAACTTTGTCACCTCCACCTCCGCCGCCCACTGACCACCACCACTGCCAATTGACTGTTGTCGCTTGTTGATCGCTGCACACTGATCGCCGCCATCGCTACTATCGACCACCTCCGCTGCCCGCCCGTCGACTATCGCCGCCGCCGACAACCACTGCCACTAACCGTCGCCCACCGACCGTTGCCGCTCGTCGGCCCTGTCGCCACTGCTGCCAACTGCCGCCGTCTGGTGACCTATGTAGCACTGATACGACACGCGATACGGGACACGATACGATACGATACGTCGATACGTGGTTTCTCAAAAAATAAAGATTTTCAATACGCTGGGATACGTTATATTTTATATATACATTTAAATTATTATTTTTATGAACTCCAAACATCATATATATGTCTAAATGTCATAGCTATTTCATATTTGACGAAAAATGTTAGTGAAAAACTAAAAAAAAAGTTCAAATACTCCATAAATTGTATTAACGAGCGAAATACGTCGTAAATTAGGCCCGAGAGATTGATAGGGTTTTCTGGACTTGGGCCCAAAATACTTCAATTTATAACTTGGAACTCGAATTTGAACTCAACGAGCTCAAACACAATTTTGATTTCATGGGGATACGCTCCAACACGTTCGGACACGCTCCGACATGCTAGGACACGTTCCAACACGTTCCGACAGGCGTCGAACACGCGTGTCAGGGTCATTGACCATTTGGACACGCTCGGACATGCGTTGACCGCGTGTCCGAGCGTATCCGATACGGCGGCGTATCCGATACGCAAAATTTTTTCAAATAGGAGTATCGGTGCTACATTGCTGGTGACCATCGACTGCCACCGTCACCCGTCGACCGTCGCCGTCGACCGTCGCCGCCGCCTGTAGCCTGCCGTCACCCGTCGTTAATTGCTTTTTTTTAATTAAAAATACTTTACAAAGTATATTTTTTATCAAACAACATTTACGTCAAAATTATTTTCCAATGTGTTTTTAAAATACGATTTATCAAGCATTGCTTGCATTTTGGAAAAAAGGCCTTTAGCCCAAAGTTATTTACATTTTTCTTAAAGCCTCTTTACCAAATGTTGAACCAAACATGCCATAAGTTTAAATTTATAAATAGGACATTCTAATGGTTTTAAAAGTAATTAAGTGGAGATTTGGACCCACTTTTCTTGATAGAAGTTAATCCAAAAGTCAACAAAAGTTAATATGAGTTTTATATTCAGGAAAGTTTTGATCGAACGAAGGGGACCCATTATTTCCCATTGTGTTTTCACTACAGGATAATAGCACAAATGATGCTAGAAATTTGGTCTAATGTGCAATATATTTTCTGAACTTTTGACTTGTGCAGTGTGATCCCCGAACTTTGACCTAATGTGTAATATATTCCTTAAACTTTTAATTTGTTCTATGTAGTCCTCAAATTTTAACAACCTTCAACATATTCCTTAAGCAATATGAAAATATCTAAAAGTTCAGGAATCATGTTGAACATTGAACCAAAGTTTAGCGACCACGTGAACAGACTAAACAATCGTATTAAACAAGTTAAAATTTCGGAGACAACATCACGCGTTAAATGAAGGTTTACGAACCATTTTATATCATTTTTTTCCTTTATTCTCACGGGTAGATTAAAGAAATAATATACTATTGGAAAAAGAGGACAAGGTGACGAAGCCGCATCCGGCAAATGGGACCCCAATAGTCAAAGAGGATTCACAGTCTGTCAGTTCAATTCATATTTTCATATCACATCCCACATTTTTCGACAATTTGGATGGTAAACTTTGACTTCTGGTCAACATAAACAAACAATTTGACCATCCACATCCCCTCCTAGTTGGGGTGACGTGGACTTTGCAATTACCCGGAAAATTCACAGGTATCCAATACTCGAATTAAATAGCTCAAACTTTTTTTTTTGGTCGAATAACTCAAACTTTGAAGAGGAGGAAAAAGCCTGGTTGTGGTTGGTGAGAGCCAATAGGAACGAGTTGCGTACTGTGGATGCCAATGATATCTCCCCCCGCTAAATTAGTCTGCCTTATGATTTAGTTCACTGGCATAATTTGTATTGGTGAATTGGCATTTTTTGTCTTTCGAAATTCGAGCTCGAGATAGAACCCAACTCGGATTGAAATAGTTATTCATTTACAAATCGAATCGGGACGGAACGACTCGGTTTGGATATAAGAGTGCAATCTAGTCGAGCTTCCCGCGGTTACGTTCAATCAAACCCACGGTTGGATTGAAATTCAGGGGTACAAGTAATTCCCTCCCTAAGAACAGGCCCAACGCGGGCCGATTCTCGAGCTATGTATAACAATCGAGACAAGCCGGGCAACAGATGACAAGCATGTGGAACTCCCGATTCCATTACACCCACTGTATCTGCACCTTTGCGAGGCTCAAGCTTCTTTTTGGCATTTGGTACCATCCGGGCTACTGCTCCTGCCAACACCCCAAAAAAAAAGATAAAAAAAAAAGATAATTGGACATGAACCGATTGAGAAATTTCCTTTCAGCCGTTCAAAGTAGAAAAAAACTTGTCTCTTCGGAGACATCCGATAAAAAAAAGTAGAAAAAACAAGTATCATCGATTCCTCATCCTTCACTAATATCTTTTCACTATGAAAACTTCTCTTTATGACATCAGATTTGACAATTCAAATCAATCGATGGCCCACAACTCACTCATCATTTAATATTATCCCATCCAATCACGAGGATCTGAATCGTCTACCCTTGAGATCCGAGCCGTCCAATTTTAGACGGACAGCCCAGATCTTCTATTTTTAGGGGTAACTTTTTGGGATTTTTATTTTTTTGTTGTTTTAGTAATAATCTAGGCCGTCCATTCATAACACGGACGATCCGGATTCCAAGAGCATGGCCTGTTCATCTGAGAAAATGGCAGACGATCTCTTCACCCAATCACGAGTGATGCAATCATAAGTCAACTCCGAAAAATCAGTGTTAAAGCCATATTTCATATAAGAGAAAATTTGTCGAAAAGACATATGGATTAAACATTCAATTTAACTTTAGGGAGGTAGCGAGTTATTAAAACTTTACGGTGTATGCATTTTGATATTTTTAATTAGGTTAATATCATAAAATTTTTAAGCTGGTATAGTCATGATAAATTTATTCAAAATTATTCCAAACCATTTTTTTGAATGAGAAATCCTAAACTGGTATATTTGTGATAAATTTATACTAAATTAATTCTTTCAAAATTATTCCAAACCATTTTTTTGAATGAGAAATCCTAAACTGGTATATTTGTGATAAATTTATACTAAATTAATTCTTCTGACCACGAAATACTCCAAAAATGATACCGTGACAATTTTATCCATCCATTAAATTAGAGCTAATATCACAAAAAAATTCAAATTGATAAACCCGTGAGAAATAAAGGGTAAAAACTCAAAATTGGTATACCTGTCAACTGCCACGTGTTACCAATTAAGCAATTTAACGGTTAAATTTAACGAAAATTTTAAAAAAAATTGTCATGAATGTACCAATTTGAGATAAATTTGTTATAAATGTACCAATTTGAAACTTTATATGATAAAAAATAATTTAAATAAATTTATCACGGATATACCAGTTTGTGATTTTCGTAGTATTAATCCTTTTTAATTGAAAGATAAAAGAAACCTAACATGTAAATAGAGAAGAGAGAGGGACAGAGGGAGAGATTTCTAAGTTCTAACTAACCGACGGTTGACTTCCGCCAGGTTCTGGCTCCGTCGATCTCTCCATGATCAGATCTTCGGTCCTCTTCTGCATACTAGTCAGCACGTTCTGCCACGTGTTCGCCCTCGAGTGCGCCACGATGCCCACGTTGATCGCCGCCAGATCCTCCGCCCTCACGGCTATCACCTCCTCCGGCTCCGCTTCGTCCAACGCCCAGATCAGGCACGAGCAGAACCCCTTCGAGATCTCCGAGTCGCTGTCCGCCCTGAACCTCATCCTCCTCCCCCTCCCCCCGCCGCCGTACGTCCCAACCTCGAGCCACACCCGCGTCGCGCAGCCGGCGACTCGGTTCGTGTCCAGCCGAGCCGACTCGTCGAAGGGAGGCAGGATCGCCGCGTAGTGCAGCAGCCGCTTCACCCTCTCGATCGGCTCCGCCAGGGACCGGAACTCGGAGGCCAGGCAACGGAGCCGATCGGGAGCCGCAGCGGCGGAGACCGACCTAGAGTGATGAGCGGACCCGGAGGAGGCGTCGCTGTCGAGGCCGAGAGAGTTCGTCACGAGCCTGGATCTGATGTCCTCTCTGCTCGACGGTGGCGCAACTCGCACGTGTCTCCAGCGAGGATCGGGCGGCCGAATCGAGGGAAAGCGGAGAGAGGAGGAGGCAGAGGTTGGAGCGGAAGATGTTAAGTTCATGTTAGGATGGAGGGAAAACGAAGCGGCATTCGGCGAGAGAAAGTGAGGGAAAATGGATCGAGAGTTTTCTCGGAAACGGCGAGAAAGGAAGAAGTGGGTGTCGAAAAGGACGAAAGAGCGCGAGTGTCTCCTTCGGTAGAGCGAGTACGAGAAGAGAAGGGCTTCTTTTATTAACCAACGGAATATTTCGACTAAATGGGGCTGTTTTTTTTTTTTTTTTCGTGGATCTTGTCCGAATACGTTTTTCAAGCAAGTAATTTAATATGTCTTTCGTCTCGTAAAAAATAAATAATATAATAAATATTATCTTAAAAAAATAATCGTTTATATTGCTTACAAAAATAAAAATGAAAGAATTATTTGAATCAGTCTCAAATCACCTCGCAGCTCGCCAGTCGGCCAAATCTTCCCTTGCTGGCGAGCACGTGCTGCTCACATGCTACTTTTTCCGACAATCCCGAGGGCGTTTTCATCCCAACTCACTTTTTTTTTTCATCTTATTTTCTTTATTTTCTTACTCTTTCTTCTTCCTCCCCTTCCAGGTCGCGTCCCGACCGTCGTCCTACCTCCTGAAAAATGAGTTATGCATGATACTAAGGTCGATGTTAGTTCACCAATGGATCAATTTCCAGCATCGTTCTTTGTCTGGTACATCAAGATTAATTCGCAACCGCAACTTTTTTTTATGCCCAAGTGCGCATGAATACTTAGTTATAGTTTAGCGCAAAAGTTGGAAATTCAAGTTAAATTAATATCAACATTGTTAGTTCTTTATAATTTGATATTCGATTCGGTGGGTAAAAGGAGCCTGAAAAAGTAAAGTCGTCATTACCACGAAATAAAGCGCCAACAACTCCAAATAAATAATATATATATTATTCGCAAGTTGAATCCAGAAAATCTCTTTAAAAAATACATGTTTAGTTGTATAATGATGGATTCTTGGATCTTTAATTGTTTAATTAAGGACATCCAACGCAAACGCCACGTTGGGAGAACAAAATGACGTAAGCGATTACATCATATAAAATGGCAGTTAAAGGTATGGCAGCAAGTTGATCGACATATCCAATATGAGGCCAAAAAGGGAGAAAAAAAAACCCAATAATGGAAACATTTGTACAGAAGATCTTAGGAACCAGCGTACATAGATTTTATTCGAACCTAATAATGTCGTTATCTCCCCCCTTTCAAGAAAAGAAAATCTGACCCCAAAAAAGAAAATGAAACATCAACATCAATATCAACAACACATTTATCTCAAACTAGTTGGGATTGGCGATCGATAAACCCCAAAAATTTATAAAATAAAATGAAGACCAATCGAGGGAAAAGAGATAAATATATACAAATAAATAAATAATTATATATATATATATATATACACACACATGGAGAAATAACTAAAAAGGACAGTCAGGAACATGAGAATTCTGTCACTCTAAAATACTAATAGCCTTCACCAAAAAAAAAAGAAAAAAAGAAAAAGAAAAAAGAAGGGCGTCCGAGGAACAGGGAACCCAGCCGCCACCAATTATCAAATGGAATCTGACTAGTGCAACTTGCACAAAGCCCAACTTAATCTGAAGATGCAATCTTGGGGTAAATTCCATCCGCGATGGCTGAATTTAATCTTTTTTTTTTTTTGGTCAGTCTACCTAACTTTCAACTTAAAAAAAAAGTAAATATTGTCTTACTTTAACTTTCCTTAATTTATTTCTATTTATTGAATGCAGTGACAAACTACTTATACAAAATTAAACCCGCATCCTTTCCATTATAAACAGTCAAATCTTGCGCGTGTGAGGGACCATTTTACACGTGAGAGAGAGTGTGAAGAAATAAAAGTTATCGGCCCGTTCTTTAAAAGTTCAACATTTTATGCCCCCCCAAAAAATAAAAATAAAAAATAAAAAATAAGCCTTTATTCCTCCGTTTTTAAGGTTCCTTTTCTGGGCATAAAAGTCTTCAAGGACAAAAACGTGAATGGGAATTATTTTCACTAGCAATAGAAATCGAAATCACTACTTATTCTTCCTCGCACAACATGGAATATACCGCACAGACGCAATGATTGGGGGGAGTGCAATTTCAAAGTGGTCTAATCGCTCTCCAAGTCCAAACCATAATTTTGGGTACTTGACTTGAGACAAAAATCCAAAAAGAATTTCACAACATCATTGCCTTTTAGTGTGTGGACATGATATGACGATGTTGTTTTTTTTTTTTTTTTTCTTTTGGTTGTTTTAATATCGCATCTCTCTTTTGCGTCGCTCCGGACCATAAAAAAGCCAAACGGAATCGAAAATATTATCCAAATTATTTATTTTTCGTAAAATAAACGGGAGAATTTTTCTTTTTTCAAAATTAAACTCTCAGTTAAAAAAAAAGGAGAGTAAAAAAAAATAATAATGTTCATGTCGACGTTGTGTAATCTTTGCGAGATTGGGCTTATTTTGACTTATTAAATTATTTAGTCTTTTTAATTAATTTCTCTCCTCTTTTTTTGCTTTCGTTTGTATCCACGTCTTTGGAGTGCAAAGATTATAATAATGTCCAATAATTGCGCCGCCTCGACCACTAATGGCCAAAACAGTAAAAGATTATCATTAATCCCTCCAGAAGTCGAACATATTAAGGAACAAAGCAAAGAGAAGGTTACTCGTTTGGTTTTGAACAACTGTTTTCCATTTTTCTTTCCTACTGTTGAAAATGACTGTGTTTTCATCTTCCCCTGGTTTTAAAAGCGAAAAGGAGGAAAATAAAAAAAAAATCTCAAATTGATATGTCTATGCCATATTTATCCAAAATTATTTTTCGTGTTAAAATCTTACAGAAAAATCAGGAATTTTAGAACATTTTCGAAACGTGTGGGAGCTCTTAGCAGATTTTAGCGTATTTCCTGCCTACAGATTTTGGTAATTTTGGGATTTCTTGTGACATGAAAATTAGTTCGGGATAAATGTGGTATATGAGTACAAATTTGATATGTTTTATGACACGCAAACTAGTTTAGAATAATTATGACAAAAAAAAATTTAATTTTGGATAAATGTGGAACGGATGTACAAGTTTAGTATTTCATTTTTTTTGGTATTAATCCTTTCTTAAAAGAAGTCATGATTCACGTTATGTTATCTGTGTATCTTCAAAATGACCTCCATAGTAGGCCAACGGCTACCATAGACGATAGTCTTTTTGCTAGGAAAAAAAAAGGAGTTTAGACGAGATTGAAACCTACCTTATTCGCTATTGAGCTAGAATATTACACGTAAATCCAGGCCAGTCTTTTGCGAGAGAACCGTAAAAAATGTCTTAAACCTATTACATAGGTGCCAATTTAGTTCGAAACTTTTTTTTGTGTCAATTCAGTCTGAAATCTTTTATATTGGTACCAATTCAGTCCTAAACCTTTATTGATGTTAATTCAATCTTAAACCTTTTACATTGGTGTCAATTTGATCCTAAATCTTTTTCATTTATGCCAATTAAATTAATCCGATCAATTTTGATCGAAAATCGCTGATGTGAACGTTGATTGCCCTACGTGGCAGTAGCACGGATGACGCTAACGTGGACATTTTAAAAAAATATATTTAAAATTTTTATTAAAAATGCTTAAAAATATATTATTAATAAAATTTTAAATTATTATAATATTATTAAAAATGTTCACATCAGTGCCAACCATAATGCAAAAGATTTACGATTGAATTGACACAAATGCAAAAGATATAAGATTTAATATTGAATTGACACCTAATTGCCACGTAGGGCAATCGACGTCCACGTCAGCAGTGTTCGGCCAAAATTGGCTAGAGACTCAACTGACATAATACAAAATATTTAAGATTGAATTGATATCAATACAATAGGTTTATGACTTTTTTAACACTTTTCCCCGTTTGCAGAAACTAATGGAGATCTTGCGGAGACCCAAGAACAGATTTAGGAATCGAACTCGTGATATTCGGTTTGCAAACTAAATCTCGCGCTGCTTGGTTAGGTGAAAGCCACATGGCGGAAAACTACCGGTAGCGGACGTGCGCCCATTGGAGTTGCCTCTCTACCCTTTCTGCATCACGCAGCCGTCACCTCCCTCAATCATCTACAAGAAAAGGAGAATTCCTCAGCGTGGTTGCCTTGGCAAGTTAGCAACGTAGGAAGTCGCTCTCTCGAACATATCTCCCGTATGCTTTCCAAATGTAAGATGAGCACTTGCAGACACTTTGCATCGTTGACATTTCACTAAGTTTCTATTTGACAATATGAATAATTTGACTCCATGATCCACAAAACCTGCACCGTCTAAATGTTGCAGCAGGGCAGGTCTTCATAATTCTCAGATTCAGCAAAAACTGTTCTTCGCAACGATGCCAATGATGGTAAAAGATGGTAAACAGGAATAATGTTGAAAGGAATTTGGAACTAAAAACTATTCGCACCTGTTCGTCCTAATCAATTACACTTGAGGACATATAGGGCGCTATCATGAGATTTCACGAACGATGTTATTGTGTCATTCGTCGGGTGTTGAAGGTCGGTGTCGCTCCATATTTCTTTGCCTGTGCAAGAAGAGACGCTCCGACCGGGAAGAGCCTTGGCCACGTCGGAGACTTCTGCGGCTATCACCATGTCGTCTGGATTCAGGTTGAAAAAGGCCAGATATATTTCTCCTGCATTGACGTAAGAAAACTGCCTTGAGCCCAAAAAAAGGTCTAAAAATGCTCACACTTGCTCCAGTAGATTGTTTGGCAAAAGCTTTTGAGATCTGCTGATAAGGCTTTTGACCCTTTGGTTTAAAAGTGGATTATATTGCATTTTTTTTTTCTGCCTTAAAAGGTATCTACATTATGCAAGAGGAGGAGTGGGGTAATAATCAAACCCGTTCGTCCAGTTGCGATCCAGGAGCGAGCCCCTGCAGCACCAGCATTAGCTGCACAAAAAATGTGGCCGTAAATAAGTCGTACAAAACATTAGATTTCTGGTGTTCGAGATCAGGATCTCTTCTTAATAACCTTTGACTTTTTTCATAACAGCACATTGTCCAGAATAGCTGCTTATCAGTGTCCCATTACTGTGAAACTCCCACATCTGCCAAAATTAAACATTCCATATGTTATGTTCCGCATGAATCCAAGCCAAATGATGAATTCTAATTCTAAGACGAAAATATAGTGGTATGGAATGTTGCAATAACATCATTTACTTGATGTTATCAACAGGTTCCACAAATGCAACAAAGCATGGGAGTTTTTCTAATAGGGTCTCAAGTTTGTCTTCTTTGCTGATCTTCAACAAATAAATTAATAACAACGCGTACCTGATTAGCATTCCGTGTGCAGTGTGAAAATGAGCCTCTGGTAAACTCACTAGACGTGATTTTGCGTCTTGGATAAGCATTTAAGCAGAACTCCGCATTTTCAGAAGCTAATAAGTGAAGTGTTTCCTGATATTGGCTCCCATACATAATCTCTTCATCTCTGTTATGCAGCACAAGCATATATTGACACTTATGCTATGAAAAATTACAGTAGAGAGAACAGAAAATGGAAAAGAGTAGATGTAGGAGAGAGCTTCTTACGATTCGACTAAAGAATTTCTCTTGTACAGGCAGAAAGGTTCTCCACATCCCTCCGTGTTCTCTTTCCAGCAGATCCGTTCCAAATCTTGGTCCAGCTCTTCGACCAGCCATCTGCTTGCTTTTGGATCTTTGCAACTAGTCAGACCCAAAGCCTCTACCTCTGTCTCTTCCATACTTGTCGGGTACATTCTAGACTGCCCGTGTTTTCTACCTCTTGAAATCGATGACCCACGGACATAAGGGAACTGTAAATTTATCCACATTAGCAGCCTAAAAGTGCTTCGAAATAATTGTTTTATCGAATCTTAAGAGAGAGTACATGCCTCCACATTGTTTGCGCTATAGGAATTTATCTCAAGCAGAGTGGGATTGGTGATAAGACTGAAAGTTGTATCATCAATGTTCCTCAAATCTCCACCAAACATGAGGGGAGACTTTGCCATCGACCACAAAGTTATCTACAACTATAATCCGTTAGCTTGAAATATGATTTTCTGATTGGCGCAAGTATTAAAGTCACAAAAGAACCATATTAAAAACATACCTGAGTTCTTTGCTCCTTTAGGTTAAGCCTACATCTCCTATGAGGGCCTTCATTTGAACCTAATTGTTGAGGAAATTTTCACTTCAGCAATACATCACTTCCTCCACTTTTCAAAAAACAGTGATAAGAAGTTCGAGAATGCAAGATAATTTGCAAACTGCAAAAATTACATAAGGAAGGAGCCCTGACAGCCACTGTCTACTGACGTCTGCCATATAACTACTATTGTGAATTATCAAACTATCCATCTGCCACATTCGGAAATTGCAGGCGAAGCTTTATCATGAGCTTTAATTTTATGCTAGGGCACATGAAGTTTACCTTGCATGAGCTACAGCCAGAATTCACTCTGTGTGTGTAACAAACCGACGGAGTCTACATGGTCAAAGCCCCAAAGGAGCAGTTAAGGCATACCCTTCAATGGTGGGACCTTACTATCACTTCAGAGCCTCACTCTGACTCCATAATGCACATTAGGGTTTACAACACATGATTAGCATGTTAATTACTTTATTCTGAAATCTAATGCAATATGCTAGTGCCTGAACTATTGGGTATAATCTCTCGGCTCCTCATGTAACAGCAATCTGACCCATTTGCAAGATTAATTTGATGGAGTGCTAAGGCTGTTAAAACAGCTCTATATCTACTTATCAGTCCAGCCAATTCCTTAGGGGTAAGATGGAGCAACAGACCTTCAAGTTTATTGCAGAATAAGACAAGCCCAGTGTTATTACCTGGATCAGTAAGATATCCCAGTGGTAGCATATCAAGGTCAGGCCATGATTTCCCCAACAAGCCACTGGAGCCAATCGTTTTAGCAGCCGCAAAGTCCCTGATGAACAATAAATTATCAGATTATCAATAGGTGATCTAAGTCCATGACTTTTGACCTCGACTGTCACATGCTAAATCACCTTGCAACATCAAAATGTGCCGCAACATCTCCCCATGAATCCCAATCATCCGCAGTAATTCTGTACATGTTGGTCAATCCACTCACAGCCTTTCCCATATCTGGTGTCACACTAGTTCCAGGAGACAGAGAATACAGGATGGGACGGTCAAGCTCCTTTAGGACCTGTGCAACGCCACGCAGATAATAGACCCGCCTCAGTTTTCATTTGAGAGTCTCCATAATAGTAAGGACAGTCGTGAGTAGGTGAATAAAAGATAAAGAGCCACCTCGGAGATGTACGTGATCTCATTTAGATTCAGATCGTCACCAAATACACAGTCATGTTTTACTGCATCAAAACGATAAACAATTAATGTTAAAGATAGTGATTGAAGTGATTCACAAATTAATTTCATCTACAGTCATTATTTAGTCGAATCATTGTTTGATACTAATTAAAGTTGTTGAATTTAAGAGGTGTTCGACAGCACCAAAGTTTACAAAAGTCCTCATCAACTCACTGAAATCAACGCCCCATGATGCATATTGCAGATAAAGTGACCTCAAGAAGGCTTTCCCAGCTCCTAAGTCAGTATTCACACTCATGAATCCATGTTGCATCCAAGCACAAGCCTTTTCCTTCAGCCCTATATCTTGTGCATGCCAAACCCGACCGGACTCTTCATATGCACTTCCCTAGTATCAGAACAGAGTAGATGTAAAAAAGTCATTTCAGAGAAAATCAAGGGTCATGCTTAACACTTTTCCTAAGACTATGGCAGCATATCAGTCTTTTAGATATTTTGATAACAGCAAACATAAATAGTTCCAAGAAACTCACTCTCATCAGTAATTTTAACCCTAATGATACAATTTCCCATCAATTTTGTTAAAAGAAGGCTTTGTGCAACACAGAAAATCCGCAGATGAAAGCCATCGAGTAAATGAACAAACCGTGGTTGTATCCAAGATAGGAGTCTTGGCATTGAACGCTTGTGTGCTTATTCCTCTCATGATGTGTATCCCGAACTTTAGACCCATGCTATGGACTTTATTTGCGACCTCGGTGAACCCTTTCCCACCTCTAGACGAAGGCCATCGAACCGGGTCAGGGATCAGCCTTCCCCATTCATCAATCACATCGAATCCCAGAGAATCAACGTAAGCGCCCGGCACTTTTCTTCGGTACCAAAGGTAGTCGACAACTGCATACTGCGAGTTTGGAGGGAGTAGACAATAGTGAGGATGAGAAGAAAATGCTTTAGTTTCACTAAGAATCGCATGCTATTCTAAATAAAAACTGACAATCAATCAATGAAATGTCACAGTAGTAAGGATATGACCTCATATCCCTGAGCATGTAGCTTCTGGGAAAGGATTTTCGCATTTTGCAGAAACTCCTCTTCGGAGACGGTCCAGCAAAAGGAATCATAGGAATTCCAACCTCTTGGTGGGGTGCTAGCACGCTCTTCATCCTTACGATGTGAAGTTTCAGATGAGACGCTGAAGAATTGAAATTAGTCTTACCACATGCTTCACCTAATTAATGCTACCGAATACTTCAGATGTAATGCCAGAAATTTGCGAGCCAATAAATTAATATCCAAGCCAGAAATACATTGCCATACACATATAAATATTCCAACCCACATCGCGGTATAAGTTAGTGTTTTTACACAAGATTTTTTACAATGTTGTCAAAATACATCAAAGCACCAATTTTTGCTGGAGATATTTAAGCCCATTTTTGCCAGTGCCACAGTTATTGAAGCAAACTAGCAAGAACAGAATAAAAAGCACAGAAATTGACACAGAGCAATCTCAATAAATCAACTCAAAACCAAAAATTTATCAAACAAAACTGTATGTTGACTCTGGCAATTCTCTGATTCAGCCCATCCTCTATCTCACGATTACCCTCACTGGACTCCAAATGCAAAATCCGAGACCGACCCAAGTCATCATAACCCAACAAAGGCGTGAACGAACCAGTTTCCCGAAATCACCGCGCTTGTTTCTCCAAAACTTTCAGACGGAACTCACAACAAACGCGTTGACCCCGTCCTATCTTATCTCCATCACTACAGAGCATAAATCAGCAAAAAGAGGTACCGGAGCTTATTGGGTAAGTCGGTAACTTGCATTATCAAACGAAAAAAACATCGACCCTCGTCACCGCAAGTTCAGAACTGCCTTTACTCCTAGTCAGTGCGTGAAGAGAAAGAGTCAAAATCCAATTTGAATTCGCAGTGGCGAGATTCGAGCTTCACCTGAGAACGAGGAGTAGGACGAAGAAGAAGAAGGAGAAGGAAGAGAGGGAAACGGAGAGGGGGAACTCCATCGCCGAGAGCGATAACTGTCGGTCTTGAGCTGGAACGCAGGAGAGAAGAAAAGAAGAGAAGGTGGTAACTTTCTTGGTGTTTCCAATTACGCATACAGTGAAGAGGTCGAGGAGTACGTGGATGTTTTATACCTTGGTTAAAGCGTAGTATTATTAAATGCTTCCTTGTCCTAATTCATATATATATATATATATATATATATATATATATATATATATAGAGAGAGAGAGAGAGAGAGAGAGAGAGAGAGAGAGAGAGAGAGAGCAGCTACAGCGTACGGAAGTTTTCTTAACTATAAATTTTCATTGCAATCCAATTTGTTAAGTTGGTTTCTATTCCTTTTAACTAATTAGTTATTTTTATTTTATTGATATTTACAATCTCAATGTTTCGCTGACATATTGGCCACTCGATTTTTATGAGGTGACTTTTCATTTTATTTGAAATTGATTGTAGCTATCCAATTTTAAGGATTGTTATTATAATTGCGCCGAAATAATTTTTTTCATAACGATGATATGAATAATCGATAGCAACACGATACGAAAATATGGATTGTGAATCCTATTTGAGAGCGATGCCTTTCTGGTCGGGCTACTGATTTTTTTTTTCCACCCTCCAAATCTTCACCTATCTTTTCTATGGCCCTTCCAAACAGGGTATTTGAACTTCTGCCCCCACTTTTCTTACACTCCTCATTTTTTACCCAAGTCTTTTGCCTTCTCAAACAGCAACTAAAGTGGTATGAGGTTCTCTTCACTTGTAATAAAAGAAAAGAAAACCTAACATGTTTTTCTTCAACAACGGTCCACTCTTACCTTAATTAATTGCATTTTTACTTTTTTTTTTGAGTTATCTCTTTGTCTTTTCACCTTCTCTAAAGGGTGTCCTTTTCTCCTCCAATTTTTTTAGACTTTTCATTGCTATCTATCACTCAATGTTTCTAATCATAGGAAAGGTGACAGTTTTCCATCCTCTAACTTGTTACGATGTGCGTCATGAAAATAAAATTTAACCCCGAATGAATCACAAATAATGTGTGGATTTTCTTTTTTTTTTGGTCCTAAGGGAAAATATTAGATAAAATCTTATTATGAGAAAATGATGGCACTTCAGGCCTTTCTTTGAGACAAACTTCACATCAGGCCCGTATTTGAAAAAATGAAGGAACTTCAGCTCCTTATTTAGAATTTTCCCTTTATTTTGACATGAGGCATCTAACGGTGCGATTAATACCGAACTCTATTATAATTAAATGCCATACGTGTAATATTTTGTACATTACACAGCGGCCGCTTGAAATGTCTTTCGTTATGGGATGGTGCTGCCGCTGCCACAATGCATAATGTCGTTTTTTTTTTCGTACTTAGGTAAATGAACTATATTTAATAATGACATAACTTGTTTTTAGGTCTTTGTCAGCTCTTGATCTCTCTCAGAAGAGAGACTGGTGGGTTTCTCAGCGTGAAAAGAGACTGACAGTGTGGTCGCTAAAACGTGGGAGGTTGGGAGGCTTCTCTATTGGACCGCAGAGAGGTGACCCACTGAGGCTATAGAGATCAAAGTTTGACTCGTTCTTGTCGGATGCGTAATGAAGCATTTTCAAAATTTCCTTTTAAATGCAAACGTATCCTCCGTCTGGAGATCAAAGTTGATCCTCGTGCAATCTTATCTGGAGCAATCCCTATCGAGTTTGCTTTGCTTGGCGTGTGGAGAGGAAGCAAATAATCCAATGATGATGCCAATCCGACACGCATGAGCAGAAAAGAATGAGATAATGATAAGCAGGTTTTCCTTTACTTCATCGATGAGGTTTCCATTATAGATGTATGGATAATGATTACTAGTCCGATCCGATCCGACCCAAGATGTACTTTGGCCCTAGACCACGAGGGTCGATCAACCGTTGGGAGTAGTGGCCATGGCAAGGGTAACCACGCCCGAGGAAGAGCTCACATAGATTTGTTGGGATTGAGGAGTTTTGTCGGGTGCGTTTGCGGGAATTTTGAGGACATAAATTCGTTTGGTGAACTAATTTTTTTATTTTTTATTTTCGAGATAAATTTTTTTAACTCAATAATAGGTTTGAAATAAAAATGAGAAGTATCATTTTTCTACGTAACAAAAATAAGAATTCTTCTAATCTCTCTCTTTCTCGCGTGAGGTCTCCCTCTCTCTCGCGTCTCTCTTTTTTGCGTTTCTGTCGCCGGCGCCCAACAACCATAGAAATTATATGCTGTTATCGAATGTATTTATGTTCCGAAAACAACAATTTTGTGTTGTTATCAAATATGTTTCTCTGCTCGGAAACTCGTCTAGAGAATAAAATTTTAAAAAATATATTCAAGTCCATAAATAACTCATGGGAGCAGAATGATTATCATTCACGTTAGGCTGAGGCCTTGCCGACGTGCGCACACACTATTATTAATTTGGTTTGGAGAACAATTCTAATTATTCCTACGATTTGATCCAATGTGCAATGCCATGTTTGTACTTCTAATTTGTTAAATATGATCCTTGAACTATTCTTGAACATTCAATTATTATTCCTAAATGTTTAATCTAGTCTCGAAACTTCGAATTTGTTTAATCTAGGTGTTTAGGTCCCGGCCTTTGTAGAATAGAGGCATGGATGCTGGTGACTTGGGCACAAGAGCGGATTTCAAAAACAACCGCTGGCGATCTAAGCATGGGCACCGGGGTCTTGGGCCCCGCCTTGAGGGACCTATGCTCCACTTTTGTGGATTTTGATACGTTTGTCGAGGAACCAGGCTTGATTTCGAGCCAGGGACTTTGGCTCGAGAGTTGAGTACCTAAGCCTAGGCACCAATGAATTTTCCCGGGAGTTTGAGTACCCGAGCATGGCCGCAGCGTGAACGGATCCCCTGCTTGTAAGGGGGGAAAGATCTAATGGCCCATGGGATAATGATCCCCTGCCATACAAGCAGGGGATCCGGATCCGGCCGCAGCGAACCCGACCATAGGCACTGGGGCCCCTAGCCTCACCTTGATGGATCACGATTTGAACGTTTCTGACTTCGGCGCAGTAATTGAGTACCTTGGTTATGATCACTAGAGACTTAGCCATCGGCATTGGGGTCATGGGGCCGGCCTTGAGGGACTTGGCTCGGCGTTTGTGGACTTGGGCTCGGCTGCCAAGCCTCAAGGACCCTTGATTTGGACGCTAGTGACTTAGACAGGGGAGCCGGGTATCCGGGCATGGCCACCGAGGATACGGGCATGGGCACCGATGTCTTGGGCCCAGCCTCTAGGACTTGAGCACGATCGCGAAGATTCACCGATCATAGGAGTCGAGATTCCCAATTTCCCATGCCCAAGCATCGAGATCTCTAGTCTAAGCATACTTGTATTTTGGGAAATGGATACTAATTTTTAAATGTGGAAATTCTTATTATGAATTCAAGAATACATTTCCCTTAATCATGAAATTTTTCTCTATAGACTCATTTTCTCGAGCAATCTAACCGTCAAAAAATGGAAAATATTTTCCCTTAGAATTTTTTCTATGAAACACACGAATCATAGGATTCTGAGCCAAAACGAGGCCTAACTTCATCGCCAATACAACTGATCTGAATCCATGATCGACGGAACCTGCTCCACTAAATTTGCAGCAGGGCACCTCTTTATTTTCCCACATTTTTTTTTCTCCGTCTTGTTCCACCGCATACATCTCAGGTTCAACAAAACCTGTTCTGTGTAGCAATGCCCATGAAGGTAAAGATGGTAAACATGAATAAAGCTGAAAGGAATTCGAAACCAACATCAATTACAGTTGAGGAGAAATAGGGCGCAATCATGAGATTCCACGAAGGTTGCAACAATGTCGTTCATGGGGCGGTCACAGGCAGTGTCGCTCCATATTTCTTTGCCGGCTTAAGTATACTACAGGTGCCAAAACTTGTGTATGGCGCTCACATTAGTACCGAAACTTTCAAAACGATTACTTAAATGTCAATTTTTTTTTTAAAATGACCACTTAAGTGCCAAAACTTTCAAAACGATCACTTAAGTGTCAACTTAAAAAAAAATGATCATTTAAGTGCCAAATCTATTGAAAAAAACTCACTTCAGTGCCAACTGCGGCTTAATGAATAGGGTATTCAAGGAATTCTTGGATAGTTTCGTGATAGTATTTATAGATTATATTCTGGTGTAATCAAGAAGTCCTGAGGATCATGAGTAACACCTGAGGATAGTGTTGGAAACTCTAAGAGTACATCAATTGTATGCTAAGTTCAGTAAGTGCGAATTTTGATTAGCTCGCGTGGCATTTCTAGGTCATGTGATTTCTGGGGATGGAATTGCCGCCGATCCTGCAAAGATTGAGGCAGTTGTAAATTGGCCAAGACCAACGAAGGTGACTGAAGTCGGAAGCTTTCTAGGACTGGTAGGCTACTATAGACGTTTTGTAGAAAGATTCTCAGCTATAGCCTCGCCATTAACTCAATTACTTAAGAATGATGTAAAGTTTGAGTAGACGAAGAAATGCAAGCGTAGTTTTCAAGAGCTTAAGCATAAGCTAACTACGACTCCTGTTCTGACAATTCCGTCTGGTCCTAGAGGATTTGAAATTTATAGCGACGCTTCATTAAGAAGGTTAGGTTGCATTTTAATGCAGCACGGAAGAGTAGTCGCCTATGCTTCTCGACAACTAAGACCTCATGAGATGAATTACATGACGTCACATCGCGCGTTAGCGTGGGACCGCGGAACAACCCTGCGAGCCGTCGTGCCCCTGTTTTGTACCCGTGTACTGTGCATCGTTGTTTCGCCGTCTCTAGCCCAGCTCCGCCGCACTCCGACCACCCCATTGGCCACCCCAACTCCCACGTCGTCCCTCGAAGCCACCGGAAGCCGATTGCCGCCGGTTGAGCCACTATCCAGCCCGGATTCGTGCTCCCATGTTTTCGCACTGTAGCCCTGCTCTGTTTTGCTCAGCGCTGGTTCGAGCTACTCCGACCGCTGTCCGCCACTCCTAGCCGGTCCCGACAGTCGTCCTCAGTTCCTTGGTGAGCCCTCTAACCCTTGCTGACCTCGTCTCAGCCCGTAAGGCCGAGAAACTCCATGAACAGCCCCATTTCCCCTGTTTTTGCCTCTAACCTGCTCTGTTTTCAGCGTCGATCGCCACTCACTGGAGCTCCCGTCGTCGGGCACCTGTCCCGGCGACCTTGCCAGACCTTCCTGTTGACACCTAATTTTGGATCAGCCATTTTTTGGTTATTTCTTAGAAAATTCATGAAAAATCCATAAAAAGTCAAAAAAATTGCAAAATCAACTTTGGTGGCCTTGGCCAAGCCTAAGGAACCATTTTTGACAAAAACTAATTTTTCATATTTTTTTATATATTTAAATATTTTCAGAAATTAGAAAAATACTAGAAAAATCAAGAAAAATAGAATTTGAGGTCACAAAAATATGGAAAAATAGCCAATATTTTTATTTTAAATCCCTTATCTTTTTGACCTCACAAAAAGTTCAAAATCAGATTCAATTTTACATGTTCCTTTGTAACACGTATGATTGAATTTGATAAAAAAATATCAATTGAGTCTTTTAATTTGTAATTTTGGCATTTTTTAGGATCTTGACATTTAATAGAACTGTCCCTTATTGAAATTTAGCCCAATTATTTGCATAAATTGCTCAATTGCATGAAATTGGTAAAATTGCACACTTAATTGCATTTTAATCCTTGAAAATTGGGCATATTTGAAATTACTTTCAATTTAGGGACTATCATTGCAAATTAAACATACTACCCAATGGGTTTCACCATTTTGAATCGATTGGCATAAGTAATTTGGCCCAATTTGATAATTAGAGCCTTCAATTGCACAATTCCTCAATTTGCAATTAGATAAAAATTTGGGGGTTTTTATAGAAATTAATATGAACTTTTGGGTAAAATTACATTTTTAGATAAAATTCATGCCCTAAAATAGATTCTGAGGTCCAATTGCAAAAATTTCCCATTAATTTGGGTTTAATTTGGAAAATTGCAAGTCGGAACCGGTTCAGACCGGTCAGACCGCCGGTTGAACCGGTTCGCTACAGTGTCTTCTTCTTCCTCAGTTTCCTGTGCAAATGAACAGTACCAAGCTTAATTTTGGTGACAAAATTGACGGTCCAATCGACTACAATTGAAGATGCAATGGTGGGCATTTGATTCCTTAGGCATTTACCCGTCGATTGACACCAAGACCGCGACCAATGGTCGCCGGAGGAAGAAGTAATCGGCCGGTCAATCCGGCGGACCTACGAAAGTCAACACCTCACAAAGCTCAGTTGAAATTCATCCCAATTCATGCTAAATGCAACCACCGGAGGTCCCGAAAAGAATGGCCACTTAATGCCCGTCAATGGCCGGTCGTCGGTGACCATTTCGCACGTGTTTTCACATGCGGAGGTCACCTATCCCAACTCCCCGATTCGGCGCCAAAACTGAAAATGCTATATAAGCCTACGGAGGCTTTCGGTTGAAGAGGTTGGTCAATTCAGTTAGTAGATGACGAGGAGAATCGAGAGAGAGAGAGAGAGAGAGAGAAAGCGAGAGAGAGCTCGTCCTCCAACGGCCATTGTCGAGGATAGAGCTCGAATCCACAGAGCATCGGTCAGGCCTTTCCAGGCTAGACCAAACCTCTAGGAGATCGTCAGCAGGTTGCCCAGACTGAGAGGAAGCTGTTGCCGTCGACCGCGTAGCCCGAAATCGCCGGAACAGGTGAGTCACAGCCTCGAGTTCTTCACTACACTTCAATGGCGACTCATGCATTTCTTGTTCATTCTTGCGATTACTATGTGCGTTTTGCTCCTTGAACATCACTGACCATTGTCGCACATCTATTTTGCATCGACCTCGCTTGCACACCTCGAATTGAGTCTCCCAATCCAACCTCCATCGCCGAACACTGTCCGTTCTTGCCCAGCCAAATCTGGGCCAAGCGAGCTCAATCGGAGCTCGAGGTAAGTCTCCTGAACATCGATTGATGCTATCCTGTGATGGAATTGCAATGATTTTGTGTTAGTCGAGCGATCGAACTCCCATGGCCGAACTCGGCACTCTGCTTGATACTCGTGATTTTGTGAATGAGATGCTGCGATTCTTAAATATGTTAAACTAGAGACGATCGCGAGTCGATTGACGTTGGTCTCGCATGATTTCATCAAGGATCCACCGTTGGATCGCAACCGGAGAAGCACAGCCGTTAGTCCAGTTACAGGCGCGAGGTTGAAGACGATGCGTACGTGGCGAGGTCAACAAGTCAAAGATCTAGGTGGCAACACGTGACTGGTTCACGTGGATGTCGAGTCAGCATGGCCGTTGAGTCTGTTATTCGAATAAAAAGAATCCAACGGCTGAGAATAATTGAATCTAATAAATGGTGACCGTCCGATTAGAAATTAGGATTATTCGAAAATGTTGTAAAATCGAAAAATCAAAACCAGCTGAAATGGTGCCCTTTAGATAAAGGGTCAAGCGGCGTCGTTTAGGTTAGTAGGATTGAACGGCTCAGATCAAGTCTCAGGTTCTAATCGTGGCCGTAGATTTTAGTAAGTCAATCAAACGGCTCAGGTCGAGTCTTCGCTTAATCTAGACCGTAGGTTCTAGTAATCAGATCCAACGGGCGCGAATTAGCCTCGCGGTTCAGTGTAGGCCATCGGATTAATTCCGAATAATCTGAAAATAAAAAACGTAGAAACGGCGTCGTTTTAGTCCATAGGCTTCGCGGGTCCGGGTCTAGGCCGGGTTCCGGCCCGAGTGGGTCGGATCGACCCGGTCCGAATGATATTTTAAATAAAAAAATTCAGAAAATGATTTAAAAAAATAAAAAAAATCAGAAAAATCATAGAAAATCCAAAAAATGCTAGAAAATCATAGAAAATCCAAAAAAATATAGGAAAATTGTAGAAAAATCCTAGACACTCCAGAAATCCCAAAAAATCGAGGATTGATCACAAACAACTTTTTAGCCCTAATTTTGGGGTTTCTTATCCGTTCTTCTGAGATTCGACGACATTACCCTTTAGGGGTAAGTCGCCCCTGCTGTATATACGAGATAAGACCGATAATGCCAAGGTAAGAATTAGGGTCGGTTAGGCGATCAATTCTTAAGCTTGGGTTTTCGAGTCCCGTCCATTTTCTAAAAAATGACGATTTTGCCCCTCAAATGGGAAAATCGTCCCTCTTGTTTCAATCAAATACTGAAAATTGTTCAAAGTTAGAGTTTGGGTCAGGTGGGTGACCAACCCTAATATTTGAGATTTTCAGTTCTCATTCTTAGCCAAATGTTGATTTTACCCCTCCAAAGGTAAAATCGCTTTTAAATTCCAGAAAATTCCTGAAAATTCCCGAAAAATAGGAAATGGATTGAATTGATGGCCAATCCTATTTCCGCCATCTTTCGACTTCCCTATTTTATCTGAAATGTCGATTTTGCCCTTTTGGGGAAATTTATCCCCAAATTCCTCAAAATTACGATTTTGCCCCTTATGGGCAAATCATGTTAAATTACTCCTAAGCCTTGACTGATACTTCTTTAGGCTAATAAGGCCTCATTAGGGATGCCATGCTGCTTTAATACGTTTTATCCGCAAGTATTGGATCCTTGATTTGCGCATTTATTTCTATTGATTGTGAATGGTAGGGTAATCATTCTCAACTGCATGAACTCCTAGATTTAGGATCCGTACCCCGCTCATCTGCATGAAATCCTAGAATCAGATAAACCATTCAACTTAGGTATCAAAAGGGCGTCAACTCTGATAGTTGGCGTAACTAAGTCCCCGATCCCATTTCTCTGGTTTTCGCAGAATCGAATAGATCGCTCCCAACTATTCGATAGGGTTTCCGATCGTACCCTCTACGAAACGATTGGTGGCGACTCCTTGGCTTGTACACATATCACATGTCACCAGACCGCACTGAAGGTCGACCACGCATATCCAGCCGTTGCGATTTGGGTAATAGACCTTGGGAGAAGCCCGCGTCCGATCAGGCTTAGATCGGGTGGCCCATTAGCCCTCGAGAGGCAGTACACCGCCTCGAGAGGGTCGCGACAGACTGGCGACTCCGCTGGGGACCTATTCTAAACCAGAATCTCTTGTTACGAATTCCAAAGGACTTGAGCCGATTAAAAAGTTGATTGGTTTATCTGACCTTATTTTCTGCAGATGCTCTCGAAGGTGAGGTACGTACGCTAACCATTGTGGTAGATGTTTTCGCAGATTGGGGAAATAAGGGGTGGAGTGATTGTTGACATTTTTCCTTGTAGGTTGGAGTTGGGAATGTATGTTTATCTTACGCACATATTGAAGCGGTGTTTTGATACAAACTGCTGTGCATGGCCTTGCATTGTGATGACCACGACACATCGAACACACTGGCGGTCAAACCCCGACTGCAACCACCTCTAGGTTACCTTAGATAGGGAAAGGATGCGAAAGGATCTCGTGTTTGATGGCATTTGAGACTTTCGTATTCGTTCCCGCTCACAATCCAAATTGGCGATATCTAGCCCTCTTGGGTGGGTACCCTTGGGGAGGAATTTGTCTCATTTGGATCGTGGGAGCCTGAGCCATAGGTTCCTTACCTGATTTCTTATTTTTTAGAGTATACCCACTTGTCTCACGCGCCTATCTATGGATGGTTGGTATACCTAAAATCACACATTGTTACAGGGGAACATTTCACATTCCCCGAGTTTGGTTGGTAAGGCATTTACTTTCAATGTACATTACCATTCCTGGTTTCATAATATGACTTGTACATTGCATACATGTACATGCATTTGCATACATCGTAAAAATCACTCAAGTGACTAATTGAAATAACAATGATAAGGGGTAGGATGTCGTTGTTTCCCAAGAGTTTGACAGAATTGGTAACCTTTGAGTACCTAAGGAAAGTTACTCGCCCTGGACCGAACACAAGGCTGCACTTTACTAGGTTCGTGCATGGCCGAGAGTTGACTGGACGCAAGTTGGGATACGCCGAAGATTGTCAAACCCGCTATTATGTCGACAACCTTAGATTCAAGCGACAAGCGGATGAGATGTTCAAGAATTATTTGGAGATGAAGAGACAGCGTCGCAACCACCTAGCTAGAGAGGCATACGCACGTCGACAAGCCGAAAGACGCGCCAATGAAGTCGTACCAAGGATCACCTTTTGGGGAAAAAGAAGACGCCATGCGATCAAGACAAAGCCAAAGCGCATCATACTCAAAAAGACAAGGCGCGAGAAGACTCCTGAAGTCATTGTACCATGGACGAGAGAATAGCCAGAGGAACTAGGACCCCTCGACCAATGCATTGAAGACAACCCCTTACACTCGATTGGAGGAAGGTTCCCGATTGACTATCATTGTGAGGAGGAGTAGACCTTTAGAAAAGGTGGATTAGATCCTCACATTCCAACGGCTTTTTATGGCTTTCTTGTTTGAAGAGTCTTTCTTCTTACCTTTCTTTCATTAGGCGTCCTGATTGTAATAAGGAATTCATTCCGCTCCTCTCCCATTTGATATTTTGACCAATGGAATGTGGCGTTGTTAATTCCCTTAGTCACTGGAGTGAACCTGACTAAATTGCATAATTCACTTTCCAAAAATTCAAATTAGACTTCAGGTCAGGTTTTCAGTACCTGAAAAGAATTCTAATTTTCATTTCTTCAATTGAACTATGCAATTAAGTTGGCCCATGCATACTTCATGGCACTTGCATAGTCACATGTTTTAAAGTAATTTTTGACGATTGACTTTTCAAAATCATTTGCATATTTTAGACTTGATGTGAAAGAATGATATTCAAGTGTTCAAAGTTCCCCGGGCCGAGCTCCTTTCATGGTGGAATAGCATGGGTCAAGCTAGTCAGAAATACGCCGATCACGACTGGGATACCTACTGAACCTGCTAAAGATTGAGTGTCCACCTGCCTTTATTCAGGCCATGGCGCTCTATTGGGATCCTACCACCGCTACATTCTCCATGGAAGGGTTGGAAATTACCCCTACTCTCGAAGAGTACAGCGCCGCCACCGGAGTGGAGTTCACTCACTTACTAGTTCAACCTCCCATAGGATTCGATCCCTTGAGTCAACTAGCTGAATTCCTTGACACAAGCCTTAACGAAGTCAAAATAGACGCCAAAAGCAATTCTGGGCGGATTTCACTATCCTTTCTCCTAGATCGATTTTCCAACTTCCCAGCCGCTAAAGGGACTAAATCAGGTAGAGCCTTTGTGTTGGCCTTCTTTAGCTTCGTGCTATCCCAATCTCATCCATCACCTTTGATCCTATCATGGCTGTTGTAGTCAGACAAGTCTGTTGTGGGTGGGATTACTCAAATATCATCCTTGCTGAGACCTTTCTTTCCCTAAATCGCTTCAAGAAAAATAAGGAGGGAATCTTTAGAGCCTCTAGTGATCTTCTGTACATGTGGTTCACATCTCATGTTAGACAATTCCATATTTGCATAGGTTTCACTGAGATCAGCCCCCGATGCTCATTCTCTTAAAACCTTTGTCAGAACCTATACACATATTCCTAAGTTCAACTTCATAGAATGGAAGAACTTCCTTAGAAATTTAAAACCCGAACAGCTCCGATGGCGGCTAAGGTTGCCAACACTGGGCAAAAGTCAGACTAGCATGCAATGGCAAAGATCAGTCCCTTTGTTGGGATTCACGGGCTCTACCGCATATTATCTGAAGAGGGTTATCCGACAATTTGGGGCATTACAGGAGATCCCTCCTCCACCACGACCTGGTGTCTTTTCCTTTGACACACCCAAACGAGACACTCGTGGGAGAAAAGAAGAATAGTTCGAAGCCAAGGTGGCATTTATCATTCACTCTCTGAAGAACTCTCAGGCCGAAGATATAAGTTGGCCAGAAAATATGACTCGTAAGGAGAACATTCACAGGGCCACGCTGAGTACATCCAGCACTTTGAAGCGACCAGACGTAACTTTGTCGAGCCTTATATACCTGAGTATATCATGCTGTACGTACTTGGGATAGAGCCCTATATACCCGAAGATATGGGATCGTCGATGTACTCGGAAGATGAAGAGTCCCAGACTGAAGAGGGGAACCCATATTGGGTGATGAGGATACCTTAGACCTCAAGCGTCTAGATTTGAATAGACTATTCTGGTCAAGTGTAAAATAAAGCAAACATTGTGATGCCTTCTCATGCATTCTCACTTGTACTGGAGATTATTTTTAGACACATGAACATGAATGTGGACATATTTCACTAATGCATAAAAATTATCGTAAAAAATTACACTTCTTTTAATTTCATGAATTCTCTTTGGAGAATGATTAAAAGGATTACTCACATGAGACTAAGGCTCACAAGGTAGTTCTTTTTCTCATTCGCCAATAGAAAACATGCAATTAGAAGGATCGAGTACTTCCTTTCGTGAGTACCGAAGAAATACCCATTGAAATTTCTTCTGAAAACAGGTACACTCTCATCACGGAATTACCAACGCATCATTTTCGCACTCGACTTAAGACGAGAATGGAACAACAGGAGTTGACCCCCACGCGTAGGCATGCTGGAAACCCAGATGACCGCTATGGCAACTATGATGGCTGATATTAAGGCGATGCTGGAAGCCTCCCAAGCCAAACAGGCAATAGCCCCTAATCAGAACAACTCAAGTCCATCACTTGCACCCGATACAGCTGATAAAGAGACGGCAGAAAATACCCAACGTGTCGAGGACGATGTTCGTATGCCGAATATCCAGTCATAACAAAAGGCACCCCCTGTTGTCATCAACCTTGAGAAGGATGAAAAGGGAAAGCAGACTGTGAGAACTGAAGTAGAGGCTAAGAGATTAGCCAAGATTGAAGAATGCTTAAACAGCCAAGGTTACGAGTTGGCTCGTTTCGACAAGATATCTCCCTTTGCCAAGGTAGAGACCCCTCCGGACTACAAAGAATCGGACTTCGTGAGGAAGTAATGGGACAGACTGTCCCCACGCTCACCTCAAATATTACCTGCGCAAGATGGCACAATATTCAGACTATGTTCCATTACTGATGAACACGTTCCAAGAGAGTCTGGCGAGCGCCGCTTTGGCTTGGTTCATCGAACTGGACCTCGATGATTATGATGGGTGGGAAGATCTTGCTGAGGACTTCCTCAGGCAGTATAAGTTCAACACAGCTACAACCCCGACGAGAAAAGACATTCTACGAACCTCCAAGGCAAGGGGCGAGCTGATTAGAACATACGCCCAGAGATGGCGGGTTTTGGCAACCCAAGTAAAGCCGTCTATCCCAGAAGATGAGCTGATTGATTTGTTCCTGAAAGCACTCCCCTACGAATACTTTGACAGGTTAAACACCTCGGGATGTCAGACATTTGCACACTTGATAAAGGTGGCTGAAAGGCTAGAATGGGCCTTAAGAGAAAGGAGGCCTCATGAAGCCTCTACCAGGAGACAGTATCCCTTGAAGAAAGAGAAAGAGGCCGGGCTCGACATAGCATTCATACCGGACCCCCATAAGCCCAAATCGTTTGGCAATTTTAATCAGACCAAAGGAGGATCGTCCTGGTCGGCGCCGAAAGTGCAACAGCCTAGAAGGAGGCAATCCCAAAGGCAGTTCTCTCAACTCCCCAGGCCCTTGTCCAAGCTGCTCCCGATGCTGCTGGAGCAACACTTGGTGGCGAAGGAACAACCTAGGGCAAATCCTGCTAAATATCCAGATTTTGACGAAAGCCAGACTTGTGTCTATCACATGGGCGAAATGGGACATAACGTTGACAATTGCTATATCCTTAAGCTAAAAGTACAAGCTCTGATTGACAGCCAGATCTTGAAATTTGATAACACGGCTCCGAATGTGCAATAAAATCTACTCCCTGATCACCAAGCAATAGGGGCAATATTCGCTGAAGAGGAGGAAAGTCACCTTGAGCTAAAGGTGGACGTGTCTAAACTGACCAATATCTTGGCAATCGCTTCACTATACCCGAAAGAAGGGGAGATCTCCACTAATATGAAGAAACTGTGTATAACTAAAATGATGAGCTCGGGGATAATGTCCGATATTAACGATGAAAAATTCAAGGGGGTCGAAGCTTCTCTATCCTTCAAAGGGAGCCACTTCGCGATTAAAACTGAGCAGGGAAGCATGTGGAACATCCCCACATGAAGGTCTGGTAGGCGATTTTGGGCCAATCATTGAACCAGAAGAAGAACCCGATAAGGACGAACTGGAAGCCAAGAGGCGAAGTCCAGCAGATCGCAGATTCACGGCTGACGCGCTAGAAAGGGGTGAAATTGTAGACAATCTGGTCAAGATTCCGAAGGGTATAACTTTAAGGTGAAATACTCTGCTCCTCCTAGCTTTTATCAGAGAATGGAGGACATCATACCAGACGGATGGGGAGGCATAGATGATCCCGTTCAACCGAAAAAGCTTTTTTCAAAAGAGCTTGAGTCATCACTTGACCAGATAAGTGATACTAAGCTTGACACAGAACGATATGCCGAAATAGAAAGATTGAAAGATCAGCAACAGAACTCAGTTGAACAACTCTAGGGAATGAGAGAGTACCCGAGATCGGCAACATCAACAGTACTGAGTAACGGCGACCGACATTGTCAATTGGGAAACGAAATCCTCTCAAAGAGTTTTGACAACACTGTGTCAATGATCGAAGCCGCTACAGCTGTGGTGATTAAGTTGGAAGATCTTGATATCTTGAATGAGGCAGAAGATTGCGTAGTCAAGCCAGTCGTGATTCGATTGACGGAAGAGGAAGAAGACGACGCAGTTGAACCAGAAATATCTTATCCAAAGACAATAACCATACAACTCCCTTCGATAGAATAGTACGATCCTAAAGCGGTCCATTGGGACTATGGGGCGGAGGAAGTAGATGCAGTGATGAGGTCTGGATGATTTTACGCCCCTAGAGAAGGTGAATCCGAAAAGAAGAAAGTCTCGAAGGAAGACGCGGAGAGGCTCATGTCCATCATTAAAACCAACGAGTTTGAAGTAATAGAGCAGTTGAGGAAGATGCCAGCTCAAATATCTTTACTGGATTTATTCATCAATTCAGAGAAGCGCAAGAATGCACTGTTGAAGATACTTAATGAGGTGCATGCCCCTGAAACAATTAATGATGTATAATTAGGGGACTTTGTAGGGGCGATCCTTTTGAAAGACCAGTTGAGTTTCTTAGATGAAGACTTCTCCGCAAGCCTGGGCGAGACGAGCAGGTATGCTATCCCCACAAACACGGCGCTCCTGGCCATAAAAGGGGACTGCCTGTTTGCTCACTCAAGCCCATTCTTGAAGCTCAACCCTCAAGGTGCCAGATATTTCTGGTTCAACAGGTTCCACAGAGTGGCAAGTTGAAGAGCATACTAAACCAAACCAATCGTACTACTGAGTCAACAAGAGGATTCAGATATGCGAAAGATCATGCTTATGAGAAAGGAGAAGAAAGGAAACTTTAGAAACTCATGATATTGGAAGCACACTGATATTTCACAAAGGTTTTTTTTCCTCTTCCCCGTTTACAATGCCATCGGGGGCCTTTTATAGGCAAATTACATACCAAAGGACTTCTGACAACTTGACAGACGAATTCACGACGAAAAACTAAAAAAGTCTTCGGGTGAACAGTGTTTGCTACAGTGCTACAGTACTGCTACAGTGCCAAACAGTGTCTGCTACAGTGATTTTGCTACAGAACTGTGAACAGTACCATGAACAGTACCGTGAATAGTCGTGAACAGTAATTTTCGCAAAAAGTCTTCTGGTCCTGCAGATCATTATTTCTGACATATTACTTACTTCTAAGGACTTTTGCACACCTAAATCTACCAAACACACGGGGATTTTAAACATTCTGACAAACAATAACTACAAAGTCATCTCAGACTTTTATTACATGCACGTGAAACTGGGTAGTTCAAAGCCGACGACGATCTGGATCTGGGTGATAATTGGCATCGTCAGAGTCAGAGCTGTCTGGGCTGTCTTTGTCCTTTTTGAATTTATTCCAGTACCACTGTTCTTCGAGCTGGGACAGTCCAACGTCTGGGTCTTCGTCTTCCGTGAGTGAGGGACTATCTTCTTGTTCTGCCACATGTCTTTCGCCTGACAAAATATCTTCCATAGTGACCGGGTCTGGTGGATCTTGTCGCGCGCCTTGATTAGAGCTGGATGGCATCTGAGGCTAGGGCCATAATTGGAGCTGATGCCACTTGTACGAGCTGGATGGCTGGTCCTGGGTGCTGGATGCAATGTCTGGTGTAGGGTATGGGTTTTGTGACAAATGTCCTCCCCAAGGGTCTTGAGTGTCAGGAGTGTCAGTGTCCATAGAAGAACCTGGCTGGTTACTTCTATAATCTTCAAGAGCTTGACGTACCTGGGGGTGCATTTTGGGCCTATCCCACGAGTGGTTCATGTGATGGTATGGCCAAATTTCAGGAGGGATTTCATGATTTTCTTGACATAAGACTCGCTGGAGTTCTCTATACTCATACTGCATCAGTGTGATGGACTTGGGAAGTGTTGTGTAGATCCGAAAGACTTGTCGATGGAGATTGGGCTTGAATGTAGTGGTGCCATAATACAATGCTTTTTCTCGGACATCCTCGATTGGGCTGAAGAAAACTCAAGGCCTATGAAAAAGGACTGTGGTGTGTCTTTCTGGGTCAGCTATTCCATAATTTCGCTGAAAGATGAATTGTTGTTTCCATGCTGCTAAAGGCTGGAACCAAGTGAGCATTTCTGTCAAAGCCTTTTGGTTTGAGAAATCTCCCATGAGTGCTCTGGACAGGACTCGGACATTCTTGTCTGTGGGAAATTCAATGGCAACAGCATATACATTGAGAAAATACCAAAAGAACCATTTGAGGTCTTCAGGGAAGTCTTGATCAGGAGACCACTGCAAGACATGAATAAATGGATAATCAGGATTAAGACCATGTGGTCCTAACATTAATCCACCATAAGTGCTGAATATGCGGTTTTGGTACTCATTCATGTAATACTTCAAATTCTCACAGAAATTATTTTCTGCAACTTGTCTTGGGACTTCTGGAGGATAAGTGAGAGTATTCCATGGTGTATCTCGTATTGGTGTGGTACGAAATCTTCTTGCATCCAATGGACTTCTGCGGACATACATGTTGATGGATTCAACTGGCTGCTTGGGTCTGGACAAGAAGTCTGCAAGGACATTCTTTTTGCCTGCTATGTGTTTAGCATCAAAAGAATATTTCGAGAACCATTCGGCCCACCTTAACAATTGCGGATGGGGAATCTGTTTTTGCTTGAAATTGAGCATTTGGGGAAATGAAGACATATCCATTTCGACCAAAAAGTGATGCCCAATAAGGTGGTATTCAAACTTCTTGATGCCATATTTGACTGCGAGAATCTCCTTAAAAGGGGAATGATAATGCATCTCTGCAGGAGTGAATCGTCCACTTTTGTAAGCACAGATGAAGCGCTTACCTTTGATTTCTTCAAGGAGAATGGCTGCCCAATACTTATCACTAGCATCTGTTTGCAAAATTCTTTGACCAATGGAGCGAATTTGCAAAGGGGGGAGATGCTGCAGAATTTCTTTGAGATGAGCTACAGCCTGTGTCTGCTTCGGTTCCCATGGGGGAGCATCTTTTTTCAACATCCTCTGAAGAGGATAGAGTGCTTTAGTGATTTTTGGCACAAAGTCTCAGAGATAATTGACAATTCCAAGGAAAGCCTGGATTTGGCTAACTGTCAAATTCTCAGAGGGAAATTTTTGGAGTTCTTCTGCAAGGTGAGGACCTGGACAGTAGGTCCCTTCTTTCAAATGCATTCCAAGGAACTCAATTTCTTTTTGAGCAAGGATCATTTTCTTTTGGGAAAGCATGATTCCATGTTTCTGGACAATTTCAACGAACTGGGAGAGTAATTTACAATGGGATTCCTCATCAGGACTGTATAGGAGAATATCATCAATGTAAATTTGGGCATGTGGGAGAATGGGCTGGAAAATTCTACACATGGCTTTCTGAAAAATGGACGGAGCTGTTTTAAGACCAAAGGGGACAACTGTCCATTGAAAGTGCTGGTTTGGAATGCAAAAACCAGTTTTAGGACGGTCATCAGGATAAATGCCAATTTGCCAAAAACCTGCTTTCAGGTCGAACTTTGAATAGATCTTAGCCTGGGCTAGGCTACCAAACAAAGAGTTTTTGTGAGGCAAAGGAAATTTATCATCTTGAAGGAATTTGTTCAAGGGCTGATAATTGATCACCAATCTGAGCTTACCACGATTCTGTTCTGCTTGCTTGTTCACATAAAAGGCTTCACAAGCCCATTGTGAATCAGAGGGTTCAATGAGACCTTGCGAGAGTAGGTCAGCACATTCCTTCTGGGCCAAAGCAAGATGTTCAGGATTCATACCAGAATGACTGGCTTTTGTGGGATTAACATCTTCACTTTTCTTGAATGAGAGTTTGACAAAGAAGTCAGAGTTTTTCCAAAGAGGGTTTGAACAGGTTTGGATAAACTGGGAATGAGATTCAGAACAGCAGGATAAGAGACTTTGCGTAATTGGATCAACAATTTCTGGCTGGATGATGAAAAGTCTCTGGATATCCACATATTCACGAAACTGGTCACCAAACTGTAAACCAGTGGGTTTGATTCTTAGCTGGGAAAGCTGGGCTAGAACATCCCAACCAATGATGAGATCTTTATCCGGGGAATTACAACTAAGGATTTTTGTGGATATGGAACAGCCTGGAAATATTTGGAGGGTGATGGTTTTGCTGCGGAATTTTGTGGTAAAAGTATCACCAGAGGCAGAATGGAAATACCTTGTGTAAGGCGTCCAGAATTCTTCTGGGAGTACTTTTATATCCATAAGTGATGCTGCCGCGCCGGTATCAATGAGAGCAATGACTTGGACAGGTTTGTCATTTTCTGGGGTGTGGATTTGGATGGGGATATATGGAGAGTGGAAAACGGGTTGTACATGGAAGGAGTCGGGGATATTATCAGGAAAGAATGTAAAGATATCACCTGGGGATTCATCAGAGTCTGAGGAATAAGTTTGGAGGGCAAACAGTGTGTCGGGTGAAGGCTCATCTTCAACAGAGAAGACAGACTCAATATCTTCGTCATCCAAAGGGATTCCTGTGGTGGAGGAAATCTTTTGGATCATGTAACTTCCTTGGCGCTTTGCCTAAGGACAGGTTTTTGCAAAGTGTCCATTCTTGCTACAGATGTAGCATCGGTCGGATTTCTTCTTTTTCTTGAAACCAGAGGTAGATGAGTGATGCCGCTTCTTTTTTCGAAGAAACTTCCACTTGCTTCTCTTAGGTCTTCGTCTGCCGAAAGAGAATTTCTCAAAGGAGAACTTCTTGAAGTGCTTGCGTTTCTTATTGCCAGCACAAGAGGGATCACTACAATCTCTTGAGCACTTGATCTTCCAATGAGGGTTGTCACAATTCTTTTTGAGAGAACGATTCTCCCGAAGGTAACTTCTGAAGACTTCTCTTCTGTGGCACATTTCTTCAATGGCAAGGTGGACAGACTGTTGGATTTCTCCAAAAGTCGCATCTGTGATGGTCTTGTTTTTTAGCTTCAGGGCTTTCTCAACAACTTGACTAATCTCTTTCGGGATGGAAGCCAGGAATACTAACTTGAGGTTAGGATCAGAACCAAGCTGATAGAAAAGCTTGATCATTTCTCGGAAGTGTCGATCCAAGTCCCTTTTGGCCAGAGAACAGCATTTTCTTTTAAAGAATTCTTTTCTTTTGAGTTCTTTCGAATCTTGAGGTTGGCCAATAAAGAAAAGATGAATCAGCTGAATTGCTTCATCAAAGGACATGGTAAGAAACTGGAGTTGGTCTCTTTCTGGGGCTAATTTCCACCAATCTTTTAAGGAACCGGTGAATCGAGTGACAAACTCAAGGAGAACATCATAAGAACTGTGTTCCTTTAGATTTCTGGTAATCAACCAAGAATGAAACTCTTGGAGCCTTTCTGCCCATTTGTGGTAAGGGATATCATCCAAAGTGAAGAAATTGGACGAATAGGATTTATAGGTCGATGACGATGGGTCATGGTAAGGCTGGGAAGGTGGAGGTGGATGCTCAACTTCAGGTTGGTCTTCCATTTCTTCTTCAATGATTGGCTCTGCAGGGTCAGCCATCATAACGTCTGACACAACAAGGCCTTATACATTTCTGCGCAATGTAATGGAAAGAGAGTGGCACACGTACTAATCGACAACGGATCTGCCTTCAATATTTACCATCTGGCTACGTTAAGGAGGTTGGGGATCAACGAGGAGATGATTAAGGCCTCCAATACAGCTGTAAGAGCTTTCGATGGAATGAAGAAGACTGTGGTAGGTGAGATTGAGCTCGACGTACTCGTCGGCCCAACCAGATTCTCTATAAATTTTCAAGTAATGGATTTGCCTAGTGCATTCGGATTCCTGCTGGGGAGACCTTGGATCCATGTAGCAGGAGCCGTGCCATCAAGCTTGCATCAGAAGGTGCGCTTTGTGGTGGATGGGAAGGTGGTTACCGTACATGGAGAAGTTGACCTCCAAACATATTAAAACAGTGCTATTCCCTACATCCAGCCCAAAGTTAAGATGGAAGCAAGCTATCATTCCTTGGAGTTGGTGGCGACAGCACATACTCTCGTGGGGACAAGGTTGAAAGCCCCTTATATCTCTGAAGCCAATCTTTTACCAACTAAGATGCTACTGGCATATGAATATAACCCTAGAGAGGGTCTGGGCAAGCATGGTCAAGGAATGAGTACCCCCCTGCAATTGAAAGCTAACCAGCATAAGATGGGCCTGGGGTATCAGAAAAACCACTTGGGCGAATCTGTCCCAAAAGCAACAAGCCGAGGCCGAGGCAAGAGTCTGAGACGCCATGGAAGCCAGAATAACCCGAAGGATTCATTCATTGGTTCTCCAGCTTGGAAAGGCAGGTCCCGGATGTTCAATAATCCTCTGAACGCCTATTTCAGCAAGAACTCTAGGTAGTTGTCAGAAGAGGATAAAACTCCAGTAGCAGAACCAGATCTGGCAAACCCTTTTCTTGAAGACAACTTCGTGAATGTCATCATAGAGTGGCTAAGTGACGAAGCCACTACTTATGAGTAAAGAAACCTCTCATGCTTTTAAATACTGCACTTAGAATTTTCTGCATTTTGTTGCATTTTTAATTCTTGTCATTTGAGATACAGTAGGAAAACGCCTTTGGATCTCCGGCCGTTGGTCCAAAGAGCATAGTTTGTAATATGACCCATTTTGCATTCAATAAAATCACGCAAGTTTTATTAAGGACATATGGAACCATAAATTAGCCCAATGATGATACTACTCTTCCGAGTAGAAGCTTGAGGCCTGATTTTCCATATGATTCCTAATTTCCAAAAGGGTTCCCTAGGGGCAAGGATGTTCTAGGATATCAGTACTAGTCCTAGTTACACTTACACTTATTTTAAAACATCTTTCGAAAAGGTTTTTCACACTCATGCATGGCATTTTCACATGAAGTATAGACTAACCATACTCATGACATTTCAGGCATACCATCTCAAACATACATATCAGGTTATTGTGTGATTCGGATCATCATAATGGCTGTTCCTACAATATTGAAGAAGAGGATGAGGATGAAGGTTACGCATCTATCCGCAGAGAATGGAGTACCTTCGAAGAGTCAGTACCTCCCACTTCAGAAGAACCAGTTGTTATTAATTTAGGGGACTCTATAAATATCAAGGAAGTCAAGATTGGTGGATATTTATCCCGGGATGAAAAGCTCAGATTCATAGAATTATTGAGGGAGTATCAGGACGTCTTTGCATGGTCTTACGCTGACATGCCAGGTTTGGATCCTAAGATCGTGGAACATGCATTACCCACGGATCCCAGTATTAAACCTGTCAGACAAGGTAGCAGACAGATGAAAGCCGAGTTAGAAGACAGAATTAAGGATGAAGTCATGAAGCTTCTCAGGGTAGGCTTTATTGAAGCTATCCCCTACTCGGACTGGATTGCAAACATAGTTCCCGTCATGAAAAAGGATGGCAAAATTCGGATTTGCGTGGATTATCGACATCTGAATAGAGCAAGCCCAAAAGACGATTTTTCACTACTTCACATTGACGTGTTGGTGGATAGTACAGCGGGATATGAATTGTTCTCGTTTATGGATGGATTCTCTGGATATAACCAAATCCTCATGAAATAAGAAGACAAGCCAAAGACTGCTTTTACCACGCCCTGGGGTAACTTTTGCTATAAAGTTATGCCCTTTGGATTAAAGAACGCAGGGGCCACCTACCAAAAGGCTATGATCACATTGTTCCACGACATGATCCATAAAGAAATCGAAGTATATGTTGATGACATAATCGCCAAGTCCAAGAAGGGACATGATCACATTCAAGTATTAAGAAAGCTATTTGAACGACTGCGCAAATACAAGTTGAGGTTGAACCCTAACAAATGTGTGTTTGGGGCAAAATATGGAAAACTTCTCGGATTCATGGTCAGTAACAGGGGCATTGAGATTGATCCTTCAAAGATCCAAGCCATCCATGATTTGGCCACTCCCTCCACAGTGAAAGAAGTAAGAAACCTTCTGGGGAGACTGAACTATATTGCCAGATTCATCAATCAGCTATCAGATGTGGCTAAATCGATCTTCAAACTACTCAAGAAGGGTGCGAAAGTGACAAAGGATACAGAGTGCAGTCAGGCATTCCAAAAGATCAAGAACTACCTGGTCATTCCGCCAGTACTTGTGCCGCCCATCCCAGGTCATCCTTTGACCTTATATCTGACTATACAACAAGAATCTTTGGGAGCCTTACTCGCCCAAACAAGTCCGACGGATGGTAAGGAAAGAGCCATCTATTATTTGAGCAAGAAATTCACCTCGTCTGAAGCAAAGTACATACCTGTTGAAAGGGAATGTGTGGCAACCGTATGGGTACTTTGCAGGTTAAGACAGTATACCCTACATCACCATATTCAACTGGTGACAGAAAATGACCCTGTCAAATACCTCCTAGAGAAACCCGCTTTAATTGGGAAGTTAGCAAAATGGCAGGTGATGTTATCTGAATTTGACATCAAGTGTTCTCCACAAAAATCAGTAAAAGGGAGAGCCATAACTGATATGTTGGCAGAAAACTCACAAAGTTGTAAGTCTTCTGGAAAGATAAAGACAGAAGATCAAGTTCTAAACCTGGCATAGGATAAATGGATCATGTACTTTGATGGCGCTGTTAACCTATCTGGAGCCGGCACTGGGGCGGTACTGATATCTCCTGATGATCAACATTATCTTGTTGCGGCGAAGATGACTTTTCCTTGTACCAACAATATCTCAGAATACGAAGCGTGCATTCTAGGCTTACGATTGGCCATTTCCATGGGGATACCTAAGTTGCAAGTTTATGGAGATTCCATGCTCATCATTTTATAGACACAGGGAGAGTGAAAAACGAAGGACGCAAAACTCATCCCTTATCATGAATACCTTGAAGAACTAACACTTAAGTTCGAGGAAGTGTCGTTCGAATATTTACCAAGATCTCACAACCAGTTCACAGATGCACTAGCCACATTGGCTTTAATGTTGCAAGTAACTGGTGGGTTAGAAATAGAACCCCTAAGGATCGACATAGTTGAAAGGCCAGCCTATTGTATGCTGATCGAAGAAGAGTTTGATGGAGAGCCGTGGTATTATGACATCAAGAATTATCTCCTAAAAGGGGAGTTTCCCGAAGGGTGCCAGGCAGGAGACCGAAGATACATAACCAGGATAGCCAGCAAATTCTTCCTCAGTGGACAAATTCTGTATAAAAGGTCGTTTGACTCCATTTTATTAAGATGTGTAGATGCTAAAGAAGCAAATACTCTCATGAAGGAGATCCATGAAGGTATATGTGGACCTCATGTGAAAGGCCACCTTCTCGCTAAAAAGATCATGCGGCTTTGCTATTATTGGATGACCATCGAATCAGACTGCTGTCAACATGTCCGGTCACGCCACCAATGCCAAATATACGGCGATAAGATTAATGCGCCCCCAAATAAATTACATCAAATGTCTGAAGCTTAGCCTTTTTCTATGTGGGGGATAGACATGATAGGGCTTATCAGCCCCATAGCTTCAAATGGTCACCGCTTCATCCTGGTGGCAATTGATTACTTCACAAAGTGGATAGAAGCCAGTTCTTACACGAATGTCACGGCAAGAAATGTGGCAAGATTTATCAAGAGGGACATAATCTCCAGATATGGTACCCCTCAAGCGATCATTACAGATAATGGGTCCAACCTGAACAACAAGATTGTCGATAATCTGCTTGACCACTTTGGTATTTGACATCTTACCTTCTACAGATGAATGGAGCAGTGGAAGCAGCCAACAAGAACATCAAAAGAATTTTGGCTAAGACTGCAGAAAACTATATGGACTGGCATGAAAGGCTACCCTTTGCCTTAATGGCATATCGAACTTCGATCAGGACTTCTACAGGGGCAACTCCTTACAGTCTGGTGTACGGGATGGAAGCAGTTCTACCCGTGAAAGTTAAAGTTCCCTCTTTAAGGATCTTATTAGAGGGCAAACTTTCCGAGTTAGAATACTCCGAGTACAGCTATGAACAGCTAAATTTGGTAGACGAAAAGCGTCTTAGAGCCATTTGTCATGGTCAAGGTTACCAGAAGAGGGTGACCAAATCATTCAATCGAAAGGTTAGAGCTAGAAGTTTTGAAGAGAATGATTTGATGGTAAGGAAAACCCTATCGAATGTTGTCCATCCGGGAGACAAGTTTACCCGAATTACGAGGGCCCTTATATTATCAAGAAAATTCTCACAGGAGGAGCATTGATTCTTGTAAATTCTGAAGGAGAAGAATTGGGGCACCCTGTAAATTCAGATGCTGTGAAGAAGTATTACCCTTGAAATAAAACCAGATATTGGTCATGTGGCTTGTCCCGAATTGATCCGAATCATCATAACGATCACTGCATAAGCATATCATGCATCCATGCATACACTAGCATGTGTTCAGTTTTGCAGGATTCCAAGAAGCAAACTCAGAATCAGACTCATTCAAACAAGTACCAGGTGATATGTATCTGTTCCATCAAAGGTTAAATCATCTTTTACTCACTAGAATATTTCTTCTATCCTACATGCAGGAATAAGTGATGAAGATAGGAGACAGCAAAAGAAGAGCACAGCAAAGCCTCTCTCACTTCTTGTAAGATGAAAAGAGCGAGAGTGTAGGCATTCACATAACTGGACTCAGGAATAAACATTGTTCCTAAAAATGAATTCCTTGCATTTATTGCACACCTGTCAAAATTAGGAGATGGTCCAAAGCATGTTCAAAGTATGCATGATACATCATGGAAGTCTCTTGTGGAGTAAAAACGCCTGGAGAAAATCAAGCTAACTTTTCCCAAAGACACGGCTTGCTTAGGCTATCTAACAGGAATATCCCTCCAGATGAAAGGCAAACCTAATCCAAACACGTCCTACATACACTCGAGAGATTAGGGAAGGGTGAGAATAGGAAAGCCTGGATCTGAGGGTATAAGGGCCATTCGCATCGATTACATTGATTAAGATGATGGAGGCATTCATTTCTCTACCTTAAACACTGCAAGTGACAATTGATAACCCATTCGAGCGGCGGTTGCATTCTTTACCCCTGTCAAGAACCACTCCACATCGGGGCCAACTGGAAGTAAGTTCAGCGGTATCTGGAGGTAAATGGCTAGAAATTCTCTTGCTCAGACTTGCATCAACCTTCGTGTGTTGCTTGTCATTTTAACTTATATGGTAATTCAAGTGCTTTAGGATGACGAAAAGCATTCGTTTCTCTACCATATACAATTTTACCCTTTGAACAGTCCAGTTGAGCCTGTATATTCGTTTCGCAAACCCGTTGGCGATCATTGCATATCCCAAGACAGAAACGACGTCACCTCAAAATGAATAGGAATGATAAAAATTCCTGGGTTAATGTCGGAGTGCTAAGATTCAAAATTGTACATCTAGCACACTTATTTGAAAATCCTGACTCCAAAAAGAAAGGAAAAGATGAGATTTCAGCAAAAAAAAGGAGAGAAAAATTCAATCTTGGGTATCAAGAAAAAGCAAAGTGCCTGGTAAAAGCAAGGCCAATGCCCGTCCAAATGCTTGTACACTTGTGGATCATGTGTTTAATCTTGTAAATGCCAAAAGATGGCATGATGCCTATGTATAGGTCACTAGTGAGATCTGGTTGTAAAAGAAAATCCCAAGGGAGATAAACTGTGAAAGACACTCCTTGATTATGTCACATTGAGATATTGACGCCGCACTAGCGTGAGAAAGAGGTTCTCCAAATACTACTAATGCACTTCAAAGACTAAAGACGCTATTTGAACCAGAAGAGACCAGACCGGCAACAAATCTGCAGTGATCACCAATGTTAAACCCTTCACATGTTCTGGGCCAAAAACAAGCCTTTTTCGGTCCCCAATCCTACCTGTGTTACAACCATGAGAAGTCTTTTCTGATTAAAGCATTTGGGTTAGCGTAGGGTTTAATGCTTAAGCTTAGCTCGAAAAAGTTCGAGCAAGATCATTTCTTTCTCATTTTGCAGGGTTCTTAACTTGTAAACCTGTAGCAGATGAAGAAAATTTTTCGTACAAAAAGACCTGACTCAGAAAGTGAATCCCCTTTCAGAAACTATGTCCAAACCCAACATTACGGTCCCGTAAAGACCTCCCGATTGGTTTAAAGGTATGCGCTGCGAACGGTCCCGAAAACCCAGGTACAGGATATTAGGAGATTCGAGTGCTCTAATTGTGAAAAGACCAAGTCAGGAAAATTGGTAAGAAGACCTTTCTGACAGAGATATTCCAATAGAATGCCCGAAAGCAAGCTTCGTTCGGAAACTTCAAATTGTTCGATCCAGGATATGCCTCATAGGGATCCTCGATCATCTTCGCATGCTTTGAGATATCTTGGATAATCTCCAGCATCTCGAATCATTTTGCATAATTATATAGGTTAAAATGAACCTTTAATTTGCACCATGTTTATCATCATGTCGAAAGGACAATCTTCGAAATCATCCCTCTGTGAGATTTCAGTTTTACAGGTTTGAACTTTCTGCAGGATGCCTGGAGTCCCCAGATCCCAGAATGTCACCTCCGATGTCAAAAGGACAATATTCCTAATCGTCTCTAAGTGAGATTCCAATTTTACAGGTTTGGGCTTTCTGCAGGATGCCTGGAACCCCCAGATCCCAGAATGTCACCTCAAATGTCGAAATGACGACATTCAAGAACGTCTTTATGCGAGATTTCAGGTAACCCCTAGGTCCCAGAAGAATCTTATCAAAGTTTTTGCAGGTTCGAGTTTTCTGCAGGATACTTGGAACCCCCAGATCCCAGAATGTCACCTCAAATATCGAAAGGATGACATTCAAGAACGTCTTTCTACGAGATTTCAGGTAACCCCTAGGTCCCAGAAGAATCTTATCAAAGTTTTTGCAGGTTCGAGTTTTCTATAGGATACTTGGAACCCCCAAATCCTAGAATAACGCCTTGCATGTCAAAAAGACAAACTTCAGAAACAGCTTTCTATGAGGTTCTAAGTAATCCATAAACCCAGAATAGCTCATTTGGTAAAACCTGAAGGTCAGGTACACCTCACTTGTGCAAACCCTAGTTAATTCCTCAGAACATAGGGTCAGCTAAATGTTTGACAATCCCTACAGAACGGGTGCGTCATCCATAGGTTCCTAGTAGAGAGGAGTCCTATTCTCGGCCTGATCCCCCTGAAGGATCAAAATGTTCGACAATCCCTATAGAACGGGTGCGTCATCCATAGGTTCCTAGTAGAGAGGAGTCCTATTCTCGGCCTGATCCCCCTGAAGGATCAAAATGTTCGACAATCCCTACAGAACGGGTGCGTCATTCATAGGTTCCTAGCAGAAAGGAGTCCTATTCCCGGGCTGATCCCCTTGAAGGATCAAAATGTTCGACAATCCCTACAGAACAGGTGCGTCATCCATAGGTTCCTAGTAGAGAGGAGTCCTATTCTCGGCCTGATCCCCATGAAGGATCAAAATGTTCGACAATCCCTACAGAACGGGTGCGTCATTCATAGGTTCCTAGCAGAAAGGAGTCCTATTCCAAGCCTGATCCGCCTGAAGGATTAAAATGTTCGACAATCCCTATAGAACGGGTGCGTCATCCATAGGTTCCTAGCAGAGAGGAGTCCTATTCATGGTCTGATCCACCATACGGATCAAAACCCCTGACAATCCCTAAAGAGACTGGGTGCGTTATTCATAGGTTCCTGTTAAGTATAGGAATCCCATTCTAGTATGGTCTACCATACAGGCTAGAGTTTAACCGCCCTAGAACGCTCAAGAGATGAGCCTCTAGGTATCCACTTGAACTCGCTATACACCGCGCATGCCACACGAGCATCAGGAAGGTAAATAACAGGTGAATATCTCTATCCCACCTCTCTCTATCTCACATCAGCTGAAACAAAATGAGCAGAGTATTCATCAGCGGGATAAGAAAGATTAGATATCAAGATTCATTTTTCTATTTCCCTAGTAGAGTCGATCTAGACTTAGGTGTCACCTGTCTTTAAGAGAAACCTCTCGCGAGATTTCTCTCAAAGAGGGGCAGCTGTTGACACCTAATTTGAATCAGCCATTTTTTGGTTATTTCTTAGAAAATTCATGAAAAATCCATAAAAAGTAAAAAAAAAATTACAAAATCAACTTTGGTGGCCTTGGCCAAGCTTAAGGAACCATTTTTGACAATTGTTTTTCCATATTTTTCATATTTTTTTAAATATTTTAAAAAATTAGAAAAATACTAGAAAAATCAAGAAAAATAGAATTTGAGGTAAAAAAAAATATGGAAAAATAGCTAATATTTTTTTTATTTTAATCCCTTATCTTTTTTACCTCATAAAAAGTCCAAAATCAGATTCAATTTTACATGTTCCTTTGTAGCATGTATGATTGAATTTGATTAAAAAAAATATCAATTGAGTCTTTTAATTTGTAATTTTGGCATTTTTTAGGATCTTGACATTTAACCTAACTATCCCTTATTGCAATTTAGCCCAATTATTTGCACAAATTGCTCAATTGCATGAAATTGGCAAAATTGCACACTTAATTGCATTTTAATCCTTGAAAATTGGGCATATTTGATATTACTTTCAATTTAGGGACTATCATTGCAAATTAAACATACTACCCAATGGGTTTCACCATTTTGAATCGATTGGCATAGGTAATTTGGCCAAATTTGATAATTAGAGCCTTCAATTGCACAATTCCTCAATTTGCAATTAGATAAAAATTTGAGGTTTTTATAGAAATTAATATGACCTTTTGGGTAAAATTACATTTTTAGATAAAATTCATGCCCTAAAATAGATTCTGAGGTCCAATTGCAAAAATTTCCCATTAATTTGGGTTTAATTTGGAAAATTGTAAGTTGGAACCGGTTCAGACCGGTCAGACCGCCGGTGGAACTGGTTCGCTACAGTGTCTTCTTCTTCCTCAGTTTCCTGCGCAAATGAACAGTACCAAGCTTAATTTTGGTGACAAAATTGACGGTCCAATCGACTACAATTGAAGATGCAATGGTGGGCGTTTGATTCCTTAGGTATTTACCCGTCGATTGACACCATGTACGCGACCAATGGTCGCCGAAGGAAGAAGTAATCGGCCGGTCAATCCGGCGGACCTACGAAAGTCAACACCTCACAAAGCTCAGTTGAAATTCATCCCAATTCGTGCCAAATGTAACCACCGGAGGTCCCGAGCAGAATGGCCACTTAATGCCCGTCAATGGCCGGTCGTCAGTGACCATTTCACACGTGTTTTCACGTGCGGAGGTCACCTATTCCAACTCCCCGATTCGGCGCCAAAACTGAAAATGCTATATAAGCCTACGGAGGCTTTCGGTTGAAGAGGTTGGTCAATTCAGTTAGTAGAGGACGAGGAGAATCGAGAGAGAGAGAGAGAGAGAGAGAGAGAGAGAGAGAGAGAGAGAGAGAGAGAGAGAGAGAGAGAGAGAGAGAGAGAGAGAGAGAGAGAGAGAGAAAGCGAGAGAGGGCTCGTCCTCCAACGGCCATTGTCGAGGATAGAGCTCGAATCCACAGAGCATCGGTCAGGCCTTTCCAGGCTAGACCAAAGCTCTAGGAGATCGTCAGTAGGTTGCCCAGACTGAGAGGAAGCTGTTGCTGTCGACCGCGCAGCCCAAAATCGCCGGAACAGGTGAGTCACAGCCTCGAGTTCTTCACTGCACTTCAATGGCGACTCATGCATTTCTTGTTCATTCTTGCGATTACTATGTGCGTTTTGCTCCTTGAACATCACTGACCATTGTCGCACATCTATTTTGCATCGACCTCGCTTGGACACCTCGAATTGAGTCTCCCAATCTAACCTCCATCGCCGAACACTGTCCGTTCTTGCCCAGCCAAATCTGGGTCGAGCGAGCTCAATCGGAGCTCGAGGTAAGTTTCCTGAACATCGATTGATGCTATCCTGTGGTGGAATTGCAATGATTTTGTGTTAGTCGAGCGATCGAACTGCCATGGCCGTACTCGGCACTCTGCTTAATACTCGTGATTTTGCGAATGAGATACTGCGATTCTAAGATATGTTAAACTAGAGACGATCGCGAGTCGATTGACGTTGGTCTCGTATGATTTCATCAAGGATCCATCGTCGGATCGCCGTCGGAGAAGCACAGCCGTTCGTCCAGTTACAGGCGCGAGGTTGAAGACGATGTGTACGTGGTGAGGTCAACGAGTCAAAGGTCTAGGTGGCAACACATGACTGGTCCACGTGGATGTCGAGTCAGCATGGCCGTTGAGTCTGTTATTCGAATAAAAAGAATCCAACGGCTGAGAATAATCGAATCTAATAAATGGTGACCGTCCGATTAGAAATTAGGATTATTCGAAAATGTTGTAAAATCGAAAAATCAAAACTAGCTGAAACGGTGCCGTTTTAGATAAAGGGTCAAGCGGCGTCGTTTAGGTTAGTAGGATTGAACGGCTTAGATCAAGTCTCAGGTTCTGATCGTGGCCGTAGATTTTAGTAAGTCAATTAAAATGCTCAGGTCGAGTCTTCGCTTAATCTAGACCGTAGGTTCTAGTAATCAGATTCAACGGGCGTGAATTAGCCACTCGGTTCAGTGTAGGCCGTCGGATTAATTCCGAATAATCTGAAAATAAAAAACGTAGAAACAGCGTCGTTTTAGTCCATAGGCTTTGCGGGTCCGGGTCTGGGCCGGGTTTCGGCCCGAGTGGGTCGGATCGACCCGGTCCGAATGATATTTTAAATAAAAAAAAAATCAGAAAATGATTTAAAAAAATAAAAAAATCCAAAAAATCATAGAAAATCCAAAAAATGCTAGAAAATCATAGAAAATCTAAAAAAATATAGGAAAATTGTAGGAAAATCCTAGACACTCCAGAAATCCCCAAAAATCGAGGATTGATCACAAACAACTTGTTAGCCCTAATTTTGGGGGTTTCTTATCCGTTCTTCTGAGATTCGACGACATTACCCTTTAGGGGTAAGTCGCCCCTGCTGTATATACGAGATAAGACCGATAATGCCAAGGTAAGAATTAGGGTTGGTTAGGCGATCAATTCTTAAGTTTGGATTTTCGAGTCCCGTCCCTTTTCTAAAAAATGACGATTTTGCCCCTCAAATGGGAAAATCATCCCTCTTGTTTCAATGAAATTCTGAGAATTGTTCAAACTTAGGGTTTGAGTCAGGTGGGTGACCAACCATAATATTTGAGATTTTCAGTTCTCATCCTTAGCCAAATGACGATTTTACCCCTCCAAAGGTAAAATTATTTTTAAATTCCAGAAAAATCCTGAAAATTCTCGAAAAATTGGAAATGGATTGGATTGATGGCCAATCCTATTTTCGCCGTCTTTCGACTTCCCTATTTTATCTGAAATGATGATTTTTCCCTTTTAGGGCAAATTGTCCCCAAATTCCTCAAAATTACGATTCTGCCCCTTATGGGCAAATCATGTCAAATTACTCCTAAACCTTGACTGATACTTCTTTAGGCTAATAGGGCCTCATTAGGGATGCCATGCTGCTTTCATACGTTTTATCCGCACGTATTGGATCCTTGATTTGCACATTTATTTCTATTGATTGTGAATGGTAGGGTAATCATTCTCAACTGCATGAACTCCTAGATTTAGGATCCGTACCCCACTCATCTGCATAAAATCCTAGAATCAGATAAACCATTCAACTTAGGCACCGAAAGGGCGTCAACTCTGATAGTTGGCGTAATTAAGTCCCCGATCCCATTTATTTGGTTTCCGCAGAATCGAATAGATCGCTCCCAACTATTCGATAGGGTTTTCGATCGTACCCTCCGCGAAACGATTGGTGGCGACTCCTTGGCATGTACACATATCACATGTCACCAGACCGCACTGAAGGTCGACCACGCATATCTAGCCGTTGCGATTTGGGTAGTGGACCTTGGGAGAGGCCCGCGTTCGATCAGGCTTAGATCGGGCGGCCCATTATCCCTCGAGAGCCCGCACACCGCCTCGAGAGGGTCGTGACACTTCCCGAGGTATCCCCGAGGTGTTGGGTCGAGTCGCTGCGCGATAACCCTTAGGTTCGCCGGAAACCACCGCCGCCGTCGGCGTCGCCGTGGTTGTCACCGCTCGTGCCGTTGCCGTTGAGACCGCCCGAACTTATTTAATAGTGAGTTGACCCTAATCCTTGGTTAGGGCGCTAATTGCGCCTAGGATTAGTTGATTTGTCGAATAAGACTTTCAAATACACGATCGTGGTCGGTTAGGGTATAAACCTGGTTTAGGTTAAATGGCCGCGATCGATTAAGTTAGTCGGATTATTTTAGGTCGTCTGTGGCTAATTGGTGTTAGACTGAATTGACTGATCGATTGATTGACTGTATGTTGTGATTTGATCGTGAGCGAGCGATGGGTTAGAGATGAACGAGCGATCGACGACTTTTTTAAATCGAATTGGCTAATAAGGGACCGTTGGACGAAATTGAGCTTTTATGTGGCCTAATGGAACTTGATAGTTCGTGATTGATTTAATGGTCTTTATTGGGTCGATCGCCTCGTGGAATGGCTGATTGAGCGATTGAATGTTCATCGGTTTTGTGATTGATGTTTGGGGGTTATTCGCCATGTGTGTGATTATGGTGACTATTGGTAGTCTGCATATGCATATGACTGAGTGCGAAATCAAAAGACATATTTAGCATGAAAACGGTCGTGGGCCTGGTCTTTGAGCATGTCTATGTGAGCATCCGGCCTAAATCAAAGAGAATAAAACTGATTGATTGTCGGGTGTGCTGTATGGTCATATGAGGAAACGATGATGGGTTTTTCCTGGCAAGTTCGTACCGCACCAATTGTACAGAACCACACGACTTTCCAGAAGCACGACAATTCTGATCCAGTGCCGGCTAGTACGGATTCAGGGTTGATCGGATGCCGGTCGCAGCTTATGAAGGACCGACGCCCCGTAAAGGGATGCCTACCGCAGTGCCGTGCAACGGGTGCACTAGATACATCGCTTGTAGTAGCCGCTGCCTCGAGGGTGAGGAGCGTAGCCTGGTTCGTCTAGGTGAGTATGATATTGTACTTTGGGGAGAGTCGAATCACGCCAATCGCGTAGATCCTCTCACTGCGCCGATGGCGCGATCATCGTTAATAAATGGACTTGTGTGGTGTCCTATGCATACTTGTGGATGTGATGATGTGTTGAGTGATTGACTGTTATGACTGCTGAGTCGGGTCAAGCATTGCATTGTGTGTGGCTGAAGGCTGGTAAGTATGCATGTCGATGATTATTATACCGTGGTTGTACTTGGGTGTTATATGTAGTTATAAGATCTCGCGAACCTTTTGTTAGGATGTCCTAGGCGAATCAGTTTCCTAACCGAGCTTAGGCTTGATTCACTGAGATTTATTCTCACTCCCATCGTGGGATAACATTTTCAGGTCCCAAGTGATGAAGCCTCATGGACGTCAAGGATTGGCTTTTAGATTAGTCTTTTGAAGTAGATGAGAAGTTAACCTCACCCAACCGAGTAACCTTTGAGGTCTTAGTGAGCCGCCCCGAAGTGCGAGGTTACTTATGTCAGCTGTAACTCAGTAGGGTTAAGACTCATCTGCTTATGATTAATGTTTTGTAATTATCTTTTGTGATTGACTGTTGTGGTTTCCTATTTCTCTGTCCCATGATGATTTGTTGTCAGGGAGTTAACACGTTTCTGCATGCGTAAGTAAGTGGTAGGACGATGGTGTGCCTGGGACGCCATCTCTATGACCTAATAGCGATTTGGCAAAGGATGTCGCGAGCTCGAGAGTCGAGGCGTGACACTGGTCTTGAGCTAGTTCAGCAGTCAATGGAAGCTGTTAAGATAATTAGAAATAAATTGAAAGTGACTTAGAATCGTCAAAAGAGCTACGCTGATAGGAGACGTAGACCTTTGGAATTTCAAGTGAGGGATCATGTGTTTTTAAAGGTGTCACCAATGAGAAGAATGTCTCGATTCGGCAAGAAAGGGAAGTTAAGTCCAAGGTACGTAGGATCGTTTGAGATCTTAGAAAAGATTGGGAACCTAGCGCATCGTCTTGCCTTACCACCAAATCTTGCTCAAGTGCATAACCTGTTTCATGTTTCGATGTTGAGGAAATACGAGCCTAATCTCGCTCATGTCCTGAGTTATGAGGAGATTGAATTGGATGAGCGAGCTTCGTACGAGGAACGCCCAATCAAGATTGTGGATCGAAAGGAGCAAGTACTTTAGAACAAGACGATCCCCTTGGTTAAGGTGATTTGACAACATCACGGAACAGAAGGTGCCACATGAGGAGAACATGAAGCAAAAGTATCCTGAACTTTTTGAGGATTTCCAACAATAGTGTAATTTCGGGGACGAAATTTCCTAATGTGGGGAGAGTTGTGACGCCTTGGATTCCGACACCCTTTTGATAATAGAATTTATCCTATGAATTGCCTGATAATTCTAATTTGATGTTCGAGATTGAGTCTCGATGGTTTAGATAATGGAAATCGAGAATTTCTCGAATCGTCGATCGAATTAGTTTAGGGTTCGATCGATTGATTGTCTTGTTTCAAGATTGAAGTTCCTAGGCTCAAGTCTTTTTCTAACTCTATTGGATTGAGTTTGAATGAGAATACCCTCCTTAGAATGGCCAATTGACTAAACTACCTTTGGAGTGACAATTTATCAAAATGCCCTTGAAACTTTGAGAAACTACCAAGACGCCCCTAGGGTTTTCTAGAATAAGTCACTATTAAGGTGCGATCCAAAATATTTTACAGACTAAAATTCAATATTATTCCTTTTGGCAGAAGGACAGCAAAAGTGTCAATATTTGTGTACGGCGCTCACTTTAGTGCCAATATTTTTTTTCGGATCACTTCAGTGCCAAATTTTGCAAATAATGATCATTTTAGTGCCAACTCCGACGTGGCTTGCCGGAAATCATACGTGGCGCACACGTGGCTCGCCGGAGCATCATAGTCAGAAAATAAAAAAAGTAAAAAATAAAAAAAAATTCCACCTAATAATCTAATAACTGAAAAAGTGAAAAGCAACAAAAAAAAAGTAAAAATTGGAGTTTGCAGCGACGAGGGGATCGAGATCGAGCGGCAGCGAAGAAGAAGAAGAAGATGTCGTCGTTGCAGGAGGAGCTGTTGCTGTCCACGCTCGGGAAGTTCAAGATCGACCATCGCGGCCACGCCGTGAACCGCCAGTTCCACCGCTGCTTCGCCTCCACCAGCACCCTCTTCTTCTGGGCCCTCTTCCTCGTTGCCCTCACCGCGTCCTACCTCAGCTTCCAGAGCTTCATCGACTCCGGCAACCGCTACTTCAACGCCTCCTGAGGCGGCATCCAGTGGGAGAAGCGCATCTGCGACTCCGCCCAGGTCCACCGCCCCGACGGCTTCTCCGTACTCGTCACGGGCGCCGCCGGCTTCGTCGACACCCACATCTCCCTCGCCCTCAAGAAGCGCGGCGACGGCGTTGTCGGCCTCGACAACTTCAACAACTACTACGACCCCTCCCTCAAGAAGGCCCGCAATTCCCTCCTTCATATCTTGGCGAGGTCCCCTTTGCGATTCCCAGATCTGGCGAGGTCGACCTCGCAGTGGGTCTGCGAGCCCGGCAGCAGCCGGGCCTCGCCGACCCTGGCGACCTCGCGACGGGGGTCGCCCGACCCCGGCGACCCCCTGGGCCAACCCCTACTTCAACGCCTCCTGAGGCAGCATCCAGTGGGAGAAGCGCGTCCGCGACTCCGCCCAGGTCCACCGCCCCGACGGCTTCTCCGTACTCGTCACAGGCGCCGCCGGCTTCGTCGACACCCACATCTCCCTCACCCTCAAGAAGCGCGGCGACGGCGTTGTCGGCCTCGACAACTTCAACAACTACTACGACCCCTCCCTCAAGAAGGCCCGCAATTCCCTCCTTCAGATCTTGGCGAGGTCCCCTTTGCGATTCCCAGATCTGGCGAGGTCGACCTCGCAGTGGGTCTGCGAGCCCGGCTGCTGCCGACCCTGGCGACCTCGCGACGGGGGTCGCCCGACCCCGGCGACCCCCTGGGCCAACCCCCAGCCCTCGCCGGCCATTGCCGGCGAGGGTGGGGGCCGCGGTGGAGAGGGTTTGCCGCTGCAACCTCTATTTCTTTTTTTTGTGCTTTTTTTTACTGTTTTTTAATGTTTACGATATTTTTTATTTTTATTTTAATTTTTTTGAAAAAAAATTAACTATTTTAATAATTTAAATGTCCACGTGGCATCCACATGGCTTAATGTTTTAAAAATAATTGACACGTAATATTAAAAAAAGTAAAAAAAAATCCACGTGTATTGTTTGTCCGGAATTGACACTTAATTAATCATTTTTGGCCGGAATTAGCACTAAAGTGATCGCCGCACACAAATATTGGCACTTAAGTGAGCCAGCGAAAAAAAATGGCACTAAAGTGAGCGCCGTACACAAATATTGGCACTTTTGTTGTCCTTCTGCCTATTCCTTTTTATTGAATTCAGGAACTTTGCAGAAGTCGAATTTCTACAGCGTCACGTTAGACATAAAGTTGGTGCTTTTTTAGGGAATTAGCCCTACTTAAATAGAATAATAGAAGAATTATTTTACTCTTACGAATGGGAGATTTTGAGTCTAGGACTTGGTTACGCTAGATTGTTCTAACACCCTTTCAATACCAGCTATAAAAAAAATGTTTTGCAGGCCGAAACTCTGCGTAATGCCAGTCAAGTCCACACAAGTGATCCGGTCTGATTACGATGGAAACTATATGAATGTTCCTAAAACTACATGCGAATTAATATAATTTGTTTTTGTCACGGACTAAGGTTGCCACTAATTTTCTATGCACATAACTGCTAAATGGGTCGTCCAAATTCAGATGTCAACAGCTCCCTTATCTATGAAGATATTTTTCCTTGTCTCATTCTTTAACCTATTCAAATGCCAAAAAATATGAATATGTGAGTTTGAAGATTCTAATTCTGAGCCGACGTGAGGCCCCACTTCGTTGCCGATATGACTCAATTGAATTAGCGATCGGCAAAAACTGCTCAATTATTTTTGGTCGGAATATAATCAAAATTTATTCTTGCCCATTTGTTCAAATCAACGACAGTTGAGGACATATAGGGCACAATCATGTGATTCCACACGTATTGACACCGAGTACAGCGTCGGGCGGCCAATCTCAGTGCCGCTCCATATTTCTTTGCCTGTACAAGCGCTGACGGTCCGACCGGGAAGTGCCTTGCCCAGGTCGGAGACTAGAGCGGATATTGTCATGTCGTATGAGTCCAGGTTGAAAAACGCCAGATATATTTCTCCTGCATTGATGTAAGAACATAACTGAGACCAAGAAAAGGCCGAAAAATGTTCATACTTGCTCAAACTAACAAGAATCAAACCTGATCTTCCAGATGCGATCCAGGAGCGAGCTCCTGCTGCACCAGCATTAGCTGCGCAAACAATGTCGCCGTAAATAAGACATACAAAACATTAGGAAACATTAGATTTCTGGCGTTTGATATCAGGAACCTTTCTTTATTACCTTTGACTGTCTTCATTTTAGCGCATAGCCCAGAGTAGCTGCTTATCAGCGTCCCGTTACCGTGAAACTTCCACATCTGTCAAATTTCGAACAATCATCAGCATGTTGTCTTCTGCGTGAATCTAAGCCAGACAACGGATTCCAATTCGAAGACCAAAAAAGGTACAGAATGTAGCAAATAACATCATTTACAGACAGTGGATTCTAATATCAACATGTTCCAAAATTGCAACGAGTATGGAGTTCCCTAATTTTGTCTCGAGTTTGTCTTTGTGCTGATCGTCAACTAGTAATAACACATACCTGACTAGCATTCTGCACGCAGCGGGAAAATGAGCCTCTTGCAAGCTCACTAGACGTGATTTTGCGTTTTGGAGAAGCATCTAAGCAGAACTCCATATCTTCGGAAGCTGATAAATGGAGTGATCCGTGATATCGGCTCCCATACATCATTTCTTCATCTCTGTTACACAGCACAAGCATATGTCAATACTTAAGTTCTGAACTATTGCAGGAGAGAGAACAGCAAATGAAAAAGATCAGAAGTAGGAGAGCATTTTTACGATTCGACTAAAGGATTTCTCTTGGACAGGCAAAAAGGTTCTCCATGTCTACCCTCCATGTTCCCTTTCCAGCAGATCCGTTCCGAATCTCGGTCCAGCTCTTCGACCAGCCATCCGCTTGCTTTTGGATCTTCACAACTAGTCAGACCCATAACCTCTACCTCTGATTCTTCCACACTTTTCGGGTACATTCTAGGCTGCCGGTGTTTTCTACCTCCTGGACCCGCCCCTTGGATATACGGGAACTGTAAATTTATCCACATAAGTAGCCTAAAAGTGCTTCAAAATGTTCCTTTTTTTTATCAGATGTTAAGACAGAGTACATGCCTCCACATTGTTTGAGCTGTAGGAATTTATCTCAAGCAGAGTGGGATTGGTGATAAGACCGAAAGTTGTATCATCAATGTTCCTCAAATCTCCACCAAACATGAGGGGGGACTTGGCGATTGACCACAACGTCACCTACAACTACAATCCGTTAGCATGAAATACGATTTTCTGATCGGCGCAAATAGTGAAGTCACAAGAATCCTTTTTGAACACATACCTGAGTTCTTTGCTCCTTGATGGTAAGCCTAGATGTCCTATGAGGGCCATCATTTGAACCTAGTTGTCGAGAGAGTTTTCACTTTAGCAATACACCCCTCAATCTACTTTTACAGAGGCATTCACTAGGAGTTCACATAAGCATAGATAATTTGGAAACTACAAAAGTTACATGAGGAGCCCAGACAGCCACTGCCTACTGATGTGTGCCATTTCATTATGACCGTGAAGTATCAAACTACCCATCTGCCGCATCACAAGATTAGCATGTCAATTACTTTGTTCTGAAAAATCCAGAGAGATCTGCTAGTGCCTGTTGTAGTGGGTGGAGTCTCTCGGCTCCTCATGTAACAGTAATCAGTCCTATTTTCCGGTAACATTAAATTGATATAGTGCTAAGGCCGTTAAAACAGCTTCATACCCACTTATTAGTCCAGCCAATCCCTCAGGGGTATGATGGAACAACAGACCTTCATCTGAGAATGAGACAAGCCCAGTGTCATTACCTGGATCAGTGAGATATCCCAGTGGTAGCATATCAAGGTCAGGCCATGATGTCCCCAACAAGCCACCGGAGCCGATCATTTTAGCAGCGGCGAAGTCCCTGGTGTACAATAAATTATCAGACTGCTAAATAGGTGGTCCAAATCCATGACTTTTGCGCTCTGTTGTCACATGCTAAATCACCTTGCAACATCAAAATGTGCCGCAACATCTGCCCATGTATCCCAATCATCCGCAGTAATTCTGTACATGTTGCTCAATCCGCTAACAGCCTTTGCCATATTTGGTGTCACACTAGTTCCAGGAGACAGAGAATACAGGATGGGACGGCCAAGCTCCTTTAGAACCTGTGCAAGGCCACACCAGATAATGGACCACCTTCAGTTTTCATTTGCAGAAAGGATCGTGTGAGTAGGGGAACAAAAGATAAAGAGTCATCATTTCGCACCTCGGAGATGTAGGTGATCTCATTTATATTCAGATCATCACCAAATACGCAGTCATTTTTAACTGCACAAAGAAACAATTAGTCTTAAAGATAGTGATTTAAGTGATTCGGAATTAGGTTCATCTCCAGTTATTTATCTAGTTATATCATTGTTAGAAACTTATCGAAGCAGTTTGAATTTAAGAGATGACCGGGGCAGTAAATATACACTGAAGTCGTTGTCACTCACTGAAATCAACGCCCCACGATGCATATTGCTGATAAAGTGACCTCAAGAAGGCTTTTCCAGCTCCTAAGTCGGTATTTACACTCATGAATCCATGTTGCATCCAAGCACAAGCCTTTTCCTTTAGCCCTATATCTTGTGCTTTCCAAACCCGACCGGACTCTTCATATGCACGTCCCTAGTAGAGAAACGGAATGGAAGTAGAAAAGCTTTTATCAGAGAAATTGAGAGTCACACTCAACACTCTTCCTAAGACTATGGCAGCAGATCAGCCTTGTGGATCGTCTGATGAAAGTGAACATGAATAGCTTTCATGCAACAAAGGAGGAAATTTCCGGTCAATCTAGACTAAAAGAAGGCTTCGTGCAACAAGAAGAAAAATCAGCAGATGAAAGTCTAGAGTAAACCGAACAAACCGTGGTGGTATCCAGGATAGGAGAGTTAGCATTGACGGCTTGCGTGCTAATTCCTCTCATGACATGTATACCGAACTTCAGACCCATGCTATGGACTTTGTTTGCGACCTCGGTGAACCCTTTCCCATCCCTAGACGAAGGCCATCGATCTGGGTCAGGGATCATCCTTCCCCATTCATCAATGACATCGAATCCCAGAGAATCGGTGCCGGCGCCTGGCACTTTTCTTCGGTACCAAAGGTAGTCGACAACTGCATACTGCACATTTAGGAGGGAAGAGATGGAAAAGGAAAATGCTTTAGTTTCACTGAGTATCCTTAGCTATTCTAGACAAAAACACCGACAATTATATCGGCGAAACGTCACAGCAGTTTGGATATAACCTCATATCCTTGAGCATGTAGCTTCTGGGAAAGGATCTGGGCATTTTGCAGAAACTCTGCTTCGGAGATGATCCAGGAAAAGGAATCATAAGAATTCCAACCTCTTGGCGGGGTGCTAGCACGGTGTTCAGACGAGACACTGAAAAATTGAAATTTAGTCTTACCACTTGTTCACCTAATTAGAACTGCTGAATTCTTCACATGTTGCTCAAGAAATTTGCCACCCAATGAATTAAGCCGCAAAAACATTGCCATATACTAGACCCATGGGCCGGATCGAAAAGGGTCCGATCCAAATTTGACTTATTTAACCAATTTTGACCCATTTTTATGTAATACAAATCCAGTGATCCATACTCGATTTAACCCATACACAACTCATACCCGAGCCGATCCATATTGCTACAATACTTTCATATTTTATCCAATCTAAGAAATCTCATATCCTATTGAAGTGCGAGCGCGGAGCGAGTGAGGGTGAGATAGAGTCACAAGGTGAGTTAAGTTTAAGTAAGTTGTGAATCCATCTAACTCTCATATTATCTCGGGCTTTACCATCATAAATCCATTTATAACCCATTTGCTGAATATAACTAATTCATATAACAATTCATCCCATTAAATATGAGTTATAAAATGGGTTTATGGCCCATTTTGACAGATCTACCATACACATAAAAGATTCCAACCGACATAAATTAGTGTTTCTACACACGAACTTCTACAGTGTTGTCAAAATACATCAAAGCATTAATTTTACTGGAGATATCCAAGCCCATCTTTGTTAGAGCCACCATTATATTCAAGAAAAATAGCAACGACAGAATAAAAATACAGAAATTGTCGCAGAGTAATCTATATAAACCAAGTGCTCCAGAAGAAAAATCTATATAAACAAACTCAAAACAAAAAAATAATTTACGAAAAAGAGGTGTATGTTGACTCTTGATAATTCTCTGATTTAACCCACCCTCAACTGGACTCAAATGCAAAATCCGAGATCAATCCAAGTCATCATAAACCAACAGAGACATGCACGAATCCGTTTCCAAAAGTCACCCGGATTGTTTCTCCAAAACTTTCACCCCGAACTCATGACGAAAAGCAAGGATTTTCGTCACCGTCTATTCAGAACTGCCTTTCTTCCAGTCGTGCATTAAGGAAAAAGAAAAGAAAAAGAAGACAATATGATTCGAGTTCGCAGCGACCAAGCACACGGGGAAGGTGAATTTGATTCGAGCTTCACCTGAGAACGAGGAGGAAGAAGAAGAAGGAGAAGCAAGAGCGGAAAATGGAGAGGGGTAATTCCATCGCCGAGAGCAATGACTGCCGGTCTTGAGCTGGAACGTAGGGAAGAAGAAAGACGAGAAGGTAGCGAGTTTGTTGATGTTTCGAATTATGCATACAGTGAAGAGGACGAGGAGTACGTGGATCCTAGTATTATAAAATGCTTCCTCGTCCTAAATCGTAGATACACACAAAGAGCGAGAGAGAGAGAGAGAGACACACACACACAATTACCCTCACTGGTCTCAAATGCAAAATCCAAGACCAATCGACGTCATCATAAACCGACAGAGACATGAACAATCCGTTTCCGAAAGTCACCCGAATTGTTTCTCCGATCATATCTCCACCATTGCAGAGTATAAGTCAACAGAAAGAGCCACCAGAGCTCATTAGGTAAGTCGGTAACTCGCATTACCAGGCGAGAAAAAAAACGCAGCGATTCTCGTCACTGTATATTCAGAACCGTCTTTCTTCCAGCCACGCGTTAAGAAAAAGACGATATCTAATTTGAGTTCGCAGCGAACAAGCCACACGAGGAAGGCGAATGTGATGCGAGCTTCACCTGACAACAAGGAGGAAGAAGAAGAAGGAGGAGGAGAAGGAAGCGAGGGGAATGGAGATGGAGAGCTTCATCGCCGAGAGCGCCGACCGTTGGTTTTTGAACTGAAACGCGGGACAGAAACGAGGGGAATGCGCCAACTAGTGATCAGTAGGAGGAGTACGTGGATATATATACACACACACACACCCGCGCACACCTGGTTTGATGTGAAAAAAATTGAATATTGACTTTCTATTGAAGAAGGAAATCCTCTATTTACGGCAAGGCTGATTCGAGGTTTGACTCATATGGAAATTCGAATGTGATTCCGCTAATGACATTTATAGTTTTGTTGAAAAGTTGGCATATTTGGAAATCGTCTCATCCAAATTTAGTTTATTACCAACGTAGACGTCTACGAAATTATTCTTTCTTATCTCAGTGAGCTTTTTCCCTTCTTTCGTTGATAATCATGTACCCTGCCCAATAATGAACATGGCCCATAAAAGTTAGGAAATGCCTGCTGAGGATTTTTTTTTTTCCTCGTGAAAGATGAAAATCCATGGTCGCGAGAAACAATGGATAAGTTTAAGAATAGCCCGTATACTATAGTTAGCAATTAAACATCATTCATCACAATTGTCCGATGTTTCGTTTCCGTTAGATCAATGAAATACCGCTTTCAGTAGTTACAATCTTACAAATTAAAAATAAAGTTGAGATTTTCATTATTTGATTTTGCTAAGTTAGATTTTTAATTTTTAGGGTTACCATATGATATTTTTCTTAAGAATATATTTTTATTGCAGTCCCAATAGTTTATTACGGGGAGAAGAAAACCAGGAGGGCCAAAAGTTCTATACGGCGCTCTCACTTTAGTACCAAAAGTTTCCTCAAATCCTAAACTTTTTAAAAAACGATCACTTAAGTGCCAACTCCAAACTGCTTGGCCGGAAATTCGACATGGCATTTTTTTTCATCAATATTTGAAGCTGACGTGGCTCCTCAAAGGTCCGGTGAGCAATTAAGAAAGCGTAAAAGTTGAAAAAGCATAATAAAAAAAATACAAGTTTAATTAGATTAAAAAAACTAACAAAACCAAAAATTCCAAAAAAATACAAATTTAATTTTTTTATTAACATTTTAAAAAAATCTAATTTTCAAATTTATTATTATTTTTTAAAATTCAAATTACATTTAAATTAAATTTGAAAATTATAGGCTTAGAAATTTAACATTATCAAGCTTAAAAATTGAAAAAAAAAGGGGTGGGGAAGAACCATGAGGCGATAAATTGTCTTTTTAAAATTTTTCGTCTCTCTTTTATTAAAATTTTAAAAATAATTTTTTAAATTCCCATTTTTTATTTTTCACCGGAAATCACTAACGTAGTGGTCTATTCTAGCTAGTTGTGCTACATGGGATAGCATGTCACTGAAAATTAACCGGAATGACTACATTGAAATTTCGCGTAAAGGTTTAGGTCTAAATTAACAAACTCAAAAGTTTGGGACTATATTGATATCCGCACGATAGATTTAAAAGTGATTGGATAATTTTTCTAGTTTATCGAAGCATTATGTCATTACGTTAAAATATATTTTGGAACCATACGAGAGGATATCAATATATACAAATTCTAAGTCTGATGTGAAGGTGATGCCTTCCTGGTGAGGCCGTGGATTTTTTTTTTCACCCTCCAAATCTTAACCCGTCTTTTCTATAGCCCTTCCAAAGAGGGTAATTGAACTTCTCCTCCCTCCATTTTTCTTTCACTCCTCATTCTTTACCCAACTTTTTTGCCTTCACCAACAACGGCTAAATGTAAGAGATTCTCCTTATTTGTACTTGTAAAAGAAGGAAAGAATAAATAGCATGTTTTCATCGTTAATGATCCTTTCTTAAACTAATTAATTGCATTTTTTGCTATTCTATTTGGAGGTAATACTTTCTCCAATGGCAATGGGTGTGCTTCTATGCTGCATTTTGCAGACTTTACAGTGAATAATATTACAATCACTGGGAAGGGAAGGTTTTCCATTTTCTAACTCCTTATGATTTGCGTCATCAAAATTATATTTAAATTAGGAAGCATCACAATTAATGTATGGATTTCTATATATGGTCCTAAGGGTTGGCCCAGTGACGCCAAAGAAAAGAAAAGAATGGAAGGAGCTTTGACTCCTTCATGGATGCTCCACTTGGCAGGGGGGATATAACTGAGTTGGTAGAGCTCTCCTCTTGCAATTAGGTCGTTGACATTATAGGTGGATGCCTAATTGTCTAGTTAGTGAAGATAGTATTTGTATATGAACCGACGGCTCACTTTTTCTAAGTAATGGGGACGAGGATGGAAACATGCCATTGGAAGACTCTACAAAAACAAAAAAGGGCTATCATGAACGTAGATGAGGTAAGACGGATAGTTGGTTAATTAGATCTAGTATGAATCATTCATGGAGAGCAGTTGGAGTCGGGCTCTCATAGGGTTCCTTAATTTGGGATCCCCAGGGAAGATAACCAAGTTAGCCTCAGGAATAGCTTGATGCACATATTTCCCTTCAACCCTTTGAGTGAAAAACGGCCGAAAGGCGACTTATATTATATTTTTATTCCAGTAATAGAACATGGCCATATGAGTTTATACCATCACTATCTATAGGAAGGTTTTAGGTATATGCACAAATAGATGCGTGATCCATCTATGCCTTGTGAATTAAAAAAAAAATGACATCCGTTTAGCCAATTTAGCTCTTAATACATAATCATTTAAGTTAGGTTCATTTCATGTCTAATCAGGTCTCGCTCGAGAGTGAATTGAAGATTCTCTAGAAGAAATACGGGCTCCGCTTTTGACGGCGGTTGTGCACTCTTCGAATAGGAATCCATTTTCTGATCCCTTTGAATTCCATATGCGAAGTTGCGATTGGATCTATTTTTTTTATAAAGTAAGAATAAAGTAAAATTTGGTGTAAATGAGTCATTTCGAATCAAATCAATGGATTCATTATAAATTTGCTCTATGACATAATGCATTTTTAAATATTTTTTTTACTGATAAAGGGATCAAATCGTATAATTCTTTTGTTTTGTTGCTAGATTGGAGGATTTGAAGTATGAGTATTGCTTCCAATAGGTTGTTCTTTGTCAGTGTTTGGGTGTTAATAAACTCCTCTGTCTTCGAAGCTGACTCGAATGCAAGCTTCTATGAAACAATCTTGGGTTTGGTGGAATTCGAAAATCAACAATACCACTTATCTGTTAGAGAGGAAACTGAATGGATCCGAATTGACTTTCTTTGCCTAGGAACTCTCGGATGAATACCCGTTCTTGTTGTGATTGAATTAGTTCCCCCTCTTACTAAGACTACAAGACTGTTTTTGGGAATTATGGTCAATACCAAGTATATAAGCAGCCATTCAATCCAGAGGTTAATTGTATTTTGACAACTTTACTGCCACTCTAGAGAACCGTACATGAGATTTTCACATCATATGACTTCTCGTTCAATTTTTTTGAAGTCATTGGGTCCTTTTCCTCGATTCTAGAACCTCCTCCCTTCTTCCACTCTATTTCAAAGAGTAACTAGGTGTTCTGCTCGTTACTTCTGAGGGCATTCACATTTGGTATATGCCATTGCCTGCTCTAACCAAGATCTTTGGAGATGATTTTGTACTACAATTCGGCTGAGGAACTTTAGGACACCCTTGGAGAAATGCACCGGATGCCATAGCGAATCGAGTAGCTCTGGAAACATGCGTACGAGCTTGTAATGAGGGACATGACCTTGCTCGTGAGAGTAATGAAATTATCCGTGAGGCTAGCAAATGGAGTCCTGAACTAGCTGCTGCTAGTGGAGTATGGAAGGAGATCAAATTTGAATTCGAAACAATGGATACTTTGTAATCCACTAATTTTCGTTTGTTCTCTTAATTGAATTGCAATTAAACTCTCAATTACATTTTCATGTTCTCATCGAATACTTTTCATTTTGGATTATTTTCAAAGGAGATATATTTGGAAGGGTTTGATAATACCACCCAATAAAACGAAATGATCCTCTCGAACCTGCACTAACTGAACCACATTTAGATATTCTGTTTGATAACTGAGGCTAGTAATCAAGTGAAAAAGACATGAAGAATGATTATCGCTTGATAACTGAGGCATGAAGAATGATAATCAGTTATCAAACTGATTATCAAACTGCTTCAATATAGCTAGAATCAGACTGATTATCTAAATGTCTTTTCTGGACGCTATTCACAGAATATGAAAAAGACACGAAGAATCATCTGCTTTCGAAAAAAAAAATGAAAAATTTCTTGGGAATCCTAGGAGTTAGTTGACAAGTGATTGCTAGGAGGGAAATCTACTACGTGACCGAGTTGGAGCCTGGCATATACTAGATAAAATCCTTCCATACTGGAAAGACGGCCTACTATTCTGGGGGGAAATGTACAAAAATGATTTTGGTTATGTGAGGGTCAGATATGGATTGAGCAAGTCGTACGACCCATGATTATATGCCCGGGCTCCTTCCAACCCGCCCTATTAACAAGTCTAAAAATGAAAGTATGTGACAATTTAGCAAGGGACTCCAATGAAAGCTGAAATTATTCGCCATTGTCGGGCAAAGTAACCATGAATTAGACTAATAGTAAGTGCACTGGAAAGGGCTATGTAAATCAATTACTCATAAAATGAATATATTGATCAAACTAATCACATGGGGCCTCTAATGGTGCGACTAGTGCCGAGATGCATTGGAATTAGATGTCATACGTGGAACATATTGTACATTATAGTGTTGTCGCTACTAATAGTTTGCGGTGTTCATTCTTTACTATTTGTTGTAGAAATTTCCTAGTCCTTCCTTCTTTGATGCAGGTGGTCGGTAAAACGTGGAAGGTTGGGAGGCTTTGTTTGGCTAGATGCGAATTGGACTGTAGGGCGGTGATAACTGAGGCTAGTAATCAAGTTGACACTTTCCTTGTAAGATATGCTAGAATTAGGGCACAAACACAACGAAGTGAAGAGTAGAAGCGAGAAAGAGAAGTCGAGACATAGGGTTTATCCTAGTTCATCCTTAAACTGTGGTTACATTCAGCTTTGTTGACACCTAAATTTTGACTACTATTTTTAGCCATTTAATTTTTCATAAAAATTAGGAATTGATTTTAGTTCCTACAAAAAATAATTAAATCAATTTTTTTTACGTTTATTTTAGCATGCATTACATTTTATCGGACCGGCGGTGGACGGGTTCAATTGGATGGCTCTGACTAAGCTTGTAGTAAAATTCTACGTGACCGAAATCTTAGGATTAAAAAAAAATGGATATTCTGGTAATGTAACACGTAAGAACACAAAATTTGGTGTCATTCATTGGGCAGCATACACGGGTTCAAGCCTGAGGATCGAAGCTTTCCTCCTCCGGTTTGCGCGTCATCACTCAACTTCACCATCCGTTGTCCGGCATCCGCCGTCGACGCCACCACCTAACCTTGGGCGGGGATGTCACGCCCCGACTCTCAAGCCCGCGACATCCCTTGCCAAATCGCCACGAGGTCATAGAGATAGCTTCCCAGGCACGCTATCGACCTATCACTTAACTTACGCATGCGGAAACTTTTAAACCTCTTGACATCAAACAATCAAGGAATAGAATAGCATGAATCAAACACCACAACTTATTCACTTGAATTAAGAATAAACAATTATACATAACGGCAGACGTTTGAGCATAACCCCATACTTCGGGGCGACTAGACAAGACCTAAAAAGGTCACTTGGTCAGATGAGGTCAACTACTCACTTTCTTCAACTGACTACTCCGACAACTAAACCTTGGCGTTCACGAGACTTCGCCACTTGGGACCTGAAAATGTTATCCCACGACGGGGTGGGAATAAATCTCAGTGAATCAAGCCTAAGCTCGGTTAGGAAACTGATTCGCCCAGGGGATCCTAACCGAAGATTCGCATAGACATGAATAACACCTAAGTAAATCATAACATCAAAAACATCAACATGCACACTTACCAACCTCAGCCACACATAATGCAATGCTTGACATGACTCAGCAGTCAATGTCAATCAATCACTCAATTACAGCATCACATCCACAAGTATGCACAAGACATTCCCCAGGACAATGCACACAATACAATAATAACTCGAACACAAGCGAGTATGAACGTCCGTCTTCCTACTCCATTTGTCCCATTCCAAATTTCGTAGTCGGGATGCGCTCACACTAACCCATGCACAAAGTTACATTGTATTCAATCATTTTTATTAACGGTTAACGTGCCCACAGCACCAGAGAGGATCTACGCGAAAGAGGGCGTGATACGACTCTCCCAATAACGCGATCCAACACCTCAGTGCGATCCAGCGTCTCACCGGCAGCACCGGTCTACGTTCCTTTACTCTCGGCAACGGCTACTACAAGCGGTGTATCCAGTGTACCCATCACAGCACCAACAAGTAGGCATCCCTAAACGGGGCGTCGGTCCAACACCAGTTGCGACCGGCATCCGATAATCCCTTAAAACCGTACGTCTGGCACGGGGCATGAATTATCGTGCTTCTGGCAAGTCGTATAGTTCCGTACAAATCATAGAACACGACTTGCCAGGAACCTCGTTGTTTTTCCCTCGTATGACCATACATAATACATCCAGCAATCAACCCTTTTCATTATCTTTGGTTAAGGCCGGATGCTCACACAGGCATGTAAAAGTCTCGGCCAGAGGCCATTTTCGTGCTAAAATATGTCATTTGACTTTACACTCAGTCATATGCACATGCCAACTATCCATTAGTCATAGCAACCACACACAGGGTGATTAACCCTCAATCATCAATTGACAGTGAAAGAACATTCACTACACCCAATCAGGCATTTCAGTGAAGCGATTCAATCAACAAAGCCCTAACTCAATCCCGAGTAATCAAACTCAATTAAATAATATCCAACTCAATTCATGCCATGTTATTTATTAATCGATTCCAATTAGCACATTGATCGCTCGCTCGTCTCTGGCCTATCGCTCACTCGCGATCACACAACGGCAATCCATTGCCCAATCAATCAATCAACTAGTAACAATTAGCCACAGACAATTCAATCAACTCGGCTAACTTAATCGATCGGCCATTTAACCTAATCCCAATTTCTATTTACACCGGCCCCGATCATGTACCTAAATTCCACCATTGATAAAACAACTAATCCTAGGCGCAATTAGCGCCCTAACCAAGGATTAGGGTCAACTCACATCCAATTTAAGCTCGGCCAGTCTCTACGGCGTCGACACGAGCGGCGACGAACTCACGAACTTCGGTGAGGCTCGGAATTCCTTTCGGCGACTCTCGGGCCACAACTCTCGGCCAACTTGGCCCACGGACCTGGCACGAAGGCCCAGCCACCCGGCCCATGCCACAGGCCACGGCCCAGGTCAGAACAGGCCATGGCCCTGCCCGCTGGCCTACGAACCCGGCCCAAAACAGGGCAGGGGCTGCGGCGGCGGAAACGGTGGCCGACGGCGGGCGGCCGACTGAAGGGTCGACGGCGGAGGCTTGAGGGGACGTCGGGGAAGTTGATGGAAGTGACGACGGTGGCGAAGGAGGGCCGGAGGCGGCTAAACCGGCGGTGGACAGAACCGCCCGAACAGGGAACTCGGGCGAGTAGGAAACAGGGCAGCGGCTCGGGCCGATTTCCGGCCACCACGCGCGGCGGCAAGCTCGGCCGAGCTGAGGGAAGGTGAAGAAGGGTCTTGGGAGTTCGATGGTGGTGGCGGTGAGCGGCGGTGGCCGCCGGTCAGGCGGGATCTGAAGAAAAACGGCACCGGCTCGAAAACAGGGCACCGGGGTTCTCGGGGCGGTTTGCGGCGGCTCCGACGGTCGTTCGGCGGCGGGGTGGCTTCGACTTGAAGCTCAGGTCACGGGGGAGTCTCGGAGTGGTGGTGGTTGGCGACGGCGGCGCCGGAAACGGCCGGAGGAGGTTTGGGAGTTCACGGGTCAGCGAGGTCCGAAACAGGGGGTGGCTGAAGGTCGTGGCGGTGGTGATCGGTGGTGGTGGCGCGCCAAACGCGACGGAGGAGGAGGAATCGGTCGGGGAAGGGAGGAGGACGTTCGGTCGGGGGAGGGGTTGCGCGAGCAGGAAGGAAAGAGAGAGAGAGAGAGAGAGAGAGAGAGAGAGAGAGCTAATGAGAGTTGGGGGTCCACCTTGAAGACTTTTGGGGCTAATTTGTCCCATAGCAAATAATTGAGGGGCATTTTGGTAATTTTGCAAATCGGGACTGGAACGAATTTTCGGTACAACGGACGTAGAGTATTTTTGTAATTTCATAGGCTAGGCTCGGTCGGGATTAGGCTCGGGCGCGAGGATTGAAATCCTAATTCGCGACGACTAAGAATTCGAAACCTAATCTAAACCGATTGAACTCCAGAATTCATCCAAATGTCGTCTCTTCAGTCCTTTCAGTCCAATATAATTTAACGACTGAAATTCGATCTTAATACATTTTATCGAATTCAGGGACTTCACCGAAGTCGGATTTCTAGGGCGTCACAACCTAACCATCCACCGACCTGCCTTGGTCCATCGTTGTTCAAGCTACTGAGATCGTGCTGCAGTTTAGTCAAGTTTTGCCGCCGCTCGGATAATTCCTTGCAGCGTCGTCTAAGCAAGTTCACGTTCTGGAGGGGGTGATCCAGCTACTAATCGTGGAAATTCTTTCTGCTGTCCAAGCCCCGAAGCAGCCTCTTTTATTCGGTGCCGTCCAACAAATCGTGAGGAAGAGTCCAAGGATGTTCACGCGTCAAAGTTTGGAAAGCATCTTCTAGCACTTTTACAGGTTCCCCTGGAGTTTGTTTAGTGGCGTTGAAACTCCAGCCCTTCATCCACGTTCATCGATTCTTCATCGACGTTTGCGGACCACCGAAAGACACCAAACCGTGAGCCCACAAATATCGTAACTGCAGGGCCATCGCTCACCCCTCCTCTCATCACTGAAACTCAGTCGTGGAGCTTCCTTTTCCCAGACTGTTCGTGGAGCCCCACTGGCTATTCGGTCCGTTTGCTTAATTTGGAAGGTCAATTTTTTGAGGTACAGTCCTTATTTTCCTGAAAATCTATCTGCATAATTTGGGTGATTAATTGGTGACATTGATTTTCGGGTATGCTCATACGTGGTAATTACCGATTTTGAGGATGAGACAAGTTCATAAAATTCTGAACATATTTTCTGGCATTAGATATATTTGGCATGTCTTGTGATTCGAATTCGAAATAATCTAAACCTCAATTGTATCTATGGATTTTGTGAGAATTTTCGGATCATATACACTCATGTCATCTGTCTGGTCATCCTACTGATCATCATGGGGTCCTTGTTATATGAATATATAGCATGTTGTTTTCGCTCGAAATTAAGTTATTTTCACATGATTTCGATGTCGACATTAAGCAAAGTGCAAATTTTTTCAGAATTTTTAAGATATCAATCTTATGCTCTAAACCTCAAAACCTAATTTTTGTCAAGAAATTTTGGATTTAGCCAATCTGACCTATCGCCACTTAGGTCTGATTTGCTATTTCGAAAAGCTAAAATTCTAAGAATCAATACTCAATTTTTTCGAAGGGATGTGGTCTCAATTGCGTTTCCTTATTTGTGTTGATGGATTGTTATCTTGAAGTGATTTGTTATATTCTGAAAATTTCTGAAAATTTTAGTAAGATATGGTTTCTTAGAAACCCTGTCTAATTGAATTTTTAGGGAGATAAGGTTTCCTAGAAACCTTATCTCATTAAACCCTAAACTTGCAAATCAAGATAACAAAACCTTCAAGTTATTCATGATGGCCAAAATTTTCAAAAGGAAAAAAGGCAAAAATCACATCCAATGCATATCTTACATATTTCATGTAATTTAGGATAGCATATCCCTAACATCATGCATATTTTTATTTTATCTCATATTTTCGAATATCACCTCATATATTCCATATTTTCGAAATCCCCTGGCATATGTTTAAATCACATTTCATGCATTACAAAAAATACAAAAAAAATATCATTCGCATTACATATCATATAAGTTAGCTGGCATTATCATGTTTTCTATGTCATGCATATTTGCCACGTCATTTCCATGTCATGCACATTTTCCACGTCATTATGTCATTTTGTCATGTCATTTTGCATGTCATCGCGTCATTTAGATAATTTCATATCATTACGTCCATATCATCCATGGATTGCATTAAAAAAAACAGAGAATTTCCTCTATTGAACTTCGAACAAATTCAATCTAAGTTGCCAAGTTAGGACATCTCATGGAATTAAGGTACCGAAAGGGCATTAGTTTTAATTAACTAGTGTAATTAAGTCCCCGAATCTACAATCTCTGGTTTGTAGAAGTAAAACAGTTCTCCCGCTGTTTTACTTAGGTTTCTAATCAACCTACCAAAAATGATTAGTGGCGACTCCAAATCTAAATCATTTCCAATTAATTTAAGTTGCGATTTGGTAGTGCTTGGGAGAATCCGTATTAGGTTAGTCGTCAAAATTAACCTGGTAATCCATTAGCCTGGAAATTGTTAATTTTTTTAGGTCGCGACAAGCTTATGATTTTACTATAATTATCACCTTCCACCTCTCCATTATATATCTTCAAGATAAATAGATTATTTATATAAACGACGCAAGAAAACTCTTGGAGCCGAGAAAACCCTAAAACACTCGGTAACTATTTATAGGCCCAAACCTAAATTACCAATAAAATACAAATCCAAACTATAAAGGCCCACTTACGGCCTAGGGGCGCTACCCCTTTTGACCCTGTCGGGCCGGCCCCCTGGACCCCCACAACTGTATAAGCTGAAATATAGTGCCCGTAACACTTGGAACCAACTACTAACGTGCTTCTTGGGCAAACAAAAACGAACGAGTGAGTAGTAAAACGAGCACATAAGCTAACGAAGTTAGCTAGCTATAGAGTAACAAAATAACAAAATTGCTCAGATAGAAGATCTTCCCTTCACTGGAAATGCTCTAGCAGCTATATCTGGCAATCACCTTAACAGCTTGTAGCACCAAAGTAACCTAAGATGGCCGGCTTTTTTCTTAAAGTGATCTCCGGAGAAAATATACTTACAAACGAAGCATCTAGCGTTAGCGAGTATAGAAGCTAGTGGAATACCTGGAACGAGAATGAGCGTACGAACCTCCGGTGGGTGCCGATGTGCCTTCCAGAACCACTCATTCTCATACTCGTACCACTTGAAAGATTTCCTGCTTTGAAAGGGAACGGGGATACTAGCTGGCTTAACTAAACAAAACAGTCTACCTCGTACTTGATTAATCCATCGAACTATATGCCGGTGGCCACTCAATATCTGGATAGCTTTTACTATTCTCCCAGCCCGAACTCGTTCTAGGCGCCTACAACAAGTGCTAAGTTCGGATTGGAGACCGAAACTCGCCTCCATGGAGTCGTAATTTCGAGTAATAGAAAGTCCGCCGGTGAATACGTTCTCTACACACCGCCCGTCAAGTCACGGAACTTGGCAATGCCTGATAACCCACAAGGGAAGCGGTTGATGATTGGGGCTAATTCGTAACAAGGTGTCCATAGGGAAGATGGATAAATTGTTTTATAACAAGTTCTGTCTAGTTGTGAGGTTATCTTTCTTTGATAACCGAAAGAAAAAAGAATTTTGCCGAAAAAGTAAGCTATTTAAGGACGAATGTCTTGGGACTAACAGTCAAAGAAGGACGTGATATCCTGCAATAATCTTTTCACTGGGGAGCGAGATTACTGTGCCTTTCTGTTGACAGGAAAAGATTATCGCAGGATATCACGTCCTTCTTCGACTGTTAGTCCAAGACATTCGTCCTTAAATAGCTTACTTTTTCGGCAAAATTCTTTTTTCTTTCGGTTATCAAAGAATTACGAATCACACCCCCGATAAGACGTCTTGTTTTGACCTTTTTCTTTTGTGTAACAACATCCTCTCTAATTAGCTTGATTTGTGCCGTTAGATTCTCGTGCAATGTATCACGGGCGATTCTATCAAGCTCACTTGCTTGGCAAGACAGCAAATTCTTAAATAATGTCGATCATCCCCTCGTGCGGGCGGCCATGCAAGGGTGATCACTCCTAAGAATGACCCCTCACCTAGATTTGCTGGGCATGAGCAGGCTTGTCGGCCCTTGACATCCCACTTTCATTTTGTCTTATTTGGGCTCTGAAATGCGTGACAATTGCCATGAAGTATATCATATCATCAATTGCCAAATGTGGAAGGTTCAAATAATAGAAAGACTCAACTAAAAATCAAGCGACTTGAAGAATTGAGAGCCCAATTGCATAGTTGACGTTGGTTCGGGCATAAAAAGCTCTTTTACTATAATACTAGTTTGATCTCCAGTTTTTTTGTTGGATGGGTTGAGTAGCAATTTTGGATAGGAGTTGAATTTTCGAGACAAAGAGCATCAACTATAAATTTAAAAATAAAGCACTGTAGATGACAAAAATTGAAGCAACATTCATAATGGTAAACCGAAAAAATACATTCGGAATTTGTTCTCGACGATCATAGGTACTATAATAATTACGTACCGCCATTTACATAATTTCTAATTATAGCCGCTCAATAACGGTTATTAACTTTTCGACTGAAAAAAAAATATAGCAGTTATTAACTTATTATGCTAAGTACTTTTTTAACTACATTTCTGAGATTCTAAGCCTCCTATTTGTACACCGTCCTCATCCACAAGTGGCTTTCACTTCCCAGGCCACCGTCTAAAAACTGTCGAACGATAGCTTAGTATTTTGTACTCAATAGACATCGTAGTGTTTGTATTCTCATCTCTATACAACAGTGGGGTTTTTTTTTTTTTTTCAGAATCATATTTTCCATTGATTTTTTTTTTATTTTTTTTGGCTTTATGCTCAATTTAATTTTTGCTATACATTCTAGAGTTATTTATCTATCTTGGCCATTACCTGGTATGGTTGATCGGCACAGCAAATTCACACCCCTACCATACCTTAAACGGTTTGCATGTTCCTATTTATCTTTCCCTGGACAAGGATTGAGTCAACCCGGTTAACCTAGTAAAACATAGCATGCTTGGAGAAATTGAATTTAAGCAATTCATTTAAATTGATTTGCCCAAAATAGAAAGAGATATCTGGAAATTAAGGACCTTCTGGATTTTGTAGATACGATTGACCGAATCGAACCTCATTCGAACCTACTATTTAATACTAATGACGAACGGGTAGCTTCCATATTTGAGTCAGCAAGTGGAGATAAGAACCATTGGATTAATAGGTAAGTTAAATTAAATTGCCTACTCATTATCATTGTGTCCATATGGATTACTTTCTTTTCTTGGTTTAATAGAAATTTTCTCCCAAACGAAGAAGGTAAATAAAATCTAAACCAAAAATGTGTGAATCTAGAAAGTTGTTGAATAGCAAGACTACCCCTTACAGAGGCAAGACAGCACTATATAAGCACGACTTCTGCTAGTACTTTGGACACACCCAACTCTTTCACTCACAATCTAGTGTCCATGCTCTAAGATTACTTTGGTCCGAAGGATCAAACCAAGTTCTTCAGACTTCTTACTGGTTTGCCACTTTGCCCTCTTGTGCTTTTGTATATTTTGAAGTGTTCATGAAGTTGTGTGAAGAATGATAATAAAGCTGAATATGTATTCACATGATGAGCAACAATTAGTCAATCTTCCATAATATACTCGTATACTGAAAGTACTGTGAACCTGATACAGATTAGTACTCAACAATTTCATTTCTTTCATTTGTCAAGCAAACTTTTGGTGGTTTTGATTTTTGGCTCCTCTTCCTGCAGATTCTGATTAAGATGTCTCAACTGGTGAATGCAGCTGCGCCATCCACCACTGCTGCTCCTGCAGGCGAAGGCATGACGACTGATGACCAATACTTCCTCCTGACCATCATTTTTGGAATATACTTCGGCCCTCATCTCAGAGGGGAAAGGCCGCCCCACAAGTCGGTAATGCAGAGAGTATTTGAGAGATTGCCACGATACACTCTCCATCAGCTGGCTGGATCAAAGATGATGGTGGCCCAAATGATGCATGCGTATTATCACATACTCAGGAAGGCCAGCAAGTCTGTAGTGCTGGGCCCATCGTTGTTGCTCACTTTCTTCCATGACACGCTTCCGGCCAAGGTGCTCGGTCCTCGGAGCAACTACCCTCGGTTCTTGGACATCTTTCCGACTGAGCTGCACCCTTGTTCATTTGTCGAGGAGCGACTTATGGCGATAGACAACATCGTCTTCATCACTGACCCAAGCACATCTTACCTCAGGGAAGACGTTGTTGCAAGGTTTAAGAGTTTGAGTGGGCAGCAGGAGTTTGTTCTTGAGAAAGACACGGCCAAGCTACCCATTTATGTCACTGACAAGTCGTTTTACGAAGTGGTAGCATGGGAGGCGAGTTCAGAGGGACAGTCTCATTTTTTCACGCTTCCTCAGGGTTCTCATCAAAGAAGATGCAAGAGCAACGTGGCTCTAGATGTAAAGCCTTTGCGAATGGTTCCACATGAAGGCTCACCCTCCACGATGTCATCATTTTCCTCCGGAGAACGAGTCACCTCCGTCAAGGCTCAATTTGATCCTGAGGTGGTGTTTACTCCACTCAGTATGAAAGAGATGCAATATACCGGTGCTGCGGCTGCCTGTAGTGCTGGAGTCGAAGTGGTAGGGAATTTGGACGGGGGGCTTACAGGAGCCATCACAGGGCGTGTGAACCTTGAAGAGTCCGAAGATTGTTACCTGTTCCACGTGTCACTTCGAGGGGTCAGAAGAGATCAGAGTAAGTTCCTGATGGCCTAAAAAACCTCAATATTTATAAGTGAAGAAGCTAGCTATTAAGTTTTGAGTGTTCTCTGTCTTGCGGGTTCTGATTTTATGATGATGTTAAGGTAGTAACGAATTTCTCTAAAACTCCTTTTGGATGCTGCAGCATTTAGTTGCGAACTTGACACGAGTGGCGAGGTCTTAATAGAAGGAGAGATAGCAACCGGTGGGAAGGTGGTTGAGGGCAAAACAGGAAGCCTCTGTCCATCCGGACACCTCACTCTCTCTTTCCAGCTGCCCGGTCGTGTCAATCCCAGACGGTCCAACTGCAACTTCGGCTCAGAAGGGATCTTCGAAGGAGTTGTGAAGAAGCTGATCGACAACCGATGGATGACTATCTCACAGCTCAGACATTGTAAAAATCATGTTGGAATTTACCAAAACTTGATCAGACACAAATATTGTCCTATGTTTGCTCCTCTTGTGCTTTTTTCATATGCAGATATTGATATAATGCAGACAAAAGAATGAATATAATTGCTCCTACTTGATCCATTCTGAATTTCCAGATGAACTACATTTAAGTCTAAATTCCGCTATAAATGGTAGTATAGAAGGAGCTCATTTATATTTTATCCAGTAACAATCCGATATCATTGATGAAGAATGATTCTTCATTATTGATGGGTATCTCTCAAGTGTCAAGCTATGGAATTTACCACTGTTGATATGACGAGATTATGGAGCCATCAGGAAATCAAAATAAGAAATTACTGGGGGGAAAATTATCAGAATGCCCGACGAATACTGTTTGGTTGTGATTTCTTTACAATAGTTCTTATCTAGTTTCCGGTTTATGGTAAGTTCTTTTCTTGTAATATTAAGCAGGATAAGCAAGGGAAAGAATATACCTCGTGTGGACTCTCTAGGGAATTCTCTCGAGCGCCTTTCATCCATGGATTTGGGAATCTGATTTTTGGGCAAAAACAGAGGAAACCTTGTAATTGGCTTCTTCCAATGGAACAAATATGACTCCTATCGATCATATTACCTTAGCTCCTTCTCATCCGTGGCCACCTTTCTTAGCCACATCATTCTCCGACAGTTGTAGCTGCGACAACATCTCGCCATTTTAAATGTCTTGACCCTTGAGGACTGTATCGCGTTCTCTGAGTATAGAACCCAAGTTGGAAAATGCCCACGACGGTGAGCCCTCATATGGCACCATTGGAAGAGGCATGACATCTAGAGTCACATTCCTTTTGCATTTTCTATCGAGGAAAGAAAAGGATGATGCTGTTCATCCGAATAGTTTTCTCATTCTACCACTGGAAATGACCCATCATTAGGGATGTAGACAGGTAGCCTTGGCTGCATCCTTCTCCAAATGAATCCTACAACACCGGCCAACTCTTCAACCTCGCAAATACCTTTTCCCTGATGCAAGAGATAGTTACAGCTGAACGCAACGTCATCAATATTCTTAAGTCTCTTTGACAAATGAACCGGGGTGCAGGTCAGCAAGAAAGAGTTTGATGAAGAGAGGGTAGGGTCGAGCACTTTGACTGGACGAGGCACCACCGAAGAACTTGAACAAAAAAGATGGGGTCAGTGCAACAGATTGACCGGCCTTACTGAGTATGTGATAGTACACTCGCATCATTGGCACCACCATCATTTGGAACCCGGCCAGCTGATTGAGAGCGTATTGCAACAATCTCTCAAATAGTCTCTGCATTGTCGACTTGTGGGACGGCCCATCTCCTTTGAGATGTGGCCAGAAGTATGTTCCAAGAATGATAGGCAAGAGAAGCATTTACGTCCCTGGCCGCAACAGAGCCAGGTTACAGCAGACTTGACTCACCTCCCTGACTTGATGCACTAAAGCCTGAACCTTCTCCATATGAATCGAAGCTTATTGTGTGGATTGATCTCTGTAATAAGAAGAGGTCCTTGTTGGAGCCGTGCATGTCTCAATGCTGCTGCCATGTTCTTTACTTTTAGTCTTTCTTTTGTTATTTTAATCATGTAATGATGTGAAGGGTTGTCTTGTAATGATGATGGGAGTTGTAATGTTTAATTAGTTGCATTAGGGTTTCATTAGGAGACAAGGTGTTGCAAGAAATTAAATGTGGTTTCAAAAGGGAGTTCCCTTGTGCGTGTATAAAACCAAAATCTGCAATCAAGTAATGTAAGCTTTTCTTATTCTATCATCTCTCTCTCTCTTTTTGCTACGCAACCACAAGAAAGGTCTCTCTCTGAAGCAACTTGAAAGGCTTCTCTCTGAAGCTTGAAGTTTGTGAACTTTGCCGAGCATCTCTTGGCAACAACAGTGGTATCAGAGCTTGCTGAAGGATCTTAAGGGACTGCGAAGTGAAGGTAAGCGTGCGTGATGGAGGCAGGTTCAAGTGGTTTCTCTGCTATGGCTACTCCAGTCTTTACTGGGGAAAACTATCAAGCTTGGGCTGTCAAGATGACAGCATTCTTGGAGGGTCATGATTTATGGGAGGCTGTGGAGAATGATTATGAGGTTGCTCCACTTCCAAACGATCCGACCATGAATCAGATAAAGTACCATAAAGAGAGAACCACAAGGAAGGCCAAGGCAAAGTCTTGCCTGTACGCTGCTGTCTCAGCCCCAATCTTCACAAGGATCATGAGATGTGATTCTGCGAAGAAAATATGGGATTTCTTGAAGACTGAATACGAGGGAGATGAAAAGATAAGAAGCATGAAGGTGCTGAATCTCTTGAGGGAGTTTGAGAGACAGCAAATGAAGGATTCAGAGTCAGTGAAGGAATATTCCGATAGGCTGATTGAGATAGCCGAAAAGATCAGAGTCTTGGGGACTGACTTGAAGGATGAAAGGCTGGTTCAGAAGATCCTAGTGTCTCTTCCAGAGAAGTTTGAAGCTACCATAGCTTCTTTGGAAAATACAAGAGACATAGCTGACATAAAGCTTGCAGAATTGTTAAGTTCCTTGCAGGCACAGGAGCATAGAAGAATGATGAGAAGAGAAGAGCACGTAGAGGGTGCACTGCAAGCTAAAGTGAAGTTTAATGATGGAGGCAAAGGGAAGAAATGGAATCAATCAAAAGGGAATGCACGTGACTCCAAGTTTGAAGCAAAAGAAGGAAGTTCTAGTGGGTCTGGCAACTGGAAGAAGAATAAGAAACCTTGTCAACACTGTGGTGGAATTAATCACCAGTCCTTTAGATGCTGGAGAAAGCCTGATGTCAAGTGCAGAAGATGTCACAAGTTTGGTCACATGGAAGCTATTTGCAAAGAGAAAAATCATCAGCAAGCGGGAGAAGCACAGATTGCAGTAAATGAGACTGAGGAAGAACACTTGTTTGTAGCTTCCTGTTCTGGCTCTTCTGTTGTGAATGATGCATGGCTGGTGGATAGTGGCTGTACAAATCATATGACTGGCAATTTGAAGCTGTTTAGGAGTCTAGACAGGTCAGTCAGGTCCAAAGTCAGAATTGGCAATGGACAGTATATCGAAGTGCAAGGGAAGGGTACAGTAGCTATTGAAGGAAATCAGGAGGTGAAGCTGATAAATGATGTTCTCTTTGTGCCAAAGGTTGACCAGAATCTATTGAGTGTTGGTCAATTAGTTGAGAAGGGCTATAAGGTGAAGTTTGACGGGAATGAATGCCTTATTGATAATGCAGATAGTAAGGAAGTGCTGAGAATACCAATGAAGGACAAGTGCTTTCTATTCAAGCCACAGGAGATGCAACAAATGGCTTTGAAGTGCAAAGAAGAAAATGCAGAGCTATGGCATAAAAGGCTTGGGCATGTTCACAGGAAGAACATGTTATTTATGCAGAGGAATAGCTTGGCAGATGACTTGCCAAGTTTGGAGGAGGAATTTCCACAGTGCAAAACTTGTCTTCTGGGCAAGCAAGCCAGATTACCTTTCAAAGGAGGAGGCTGGAGAGCACGTGAGAAGCTGCAATTAGTCCACACAGATTTATGTGGACCTATGTCAGAACCATCTCTCACTGGTAGCAGGTATTTCATTACTTTCACAGATGATATGACTAGGATGAGCTGGATTTATTTTCTGCAAGCCAAGTCCGAAGTTGCTGATGTGTTTGTGAAATTCAAAGCCTTAGTTGAAAATCAGAGTGGGAAGAAAATTCAAATGCTTAGGTCTGATAATGGTTCTGAGTATACAGCCCACAAGTTTAAGTTAAACTGTGAGCAAGCAGGCATTGTGCAGCAGTTCACTGCTCCCTATTCACCTCAACAGAATGGGGTCAGTGAGAGGAAAAATAGAAGCATTATGGAGATGGCTAGATGTATGATGCAGGAGAAGATGTTACCTAAGAAGTTGTGGGCCGAGGCAGCTAATACTGCAGTGTTCTTGTTGAACAGATTGCCCACAAAGGCCTTAGAGAGGTCAACACCTTTTGAAGCCTGGTATGGTGTTAGACCTTCTGTGAAGAATTTGAAGATTTTTGGGTGTTTGTGTTATACTCATGTTCCACAGGTTAAGAGGGACAAGCTGGATCAAAGAGCTGAGCCTGGAATCTTCATTGGGTACAGTCTCCAATCAAAGGCTTACAGGATTTTTCAGCCTATAACAGGGAAGGTGACTGTGAGCAGAGATGTTGTTTTTCTAGAGGAAGATGAGTGGAATTGGACGGAAGAAAAGAATGTAGGACAACAACAATCTGCAGAACAACCTACAACAATTGTACAGGTTGATGAAGTTGTGGATGGATTGGAAGATACTATGGATGGTCTTCCAGTGAGAGGCACAAGGTCACTTGCTGAAATTTATGAAAGAAGCAATGTGGCAGTGCTTGAACCAGCTAACTTTGTGGAAGCTAATGAGAATCAGAGGTGGATTGCAGCAATGCAGGAGGAGTTGGCAATGATTCAGAAGAACCACACATGGGAGCTTGTTGATAGACCATCTGATAAGAACGTGATTGGGGTTAAGTGGGTGTTTAGAACAAAACTTAATCCTGATGGTTCTGTCAATAAACACAAAGCCAGACTGGTTGTGAAAGGTTATGCTCAAATATGGGGAGTAGACTATTCTGAGACTTTTGCTCCAGTTGCAAGACTTGATACAATTAGGCTACTATTAGCTGTTGCAGCAGAGAATGAGTGGCCTATATTTCAGTTAGATGTCAAGTCTGCATTTCTGAATGGAGAGCTTGAGGAGGAGATTTTTGTTGAACAACCTGAAGGTTTCAGTATCAAAGGGCAAGAAGAGAAGGTATACAAATTGAGGAAAGCTCTATATGGACTGAAGCAGGCTCCAAGAGCTTGGTATGAGAAGATAGACAGATATTTGCAAGATTTTGGCTTTGTAAGAAGCTTGAGTGAATTCACTCTTTATGTCAAGAGGGTGAATCACAGTATTGTAATTCTGTCACTCTATGTAGATGATTTGTTGGTGACAGGGAATGATGTGGATCTGATAGAAAGGGTGAAGCAAGGTCTGTTTGCAGTTTTTGAGATGTCAGACTTGGGAAAGATGACTTATTTCTTGGGTCTGGAAATCAAACAAGATTCACATGAGATCTTCATCTGCCAGAAAAAATACATGAAGGAAATTCTGAAGAAGTTTCAGATGGAAGATTGTAGAAGTGTCAGCACTCCCATGGCTGCTAAGGAGAAGCTGCAGAAGAATGATGGAACAGATGCAGTAGATGCCTCTATGTATAGAAGTTTGATTGGATGTCTCATGTATCTTACAGCAACTAGACCAGATATTCTATTTGCTGTGAGTGTTCTATCCAGGTTCATGAGTAGTCCGAGTCAGTTACATTTTGTAGCTGCAAAAAGGGTCTTGAGATACATCAAAGGAACATTGTTCTTTGGTGTGAAATTTAGGAAAGGCCAGAAGTTTAAGTTGCAGGGCTTTTCTGATAGTGATTGGGCTGGCTCAGTGGATGACATGAAGAGTACATCTGGATACTGTTTTACTCTTGGTTCTGCCTGTTTCTCCTGGTGTTCCAAAAAGCAGGAGATTGTAGCTCAGTCCACAGCAGAAGCTGAGTTTATAGCAGCTACTGCAGCTGCAAATCAAGCTTTGTGGCTGAAGAAGATAACGAAGGATCTGTTGTTGAATTCTGGTGATTGCATTGAAGTTTATGTGGACAATCAGGCTGCATTAGCAATATCACAGAATCCAGTTTTTCATGGCAAAACCAAGCACTTTAAGATCAAATTCTTCTTTCTGCGTGAAGTGCAGCAAAGTGGTGAAGTTAAGTTGGTCTATTGCAGGTCAGAAGATCAACTTGCAGACATATTCACAAAACCACTTCAAGCTGGAAGATTTGAATTGTTAAGAAAGAAAATAGGAGTTTGCAGCAGCAACTGATCCAAGGAGGAGTTTGTTGGAGCCGTGCATGTCTCAATGCTGCTGCCATGTTCTTTACTTTTAGTCTTTCTTTTGTTATTTTAATCATGTAATGATGTGAAGGGTTGTCTTGTAATGATGATGGGAGTTGTAATGTTTAATTAGTTGCATTAGGGTTTCATTAGGAGACAAGGTGTTGCAAGAAATTAAATGTGGTTTCAAAAGGGAGTTCCCTTGTGCGTGTATAAAACCAAAATCTGCAATCAAGTAATGTAAGCTTTTCTTATTCTATCATCTCTCTCTCTCTTTTTGCTACGCAACCACAAGAAAGGTCTCTCTCTGAAGCAACTTGAAAGGCTTCTCTCTGAAGCTTGAAGTTTGTGAACTTTGCCGAGCATCTCTTGGCAACAACAGTCCTCGACTCAGAAGCGTTAATCACTCAAAACGTCCTTCTCTCAAAGAGTTATTACTAGATCAAAGCGTTACTAAACAATAGGAAATAAGCATTTGAGTTAAGAGTAGGAACCTTGCCTGGACTCAAGTAATTATTGGTGATTCTCTATCTTCCGTGAGTTCAAAACCTGACATTCCATGCTCTCACTCGAGATCAAACAATGGCATAGCGACAAGACAACATCCATCCAGAGTTCCACGTTGAAACTTCGCTCAGGCCCTCAGATATCGGCCTTCCAGCTTCAGAGCTCAGCTGCTGTTTTGCAGGTCAGGCAAAGAATCAATTTTGGTATTTAGCAGCATTCACTGCTTCAACCATTTTTGCAATCTGCACAGAAGGCCGCATCAGGTGAGTTGCAGGTCATAGCAACGAAAATGTAATTTATGCAGAAACATGGATTGCAATGGAGCCTCCTGAAATGCATGAAATTGTCAAAAAAGAAGTAAAAGCAAGCGATCTTCGGATACCATTTATCTTAATGACTGAAAGAAAAGGAAATCGTGAAATCAATTGTTCTCTAACAAAAAATTTTAGCTAGTCATGAAAGGTAGTTGCGTGATTTTCTGATTGAGTTATGAAATATTTGTGATGTTCTGAAATGCAAATGTCAATTATATAATGCTGACATACTAAAATTACTACATACAGCAGAAGAGCAGAGATACCAGCTTTCTTTCCTCTTATTTGCAGGCCGAGACGTACTTCAGACCAGGTCTCTCAGAAGAGAAGCCCCAAGTGTCTGGCAATGCAGAGAGTAGTATTGGCATACTTTGCAAGATTTAGCTCAGCCTCCACAGGTCAAGAACCTAATTGTTAAGTTTCCTCTGAGCTCTACGATGCGTGAATACATAGTGCGGAACATCCATTTTTATAGCAGCCTATGGGAGACGTCAGTAATCGTCGAAGTTAACACGTTTGATTCGCTGATATCTGCTTTGATATGGTCATAGGTGTGTGTTATCACCGAAATTAGCTCGTTTGATTTGCTGATATCCGCTTTGAATGGTCATCAGCGTGCAAGAGTCAGGATGTGGTAACTGAAAGACCAGGATGACTGGAGTGGCCTAAGTGCTGACAGAACTCAAGCTTCTAATATGCTGGTGGTTTTTTTATTCGAGCGTTTTCATATTTCATAACTATTCGGCCAACTTTTATTGTTCTAGGTATGCAGTGGGACACAGGTTGTATAGCTCCCAGGCAAAAAACCAACTTTTTTTTTTGCTATGTTCTTAATTCTTATCTTCACATATTTAGAGATATGGAAAGCATATATTTGTTACTTGTGTTGATTATTAGGCTCAAATAAGGTTAGAATTGGTTTACCGAGCAAAATCAGATATTTCTTTCTTTTCCGTGTCCATCAATATCTGCTGAAGGGATCGTCTGCCCTTTCCTCAGAAGGGCAGGCCTGCCTTTAGAATCCGGGCCATCTGTGTTATGAATGGACGGCCCAGATTATTACTAAAAAAAAAAAAAGTAAAAAACCCAAAAAGTTATCCCTTAAAAATAGGAAATCTGGGCCGTCCGTCTAAAATCGGACAGCCGGATCTAGACGTGCACGGTTCTGTCGAACCGCCGGTTCCGGTTTAGGAACTGGAACCGGCCCATAAAGGACCGATTCCGGTTCCGGTTCGGAACCATCCGGTTCCGGGCCGGTTCCGATGCCGGTTCAGTACCGGACGGTTCCGATTCCGGAACCTAAATTTTATTTTTAAAATAATAAAATAAATTATTAAATTATTAATTAAAATTTATAATCAAATTGTACATTGTAAAAAAATTTGAAAAAAAAAAGATGAGGAATGGGCTTGAACTTAATGAATTATCATTAAGCGCCTACATATCTTCTTGGGGATAGAAGAATAAAAGCCCATGTAGTTCTCTTACCTTTGGTAACCCCAACTTACCTTATCCTCAATCGTCGCTACATGTTGTTGTGGTTGCGGTGGTATCTCCACAATCATCACTGAAGAAGTCATGTTCTCGATCCAACTCTTGTTGTCGAAGCTTAGCCCTTGTCCAATCATCGACGCAAGCTTGAAACTCCACACTTTCTGGATTTAATCTTGAACGGCGGGAGTCTAAAATTAATCCTCTAGCACTAAATGCTTGTTCACTGCCACTGTCGAAGAAGGTGTCGCTAATATTTGTCTTGCAATAAGGGAGAGAACTGGATATTGAATTGAATGGTTCTTCCACCACTCAAGAATCTTGAAATCTGCTGCGCTGTGTTCAGAATCACTAAACTCAAAATAAATTGTTAAATAGTTTTCTAATTCGGAAATACTACCCGTTGTCCCTTTTTATTTTTTTTGCCTACTCATGAGCATTTTATACCCTCTACCAAGTGAAATACCTGTATTGCTTCGTGAGACACTAGGCTGGACAGATTCACATCCACTATCACTTAAACCATATTTACTACAAAATTCATTATATAATTCTACTATAACTTTTTTAACATCTACTTGTATACTATGAATATCTATTACTTCATTCAAATGTAAACATTCATAATAATAAGCATTCAAATAATCTAATAAACCATCTAATTTAGTACGTGGATCGAAAAAAATACCAATTAAATAGACAAGAGGAATGTTCAAGTAATAATGCAACCATTTTTCTCGCATTACTAAAATACTCGAAGCTAATTCAGTATCTTTTTCACATTCATTAAAAATACCAGCAATGTTAACACACTCTATTAAAAATAAATGCGTAGTAGGATAATAAACATCAGATAAAATATTAGTAGCATCATTAAAAACTTTCAAAAAATCTAAAAAAATTTTGCAAACTTCCCAATGTTGCGGGAGCAAAGCAATATCGGGAACATTATTCCAAATAAAGGAACATAATAAATCTTTGTAATCAAAATTTTGTAGAAGCATCTCGTAGGTAGAATTCCAACGAGTCGGAATATCTTTTGGAAACCTTCTTGCCCTTCTCCCATTTTTTTTTACAATATTTTCCCCACTCTTTCATAAGTTGAGGACGGCTTCACAAATATCTAATTGCATTATTTATTGGCTGAAGAGATGTTGCAAGAACTCGTAAACCATCTTGAACACATAAATTTAAAACATGGCAAGCACATCTAATGTGAAAAAATTTTCCGCCAAAAGAGGGTTTACAAAGTTTTTCTAACTTAGGAATGGAAGCAGTATTTACGGTGGCATTATCAAAACCAACTGAAAAAATTTTATCAATCAAATTAAATTCTTCTAAAACTTGCCTAATTAGCCTATAAATATTATGGGCCGTATGCCTTTCAGGAAAAACTCGAAATGCAAGAAGTCTTTTTTGAATAACCCAATCATCACCTATCCAATGGCACGTGATACCCATATAAGAATTAATATTCCAAGAATCAGTTCAAATATCACTACCTATATGTACACGTCCATTGAATTCTTTAAAAAATCTTAACAATTTCTTTTTTTGTTTTGTATAAACATGTTCAAGTTCGCGTTTAAGAGTATTTCTCGAAACAGATGGTGCTTGCGGAGTTAACGCAGTGTTTACCAAATATCTAAAATTAGGATTTTCACCAGTATTAAATGGAGCATGCTCAAGGGCAACATATTCAGCTGATGTTTCTTTGTAAAGTGCATTAGTGAAACGAAATAAAGGATGAGCGTTAGGATTAACGAACCCAGGAATTTGTTGTTGGCTAGAGTCGATCCCCACTTGCGTTGAATGTTTTTTCGTCACATGCCGACGAAATGTTCCATAGCCATCTCCTTTACCAAGCTTGTATGTCTGCGGACAATATTTACAGCTTATATCAAACTTGCCTTCATTTTCATTCCACACTTTGTTAAAGTGTAGCCATAAATCGGATTCTCGGCTCTTTCGTCCCGGCTCCTTCGCTATCGACGATTCTTCGACACCACGAGGACGAAGACTTTCTTGCGTTGGGACGTGCTCGACGTTGGGATTGGAAGCATCGTCGTCTTCCCAACATGCATATTCACGAGGATCATATTCATGAACGGGATAATCGGATTCTCCCATCTCGATCGGCATCGGGTTCTTTCCCTTTCTAGTATTTCTGCTTCCACTTGAAATTTTTTGAGAAAATTGATCGAACAATTGAGACCAAATTTAGAGAAAATAGCTGATTGAGAAAATTTGAGAGATTGTGAGATTTGACACTTGAGAGTATTAGAGAGAATTGAGAGAAATTGTGAGAAAAATAAATAAGGATTGAGATGTATTTATAGAGTTTTTTTAAATTTTATTTTTTTTTTATGTGAGAAATTGTTCGCGGCTCTTTCCCGCGGGAAGGGGGGCCCCGCCCCCTGAAATTTTCAGGGGGCGGGGCGCACAGTTTTTTTTTTTTAAAAAAGGGTTGGAACCGGCGGTTCCGGGCCGGTTCCGAAAAAAATAGGAACCGGAACCGGCCCGTGAAGGGCCGGTTCCGGTTCGGAACCGCGGACCCGGTAAACGGGCCGGTCAAAGGGCCGATTTCGGGTCCGGGTCCAATTTGGTCATGTCTAGCCGGATCCCAAGGGCAGGCGCCTACCCTTCTAAGGGAATGGCAAACGATCCGGATCCCAGTATCTGCTGATATCGAGTAATTCAAAATAGGAATGTTTTATTTTTTAGATAATGTAAATCGAATATTGCTCTTACTCTAACACCGACATCAACATGTGACACGCGACACGACATGATACGCCGACACATTATTTCTTAAAAATAGAGAATTCCAACACATTGGGACACGTTGTATATTAAATGTGGGCTAAAATATACTACAAGTGCCAAAACTTGTGTACGACCCTCATTTTAGTGCTAATTTTTTTTTTAAACAACCACTTAAGTGCCATTTTTTTAAATGTTCACTTTAGTGCCAACTTCAATTTGAGTTGATGTTGCTCACTGGAAATCCGAAGTGCCTTTTTTTTATTTATTAATATTTGACATGACCTGGCTCGTCGGAGTTGGCACTAAAGTGAGTGTTTTTCAAAATATTTGGCACTTAAGTGGTTGTTTTTAAAAAATATTGGCACTTAAGTAATTATTTTGAAAGTTTTGACACTGAAATGATCGTTTTTAAAAAATTTTGGCACTTAAGTGATTGTTTTGAAAGTTTTGGCACTAAAGTGAGTGTAGTGTACTTTAGCCAGTAAATCTGTATTTTTATATATACATGATAAATTATAATTTTTATGATTATTTTAATCAAGTTAATTTGATGCAAATCCGCAGATAAACGAATAATAAAATAGAGCCTAGAATGAATTTACACTAAAAACATTAATCCACCATTTATCTATCATTCATTATTTCGCATTGACAAAATCAACTTAATTCCATTTTAATAATTCATAAAACTTGGAGGAAAAAAAAACCATTCCATATTCTACCAGTAAATTTAACATTTAACAATAAGTCCAACCAAAAGAAACAATCCACAGTTAACAATAAGTCTAAGCCGATTATGTTGGTGGAGTTTCTTTAGAATAGTAGGTTTTTATAAATTATTGTCAGCTATAAAAAATTGAAAATTTCCAAAATTAATCTAGGGTATCGGATTGGCGTGTCGAGATGCCCAATACGCATGCTGCTAGCGTGTCGGAAGAGTTGACCACCTATCGAAAATCCGACATGCGTTGATCTCGTGTCGGACGCGTGCGTGCTGACACGCGTCCAACACTGACATAGAGGTCTCGAAGAGTGTCCATGCTTCCTAGCTGTTATTTACTATAATTGAGTTTTTTTACAAATGCAGAAGAGGGGAATAAATTGCCCGAAAAAGTCATGAATGGTTGAAACAGAGAGAAACAGCTGGTGGTGAAGAAGCTGAGTAGTAACAAGAATCAAAGAGAAAAAAAGTTGAAGACGGATACTAAACATGTGGTTAATGACAAGCTCATTGAGAGCTTAGCAAGGTCGATGGCCATGGACATCCATATCTTGGTAGGCTCGGCTATTCCTCCTCCATGGCTGTCAAGAAGGGATAACTATTTGTGGCGAGCAAACAGTGGCATAGTGTTTTCTTTCGGATTTGGATCCTACTAAAAAACTGTGGACTGATTTGAATCGTTCATTTTGAGTTGAACGGCCCAGATCTCAAGGCACCCCTACCATTAACGTAGGGGATCCGGTTCCTTTTTTCCCCCTCTCTCTTTTGGCTGAAGCGGTACAATTAAGAAGTTAGTATTCTCTTAGCATAAACAAATGTTGGCATGATATTGAACCAAGCAAGGTAAGAAGTCTAAGTGATTAAATGGCATCTTGCGCATGAAATCTTGCCGGAGTCAAGAATGACTTTTGGCAAGGAAGTCATTTTTTCAGCTTTTGCTTTGAAGTGGAAGTTGAATTTTCAGCTTTTGCTTCAGAAGTTGATTTCTGATAGAAAAATGCGTTTGATAACAATTAAAAAAGACAATGTTCGAAACATTATGAAAAAAATGTTTCGACCGTTGGCAAGCCGCGGCCGGCGACCGGCGGCGGCTAGCGACCGGCGGCGGCCGCGGCGGCGACCGGCGGTGGCGGCGACCGGCGGTGGCGGCGGGCTACCGGCGGCGGAGGGCGACCGGCGGCGGCTGCGGCCGACGACCGGCTGGTCCCGCGAGAATGACTTCTCAAGGGGAGAAGTGAAAATTTTTTACTTCTCAAAATCACTCAAAAATCTTGCCAGAAGTTAGAAATCTTGCCAGAAGTAGAAAATCTTGCCATAAGTCAATTTTTTTACCAAACGAATTTCTACTTCGGCAGTATTTTTATCAAACGAATTTCCCTGCCAGATCGACTTCTGGCAGGGAAATTGAGAAGTTGGCAAGATTTCATGCGCACCTTAACACGATGAATGCTCGTAGTTCAGTCAGATTATGGTCGGTAATTTCGAATAAAAAGAGTAAAAACTTCAAAGACATCGATAAGCTACAAATATTGGTAGGTTACTACAGTAGTTGGTAATATTGGAAGTATAAACAAATGTTGGGAGGGACAGACGTCGTGGCAAGGGCATTCTCGTGCTTTTGGTTGATAATCATGGTTGTGGGTCTCTGATATTTTAATGATTCCAAAACTATATTTTGGTTAACATCTACTTGATGATTGTAGATGTTCTTTGTGATGAAGTGTGAATAATTTCAAGAAGATTGCGACATCTACGTTGTTATTGCTATACATATGCAGCATATAGGTTGTCTTACACACAACTAGCTAAATTTTCGCAGTATGCACAGGATCTAGTTCATATAGGCAGGAACATTATGAAATACGTAAGAATAAGCTGCTAATAACGCGTGTGATATTTCTATCAAATAGTTAAATTAAGAAGCAAAAGAATAAACATAGAAGCACGCAATTTATAGCGGCTCAACTTGGATCAAGCCTACGACTACTCTCTAGACTAATAGTTATTGAATTTTTGGGACATTACAATTATAACTTGTGCTGCTTCTATCCAAAGCTAATAGATCACATTATCTAAACTTATACAATTATCACAACATTTGTACAATTCTCGAAAGAAATTACAATTGGAGTATTATTCTCAGTAATTGAACTTTTTACACAACAAACGTATCAAGAAGCAAAGCTCTCTTGATTTTTACCGCTTTTCATATCTCATCAACACCATACCTTCGGCATATATGAACCTTCTTATATAGTTATCAATCTTCGGCCGTGGAATGATCTTCGAAACAATCAATTTAGTCATTGCAGACGTGCCATAAAATCGCCAGAAGTTTAGGCTGCGTTTGGCAACACTCCAGGGATTGTGTTTCTGTTCCAAAAGTGTTCCCAGAACACTTTTGGAACAGAAACGTGTTTGGCAAAAAATTGTTCCAAAAGTGTTCCGAAGAACACTTTTAAGAAAAAGAACACTTTTTGGTCCTAAAAAAAGAAACAAAAAAAATATGCTTTTTTGTTTCTAGAACACTTTTGGTCCAACGCTCTCTAGTCGCCGTCAGGCGTCGCCGGTCGCGCCGCCGCCGCCGGTCGGCCGCCACCGTCGCCGCCGGTCGCGCAGCCGCCGCCGGTCGGCCGCCACCGTCGCCGCCGCTGCCCGTCGGCCGCCACCGTCGCCCCCGGTCGCCGCCGCCGCCCGTCGGCCGCCACCGTCGCCGCCGGTCGCTGCCGGTCGCCGCCGGTAGCCGGTCGGCCTTCCCCGGTCACCGCCGGCCGCTGCCAGTAGCCGGTCACCGCCGGCCGCCGCCGCCCCTTCCGGCCGCCGGTCGCCGCCTCCGGTCGCCGCCTGCCGCCGCCGCCGGTCGTCGCCGCCGCCGCCGGTCGTCGCCGCCGCCGCCGGTCGTCGCCGCCGCCGCCGGTCGTCGCCGCCGCCGATCCTTCCTTTTGGCAAGAAAAGTATTTTTTTTTAACTTACCAAACGCGTTTCTGTTCCCAAAAATCGTAGCCGGGAACAGAAACACAAAAAAATGTTTCTGTTCCAAATATGTTCCCAGGAACAGAAACGTTACCAAACGCAGCCTTAATGCCCATATAATCAAAGGCTTCCATCGATTATCCGGAGTCTATTAGTGATTAGAGCTTCGTAAAATTGTTCACCTATTGGCATCTCCAAGTCATCATTAACTTCCCGTTCTGCTCCATTCTTTCTTCCTTTATTAAGGTCTTTCCAGTCTTTTCAAGTCCTTTCACTCGGCACCTTCCATTACTTCCATGGGTATAAAGCATTGTTCAATTTCATGTCACCTAAAATGGAACATCTACATTTCTCAAGTCATAAATCACAACAGATGATTTTGTCAATATCAAAATACCATTCAACAATTTCCCTATTTTTTTATGAGCCTAATACTCTAGAAAAATCTCCAAATTTAGATCTTGTCCTAATACTACTTTTGTATCGTAAAAAACCTCAAATATTAGTTGTAGTCTCAATTCTACCATAAACCTTTTTTAATCCCATAAAACACCCCCAAACTCGAGTCCAGTCTCAATTCTACACTAAACTTATTTTTTTGGTCTCATAAAAGACCATCAACTTTAGGTCCAGTATCAATTCTACCATAATTTTTTAGTCTCATTAACAAATCTCAGACTTAGGTCGACTTTCAATTTTATTATAATTTTCTTGTCTCATTAAAGATCATCAACTTTTACTTGAGTCCTAAATTTGACTTCATTAAGCCTACTAAAAAACGACATTAGTGATTTTGCACTTAGTCTTCATTCTCTCTTACTTAGGAATGTTCTATCTCTCGCAGTCGAGACCCTCGAACAGCTCGTGCTCGTAAGTTTTCTATTTCTCAATTGTCAACGACAAATTTTGAGCAGAGTATTGATGGGGGAAAATTTAGCAGAGTATTGAAGTGGGAAAATTTGTAATTCAAGTAAAAGTTCGTGAATTTTTTTTAGGCCATAAAACTTTTAGGGTACAATTGGGATTGGACAGTAAAATCGGTAGAAGATTCAAAGCTGTGAGTTTTTCATAGGACAAAAGCAATATGTAGGGTTGAATTGGGACATGATCTAAAGTTGAGTGTTTTAAGGTAGAACTGTGACTGGACCTAAAGTTCGAGGATTTTTATGAGACAAGAGGTAAAAGTGGGACAAGTGCTAAAGTTGGAGATATTCTGACCTTTTTTATGATGACAAAATTATCTATGTATATGCAGATGCTACACATATAAAAGTTTTGAGATTTAGAAGTGCAAATAAAGTAAAATGTCAATTGCTTTGGATGTTAAAGATGAAAAATAACAGTTTGAGTATAATCAAGTGAGTGATATGGTCTCCAAACTTGATATAGTTGAGTAATGGCTAGAAACGATAGAAACGGAATACAACCCAAAATAAATAAATGTTTCTATATGATGATATTAGGCATGATATGATCAGATTTCAACATTATCTACGAAGATAATAGAGGCTACCTTTATAATACCTATTAAAGCTGTTGACACCAAAAGTTACCCTATAGGCCATGTGACATGCACGAGGAAAGGATATGGCTAGCTACGGGTAGGTGTACAGAAGTTAGGTGAAGATCAGCAACGGAAATGCCATGTGTAAGAGTAATTGGCGGTATTTTCCCCAAAGCTGAGAGAAAAGGTGCATAGAAGAAGATATGATTGAGGCAGTTACGGAAATTGGCGATAATCCCCAAAAGTGAAGAGAAGAAAAGGCGCGAAGAACCAAGAAACCGCCAGAGGCATTATCCACAAGAGTCATCGAAGGGAACGTGCTTGGAGTAGAGCCCACGGCAGTAATCGTTCGACGGTTACCAAAGCACACCTATAAATACCTAAGGTCATCCAACGTAGAACACGCACACAAGATAACAAACAAATCTTATCTTTTCAATTAGCTCTTAGCCTAGCTGTAGTTTTCAGATTCTCGTCATCGATTCAATTCCGGCGAGTTTCATATCTAGAGTTAGGTGTTGTCGATTAGATTCCGGCGTCTGCTCACCCAGTTCAGTACCGACGATTCAATTCCAGTGTTGTACTCTTTATCCACCCTGTCCAGTACCGTCGATTCAATTCTAGTGCTGTGTCCTACATTTCCACCCTTCCGTTGTCGTCGATTAAATTCTGGGCATGCGGATGGTAGTCGGCCCTTGACAAAGTGAAGAGGCAAGTGGTGCGCCCCCTAATATCTCCCCAGTTTTTTTTTCCTTCTAATTTTATTTAGGCTTAGATGAGCGGCATTTCCACTATGTGAAGAATATATATCATCAATTGGCGAAAATGGGAGGTGCAAATAATAGAAAGAGAGTAATTTTCAAACTTTACCAAAAAAATAATAATAGAAAGATTCAACTACAAATCAAGCGACATGAAAATTTCAGAACCCAAATGCATATTTGATGTGAGTTATGGAATAAAAAGCTCTTTCACAAGATTGATAGCTGACCCAAATAGTGAAAAGCTTTTCACCAAAGGTTTTTTTTTTTTTTTTTTTTTATAACCAAAGTGTCCGGGCCAGCTTGCGTGCACCTCGATTATTTTTGGGGGGAGACTAGCACAACAACACACCGCAATGGCCCCCCACTTAAATCAGAGGTGCTTATCTAGGGAATCGAACTTGGGACCAGTACGCCTAACCACACAATCTCAAGTGCGCCTTAACCAACTAAGCTACCCATGTGTGGGTACCTTTCACCAAAGGTTTATTTATTTATTTATCTTTATTTTTTATTTTTTTAATGACCGATGTGTCCGGGCCAGCTTGCGCGCACCTCGACTATTCCTCGGGGGGACTAGCAGGACAACCACCAGCTGCGACCCCCACTTAAGTCATGGAGCGTGAGATGCCTTTCACCAAAGGTTGATCTCTAGTTTTTTGTTAAATGGGTTCAGTGGCAATTTTGGACGAAGAAGATGAATAATAAACTTAAAAGTAAAGGATTTGTAAATGATAGCAAATTTAAAAGACATTCATAACGATAAACTTTAAAAGTACATTGATAATGTGTTATTGATGATCGTAAATATAATAAGAGTTACATACGTACCGTTGTACATATAATCCCTAATTATAACCGCCCAATAGCAGTTAATATGCTAAGTGCATGTGTAACTACATTTCCGACATTCTAAGCCTCCTATTTGCACACAGTCCTCATCGACAACGGTCGATCGATAGCCTAGAGTTCAATCGAGATCACGTTTGACCAAAAATACAAATCGAGATCGTAGTCTTTGTGTTCTCATCTCTATCAAACACTTAGCTTTTTTTTTTTTTAATCAGGATCAAACTTTTCATATTTTTTTTGTTTCATTTTTTTGGTTTTATGCTTAATTTAATTTTTGCTATACCTTCTATAGTTATTTATCTATTTTGGTCGGCCACAGCAAATTTTCACCCCTACCAAACCTTAAACGGATTTGCGCGTTCCTTTTTATCTTTCCCTGGAAATTGATTGAGTCAATCCAGTCAACGTAGTAAAACATAGCATGTCTGGAGAAATTGAATTTAAGCAATTCATTTAAATTGATTTGCCCAAAACAGAAAGAAATATGTGATTTTGCTCGAAATTAAGGACCTTCTGGATTTTGTAGATACGATTGACCGAATCTAACCTCATTTGGACCTACTATTTAATACTAATGACGAACGGGTAGCTTCCATATTTGAGTCAGCAAGTGGAGATAAGAACCATTGGATTAATAGGTAAGTTAAATTAAATTGCCTACTCATTATCATTGTGTTCGTATGGATTACTTTCTTTTCTTGGTTTAATACAAATTTTGTCCGAAACGAAGAAGGTAAATAAAATCTAAACCAAAAATGTGTGAATCTAGAAAGTTGTTGAATAGCACGACTACCGCTAATAGAGGCAAGCCAGCGCTATATAAGCTCGACTTCTGCCTGTACTTTGGACACACCCAACTCTTTCACTCAAAAACTAGTGTCTGCTCGAAGATTACTCTGGTCCGAAGCATCATACCAAGTTCTTCAGACTTCTTACTGGCTTGCCACTTTGCCATCTTGTTCTTTGGTAGATCATCTATTCCCATGATGTGCAACAATTAGCCAAATCTTTCGTAATACGCTTGTACACTGAAAGTACTGTGAACATCATACAGAGTAGTGCTCAACAATTTCATTTCTTTCTTTTCATCAAGAAAACGTCTACTGTGATTGTTGAGCTCAAGAAAGATTATAGGTGTTCTTGTTGATGCCCTGTTCCTCGACTGACGCTGTGTTCTCCTGCAGGTTCTGATTGAAAATGGTTAAACCAGTCAATGCTACTACGCCTGCAGGCGAAGGCACATTGACTAATGACCAGTGCTTCCTCCTGACCATCATTTTCGGAATTTACTTTGGGCCTCATGTCAATGGGGAAAGGCCTCCCCACAAGTCGGCAATGCAGAGAGCACATGAGAGATTGCCGCAGTACACGCGAGATCAGCTGGCTGGGTCCAAGATGAAGGTGGCCCAAATGATGCACGTGTATTACTACATCCTCAGGAAGGCCAGTCAATCTGTCGTAGTGGCCCCGTCTCAGTTGCTGGAGTTCTTCCGCGACATGCTTCCAGCCAAAGTTTTCGGTCCTGGTAGCAGCTACCCGCAGTTCATGGAACTCTTTCCGACTGACCTGCACACTTGGTCGTTTGTGGAAGAGCAATTTGTGGCGATAGATAGTATCACCTTCATTGACAGCCCGAGCACCTCTTACCTCAGAGAAGAGGTAGTTGCGAGGTTTAAGAATTTGACTGGGCTGCAGGAGTTCGTCCTTGATAAAGACGCGGCCAAGCTACCCGTTTATGTCACTGATGAGTCGTTCTATGAAGTGGTTGCACGGGAGGCGCGTTCAGAGGGACAGTCTCGTTTTTTCATACCTCCTCAGGGTTCTCACCGAAGAAGATGCAAGAGTAACGTGGCCCTAGATGTAAAGCCTTTGCGAATGGTTCCACATGAAGGCTCGCCCTCCTCGACGGCGGCATGGTTCTCTGGAGTACGCGACACCTACTTCAAGGCTCAAATTGACCCTAAGGTGGTGTTTTGTCCACTCAGTATGACAGAGATGAAACATCGAGGTGCGGCGGTTGCCTGCAGTGCTGGAGTCGGAATGGTTGGGAATGCAGACGTGGGGCTTACAGGAGCCATCACAGGGCATGTGAACCTTGCGGAGTCCAATGACTGTTACCTGTTCCAGGTGTCACTTCCTGGGGTCAGAAGAGATCAGAGTAAGTTCCTGATGGCCTAAAAACCTTGATATTATAAGTCAAGAAGCTAACTGCCAAGTTTTGAGTGTTATCTGTTTTGCATATTCTCATTTACATCATGATGTTAAGGTAATAATGGATTTCTCTAAAACTTCCTTTTGGATGCTGCAGCATTTAGTTGTGAACTCGACATGAGTGGCGAGGTCCTGATTGGAGGAGATACTGCAACAGGTGGGCATGTGGTTGAGAGCTGGACAGGAAGCCTCAGTCCACCCGGACACTTCTCTCTGTGTTTTCAGCTGCCCGGTTGCGTTGATCCCATACGTTCCAACTGTAACTTTGGGTCAGATGGGATATTTGAAGGAGTTGTGAAGAAGCGGATAACCGATGACACTCAGGCCGCCCGGACTCCATAAATAAAATGTCTAGATGTGATATTTCACAGCTGAGCATATGCTACATGCACTCCGGAAGTATCTAATAGTATGGAAGAAAGCCACCAGTTCACATTCTCTGTGGGCTAAGTGCAGGACTCGTGAAAGGGCTAGCGGGGACACTCCCAGCAGGCACATTGAGACTGAAATTGTCTCCATATCTTTTGACATCGCTTATGTATAAACAAAGAATGCGGTCCAGAGCAGAGCAGGAGGCCTTTGTCCACCCAGATACTGCAACCTCTATTTTCAGCTGCCCGGCTGCGTTGATCCCATGAGTTCCGTGTGCAACGTTGGCTTGGATGGGAAATTCGAAGGAGTGGTGAAGAAGTGGATAGCCGATGACTCTCAGGCAGCTTAGACTTAGTAAAAGAAAAAAAATGTCGCAATTGGCGAAACTCGAATAGACACAAATCCTGTCATATGTTTTTTCTTCATAATGGGATATAATTTCTCCTAGTGGCGTCTTTCTTAATTTCCATCATGAACTACATTTGACTCCAACATTTGACTCCAAATTAAGATATGAATCATAGTATGAAAGGAGCTGATTCAACTTTTATCTCAGTATATGCTCGGAACAAACAGATCTATCCAATATGTACGATGGAAAATGATTGTGCATCATTCAGTGGTATCTCCCCAGAGTTGAGCAATGCAACCTTTCACCATCGTATCAGGAGATAATGGAGCCATCAGGAAATTTAAACGCAGCAGTTACTGGAAGCTCCTTCTTGTTTCCTAAACTCGATATGTTGCCATTTGATTGAAATGCTGTTTTAATAGGATCGGATTTATTCCGTTAGTTGTTTTCGCATTCAAAGGAAATTCTTGCAGGTATATAACAGGTATATTGACTACTGAACGGCATTGGATTCATACCGTTTACGATTTGTCGTGGATTGGACTCATCCATCCTTTTATTTGACTTTGAACGCATTGAGGTTCTGAAAAGAACTCAAATCACAGATAGCAGAACGGCGACAAAGTCATCATCAGCCTCATAATTTGTTGATTGCCTGAAGAGTGAGCTGCAAAGTTTTCAGTTCTCCATATCCAAATGAAACAAGACGTAGATCAGAAAAAGAAATCCCATAGTGTTGCACCATAAACTTTAACTAAAGGGATATGGTACTAAAAGGGCGGAAGGCTAATTTCTTAAGCCGACTGACAACCTAAAATTTTAGGTGTTAGGGGGAAGTCGATTTATCACCAACAAGTCAACTGGTCTATCAAAAATCCAGAATTGCGTGGTTGGGAAGACAAGGCGCTACGGGTATTATTGTAAAGACCCAGGCGGCTACCACTATGTAATATTGTCCTCTTTGGGCCCATTGACTCTCACGGCTTTAAAACGCGTTACACATAGTAGAGTATTAGCATTGCCCGTATACTGCCAATGCATTGCACTGCCACTATGTAATATTGTCCGCTTTGGGCCTGCTGGCCCTCCCGGCTTTGTAACGCGTTACACAGAGTAGAGAACCCCAAGCCTTATAAACTAAGGGTACGGGACAGAAGACATGCGCTTAGTCTCGCCTATGTACTGACAAGCCTTTGCAAGTAGTCAAGAGAAGCATTTACGTCCTTGGCTGCGACAGAGCCAGGCTACAGCAGATTTCACTCACCTTGAGTTGACGCACCGAAGGCTGAACCTTCTCCATGCACACCCGAGCTTATTGTCTTGATTGATCTCTGTAATAAAAAGAGGTCCTTGACTCAGAAGCGTGAATCACTCAAACGTCCTCCTCTCAAAGATTTATTGCTAAATAACAGAGTTACTAAACAATAAGGAAATAAGCATTTGAGTTAGAGCAAGAACCTCGCTAGACTCAACTAATTATTGGAGATTCTATCTGCCGTTGAGTTCAAAACCGGACATTCCATGCTCTCAGTTGAGATCAAACCAATCATATATTGACAAAACAACAACCATCCAGAGTTCCACGTTGAAACTACTCTCAGGCCCTCAAAGATCGGCCTTCCGGCTTCAGAGCTGAACTGCTGTTTTGCAGATTAAAGAGAAGATTCAATTTTCGGGTTCAGCAGCATTCATTGATTCAACCATTCTGCAACCAGCACAGAGGCCACATCAGGTGAGGAATAGGTCATAGCAATAAAAACGTAAGTTATGCAGAAACATGAATCGCAACAGCATCCTGAAATTCATGAAATTGACAAAACAAAAGTAAAAGCAAGCGATCCTCAGATAGCACTTATCCTACGACTGAAAGAACAGGAAATCGTTCTCTAACAACAATTTTAGCTATTTTGCGTGATTTTCTAATTGAGTTATGAAATATTTGTGATGTTCTGAAGTGCAAATGTCAAAACTGCAATGGTGACATGCTAGAACTACCACATACAGCATAAGAGCAGAGATAACAGCTTTCTTTCCTCTTATTTGCAGGCTGAGACGTGCTTCAGACCAGGTCGCTCAGAAGAGAAGCCCCAAGTGTCGGCAATGCGGAGAGTAGTATTGGCAAGGTATGCCTGATTTGGCTCAATATCCACTGGTTAAGAACCTAACTGTTAATTTTCCTCTGAGCTCCACGATTCGACGAAAACATAGTGAGGAACATCCATCCTTATAGCAGCTTACGGGAGACTTCTGTAATCATCGAAGTTAACGCATTTGATTGGCTGATATCTTCTTTGATATACTTTGCCAGATTTAGCTCAATCCCGACAGGTTAAGAACCTAATTGTTAAGTTTCTTCTGAGCTCTATGATTCGATGAAAACATAGCGTGAAACATCCATTTTTGTAGTAGCTTATGGGAGACGTCTGTAATCGTCGAATTTAACGCACTTGATTCGCTGATATCTGCTATGATATGGTCAGTAAGCGTCTGTTATCATCGAAGTTAACTCGTTTGATTTGCTGATATCCGCTTTGAATGGTCATCCGCGCGCTAGAGCCGGGCTGTGGTAACCGAAAGACCAACCACAGAACACAACCGGGTTAAAATTCTAGCGCAATCTGTTTCTCTGGCAAAGGCAGCAAGTATCCCGGTTCTTAAAGAGCAACTTGTAGCTCATTCATGCAATGGATACGAAAGTAAGAAAAAGATAGAAACGACATTAACAAAGTTAATTATTGAAACAGCCTCGACAAGTGCAGGATCAACTCGTTTCATCGCGTGACGACACATTTGACTTTCATCATTGTTTAGAAGCATAGCATGTATATTATAGTTAGCAATTCAAGATAACAAATTCACAATTGTTCGATGTTTCATTTTCGTTAGGACATATTTCATTTTCAATGGTTACAAACTTATCAAGTAAAGATGAAGTCAAAACTTACATCATGTGATTTTGCTGATCAGAGTTATAACTTGTTGGGTTACTATATTGAAGTTTTCTTAATAATATATTTCCTTCGCAATCCGATACAGTATCTTATGTTGTTGGTCTTTCTTATGTCCACGAGTGTTTTCTTCTTTCGGCGATATTCAATTGGTAAATTAAATCATGTATCTTGCTCAATAGTATATGAGCCGAGCTATTTCCAATCTCATTTTGGCTAAAACACTCCTCTTTTCAATCAATAGACCGAAATGCCCTTATCTCCCTTCATGTTATTATTATTTTTTCTTTTTTCTTATCAACCTAAAGAACATAACAATCTTTATTTCTATTTTCACTTTTAAATATCAAATTCACAATATAAATGTCATTCCATAATGCATAATGTCATCACTTTTCCTAGAGAAGTTATTCTTAATTTATGATATCATGTTTTTAATTAGAAAAGCTATATAAAATGTTATAAATTTCTAGTTATAATGCCTTATGAACACAAATTAGCTGATCTTTACCCAAAAAAAAAAAGCAAATTAGCTGTTTATTTTTTTATGAAATAGTTTGAGGGAAACTTTATTTCAAAGTTGAAATTTAAAATCCAATATAATTATCAAGTGGATTTTGATCTTGTGGGTAATTTTCAAATAGACTTGTAGGTTTCTAAAGTTACAAATTGTTTATTGGTGCTTTTTTTTTTAAGCTTTTCACATTTTAATATGAATTACAAGATGAGGTTGAAAATTTGTTACATATCATGCACTTTCAAACTCGCGTAAGATTTTTTAGGGGAGCGTTTTAAGCATACTTTAAATTTTGTCTCACTTGCTATGAGATTGGATTTACAATCAATATTAATTCCTTATCAAGAATTTTATTTTTTGGTCAGATATATATCAAGAGTTGATTAGCACGAAATTTCATGTTTTTTTTCCATTATGTATTTATCCTTTGTTAATACATTTCTTGCTTTTAACAAATTAATCTTTTCCATTTTATGATCAATTTTACTTTTCCGTTTTTATCAAGATCAACTAAAAATAAAGGTAGATTTGTGAATTAGCCTGATAAAAAAACAAACATTTAACTGAAGAAAGAGGAGGTATTTTAGTAAGTTAACTACAAAAAAAGAGTTAACTTACTAAATTAACTTACTAGAAAAAAAGATTTCAACCAAAAAAAAAATAGCAAAAAAGAGTGTTTTAGCCAAAATGGGAGGGAAATAGCGCCCGCCCAAATGAATATGGCCAAGAAAAGTTAGTAACTTGAATCTTTCCTCTAAGGAAAGTTAATAACTTGAATCTCGCCTGCTGAGGTTTTTTTCCTCGTGAAAGATGAAAATACATGTTTGCGAAAGGAAGAAGATAGATTGAAGAATATCTTGCATATTATCTTTAGCGGTTAAAGATAACAAAATCACAATTATTCGACATTTAATTCATTAGATCAATGAAATAACGCTTTCCATAAATTAAAGATGAAGTCAAAGGTACTAAACATTTCAATTTTACCAATTTAGTCTTAGATACATGAAATTTCAATGTAGTCTTTTCGATCAAAATTTGCCGAAACCACTGACATGGTCTAGTCATAGGCTCATAGCCGCTTTCTTTCACACTTGAGGGTCCATAGGAGTCTGCTTTGAAGACTGCCACTTTTAAAATCAAATCTTGTGGGTCAAAAAGCCTCTTGAAAGATGGCACTAAGCAAAGGAAAGAGACTCCTGTTTCAAAGATTTGGACAACATCCTAAAGTCATGCAGATTCGGTCCTTTCAACCCAGTATGCCCATTCGGAAGCAGAGTAAGGAAACTATTGATGCGGCCAAAGATAATTGAGGAGGAGGAAGAAACCTCGTTGTGAAGAAGAGGGTCCTTTGAAGCCCTAATTTGTTTTTGTTTTCTAAAGTATATGCTGACTCATCATTTTAGTAATCCAACTCAGCTACCACGTCATCAATTAACGCTTCGCTTCATCACTGAGCGCTCCATGCCATCACTTAACGGTTTGAACAAATGGAAGGATTAGATTGAACATTTATCAATAGTTCAAGGATTATTTGTGTTAAAGTTGAAAGTCCAAGGACGAGATTGCAAATTGAGTCAAAGCTCAGAATCATTCATTGTCATTTTCCCTTATTTCTTAATCTCTTTGTCTAAACAAGTCATTGGTTGACCTTTTGTTTGTTAAGGGGTAAAATGCAATTTAACTAGAGAATATGACGACAAATTAAAGGAACATGTCATTGGTTTCAATGGACCACCCGAAAACCGGACCACCAGTTTCAAGACCAAGTGGTCCAGTTCCCGAATCCTGGGTGGGAACCGTCCGTCCATAGTCTCCGTTGAAGAAGAAAGAATTGAAAGCGGTTGGGTTTTAGGAGACATGGGCTGGGCCCACATATTACGAGCAGTGTTGTCGAGTTTTGTAACAGTGACGAGGCAAGGGGTTCGCCTCCTGACCCCTCCCCACTTTTTCATTTTATCGTATTTATTCGGACTCAGAAACGAGTGACAATTTCACCATATGAAGTACATTATATTTCGACCAAAAAAAAAAGTACATTATATCATTTTGACAAAACAAAGTACATTATATTAAGATTCAAGTACAAGGCAAGCAAGTTAAAGATCTTAACTGCGCATAAATATTCAAGAACTCAATTGCATATTTGACGTGAGTTTAAGAACGGAAAGCTATTTCACTAGATTGATAGTTTGACCCAAATAGTGAATTACATTTCATTAATGGTTGATCTCCAGTTTTCTGGATTTTGGACAGGAATTAAATTGATGTGACAAAGAAGATGAACAACAAATTTAAATTTAAAGGACTGTAAATGACAGTAATATGAAAGATATTAATAATGATAAACTGAAAATGTGCATAGAAAATTTGTTCTTGATGATCGTAGATACAACCGTAATTACATACCGCCATATATGTAATCCGTAATTGTAGTTGTAATCGCCCATTAGCTATTATTATGCTAAGTACATGTTGTTGGAACTTTGATTTCAAAGTCCCATATGAAGTTGCATGAGAAATGAAGAGTTGTTTCGGTTTGTAATAGAAATGAAGAGTTGTTTCGATTCGTCTCGTCGAATCTTTTCGATGAAACCGTGCGACTTCGTGACGTTTCGTCGAATCCTTTCGACGAAATCATGCCTTTTCGTTGACAAACCTTTTCGACGAAGTTATATGTCTTCGTAACTCTTCGTTTCACTCTCTATAAATAGAACATTAACCATCGCATTAGAAACCAGTATCAGACACGAGCATTATATACAATTGTTATGTTCGTCATTCATTCATCATGTCATCATTTTGTGCGATTATTCCGCGAAGTTGTGTTCGAAGGTTTCCTTTGAAACAAGTACCGATTTCGAGGAAAGGCGATCCGTTCTATACTGGAAGGCAATTGTTCAAGAACCTTGGGTACCGGTTGAGAGGACAAATTTATCTTAAGGACACAACGTTATTTTGTTAGGCTCGGATCATTCATCTACATTCAGATTACTTATTTAGGTTTGTCTATTAACCTATTTTTCATATACGAACTACAAGTTGTGTTTATATGCGACAACAATTTTAATATATGAACCATCACCCTCTTAGTGGACTACACATGTGTAACTACATTTCCAAGATTCTAAGGGGGTGCATGGTAACACTTCTGGAAGAGAATTTCTCTTCCAGAAGTCATTCTGGAGAAGAAATTCATTTGGTAAAGACACTTTAGAAGTACTTCTGAAGCTGAAAGCCGTTTGGTAAAAATATTGAAAATTTCTACTTCTGGAAGAGATTTCTACTTCTGGTTGGATTTTTTGCCAACTTTGAGAAGCTAAAAATTGTAGCTTCTCAAAAAGAAATCACTTCTTCAACTACAACGGTCTTCATCGACCAATGCCTATCGTCGCCGCCGGTCGCCGCCGCCCACCACCACCGCCCGGTCGCCGGCCGCCGCCGCCCGGCCGCCACCGCCGGTCGCCCGCCGCCGGCCACCGGTCGACGTGCCGCCGGTCGCCCGCCGCCGCCATCGGTTGCCGGTCGCCGCCGACGCCACCGCCGCCAGTCGCCGCCGCCGGTTGCCGGTTGCGGGACGCCGCGCCGCCGGTCGCCGCCGCCGGTTGCCGGACGCCGCGCCGCCGGTCGCAGCCGCCGCCGTCGGTCGCCGCCGGCCACCGCCGCCGCCGTCGGTCGCCGCCGGCCACCGCCGCCGCCGTCGCCAGTCACCGCCGCTGCCGCCGGTCGCCGCCGCCACCGTCGGTCGCCCGTGGCTGCCACCGCCGATCGCCCTTTGCCACCGCCGCCGGTCGCCGCGGCCGCCGCCGCCGCCCGCCGACCGTCGCCGCCGGCCTGCCGCCACCCACAGCCGGCCGCCGCCGCCGCCCGTCACCGACTGCCGGCGGCCAACTCCGTCGGAAATTTTGTTAATAATGTTTCAGAAGTAGAAATCAACTTCTGATGGAAAAGTTGAAAAATCAACTTCTACTTCTGATTGAGAAGTTGAAAAATCAACTTCAGCTTCAGAAATGATTTCTAAAGCAGAAGTGTTGCCATGCGCACCCTAAGCTTCTTATTTGCATACCGTCCTCATCCACAGCCGGTTTTCACCGCTACTGAACCGTCAATTGATATGTTTGAGTTCAATCAAGATCGTATTTGACCGAAAAAAACAAAATCGATATCATAATCTTTGTGTTCTCATCGCTATCCAACACTTAGCTTTTTTTTTTTATTTATCAGAATCAAACTTTTCATGATTTGTTTTTTCAATATTTGGTTTTATTCTTAATTTAATTTTTGCTATACCCTCTATAGTTATTTATCTATTTTGGTCATTACAGGGTACGTTGATGGGCACAGCAAATTTGCACCCCTACCATACCTTAAACGGTTTTGCATGCTCCTTTTTATCTTTCCCTGGACAGCGATTGATTTAACCCATTCAACGTAGTATAACATAGCATGTTTGGAGAAATTGAATTTAAGCAATTCATTACCAACAAGTGGTTGGTCTAGTGGTAGCAGACTAGATCCCAGGCGGACTTTACCTGCCAAAGGCAGGGGTTCGAATCCTGGAGCAACCCTTGTTGGGAGGGGAGAAACCTTTACTGCTCTAATCCTCAAGTCCGGATTAGTCGGGGCTTCGACTCCTGATACCGGGCGGGTTACACCCATTTGACCAAAAAAAAAATTGATTTGCCCAAAATAGAAAGAAATACCTGATTCTGCTCACTAGATTGGGCTTATTTCCTATGAAATTAAGTACATTCTGGATTTTGTGGATTTTGTTGATACGATTGACCGAATCTAACCTCATTTGGACCTAATAGTAATATTCAATAACTAATGACAAAACGGGTAGCTTCCATATTTTAGCCAGCAAGTGGAGATGAGGACCATTACATTAGTAGGTAAGTAAAAAAGGATTGTGTCCGTGTGAATTACTTTCTTTTCTTGGATTAATGGAAATTTCGTCCTGACGAAGAAGGTAAATAAAATCCAAACCAAAAATGTATAAATCTAGAAAGCTATTGAATAGCAAGACTACACGCTAATAGAGGCAAGCCAGCACTATATAAGCTCGATCTCTGCCAGCACTTTGGACACACCCGACTCTTTCACTCACAATCTAGTGTCTATACGCCACTTTACCCTCTTGTTGGTCCTCCCGCACCTCTGTTGTTTGGAATTTCAGCAATGGAGGAGTCGTCTTGCGAGTGCAAAGTTCCAGCAGCAATTCTGGCAATTGGCACAGCCAACCCTTCAAACTGTATCAATCAGGAAGACTATCCCGACTTCTTGTTTCGCGTCACCAGCACCCAGCATTTGACCAATGTGAAGGAGAAGTTCGTCCGCATCTGTAAGCCACCATGCTTGTTTTGGATCATCCGCAAAACCAACTTTTTCCTTGCACCCGCTGTTGCATTCTGCTTTTCAATTGCATAACAATTACATGTGGCATCCAAATTAATTATGAGTTAAACATCACGTTGCAGGGAAAGCATATCATTTTATTGACTAATCATTACATGCTATTTCTTAAGTAGACAATCTTGCGCGCACTACTTCCAAGTATGGTACGAACATTTTGTGCTATGCTGAAACACTTTTGTGTCCCTTTTCCATGTGACTTCAACTTTTACAAAGACCATTCATAAAATTTGTATTGTCATGATTCTAGAAGTTAGTCAATGTTCATCACGGAGCCGCTGCCCTCTACTGTCACCTTTATCATTGTTCACTTATCAGCTTTGTCGTTTGGACCCTTTTCATATAATTTGAAATTTAAATTGCCGGGGAATATATAAATTCTAGCATGTTTTTCAAAGATGCTGATGGAAATGTTTGCCTATTAGAAGTCATTCTGTCATATTGATATGGTTTTCTGATGATGCTTATTTAAAGGTGAGAAATCTGCGATAAAGAAGCGATATTTTCACTTGAACGAAGAAATTCTCAAGCAAAATCCAGCTTTATGCTCTAATGGCGCCGAATCACTAAACCCACGTCAAGATTTCACGATCGATATGATCCCGAAGCTCGGCATGGAAGCCGCCACGAAGGCCATCAAAGAATGGGGCCAACCGAACTTGATGATCACCCATCTTGTCTTCTGTTCCTCTTCCGGCATGGACATGCCGGGCGCAGACCTAAAACTCCTTAAAATCCTCGGCCTCCGACCTTCAGTCAACCGGGTCATGCTCTACAGCCTCGGCTGCTACGCCGGAGGAACCATCCTCCGAATAGCGAAGGACATTGCTGAGAACAACCTTGGGGCTCGGGTGCTCGTCGTTTGTGCTGAGACTACCATCTTCACGTTTCGAGCTCCCTCTGAGGATGAGCCGGTGTACTTATTAAGCAACGCGATCTTCGCTGATGGTGCGGCAGCTATGATCGTTGGCGCTGCTTCGCCGCACGCGACCACAGAAAGGCCAATCTTCCAAATCCTCTCCGCCTCGCAGTCGGTGGTGCCGGGCTCCGACGGTATGATTGAAGGCCATTATCGTTTCGGTGCCACCATGCAGGTATCGGAGAAGGTGCCAGAACTGATTTCCGCCAATCTGGAGGGGAATTTGATTGAAGCTTTCGGCTCGATCAAGGTCGTGGATTGGAACTCCATTTTCTGGGCCGTGCATCCCGGAGGGAGGAAGATTCTTGACTACATAGAAGCAAAATTGGGATTGGAGAAAGAGAGACTAAGAGCTTCAAGGCACGTGCTGGAAGAGTTCGGGAACATGTTCAGCGTGAGTGTTATTTTTATCCTGGATGAGATTAGGAAAAAGTCGATCGAAGAAGGGAAGGCCACGACGGGGGAGGGTATGAAGCTGGGGGTGCTATTAGGGTTCGGCGCTGGTCTCACCATCGAGACCGTCGTCTTGCGGAGCATGCCCATCGTTGACGGGTGAAACTGAGAGGAGCCTAAGCCTGTGAGAGCAATCGTGTAGCAATTGTGTGTTCTTGATCTTTACTTAAGGTGCCGCTATGGTAATAATGATGTTGGCTGGGTCACTCCTATATGAAGGAAGCCCAATGAAGTGCAAGCCCATGGCTTGAGCCCGTATGTTGATACATACGGAGAAATAGGGTTTCTCACTATTAGTTATGCAGTAGCCACCAAAAAGACGTTCTTTTTCGGACGTAGTAGCAAGAGAGAAAGAGTGAAGAAAATCTGAAAGAGGGTGCCGTCCGGTTTTCTTCAAGCTTACATCAGAGGTCGATTCTTGGTTCGATTGCTCGCGACGCATTGTTCTCGGATCTGATTGGTTTGATCTTCATCTGGATCTTCTTTCATTGGATTTTTCGTGGGTAGAACTAAACCCACGTTTTGGTGAGATTTATCCTTGATCTCTTGCGATTTCACGTGTATTGCCAAGAATGGTGTTCTTGATGTATTTGCTGCTATGTACCTCTAGTATTAACTAGAGAAGAACATTGTCTATCCAATTCGTTGATAGTGAAGTTTTTGGGTGGACTACGGTCCCGTGGTTTTTTATCTCCTCACATCGGGGAGATTTTACACGTTAAAAATTCTCGTGTTCGTGGGTGCTTGGTGTTTATATATTCTATAAGATATATCGCTTTATTATATCGTTTCCTATTAGGTTTGCACAAGAGATGAGATTTTTTTTATTCCGTTGCGCTAATCCGATATTGTTCGGATTCATTGATCTCCCAACAAAGTGGTATCAGAGCATTGGTTCTTGCTGGATTTTTTTTTGTGTGCCTTGTGTTAAACGATGGAAACGAATACGAGTAGAATGGTTACATTGAATGGTTCAAATTATCATATCTGGAAAGGAAAAATGGAAGACCTTTTATATGTGAAGGATTATCATTTGCCCGTGTTTGCTGATGAGAAACCAGAGAACAAATCTGATGCTGAATGGTCTATATGCCATCGTCAAGTGTGTGGTTATATTAGACAGTGGATGGATGATAATGTTTTGAACCATATCATTGAAGAAACACATGCACGCAGTTTGTGGAATAGGCTCGACCAATTATATGCTCGAAAGACTGGAAATAACAAGTTATTTCTGATTAAACAGATGATGGCTTTGAGATATCATGATGGTACTCCTTTGACTGACCATTTAAATTATTTTCAAGGAATTATAAATCAGTTGGCTGCGATGGGAATCACGTTTGATGATGAGATACAAGCATTATGATTGCTTGGTACTTTACCAGACTCATGGGAAACGTTTCGAACTTCTTTGTCTAATTCAACCCCGGATGGTAAGATTACCAAGGATTTAGTCAAGAGTAGTGTTCTGAATGAAGAGATGCGAAGGAAGACACAAGGATCCTCTTCACACTCCGATGCCTTGGTTGTTGAAAAAAGGGGAAGAAGTGAGACTCGAGGTTCATGGAACAGGGATAAGAGTCGAGGTAAAAGTAGAGACAAATCTAATAAATTTGCAAATATTGAATGTCATTATTGCCATCAGAAGGGACATATCCAGAGGTATTGCCGTCAGTTGAAAAAAGAGAAACAGAAATAGCAAAGTAAAGAGACGAAAAGTGATAATAATAGCGATGACAATCGCGTTGCTGCACTTTCTGAAGACTTTCTTATTGTTTTTTATGGTGTTGCAGTGAATCTTGTATGTCATGAGACAAGTTGGGTAATTGATAGTGGTGCATCTATTCATGCTACATCTCGTAGGGATTTCTTTACATCTTACAGGGCAGGTGACTTTGGATCTGTGAAGATGGGAAATAATGGGCTGGCAGAAGTTGTAGGCATTGGTGATGTGTGCCTAGAAACCAGCAATGGCACGAGGTTAGTATTGAATAATGTTAAGCATATACCTGATATTCGATTGAATTTGATTTCCACAGGTAAGCTGGATGATGAGGGGTATTGCAACATCTTTAGTGATGGTCGATGGAAGCTCACTAAAGGTTCTATGGTTGTGGCTAGAGGAAACAAATTTTCTTTGTTGTACATTATGCATGCAAAATTATCCACAGAAAAAATTAATGCAGTAGACAACGAAGAGACAGTTGAGTTATGGCACAAGAGGCTCAGTCACATCAGTGAGAAGGGCTTGTCAATATTATCTAAGAAGAAGCTCCTTTCAGGAATGAAAAATTCAATGCTGAAGAAATGTGATCACTATTTAGCAGGAAAACAGAATAGAGTTGCATTCAAAAGCTCCCCTCCTTCGAGAAAGTCAGGTATACTTGATTTAGTGCATTCTGATGTTTGTGGTCCTATGAAGACAAAATCTCTTGGTGGCTCTCTTTATTTTGTTACTTTCATAGATGATTATTGAAGAAAGCTTTGGGTTTATACTTTGAAATCTAAAGACCAAGTGTTAGATGCTTTTAAGCAGTTTCAGGCTTCAGTTGAGAGACAGACTGGAAAGAAATTGAAATGCATCAGAACTGATAATGGGGGAGAGTATATTGGTCCTTTTGATGAATATTGCAAACAACAGGGTATTCGACACCAAAGGACACCTCCCAAGACACCTCAGTTAAATGGTTTAGCTGAGAGAATGAATAGGACACTGATTGAACGGGTAAGATGTTTGCTTTCACAGTCAAAGCTACCGAGATCCTTTTGGGGTGAAGCTTTAAGTACAGTTGCACATGTATTAAATCTTACTCCATGTGTCCCTTTAGAGTTTGATGTTCCTGATAGAGTTTGGACAGGAAAAGATGTTTCTTATGACTATTTGCGTGTCTTTGGCTGCAAGGCATTTGTGCATATTCCTAAAGATGAGAGATCTAAACTTGATGTGAAAACACGACAATGCATATTCATTGGCTATGGACAGGATATGTTTGGCTACAAGTTCTATGATCCAGTTGAGAAGAAAGTTATAAGAAGCAGAGATGTTATGTTTATGGAAGATCAAACTATAGAGGATATTGAGAAATCAGAGATTATTTCAACGCCACTGGTTAGTGATGATTTGATTGACTTGGATCCAGCTTCTCACATATATGTTCCTACACAGGTTGAGGAGGACCAGCTAGAAATAAATGTTCCAGATAATGCACATGTCCCGGAACATGTTGAGACAGATGATGTTGTTCCTGAACTAGAAGCTCCATTAGAAGGAGCAGCTCCATTAGATGCTCCATCAGATGTTCTAGTCCGGAGATCTATTAGAGACCGACGACCTTCCACCAAATATTCTGTAGATGAGTATATATTATTGACTGATGCAGGTGAACCAGAGTGTTATGCAGAAGCAATAGAAGATGAGTGCAAAAGCAAATGGCTCGATGCCATGCAGGATGAAATGCAGTCACTTTACGATAATCATACTTATGAGCTGGTGAAGTTGCCTAAAGGCAAAAGAGCTTTGAAGAACAAGTGGGTATACAGGTTGAAACAAGATGAACATACTTTACAACCACGGTACAAAGCTAGATTGATTGTTAAGGGATTCGGTCAGAGAAAGGGTATTGACTTTGATGATATATTTTCTCCAGTGGTAAAAATGTCTTCTATCCGTGTGGTTTTAGGCTTGGCAGCTAGTCTAGACTAGGAAATTGAACAGATGGATGTCAAAACAGCCTTCCTTCATGGTAACTTGGAGGAAGAGATATACATGGAACAGCCAGAAGGTTTCAAAGTGAAAGGAAAAGAAGACTATGTGTGTAAGCTAAAAAGGAGTCTCTACGGCCTTAAGCAAGCTTCGAGACAATGGTACAAAAGGTTTACGTCAGTTATGATTGAGCAGGGCTATAAGAAGACTTCCTCAGATAACTGTGTGTTTGTCCAAAAATTTTCTGATGATGACTTTATTATTCTCTTGCTTTACGTTGATGATATGTTGATTATTGGCAGAAATGCTTCACGAATTGAGTTGTTGAAGAAACAGTTGAGCAAGTCTTTTGCCATGAAAGACTTGGGCCCGGCGAAGCAGATTCTTGGTATTAGAATTATTCGGGACAGAAATTCTAAGAACTTATTCTTGTCACAAGAGAAGTATATCGAGAAAGTTCTTCAGAAATTTCACATGGACAAGGCTAAAGTGGTTAGTGCTCCTCTTGCTTCCCACTTTAAGTTGAGTACAAAGCAAAGTCCTACGACTGATAAAGGGAAGAAAGACATGGAAATTGTTCCATATGCATCAGCTGTAGGAAGCTTAATGTATGCAATAGTATGTACACGACCAGACTTGGCGCATGCAGTTGGCGTTGTTAGTCGCTATTTGTCAAATCCGGGAAGAGAACATTGGAATGCGATAAAGTGGATCATGAGGTATCTTCGGGGAACTTCAAGTTTGAAACTCAGTTTCGGGACCAGAAAACTAGAGTTAGTTGGATACACAAATTCTGATTTGGCCAGAGATATTAATACACGTAAATCTACTTCTGGTTATTTGATTTCTTTTACCAGTGGGGCTGTGTCATGGAAGTCAAGGTTACAAAAGTGTGTTACACTTTCTACAACCGAAGCAGAATTTATTGCAACGACCGAAGCTAGTAAAGAGTTGCTGTGGCTGAAAAAATTCTTAGAAGAACTTGGGTTCAAGCAAAAAAGGTATGTGTTATTTTGTGATAACCAAAGTGCGATTCATCTTGGTAAGAACTCAACTTTTCATTCTAGATCGAAACATATTGATGTTAGATATCACTGGATAAAAGATGTTCTAGATGAGAAGTTGTTGGAACTTGAAAAAATCCATACGGACCATAATGGTTCCGATATGATGACAAAGACTCTACCATGGAACAAGCTTAAATATTGCCGATCGATGGCGGGGATGGTGAATCCCTCCACATCGTCGTGGGGGGGAGATTTGTTGGCTGGGTCACTCCTATATGGAGGAAGCCCAATGAAGTGCAAGCCCATGGCTTGAGCCCGTATGTTGATACATATGGAGAGATAGGGTTTCTCACTATTAGTTATGCAGTAGCCACCAAAAAGACGTTCTTTTTCGGACGTAGTAGCAAGAGAGAAAGAGTGAAGAAAATCTGAAAGAGGGTGCCGTCCGGTTTTCTTCAAGCTTACATCAGAGGTCGATTCGTGGTCCGATTGCTCGCGACGCATTGTTCTCGGATCTGATTGGTTTGATCTTCATCTGGATCTTCTTTCATTGGATTTTTCGCGGGTAGAACTAAACCCACGTTTTGATGAGATTTATCCTTGATCTCTTGCGATTTCACGTGTATTGCCAAGAATGGTGTTCTTGATGTATTTGCTGCTATGTACCTCTAGTATTAACTAGAGAAGAACGTTGTCTACCCAATTCGTTGATAGTGAAGTTTTTGGGTGGACTACGGTCCCGTGGTTTTTTATCTCCTCACATGGGGGAGATTTTCCACGTTAAAAATTCTCGTGTTCGTGGGTGCTTGGTGCTTATATATTCCATCAGATATATCGCTATATTATATCGTTTCCTATTAGGTTTGCACAAGAGAGGAGATTTGTTTTATTCCGTTGCGCTAATCCGATATTGTTCGGATTCATTGATCTCCCAACAAATGATACTAAGAGTGATGGATTGTGTGGATGTTTTCTTAAATATGACTCATTTGCACCTGATGACATCATGTTTTCAGACAGGCGCTTAAAAGTTGAAACTACCTAGTTTAGGGATACCACAGTGGCAAAGAGCCCTATTAATAGATTAAGGCATTCAAATAGCTAGGGTTTCAAATACAGCTTACTATACTATTAATTCTAGAGGACGACCTAGATAATCTCATCAAATGGGGAGGCCCGAATCTTTAATTCCACTTACTTGATATTTATCAATGCATAATTTCCTTTTTGTATAACAGCCTAGGTCTATAGTTTCGTCATAGTATTAGAGCTAAATGGAACTCAATGATAATCCTATCATGATTGAAGAGTTAAAGCTTCTGGAATTTGGAGGTCACGTGCTTTGCTTCCTTCGTGAGGACATAGTTAAGGGCGCGCATGACATTAGAATTTATGCTTCAAAAGTGCTTTTGGAGCAGAAATTTATTTGGTTACGCAACTTCATTTTCCGACTTCTAAAATAGAAAAATCAATTTCTGCTCTAAGTTAAAGGAGGGGCAGACCATTTTTATCAGAACTGATTGATTCTTGATTCCTATCTTATGATTTGACAAGAAATCTACGGCTTCATTTGTTTTGCAGAAAACAACTTTCTCGAAAATATTTTTCGGATTTCTTGGTGTTCGGTTCACAGAATGTAAGCTAATTAAGGAAAATATTTCTACCAATGAAAAGACACCTTCAAAAATGAGGAAATGATTTCCTGTTTTTGAAGAGAGGAAATCATTTCCCCTCCTCTTTCTTACACCCAAACCAAGAACGCTCTCCTCCGTGCACTCCTTTAATTATTATTTTTCTTTTTATCTAATATTTTCTTTTTTAAGTAATTTTTAAATTTTAAATTTTCTTTTCTTTTTTCTTCGACTAGCAACCGACCATAGGAGAGCGATGAGCTCGCCACTAGCCGATGTGGGTAAGAAGGACTAATAAATAAAAAGAAATGAAAATAGTAAATAAAAATAAAAATTTAATTCCTTTAAAAAAGAACAAAAATTAAATAAAAAAATTAAATGGAGTGCACGGAGGAATAATTGAGACAGAGGATCAATGTGATAGCATTGCAATTATTATAATTAACTATATATTACATCTTATTCCCTCATAACCTTAATAGTAATTAGATTAATTTAGTACTTAATGTCAACTAGATGTGTCAAAATGGATTGACAATTCATGTTTTTAACCCATACTCAATGACATGGTTCAAATATGGGTTAGTAAAATTTTAAGAAATGGGTTGATAATGGATTTGAGTTGAAAGTCTAATTATAAGTGGGTTGTAAATGGTTTTATCTTTAAATGCATTTAGCTTATCAAAGTTATTAATTGAGACAACCATTCATGAGAAGTCAAACTCTTGAACATTTTTTTATGATTTTTATTTTCTTCTTTCTTCTTTCTGTTAGAAAGTCCAACCCAAAAGCTTAAGCTATTAGGTGGAGGGAGACTACATGAATATAAAGAGCATACAACACTCATCCACAAGCAATGTGGGACAACAACAACAACTTCAAGTTGGAATATATAAATATTAAACTACGCCTTTGTGGTCCCACAAAATCTTTACATCTTTTTCTTTTTTTCACAACATAGTCCGGCAAGACCAGGCATGGGCAGCCAAGCCTCGCCGGTGGTGGGCAAGTTTCACGAAGCCCTTGCCAGATCTAGCAAGGAAAAAAAAGGAAAATAAAACAATAAAATAAAATCATACGTATACATATTGATATATTTTTAGAATTGTCTACTGCATCCTCTTTGCACACTGTCCTCATCCACAACCGATTTTAACTCCCCACACTAATGACACACAACCGTCGATTGATAGATTTGTGTTCAATCGAGATCGTATTTGATTCCCCCCTCCCCCACCCCCCCCCCCCCCCCCCCCCCAAAAAAAAAAAAAGGAGATCATGGCCCTTTTTTGTCAGAATCATATTTTCATGATTTTTTTACTATAAATGTTTTGGTTTTATGCTTAATTATATTTTTCCTATAGCTTGTATAGGTATTTACCTACTTTAGCCATTACCTTGTATGGTTAATTGGCAGATCAAATTTACATCCCGACCTTAACTTATACAGTTTGCATGTTCGTTGTAGTCTTTCCCTTGTGAGGGATGGCCATGCAAGGGTGATCACTCCCAAAGATGACCCTCACATAGATTTGGGCATGAACAGGACTGTCGACCATTGACAATAGTGAAGAGGCAGGTGGTGCGCCCCCTAGCACCTCGCCACTTTATTTTATTTTATTCTATTTGGGCTCAGAAATGAGTGACGATTTTCACCGTACGAAGTTTGTTATATAATCGATTGGCAAAAATGGAATGTTCAAATAATAGAAAGACTCAACCACAACAAGCAAGTTGAAGAATTTAATTGCACATAAAAATTCAAGAACCCAATTGCATATTCGACGAAAGTTCGGGAATAAAAAGCTCTTTCCGTATAATGATAGATGACCCAAATAGCGAAAAACCTTTCGTTAAAAGCTGATATCCAGTTTTTTGTTAGATGGGTACAGTGACTATTTCGGACGAGGATTGAACTGGCGTGACAAAAAAATGAACAATAAATATAAACGTAAAGGACTGTAAACGACAATAATTTAAAAGACATTATTAACGATGAATTGACAAAGTACATTAGGAATTTGTTCTTGATTATCGTAGATACTAAATTAGTTACATATCGTCGTATATATAATCCCTAATTATAACCGCCCAATAGCAGTTATTATGCTAAGTACATGGGGAAAAGTACACTTTTAGTGCCAAAAGTTGTGTACGAATATCACTTTAGTGCCAAAAGTTTCAAACGGATCACTTTAGTACCAAGTTGGAGATATAAGGATTATTTTAGTGCCAAAAGTTTTAAATGGATCACTTTAATGTCAACTTTTCTTAAAAACGACAACTTAAATGCCAACTTCTTTTAGAGACGATCACTTTAGTGCCAGCTCTGATGTGCCACGTCAACTTAAATAATAATAAAAATGACACGTGTTGGATTTTCAGCGAGCCACGTCAACTTAAATCGAAGTTAGCAGTGAAGTGATCGTTTTTAAAAGAAATTGGCACTAAATTGATCTGTTTGAAACTTTTAGCACTGATCTCCATACACAACTTTTGATACGTACTAAAAATATACTTTTGCCTAAGTAGATGTGTAACTATATTTATGGGATTCTAAGCCTCCTATTTGCCCACCGTCCTCATCCACTATCAGCTTTAATTCCGCAGGCCACTCTCACTCAACCGTCGAGCAATAACTTTGTTTTCAATCTTATTTTTTGTCAGAATCATATGTTTCATGATTTATTTATTTTTTTTACTTTTGGCTGTATGCTTAATTTAATTTTTGCTATACCTTCTATAGTTATTTATCTATTTTGGCCATTGGCATAGCAATTTGCACCCTGACCTTACGTTAAATGGTTGCGTGTTCCTTTTTATATTTCCTTGGACAATGATTGAGTCAACCAATTAACCTAGTAAAACATAGCATGTTTGGAGGAATTGAATTTAAGCAATTCATTTAAATTGATTCGCCCAAATTAGAAAGAAATATCTGACTTTGCTCACTAGATTGGGCTCATCATTAAATATGAAACCGAAATATTTTCTCTGAAATTAAGGACCTTCTGGATTTTGGAATTTTTGTTGATACGATTGACCGAATCTAAACTCATTCGGACCTAATATGTAATGTTAATGACAAATGAGTAACTTTCATATTTTAGTCGGCAAGTGGAGATAAGAACCATTGGATTAATAGGTAAGTTAAATTAAATTGCCTTCTCATTATCATTGTGTCTGTATGGATTACTTTCTTTTCTTGGCCTAATAGAAATTTTGTCCGAACGAAGAAGGTAAATAAAATCTAAACCAAAAATGTGTGAATCTAGAAAGCTGTTGAATAGCAAGACTACCCCCTCTTGAGGCAAGACAGCACTATATAAGCTCGAATTCTGCCTGTACTTTGGACCCACCCACCTCTTTCACTCGCAATTTAGTGTCTATGCTCTAAGATTAATCTGGTCCGAAGCATCAAACCAAGTTCTTCAGTCTTACTGGTTTGCCACTTGGCCCTCTTGGTTCTTTTGTAGATTTCGATGTGTTCATGAAGTTGTGTAGGAAGAAAGAAGTATGAAAAAAACAAATATGTATTTACATTGAAAGTATTGTGAACATCATACAGATTAGTCCCCAACAATTTCATTTCTTTCATTTGTCAAGCGAAGTTTTACTGTGATTCAGCCCAAGAAACTATTACAGGTGTTCTTGCCGATGTCCTGTCCTCGACTGACGCTGTGTTCTCCTGCAGATTCTGATTGAAAATGGGTCAACCAGTGAATGCTGTTGCGCCATCCACTGCTGCCGCTCCGGCAGACGAAGGCATGATGACCGATGACCAATGTTTCCTCCTGACCGCCATTTTTGGAATATTCTTCGGACCTCATCTCAGAGGGGAAAGGCCACCCCACAAACCGGTAATGCAGAGAGCATTTGAGAGATTGCCACTGTACACTCTTGATCAACTAGCTGGGTCCAAGATGATGGTGGTGCAAATGATACACGTCTACTATTACATACTCAGAAAGGCCAATAAGTCCGTTGTGCTAGCCCCATCGTTGTTGCTCAAGTTCTTCCATGACATGCTTCCAGCCAAAGTGAATGGTCCTGCTAGCAACTACCCTCGATTCATCTGCCTCTTTCCTATTGACCTGCACCCTCATTCTTTTGTCGAGGAGCGGTTTATGGCAATAGACAACATCCTCTTCATCGATAACCCGAGCACCTCTTACCTCAGGGAAGAAGTAGTTGCAAGGTTTAAGAGTTTGACCGGGCTGCAGGAGTTCGTTTTGGAAAGGCATGCTGCCAAGCTACCCCTTTATGTCACCGATGAGGCATTCTATGAAGTGGTAGCACCAGAGGTGCGTTCGGGGGGACAATCTCATTTTTTTGTTCCTCCTCAATGTTCTCATCGAAAAGAACGCAAGAGTAACGAGGCTTTACATGTAATGCCTCTTCCATATGGAGCCTCACCCACCTCTACGTCATCATTTTCCTCCGGAGAACGTGGCACCTACCTCAAGGCTCAACTTGATCCTAAGGTGGTGTTTTCTCCGCTAAGTATAACGGGAATGCAATGTGGTGGTGCCGCCGCTGCCTGGATTGCTGGAGTCAGAGCGGCTGGGAATGCAGAAGTGGTGCTTACCAGATCCATCACAGGGCGTGTGAGCCTTGCGGAGTCTGAAGACTGTTACCTATTCCACGTGTCATTTCGAGGGGTCAGAAGAGATCAATGTAAGTTCCTAATGGCCTTAGAAAATCTCAATATTCATAGTTCAAGAAGCTAATACTGAGTTTTGAGTGTTCTTGTTTTGCGGATTTTGATATATGGTGAGTTTAAGGTAGTAACGAATTTCTCTAACGGATGCTGCAGCATTTAGTTGTGAACTTGACATGAGTGGTGAGGTCCTAATCAAAGGAGAGACTGCCACGGGTGGGAAGGTGGTTGAAAGCAGAACAGGCAACCTTTGTCCGTCCAGACACTTCTCTCTGTGTTTTCAGCTGCCTGGTCGTGTGGATCCCAGACGGTCCAACTGCCACTTCAGCTCAGATGGGATCTTCGAAGGAGTTGTGAAGAAGCTGATCAACGATTCTCTCGCTGCTCAGACATTGTAAAAACATGTCTGAATTTACCAAAACCTGATTAGACAAAAATAGTGTCCTACGTTTGCTCCTCTTATACTTTTTTCATCTTCAGATATAATGCAGACAAAATTGCTCCAACTTGATCCTTTCTGAATTTCCACAAAGTCTAAATTTCGCTATGAATGATAGTATAGAAGGAGCTGATTCATATTTTATCTAGTAAATGCTCAGGGCCAATGAAACAATCCAATACTATCCGTGAAGAATAATTGTTCATAATTGATGGGTATATCTCAATTGTCAAACTATGGAATTTACCATGTTAATATGACTAGAATATGGAGCCATCAGGAAATTCAAAATAAGCAATTAGTGGAAGCTCCTTTAGTTGTTTCCTGAACAGAACATGTTGCCATTTAGGGGGAAAATATCAGAAAGCCATTTGGTGATATAAATGGGTAACCTGGCTGCATCCTTCTCCAGAATGAATCCTGCAGCCCCGTCCAACTCGTCAACCTCGCAATTACCTTTTTCCTGAGGCAAGAGATACTCGCAATGTCATCAATATTCTTAAGTCTCTCTTTGACAAATGAACCAGGGTGCTGGACAGCGAGAAAGAGGTCGATGAAGCATGGGTAGTTGCTACAAGGATCAAGCACTTTGGTTGGATGAGGCGCCACGGAAGAACTTGAACACAAAGATGGGGTCACTGCAACAAATTAACCGGTCTTACCGAGTATGTGATAGTACACATGCATCACTTGCACGACCATCATCTGAAACCCAGCCAGCCGATTGAGAGTGTATTACAGCAATCTCTCAAAGAGTCTCCGCATTGCCAACTCTAGGGGCGGCCCATCCCCTTTGAGATGTGGCCAGACATACGTTCCAAGAATGATAGTCAAGAGAAGCATTTACATCTCTGGCTGCAACAGAGCCAGGCTACAGCAATGACTCGCCTTCCTGACCTGATGCATCGAAGCCTGAACCTTCTCCATATGAACCGCTGCCTATTGTCTGGATTGATCTCTGTAATAAGAAGAGGTCCTTGACTCAGAAGCGCGAATCACTCAAACATCCTTTCTCTCAAATGATTTATTCCTAGATAACAGAGTTACTAAACACAGGAAATAAGCATTTCAGTTAGAGCAGGAACCTTGCCTGCAGTCAAGTAATTATTGGAGATTCTCTATCTCGAGTTCAAAACCTGACATCGGATGCTCTTAATCGAGATCAAACCAATCATATCTCGACAAGAAGATAACCATCCAGAGTTCCACGTTGAAACTTCGCTTAGGCCCTCAGAGATCGGCCTTCCAGCTTCAGAGCTCAACTGCTATTTTGGTGTTCAGACTATTCACTGCTTCAACCATTTTGCAATCTGCACCGAAGGCCGCATCAGGTGAGGAGGAGGTCGTAGCAATAAAAACATAAATTATGCAGAAACATGAATTGCAAGAGCATCCTGAGATTAATGAAATTGACAACAACAACAACAAAAAAAAAGTAAAAGCAAGCTATATACTTCAGGTCATATAGCCTGGTCATCGATGATAATTCCACGGAGCCGTAGCACTGAAGTGCATTCTCGAGGTCAGTTTCTGTCCTTTCAGGCCGAATAGTGTGACTTGCAGTGGTATCACAAGAATCATGCTGCGAGTGACACTTTCAGTATTTTGATGTATGTAGTATTAGCATACTTTGCCAGATTTAGCCAATTCTCCACAGGTTAAGAACCTCATTGTTAAGTTTCCTCTGAGCTCTACGATGCGATGAAAACATAGTGCAGAACATCCGTTTTTTATAGCGGCCTACGGGAGACGTCTGTAATCGTCGAAGTTAACACGTTTGATTGGCTGACATCTGCTTTGATATGGTCATAAGTGTCAGTTATCATCGAAATTAACTCGTTTGATTTGCTGATATCCGCTTTGGATGGTCATCAGCGTGCAAGAGAAGACCAGGGGCAAATCACTGTCGGTTTAAAATTTCAAGCAATCTGCCTCCCCTGGAAAGGCAACAAGAAGTATCCGGTTTTTAAAGAGAGCAAACTGTAGCTCATTCATGTGATGGATACGAAAATAAGAAGAAGATAGAAACACCATTAACAAAGTTAATTATCGAAAGAGCCTCGACAAGTGCGGGATCAACTCATCTTCTAGCTTAGTAAGGGATTGCTGGAGTGGCCTAAGTGCTGACAGAACACAAGCTTCTACTATGCTGGTAGTTTTGTTCGTCGACCGTTTTCATTTTTTCATAACTATACGGTCTTCTTTTATTTTTCTTGGTATGCACTCGGCCACAAGTTGAATAGTTCCTAGGCAAAAAACAAACGTTTATTCTCTTTGTTATTCTCTTACCTTCATATATTTAGAAATCAGGTTAATACCACCAAAAATCCCAAACTGGTATATCTATGACAATTTTACCCCACATTATTTTTTTGACCATGAAAAACCCCAAATTGGTACAGCTATGACAAATTTACCTTCCATTAATTTTTGTTAAATTTTACCGTCAAATTGATGAGTTAGATGACACGTGTCAATTGTCGAGTGTACACACGTTATCTTATGTTAATTTGACATTTTTTATGGTATTAACTCAATTTAACAAAAATTAACATAGGGTAAATTTGTCACATGTGTATTAGTTTGGGATTTTTTATGGTAAAAAAAATAGTTTGGGGTAAATTTATCACAGTTGTAGCAGTTTAGGATTTTTGGTGGTCAAAAAAATAGTTTAGGGCAAATTGTCACAGGTGTACCAGTTTGAAATTTTTTTTTTGTTCAAAAAAATAGTTTTATATAAATTTGTCACAGGTGTACCAGTTTGGGATTTTTCGCGGTATTAATCCTTAGAAATATGGAAATTATTAGTTTGTCACTGATTTTGATTATCAGGCTCAAGTGAGGTTAGAGTTGGTTTACCGAGTAAAATCTGATATTTCTTCCTTTTCAGTGTCGTTCAGAATCGGCAGATTAAGTGAATTATATAAATCAAGAAATTCAAAATAGGAATAGTTTTTACAATGTTTTATTACCTTAACTGGATTGCCTTCATCCCTTATTGGGGGGGAAAAGGAAAAGGAATTACCCGCCACGAAATTGAGGCCCTTCTGCATTTTGTAAATTTGCTGGTGTAATTGACCGATTCTAACCTTGTTTGGCAGTAATAACTACTAATAGCGACAAATTGGAACCTTCCATATTTCTCATAGCACTGGTCCACCTGGCCAATTTTCATCTTCTTCCTTTTTCGAAATTATCGAGCTGAAGAGGGAAACATATTGATCGAAAAAAATTAGGAAAAATTCCAAATGAGAGCCTGATGTGCCTTCATTTTCTCAAATAAAGGACTTGAAGTGGACTTTGTTTCAAATAAGGACTTGAAATGTTTTCTTTGTTTCAAAGAATAGCCTAGATCAAGAATATTTTCGTCATTTCATGTTTTGCATATTTTTTTTCTTTTTTCTTTCTTTGTTCTTTTTTTTTTCCCTTGGTCGGCCACCGGCGAGGGCTCACCTAGCCTAGGTGGCTGTTGGCCTGGCCTGGGCTCCCCTGGTTGAGGCAAGCCCTCGCCCAATCTGGCAGGGGTTGGCCTCGCCTGGGCGAGGCCGGCCGCAAGCGAGGACACGCTCCAGTGGCCGTTCCCTTCAACAACAACAAAAAAATAATATTAATAACATATATTAAAAATATGTAATGACGAAAACACCCTTGGTCTAGGTCATTTGAAAAAAAAAACATTACAGGCCATTATTGAACTAAAGTTCACTTCTGATCCATATTTGAGAGATGTATGCATTTCAGGTCTTTATTTGCGAAAATAAAGGTACTTGAGACTTTTTTTTGATTTTTTCCAAAAAGTTAAGAATGGGAGAAACAAAGAGATTTCACCAAAAAAGAAGAAGAAGAAAGAAACAAAGAGAGACCGGTGGTGGTGAAGAGAATGAACAGTAACAAGAAGCAAAGTAAATAATAAAAAGTTGAATAGTAACGATAAGGTTATGACAAATTCATGGTGGTCTCAACAAGCTTGACGGCCTTTGGACATCCATATATTGGTAGGCTTAACTATTCATCCTCCATGGTCAAGAAAGAATAACTATTTGTGGTGTTGGTTTTTTTTTTTTTTTTTTTGGCTGAAGCGGTATAGTGAAGTAGTTAGTATTCTTCTTAGTGTGAAAAAATGTTGGTACGATATTAAGCCACTCAAGATAAAAAGTCGGTAAGTGATTAAATGGCATCTTAACAGGGCGAATGCTGGTACTTCAGACGTCAGATTATGGTTGATGATTTCGGGTAAAGAGAGTAACTCCAAAGACATTGATAAGCTACAAAAATAAATATTTTTTTTTTGGTCGGAATAGAAAAATAAATGTTGGTATGTTATTAAATTAGTTGGCACGGAGATCACTCTAGTGCCAAGTTGGAAATAAAAGAATCACTTTGATGCCTCCCGCGAAACTTTCCGACTGCCACATCTCATTAATAATTAATTTGTAAATGTAAAATGACATTTATAAATAATAACAATTCCACGTGGGTTGTCACGTGGACTTCTACATTTTAAAATAAATCAAATTCAAATTTAAAAATTAGCTAAAAATAAATTCTCTTAAAATACAAATTGTATTTAACATAAAATTAAAAATAAGTTTAAAAAAGACACATTTCTGGTTATCATGCAGCGAGGGCTTGTGAAAGCCCCTCACCGTTACCACCTCTACCATCACCGGCAACGGCCGACAATGGTGGGGTATGGCCAGCGGAGGTCATCGAGCCCCGGTTAGGAGGTGGCAACCCCCGTTGGCCGCAAGCAAGGTCGCGACCCTCACCTAGACCGAGCGAGGGTCGCTGGCCCTTGCCCAAGTCTGGTCGAGGGCTACCATTGGCGACCGAACCCCGCTAGTGGCGGCCCTCGCCAGCAGCCGACGGGGGTCGCCAGCCCTTGGCCGGGGCTCAGCGACCTCCGCTAGCCATACCCATCATCGTCGACCATTACCGGCGTTGTAGGGTGACGACAGTTCCAAGCCCTCGCTGCCTGCTCTGTAACTTACTTTTTTTTTGTTAATTTTTCAACATAAATTTTCATTTTATTTTGAATAAAATTTTATTTTTTATATTTTTTCCCAAATTTTAGGTTTTTATTTATTTTTGTAAACTAATTAAGTTTGTATTTTTATTTTTAATATTCTTTTTTTATTGCTGATTGCACCTCGCCGGAGCCACGTCAGCCTAAAATATTAGTAAAATAATGTCACATCAAATTTTGGAAGGAACAAATAGAACTTGGCACTAAAACGATTGTTTTTTCAAAAACTAGGCACTTAGGGGATCCGAATGAAACTTTTGGCACCAAAGTGATGTCTGTACACAACTTTTGACACTAAAAGTATCCTTTTTTTCATGGAAAACATGTGGCAGTTGATGGTGTACTAGTTTTGGATTTTTACCCTATGTTTGTCAGAGATGTAACAGTTTGAAATTTTTTGTAGTATTAATCCTATTTAACAAATCTAACGAAGAATAAATATCACATATATATTAGTTTGAGGTTTTTTGCGGTAAAAATAAATAAATTTGGGTAAATTTGGCATATGTATATCAATTTTGGGTTTTTGGTAGTTAAAAAATTTGTTTGAGGTAAATTTATCACAAGTGCATCAATTTAGAATTTTTTGTTGTTAAAAAATAATTTGGAATAAATTCGTCACAGGTGTATCAATTTGAAGTTTTTCGTAGTATGAACCCATAAAAAATGTTGGCACTTTTTTTACCACTAAGTATTGACCTTGTGGCAAGGGCATTCTGGTGGTTTCGGTTGATGAATCATGATTGTGGGTCTCTATGATATTTTGAGGATTCCAATCGCTGGCCAAAGTATGGAAGCCACCTGTTTGTTATTAGTGTCAAATATTAGGTCCAAATGAGATTAGATTCGGTTGTTCATATTAATAAAATCTAAAACATCCATATTTTCATAGAAATTAATTAGGTTTAACACTACAATTGGTTAAAATCAAAATTATCATTTCTCCATGCTTTGCTCATGGTATTCAGGTAATGATTAGAAATTGACATTAGGGTTATCGTGAAGATGCCCATACAAGGGATGCCTGCATTCTTTCAATTTTTTCATAGACACTAGAACGTCCATCAGGGCTATGTTGTTTTCCGGCCATAAATTTCCCAACCTCTTATAGAGAGATGCCATGCGAGTCTTCTCGGCCTCCTCTTCCTCCATTGTCGACTCGGCGAGGTGAAGACTGACTCGGCGAGGTGAAGACAGATTGGGGAGGAGAGCTTGACAGGAGGAACAATAATCAGGGGATGCCATCAATACCAGTCGAGGAAGCGAAGGGGAATGGATGCAGGGATCGTTCTTCAATCGGGAATGCCATCTTCTGTGAGCGACCAACAAAATTGAGTATTAAAAAAAAATGGATGAAAGGAGACAGAGATGGTTAGGGTTTAAGGAAGCTACCCCCAAAGAGGGGTAAAGGGGAGCTCTTCAAGATGAGAGACTTCTTTCTTTAATCATTTACCTAGGCTTTACTTTTGGTAACATTTTACAAACTATTGCAACATCTAGTTGTGAGTAGATGTGTCGAATATATGGGTCGGGTCGGATTTGAGTGGTTGAAATAAATCAAACCCAAATTAACCAAAGGCAATTGCAAGGTTTGACTGGGCTAAAGGATTTGTTCTGGAGCAAGATACGTACTGGCTACCCGTTTATGCCACTGATGATACGTCATTTCAAGAGTCCACTTGAGATATATAAATATTATATATGATCACATATGGAACTAGTTTCAGAATCATCACAGGCACGAACCTCTAGTGAGGCTACATTGATAGATGACTTCACCACATTGAGGCCACGACGTGAAGTCATTAGAACCAATCAGCCATATGCTCAGTATGTATCTAATCATCCAAAAGATAATTCAAGAAAAAGCAAATAGGAGCAATTGATCTGTCATGACTTCACGTTGTGCCCTCCATGTGCTGAAGTCATCTCTCAACGTAGCCTCACTAGAGTCTCATTCCTGTGATGATTCTCAAACTAGTTCCATTTGTGATTATATATAATAGTGATATACCTCGCGTGTACTCTTGAAATGACCCGTCATCAGTGACTTAAAGGGGTAGATGTTCTGCATCCTTCTACTAGTCCTTTAGCCTAGTCAAACTCTTAAACCACACAGTTACCTGTGGCCTAAGGCAAGGATACTCAGGTTACTGTTGAACGCAATGTGATCGATTTCCATAGATCTCTCTGACAAATAAACAAAGTGCAAGTCCGCAGGCAAGAGGTCGATGAAGCGAGGGTAATTGCTAACAGGATTCAGCACTTGTGGCCGGACGAGGGGTTGTGGAACTTGACCAACAAAGATGGGTTCACTGCAACAAATTGACCGTCCTTCCTGAGTTTGCATTGTAATAGTACATGTGCATCGTTTGCACCACCGTCATCTGGACTAGGCCAGCAGATTGGTAGTGTATTGCAGCAATCTCTCAGCTAGTCTCTGCATTGCAGACTCATGCGGGCCTCTCCCTTTGAGATGTGGCCTGAAATATGTTCCGAGAATGACAACGAATGGGAAGCTTTACGTCTCGGTAGCAACAACACCTGGTGATAGCAGACTTGACTCAGCTTCCCCACTTGGCACACTAAAGCCTGAAGCTTCTGTATCCAAACCTGAGCTTATTGTCGGGATTGATCTCTGTAATAAAAAGAGGTCCTTGACTCAGAAGCACGCCCGGACGTCCATCCTCTCAAAGATTTATTACTAGACGGCAAAGTTACTCAATAATAGGAAATAAGCATTGTAGTTGGAGAAGGAACCTTGCCTGGACTTAGGTCATTATTGGAGAAACTCTATCTTCGATCGAATTCAAAACCTACAATTCCATGCTCTCAGACAAGATCAAACCAGTCGAATATCGACAAGAAGACTACAATAAAGAGTTCCAGTCGTTGAGACTTTGCTTAGGCCCTCAGAGATCGGGCTTCCAGCATCAGAGCTGGACAACTCTTTTGCAAGTTAAGGCAGAGAATCAATTATTGGGGGTCAGCAGCATTCACTACTTAAACCATTTTTGCAATCTGCACAAAAGGCAGCATCAGGTGAGGAACAGGTCATAACAATAAAACCATAAGATTTGGAAAAACTTGAATTGCAATAGCATCCGGAAATGCATGAAAATGGAAAATATACACATATAAGAGAAGTGATAGTAAACCATTTATCTTACTGAATGAACGAAACGAAAATTGCTAAAGCAATTGTTCCCTGACGACAATTGTAGCTAGTTATGAACGGCAGTTTGAATGATTTTCTGCATAAGGTATGCAACTATTTGTTTAATTCTGAAATGCAATTATCAGATTTAATAATGTCAATGTGCTAAAAGTTACTGCTTACAGCATACAGAGCAGAGATAACAGTTTTCTTTTTCTTTCATTTGCACGCAGAGGCATACTTCAGACCAGATATCTGAGAAGAGAAGCCCGACATGACGGCGACACAGAGAGTTGGCGTGAAATCGCTGCTACCTACTTGTGGCCAGATAGCCCGGTCCTTGACAGGGCTGGATGATTTTCCTTTGAACAAAGATGCTTCTGTGCCTCCCATTTATATCAGCACTGATGCACTCAATGAAGCAATAGCACGAGAAGTCCATTCCTGAGGTCAGTCTTTGTCCTTCCATGCCCTCCTCGCAGTTCTCGTGAAGAAGAACGCGACAATAGCGTGGCTTGCAGTGGTATCATGAGAATCACGCTGCGACGGACAGTTTTAGTCTCCCCATGCCTCCTTGCGCTTCTCGTGAAGCTTGAAAAAAAAATGCAAATATCAAATGGCTATGGGCGTAACGCCTCCCAAAGGCTCCAGTAAGTTCCTGATGACGAAAATTAATATGCGGCTCTATGTAGTAGTAGTGTACTTTGCCAGATCTAGCTCAATCTCCACAGCTTAAGAAGCTCAATGAAAATATAGTGTGGAACTTCCATTTCATAGCATCCTAGTGGGAATCGTCCGTTTTGCCCGAACTTTTAACTCATTTTGATTTTCTTATTTCTGCTTTGATATGGTCATTAGTGTGCAAGATTTAGGACTTGGGAGCAGAAAGATCAGCCACAAATCACAACCGCAAGAAATATTTTAAAGGGGAAACAGTGGCTCATTCATATGAACGGACAAAAAGATACAAAAAAGATAAAAACATCATTAACAAAGTTAACTATTGAAGACCTTGACAAATTCCCTTACGGCAGTCTTGACATTGTAAAAAACTTTTTTTGAGCCATCAAATTTATGGTTTCATTATAGATTTACCGGAAGCAAGACCAACTTGTTTCAAGTCATGTGATGACACATTAGGCTTTCGTCATTCCTTACCTATGACCATTTTCATGGACAATTAAGACAACAGCAAGTAGAAGAGGTAATCTGGGAGCATGAAGAAATTGGCGTTGATGCTTTGAACTAGAATGAAAATTATTTTGGTGATTCAATCAAGCTAGAGTGAACTGATATTCTAGCTAGTGTGTGATGACTTGAGGGGCCTAAATGCCGATAGAACTCGAGCTTCTACTATGCTGGCTTGACTCGGTTACAGGTACTTTCGTAATATAACAGTTTTCAAATTTCACGTGGCTCTCGATGGGTCACCTCTCGTCGTTCTCGTCAACAGGCCACCGCTGGTGATTCCTCCTCAGCGCAGCCATTCGCTCTCGTTTCTCCTACGGCAATATCAACGGCCGCTTCGAGATCGTCGATTCATCACCAGATATTCGAAGAAAACAAAGCAGCCGAATCTCCCTCGGTTGTTCATCTTCCGCTCATCTCTTGGGCTTCGCAATTCCAGCTTTGGTTAGTCTCCATTTGGCTACATTTAGTCGAAGCTTCTCCATCTTACTCGAGCTGGAATCAATAGTGGCTGAGCACCTCCATCGTGATTCGGTTGTCGGGTTTCGTGTTGTCTCACTAGTGTTATTGTATCTCCGGTGTGATCATGACCAGGTTGTTTCATTTTCGATTGAGTTGGTGAATTGCATACATATTCCGATTTTTCCTCGCTGATTCTTGTGCTTCATTTTCAAGGATAACCTGAATTGAGCCATGGATATACTCGTTAATGTTGCATTGCATTTGAAGCACTGCGTCATGATCAGAGGAAAGCGGCCGTACTGATGCTTGATTGAAGTCAAAATCTTCATTTCAAGCTCTTAATCATTCAATAGCTGCAAAAGCTAAGTTCTATCCCTTTCTCTAATTTTGATTTCAAACTTACTGATTCAGTGTTGTTCTTGTTGTTCTTATTGTACATGTTCAGAAATCTGTCGATTTCTTGGCTATGAGTGTCGTACAAGTTCAGAACATGTTGGGTTCTTGGCTATGAATGTTTTGAACCGTTGGTAATGCTGCAGTCGTGGTTATTAGTGATGTCTGAGCCTTAGATTTGCTGGATTCATGTCCATGCCTGACGTCCATAAATATTCATTTGTTGTTCAAACAACAATCACCGAGACTGATCTATGTGTTATCTTGGTCATATGTACTTATGAAGTTGAGGTGAGGGATCCATGTTAATTTTCGATGGGGGGATAATCATGTTGTCATGCTTGAATTTGCTGAAATAAAAAATGTGCATGTTGTCCTAGCATTGATGATTTTTGTTTGACTTCGCTGTTCGTTGTTGCTTGTGTGTTTCCGACAATGGTTTGCGACGGTGGTTGATGAGAATGAGATGTGGAGTCATTGATTTGAGTCCTCTCCCCCGGTCATGTTCATGGTCTATTCTACGGTTTTAGATCCTGGTATGTTTAGTCTTTCTGTATAAGTATGCTTATGGCAATGGCTGTGATTGAAGTGATGATTGATTTTAGGGAAAATCATGTTTAAGGGCCCGAAGTCGTCTTATTTTTTTTTAAATAAGGGCCCAAATGAACAATGCTTCAATTAAGGGCCTGAAGTAGTATAGTGTGTTTCAAATAAGGGCCTAAAATGGCCATAAAGTTTCAAAAAAATCGAGCTTAGGGCATTTTCATCCTTTTCCATTTTGATTTTTTGTTTATTTTCTTTATCTATTTTATTCTTTTTCTATTTTTAAAAAAAACAAAAAAAAAGGAAAAAGAAAAGACGGGGGAGGGCTGTCACGCCTCGATTCTCGAGCACGCAGCATCCCTACCTTGACATCCTTAGGTCACAAAGGATAGCGTCCCAGGCTCGCTATCGACCTATGATCGTAATACGCATGCGGAACGTGCCAAACTCCCAAACAACAAGATCAACATAGGATCAGGCAATAGGAGCATTCATTCAGTCAAATCATCAAAAAACAACTTTAACCCTCTATTCAAAAGCAGATATTAATTAACCCTATAAAGCTAACAATATACAACCACATTCTTCGAGGCGGCTCTCTAGGACCTCAAAAGAGACAATGGTCGGTAGGGTTAACTCCATATCTACTCCAAAGAGACAATAGACGCCAGAAAGTGGCGCTCGAGCTCACCGAACACAGCGGCAGAATCTGGTCGGGCTGAGTAGTTTTTGTTTGAGGAAGAAGAAGATGGAAATGAAGGAAATGGTGAGGGAGAAGGAGGGCCACGACTTTTGCAGCAGCTAGGGGAGATGTTCTCTCAAATAATTGGGACCATTTTGTCAAAGTTTCATTTAATACCATTTAATGCTTGATTTATCCAAAAGATGACACATGGCATTGGCTCAATTATTGGTCTTCAAAGTGTTGACTTCATTGACTCCATCATCCCACATTTTCGGCAGCTTCTTGGGGTCCTTGAATGACCATTTTGCCCTTCATGCAATCTTAAGGCAAGGGTAATAGGTTGAGGGGCAAAACGGTCATTTGGCACTTTTCGTCCGAAACTTCGTTTTTCTCATTTTGGATGACCATTGGCGAGGCGACGTCAAATTCCAATCCAATTTTGAAATTCTTCATTTTCAATTGCCAATTTCGAGCTTTCAATCCATGTCATTATCCCCGATGGGTCGGAAATTCAGAATGTCACAGAAATATTATTTATGATTAATACCATGAAAAACCTCAAACTAGTACACATGTGGCAAATTTACCCCAAATTATTTTTTCAACAACAAAAAACCCCAAATTGGTACACGTGTGACAAATTTACCATGAACTAATTTTTTTGACTATGAAAAACCTCAAACTAATATATGAGAAATTTACTCTTCATTAAATTGAGTTAATACCACGAAAAATCTCAAATTGATATGCTTGTGACAAAAAGATGGTAAAACCCCTAAAGTGATAGACCCAAGAGCTGTCACGTACTATCTAATTCAGCAATTTGACGGTTAAACTTAACGAAAACTAATTAAAAGTAAATTTATCACAAGTGTACCAGTTTGGGGTAAATTTGTCATAAGTGTACCAGCTTATGATTTTTTGTGGTTAAAAAAATAGTTTGTTGTAAAATTACCACCGATGTACCAGTTTAGGGTTTTTCGTGGTATTAACCCTATTACTTATCATTGAGATCAAGATATTTCCAATGATATCATTCTTGTAAAAATTTAAGCTCGTTTGATCGAAAAAGTCTCAAGATCAAAGTAGTAAAAAAATTTCCAATTTTGATCCAACATTGTTTAGTTTTGCACGATGATTTTGTTTTGCACAAATAGAATAGTTTAAGTCCTTTTCTTGACAAAACTCAACGGTAAAAAGTTGTTCAGAATTTGGTTTTAATTGCTGACCTAGTAAGTTTGAGGTCATTTCGGCATGATTTTGAGATCATAAGGAGCAAAATATTGGACAAGGCCAATTCGGCCTACAAAACAGCTTTGCAATTGAGTCCCTAGAAGACTGTCCATTTGGCATAGCTTAAGGGCTTATTTTTTTCAGAAAGTAAAAAGAGTCGAAGAAGGCAGTTTGGACTCACCACCGGTGAAATTTCAAATGGTTTTGACTTAGTTTGATATTTGTCGTAATTTTCAAAAGTTGGGGTCAAAACCGAGTCAAATTTGAATTTGAATTGAGTTAGTAAGTGGTCTAAATGACAATTAAACTAGACTCGCTAATCTTTCTAAAGACACCTAAATCATGTCTGTTGGATTTCCTTTTTGGTTGGCGAGTTGATTGAAATCATAAGTGAACAGAATCTGTCCAAAATCGAACAAGTGATCCATGTGGTTTCACCAATTGATGATTGATTGCTTCCCCACTTGCCATTGGCGAGCCATAGTGCTCCCTATGCATTTGGTAGCAAAATAAATCCATCCCATCGCTCAACGGTGTTCATCCTAGTGCAGTGCCTCTTTCGCATTTGACCATGCGCCACGGTGATCGTTACGACGTACGCGTCGTCATGTCGAGCTCATATTTTTCGAGTTTTCACGACCTCGACAAAATATGTATAATATGCATATTATAATAATTAATTGTGCGGGTGAACTAGGAACCAACCATATGAGAAGGAAGTAGTCTGATGTAAGAGATATACGGCATCTATGTACATAATAAAAAAAACACCAATCGTGGAAGTTGTGTCCACTATGTATGAATAGTTTTAATAACGTGGAAGAAGTCCTTTTCGGAGAAAGCTCTAATTCTAGCTCTCATCCTCTCCATACTAGTTACAGCGGAAGGCCCATAAATATAATTAGAGCAATCGATATTTCGAATAAAACTGTCACGCTTAAAACATTCCAATATTAACTCGGGCTTCAGCATTGCTTATAATATCGTGAAAGACTGAACGTGGACTTAGTTGCTTGCTATGGAATTAAGGCCCGTCCGGCTTTGTATATTTGCGCGCGTAATTTATACCAAATCTACCCCGTTGAAGATGAAGACAAGCTCATTGAGATCTTCTCGCGACGGCCATGGGTAGTCCATATCTCTGCGGGCTCTGCCAGCTCCTCCTCCATGGCCGTCGAGCTCGTGACCATCGAGAGCAAGAGCGAGACAACTCATTCAGCCCACAGATCTAGCTCGTCTGAGCCGAGGGCGAGCGCAAGACGACTCGGCCGGCCTCGTGACAGACCAAGTCGTTCCACTGGCAGTGCGTCAACCTGGAAACAAACAGTAATTGGACGCCCGGCGAATAGTGCAGTGTCCATGTGAGTAACCAGAGGTCGAAGGCAAACCAGGAAAAAAAATCAGGAAGTCTAAAAAAATGACTAAATCTAGTGGATATCTTAATGCGACGAAGGTTGTTGCATCAACAAGATTGGTGATTTCAAGCAAAAGTTAGCAATTTAAAAACATGGTAAGCCGCAAGAAAAACAAATGTGTTAATTATCAAAATAGTTGATAATCTTGGAACTACGAAGAAATTCGGTACTTTTAAAATTAAACAAGATAAAAGAAAAAGTTGGTATCGACTAAAATTAGTTGATTTCATAGTATGACGAATGTCCGTGCTCGGACCCTGGAAGTTTCTGCAAACATCATACAGAGTAGTGCTAGAACATTTCACTCCTTTCATTTGTCAAGCAAACTTTTGCTGTGATTGAGCCAAAGAAATAGTATAGGTGTTCTTGCTGATGTCCTTTTCCTCGACTGAGCCTGCGTTCTCCGGCCGATTGAACTGGCTCAACCGATGGATGCTGCTGCGCCATCCACCGCCGCTCCTGCAAGCGAAGGCATAACGACTAACGACCAGCGGTTCCTCCGAAATATCATTCTTGGAATGTTGTTCAGGCCTCATCTCAAAGGGGGAAACAGCCGCTCCGTAAGTCGGCAATGCACAGAATGGTCGAGAGATAGCCACAGTACACTGCCAATCAGCTGGCTGGATGCCCGCATATTAGTCCCCGACCTGCTTCAAGCCAAAGTGCTCTGTCCTAGCAGCATCATCGACCTCTTTCCAATTGACCAGCACATTTGTTCATTCTGTTGAGAAACGAGGCACAGTAGTGATGCCATTGCATCCAGCGCTAACCGAGTATCTTGCCTCGTGCGCTAATCATGCCTCCACAGCCAGCATTTAGAATGCTTCTCTCATTCTACCACTTGAAATGGCTAGTCATCAGTGACGTAAATGGGTAGCCTGGCTGCATCCCTCTCCAGAACAAATCCTGCCAGCCCAGTCCCACTCTTAAACCTCCAATTAATTCTGGACTGAGACGAGAGATACTCGGAAGAGCTCTGGATGCAATGTCATCGACATCTATGAATCTCTCTTTGACAAATGAACAAAGGGAAGTCGATGAAGCGAGGGTAGCCGCTACCAGGATCGAGCATCGTGGCAGGACGAGGCATCATGGAAGAACTTGAGTGATACAGATTACCAGCCTTCCTGAGCATGCAAAAGCATCATTTGCGCAACCATCATCTGGGACTCGGCTAGCTGATTGAGAGTGTATCGCAGAAATCTCTCAACTAGTTTCTGCATTGCCAACTCGTGTGGCAGCCTCTCCCTTTTGAGATGTGGTCCAAAGTATGTTCTAATAATGAAAATCAAGAGGAAGCATATAAGTCCCTGGCCGCAACAGCACCAAGTCACAGTACTCAGCTTCCTGACTTGGTGCCCTGAAGCCTGAAGCTTCTCTATTAGAAACGAAGCTTATTGTCCGGATTAATCTCTGTAACAAGATGAGGCCAAGGGATCAGAAGCACAAATCATTCAGACATCCTTCTCTCAATGATCTGTGACTAGATGACAGAGTGACTAAATGATAGGGAAAAAGCATTTGAATTAGAGAAGGAACCTTACCTGGACTATGGTCATTTTTGGAGCAACTCAGCTTCCATTGGGTTCAATCCTGGCATCCCATGCTCTCGGCCAGGAACAAACTCATTGAATACCAATAAGATGACAACAAACAGGAGTTCCACTCATTGAAGCTTTGCCCAGGCCCTCAGAGATCGGCCTTCCGGCATCCGAGCTCCGCCACTGTTTCGCAAGTCAAGGCGAAGAATCAATCTTGGTGGTTCAGCAGCATTCACTGGTTCAACCATTTTCGCGATCAGCAAATAACACGGCAGGTAAGGAACTGGTCATAGCAATCGAGACGTAACTTATGCAGATAACGTGAATTGCAAGAGCATCCTTGAATTCATGAAGCTGAAAAAAAATTATAAAACAAGCAATACTCAGCTATCATTTATTTTAATGAATGAAAGAAACGAAAATTGCAAAAGCAAGTTATGAAATATTGTGAAATTCTATCTCGATTTCACGGTGTCGAATGCTAAAATTACAACATAGAGCATCATAGAGTATACAAAGCAGAGATAACTGCTTTCCTTACTTTCATTTGCAGGCTAAGACATACTTCAGACCAGATCTCTGAGAAGAGAAGCCTCAGAGGTCAGCATTGCAGAGAGTAGGGGAGAGACGGCTGCTATACACTTTGGTCAGATACCCTGCCTTGGACAGGTTTGGACCATTTTCCTTCTGCCAATTTATATCATTGATGATGCATTGAATGAAGCAGTAGCATAAGAAGTGCATTCCCAAGGTCAGTTTTTGTCGTGCCATCCTCGCAGTTCTCGTGAAGGAGGACGCGAGAATTGCGTGGCTTGCAATTGTATCACAAGAATCACGCTGCGAGGGGCACTTTTAGTCCTCCGATGGCTCCTCGAGCTCCTCGTGAAACTTGAAAGAAAACGCGAACTTCATGTGGCTCCCGAAGTCGGGCCTATCAACGGTTCCAATAAGTTCCTGATGAATGATGACCACAGTTTATATTTTCTTTCCTATGTAGTAGAGACGTGATTTGCCAGATTCAGCTCAGTCTCCACAGGTTAAGAAGCCAAATTGCTAAGTTTCCTCTGAGCTCTACAATTCAACGAAACACATAGTGCAGAACTTCCATTTTGTAGCAGCTTAATTCGTCGAAGTTAACTCGTTTGATTTGCTGATTTCTGATTTGATATGAGAGCCCGGATAACAAATTAGAAAATGTCACACTCGCATTATTGTATCAGGTCATGCAATGCAAAGTTTATCGAGTGAAATCAGATAATTTCTTCATTTCTCGTGTCGATTAGTATCAGCATAACAGATTAGTGTGTATATAGAAAGTTCAAAATAGTGATACTTTACAATGTTTTTTTTTTTTTTTACCTTAAACTGATTGTCTTAATAGCTTCTTCCTAGGAAAAATAAAACCAAATCCGCAAACCTTATAATAGGAATTAACCCTACAATATAAGGCCTGGGGAAAAAATTACCATATAAGGTTGGTAACTACTGACTAGTCACAAAAGCAGCTGTCGGCAGGTTATTAAAGTGATTGGCAATCTTGGAAGTACAGAGAAAAATTGTACTACTTTTTTTATCCCCGGTATTGACCGTCCTGGCAAGGCATTCTTGTACTTCAGGCTTAGAAACGATTGCTGTGGATTTGTTTCCTACTCTTGATTTTTAAATTAAAGTTAAGAATGTGAGCGGTTTCAAGTTTTGTACAGATTTCACCTGAAACATAGAACTTACCCGTCTAAACATGTTGGTCATTTTTTTTAATCCAAAACTTACGATGCATACCCTAGAACCTGGAACTTACCAAGTCATAGGTTCCACGGACGGTTCCAGGATATACCTAAGTTTCACCTGTATTCTTAATTGATTGAAATGAATCACCACTTTTAATGATTACTACTTGCCACTACAATCCACTGACCACAATTCATATATAGACACACCAATAAAGATTAAACATTAACAAAATAAAAATATCAGTCATAAATATCGTCGAAAATGAAAATTCAGACTAGTGGTTCCAAATCACATACTCATCATTGGACGTCGTGGAAAATCGAAGGATCGCGCTAAGATAAATACCAAGAAAAGCACAAAAACTTCTTATAGGTTCCAGGTTACACCTACTTGGAACCGGAAACCCACCTGTCATAACATGTTGCTCAATTTTGAAACCTGAAAACTATCGTGCAAACTCTGAAACCCGAAACCAAACAGGCTCCCCACTGATCCGATTTCAGGTTTAACCCTGAAATCATACTCATTCCTAATTAAAATGAGGGCTATGATGGTGGGTTGCTGTATTAGTTCCCCTTCACGTAACCAACTAATTATGATTGTTCCCTTAGTTATAACAAAAATTTCGGTAACTCTCAAAACCAAGCATGATAAAATGTTGTAAGTGGCTAAAATTAGTTGATTTTTAATGAGACTAATGTTGGTGCATCCATCAAATTAAGATTGGTTACTTCAAATAAAAGTTAGTAACTTAAGAAATGTCAGTGGTTGCATCATCAATATAATAGGTAGTTCTTGAAGTATAAAGAAGTGTTGTTACTTTTCAAAACTAAGCAAATAATAAGTCTGCTCGAACCTCCAGATAATTTCGAATAATTGGTGTTTTAGCATAACGGATATTGGTATACTTGGCAAATAAGTTTGGTAATTTCAAAAATGAAATTTACTAACATCCACAGCACAGGTAAGTCATTAAAATAACTGTGGGCAGATTGCCAAAATCGATAGTAACATTTATGTAACGAATAAACATTAGTACTTGGCAAAAATCAGTTGGTAAGTTACTAATGCATGGTTAACCAAGCAAGTAATCGATCACCCCTTTTTATCGGTGGTGACATTTAACATTTACCAACCATATCACCGACTTATTCGCCCGTTTCGCTTTTTTTTACCCCCCGTGGAATGCCGGAAATGTCCATATGGATCCAGTCTCAAACTATGAAATTCTTGAATCATGATATTGCAAAGCATAAATTGTTGCATCATCACATAACTTCTATTCTGTTGATGGGCAACACAACTAACGAAATTTTATCCTTTACCAGAAAAAGAATGTGGTTTGCATGTTCCAATTTCGTTTTCCCCTACACAATAATTGACGTAACAAAGTATTGCATCTGTCCCGAAATAAAATTTGGGCAATTAATTTAAGGGTTAATATCTAAACTTTACTCCAAATTATTTTTTTTATCATGAAAAATTTTAAACTGATATGTTTGTGATAAATTTGCCCCAAACTATTTTTTTTACCATAAAAAATCTCAAATTGCTACATCTATGACAGATTTGCCCTAAATTAATTTTTTTTTTATCAAGAAAAACCTCAAATCGATATATCTGTAACAAATTTATCCTCTGTTATTGGGTTAATACCACGAAAATTTTTAAACTAATACACATGTAACAAATAGAGGGTAAAAATCTCAAACTAGTATACCCGTCAATTGTCACGTGTCATACAATTTAGTACTTTAAATGTTAAATTTAACGAAAACTAATGGAGAGTAAATTTATTACAGATGTATCAGTTTTGAGTAAAATTGTCACAAGTATAACAGTTTAAGATTTTTTATGATTGAGATAAGTTTGTTACAGGTGTATCAATTTGAAATTTTATGGGATATTAACCATTCATTTAAAATGATCGCGGAAAGAAATATCCAATTTTGCTCGCTACAATAGTGTGATAACGTAATTACTTGCTATGAAATTAGTAACATTTTGGATTTTGAGAAAATATTCAGTGATTTTATCTCATGAGCAGCGGGGTAAGAACAGTAGGAGTGCCGCAACTTTTGTACGGAGATCACTTGAGTGCCATAACTTTTTTTTTTCGATCACCTGAGTGCCTCAACTTTTAAATATGGATCACTTGAGTGCCATCGCTTATGTGGCGATCGAAAAAGTTGAGGTGGCGGTCGAAAATGCTTATGTGGCACCGGCGATTGATTTTTTCGGATATATTGATATACATGTGTAATTTTTCATAATTTTTTGGTTAATTTTTTTTTCTTATTTACCCAAGGCCGACGGGTCCTTGGCTACCCCCGTCGGCCCCCGGCCGACCAACCACCCTCTCCTCCACCTGCCTCCGCCTCCGCCCCCTTCAGCTGTACCTATACGTCCTCTTTCTCCTCGTCGCCCACCTCTGCCTCCGCTCTCTTCCTCTTCCTCCTTCTCTCCCTCTCCCTTCTTCTCATAGTGATGCTCTGTTTTGGAGTACCAAAAACAGAGGCCATCCACAGTAGCCTCAGATTTGCACCAAGCTTGTCTTCATCGTGTCCGAAGCCCCAACAGCTTCAAAGAAGCCATGCGAGGAGACGCCGAAGGTCGCGCGACCTCGGCCACCCACAGATGCACAAACCCTAGATCCGTTGGCCCAAGTAATTAGACCCATGATTGTTGGCACAAATGCGAGAATTGAGATCGTCGGCGACCATGGGGCATCAGACCGGCGACTAGATCTAAAATGGACATCATCAGGTGTAGTCGAGCCCCCTCGCCCATGGCCGATGGGGCCGTGAGGGCCCTCGCTCAGATTTGGCGAGGGCCTTCGCGCCCTTGACCACGGCCACAGAGGCCGCGATGGCCATCGCTGAGGACCGTCGCGACCTCGCCGGCCCAAGGCGAGCTGGTCGATGCCCGTGGGTTGGCCAATCGTTGCCGGTGAGGGTCGTCGGAATCCCTCTTCTTCAAGTCGACGAGAATGCCTCGTGGTTGCCGACGTAGGACGACAAAAAATTGACGTGTCATTAAAAAATAAGTAAAATAATGATAAAAAAATTCCATGTAGGACGATTTGCCGGAATTGACACTCAAATGATCGACTTTCGCCGGAAGTGGTACTCAAGTGATCCATATTTAAAAGTTAAGGCACTCAGGTGATCGAAAAAAAAGTTGAGACACTCAAGTGATCTCCGTACAAAAGTTGTGGCACTCCTACTATTCTTACCCCCATGAGCAGCCTATACTTAGCAAAAAAAAAAAGGGATATGTTCATTAAAAGTCCTAAAACTTGCAATGAAAGTGCAATTGAGTCCTAAAACTTGCAAAAAGTGCAATCAAGTCCTAAAACTTGTCAAATTGATTCAATCGAGTCATTTTGTTAACACCGTCAATTTTTCTAACGAAAAATGCTGACGAGTCATTTTTAAATTAATTTTCTTATCTTATGTGGCACTTTTAATTATTTTATTTTTCAAAATTTTGTTTAAATTAAATTAAAAAATAAAAAAGCTAAAAATTTATTTGACCAAAAAAAAAAAATTGGGCAAAAAAGTGCAGAAGCTCAGCGGGAAGCCCCTGCCGCCGCCTTTTCCCATCGCCGGAGGGGACGGCAGAGGTCGCCGGCCCAGGGCCGAGGCCTGCCGGCCTCAGGCAACGGCCGACGAGGCCAACTAGGCACGGGCAAGACCTCGGCCAGATCTGGGTTGAAGAAACCCAGACCTTCAACCCAGATATGGGCATTGACGAGGTGACCAAATAAGAACCCAGATGAAAAAAACTACTGCTAAAATGATGCGGATTCAAGAAACGACAATCAGAAGACAGAACCAATGAAGATCTAAAGCTTTAAGTCCATGGAATGATCGCACTTGCAAAACAGAGCATCAAAAACACTGAAGGAGATATTCTTGAGGTCTGGGATTCTTAAGCCCTGAGAGCGCTGCGGCAACACCACGCTCTCTCTCTCCCTGCCGCCTCCGCCCCCCAGTGAAATCCAGTTGCCTCGCCAACCTCTTCCCCGTGCTATTGTCCGCCACCCCCACGGAGCTCCCTCCCGCGTCCGATTGCTGCCTCCTCGGAGACGACTCCCTCGCCTCGCCTTCCCCCATCAGTCTTCAGCTCAAATTCACAACCCGATTTCAAAAACAAAAAAAGAACGAGAACCACTTCCCCAAGATTCGAATCCGCCTCCACGACCTGGCTGAATTCGCTCGAATCAAGACGGATTTAGAAGCCTTCAGTTCCAAGCTCGCAGAGCGAAAGAAAACACCTCTGAGAATTCAAATTTCGAAGCCGTGAGCTCGTCGCGGAGCTCGAGATTCACACCCGAGCAGTGACGACGTAGGGCGACCCTCGAGCACAGTGTGATCGAACATGACGAGCGACCTCTGCCGGCCCGTCCGGCGATGGGAAACGGCGGCGGGAAGGGCTTCCCACTGAGCTTCTGCACGTTTTTTGCCCAGTTTTGTTTTTTTTTTTTCAAATAAATTTTTAGCTTTTTCAATTTTTAATTTAATTTAAACAAAATTTTGAAATACAGAATAATTAAAAATGCCACGTATTATAAGAAAATTAATTTAAAAATGTCATGTCAGCAATTTTTCGTTAAATAAATTAACGGTGTTAACAAAAGGACTCGATTGAATCAATTTGACAAGTTTTAGAATTTGATTGCATTTTTTGTGAATTTTAGGACTCAATTATACTTTCATTGTAAGTTTTAGGACTTTGAGTGAACATATAAAAAAAAAAAAACTATACTTAGTATGCAAAATTCTACTCAAATCCAATTAAAAAGCGATACGTGGTTGACTTGACTGACGCGAACACTAAAAAAAATAAAAATCAAGAAAAAGTGTGTCAGCTTCAGTAAATGCATCCCTTCTGTTTTACACCACCTTCAAATCAAACTCTTCTTTTTCTTTTTCATTTTCTCTCACTCTTTTTTTTTTTTGGTCAGATAAAACTCTTCATTGTCTTTCAACCCTTCAAAATCAAGCTCTTCTTTTCATCTCGACGTTTTTTGGGGTTTTGTTTTGTTTCAAACAGTCTCTCAGAACCCTCGCTCTTCTCCGTCAGTTCGTAGAGCGACTATGGAGTGAAGACTACTCGTGATTTCCAAGGTATTTTGTTTCTGTGGTAGTTGTACTTTCCTGTTCTTTCCTTTTTTTCTTCTCAAAATCTCAGTTTGATTTTGGTTTGGTAAAACTCTTTCCGGCGAATTTGTTAGGTTTTCGACATCGCAGAGGTTGTCCGTGAGTCTGAGGTGGGACTGGCATTCACAAGGTGCGGCATTGGCTCCTATTACTACATGCTTGAACTCCTCTGTTCTTCGAAATGGGTGTTCACAAGGTTCGCTTACTTTTTTGCTTTTTTCGCTTACATTGTTTTCGTGAAACCCCCTTTTGATCTAAAGTAACTGAAATAAAGTATGCACAGACACAAAAACTTTTGCACTAACTTCCATTTTCACTAATACTCAGCAGATAATTCCTAGTCCTCGGTAGCTAATTCGACTTGTTCTCGGGATAAATAGGTATGATCTTTTACCTCTTTAGAATTTAAGTTTGATTTGAATTGATCTTTCTTCTATAAATGATGTGATTTTTTCATTTTTTTTTAACTTGTAGAGGCTGCAAAGGATCCCTAGTCCTCCGTAGCTAATTCTACTTGTTCTCGGGATAAATGGGTATGATCTTTACCTCTTTAGAATTTAAGTTTGATTTGAATTGATCTTTCTTCTATAAATGATTTGATTTTTTCATTTTTTTTAACTTGTAGAGGCTGCAAAGGATAATGTCCTCGTGCACAAAGATGATAAAGAATTTGAATTTAGAATTGGCATGACATTTGCTAATGAGGAGGAAGCTTATAATGCATACAATGCATATGCAATTGGCAATGGATTTGGAGTGCGAAAAGGACAAAAGTCAAACAATAGTAAAGGAATATTGCGAATATGCACATTTTTGTGTAATTGTGAAGGATATTCTCCGCCAGTCCTACCTCATGAACGAAGAGATGTTTATAGGACCGTGAAAAGAACCGGATGTAAAGCTTGCATTAAATTCAAAATCGAAGATGGAGTTTGGGTAGTTACCAAGTTTGAGGAGGTTCATAATCATCCTTTCATTGATGATGAACAAAAGCATCTCCTACGGTCATATCGACATATAGCAGATACTAATGGCAGTATTTTGACTTCTTTGATCGGGACAGGTAGAAGGGCTACGAAAGGGTATTCGTACTTTAGTGGTGAAGCAGGGGCACATGAGAATGTTGGCTTTATGCATCGTGATTATCAAAATTGTATACAATCAAAGAGAAGGGACCATATTAGTGCGGGTGATTGTCAAAATCTCATTGATCATTTTAATTGCTTACAATCAAATGGAAGCAATTTTTCTTATACATTTCAATTGGACATGGAGCAAAGATTGACCAATTTTTTTTGGTCTGATGGTGTATCCAAGCTGGATTATGAAACTTTTGGAGACGTTGTGGTGTTTGATACTACTTACCGTACAAGTAAATACAATATGATATGTGCACCTTTTGTTGGTTTGAATCATCATTCGAAAAATGTTCTGTTTGGTTGTGCATTTCTATTGGATGAAACTATTGCTTCTTTTGTGTGGGCATTTCAATCTTTTCTAGAGGCAATGGGTAATAAAGCACCTCAGACTATTTTCACTGATCAAGATCATGCAGTGGAAGACGCCATTAAAACTGTTTTTCCGAACACTAATCATCGTTTATGTGTATGGCATATTGGGAAAAATGCTACCCATCATATCGCACACCTTCTTGGAAAGCGGAGCTTTCGTGATAAATATTGGCATAGGCTTTTATATCAGTGTGAATCTGAACTTGAAATGGAGAACAATTGGAAAGCTATGTGTCACGAGTGGAACTTGGAGGACAACAAGTGGTTGGCTGATATGTATCGCCTGCGTCACAAATGGTGTCCTGCATTTGGCCGGGATACTTTTTCTGCAGGAATTAGATCCACACAAGAAAGCAAGAGCACTAATAATGTCTTTCAAGATATGGCATGTAAGACCATGACTTTGTCCGAACTTGTCAGTCATTATGAGAAGCAAGCAGAAAAATTGCGCAACTCTGAAGTTGTTGATGATTTTGAGTGCGCTCGAGGAAAGCCGCAGATTATGGTTGAAAATAGTGGAATCTTGAAACATGCTGCACATATCTACACTCATGTCATTTATAGAAATTTCCAGACTGAGTTTTTGCATGCTTTGTCTGAACATGTTCTTAGATCAGAAACTGATGTGCCGTTGTACACTTATATGCTGGGAACTGAAAGTAGTGACAGAAAGCATATTGTCCATTTTCGTCCAAGCGATTCTACCATTACATGTAGCTGCAAGTTATTTGAAATACAAGGATGGTTGTGTAGGCATACTCTATGCATCTTGACACATGTTGTAAATGTTACAAGTATTCCATCACAATACATTTTGAAGAGGTGGACTAAAGCTGCAAAGCAAAGTATTCATTATGATGATGTTGGAGAAAGCTCTCATGATGCGATAAATTCGAAGACGTTGCGCCTGAAGAGGTTGATGCAATTGGCTTTTAGTGTTATGAACATTAGTGCGAATCATGATGCTACGGAGAAGCTGGCAACTACTACCTTGCTGCATCTTCGCTCTCGTATCACGAACCAAATGCAATCTCGCATAGCTAAAGATGATGTTAATTTCTTGATGGAAAATGATGAATCTGAATATGCAGAAAATTGTGGAATCCAAATACCAAAAGGTGTACCAAATACTCAGTTGAAGGGCGCTGGTGAGAAGCGAAAGAGAAAGGAATCTTCATGCACAGGAGGCACCTCACACCAGGTGCATGATATGAGAAAAGCATTTTCTTTCCTTTTTGTGGCTCTAATCTGGTTGTAATTAAGTTGTACATGGCATGATATGAAAAATTACGCCATTTGTTTCATCTTGTAGTTTTGACTAATCCTTGTCCTTTTTTTTTTTTGGCAGATGAAGACAACAGAAGGTGTTAACAGTGTTTTATGACATAAACAAAAAGCAGGATTCATAGTTCTTCTCTTTCATAAGCTTATGCTTGATCCGTGCTCAATTTTGGTCATTAGAGAGCAGATTTGTGACAATTATTTATCTTATATGCTTCAGAAAACTAGAAGCACAATTCCCTCTTTGGCAATATGCTTGCCTTACTCTTGTAACCTAGCCTGCTAATTGCCAGCAACTTGACAATGTCAATTTCTGTGGATACTGAGCTGTGTTTTGGTACATATTGCCTTTTTTGGAAGAGTATGCTGTTTCCACTCCCTTTTGAGGGCTCTATATTTCACTATCGTTCAATTAGCTGCGGTTGCTTTCTTCCCTTTTGGGCCATTGCAGGCGAAGCTTCTGTAGGATGAGCGTCAAAAAGCTGGATTCATCCTCACAACAATACAAGTATTTCCAATGCTGCTTTATTTTTGGTTGAAAACTAATTCCATCCAGTTTGAATGATGTCGATCGCTACACATTGAAGTAGTTAGTACTGGTGAGTCCTGGCAGATTGGGGATTTATTTCAGTTAATTACCATTGCTTCGTGCACCAAAATGTCTAATGAAGTGGTAGTTGGCCATTGATGCTCTTGCCTGCACTAGCAATGTCTTTAAACTCCGAGCACAAAGAGTCTCCACGATCAAAACATTCATCGAAGAAAATGTGAAGAGAAGCTTCAAAATGCCAGCCCTATCCATTCCAGCAAAGTTGTGAAACAGTGAGAGATGTGAGAAGGTCTCACATCATGGTATTTTCTCGGACCAATAATGTGATTTTATTTGAAATTAAGATTCTTGTAATTTTTTTTTTTTTGGTCCTTATAAATCTTTGCCAGTGATGAATGAGAATCTGTGGCAGACAGCCTTTCTGCCAATGTTTTATTGACTGTTTTGAGCATGATTATTTGGCAGGGTGGAGGCAGCATCACTGCGGCATTTGTCTGCCAAATATTGTAAACTTGTGTATATGTTTGGATAATGGTGGTCACTGTTAATGTTGACTCTTATCCTGACTTAGAGCTGGGCGTGTGCCATTTTTGAAGTTGGATTTTATTTTCTTTATCTTTATTGCAGTGGATATCATACAATGAAACTCATTGATTCTCAGACAGGAAGTTGCTTCAAGCTGTTAAGGGGTCATCTTGAGTATGCTAAGTATAATTTAGTGTTCTATATTAGCTTTATCTCAGTTGTTTCTCAAATTTGCAGGTAAGATTCCATCCCTTGTATCCGGAGATCCTCACACGTGGCAGTCTGGATCATGAAGTTCACCTGTAGGATCCAAATATGGCAGAGTGCATAGGATCATGCCATTTTTGTATTTGGCGTTCTGATTTCCCCTTCCTGACATATCTTAAGAAACTATGTGGATTATGGGACTTGTTCGGAAGATTTTTCTGTGCCGTCTTTTCTACAGACCGCCCTATTGCATCATTGCATTCTGTGCTCGAGGAGAGCTTCTTGCTGTTGCATCTGGTTACGAGGTGGGGATTTTTCTTTGAATTCTTGTGGATTGCTGAATTTGGATTAGTTATGAAGGCTTTGACATTGTATTTCCTATTAGTTGCACATATGGCACTACAAATAGGAGAGGAGAGACATCATCACCAAATATCGTTCTGAGGACACTGCGATCTCTTAGAGCCGCGCATTTCCACCTACGTGCAGCTCCATTTCTTTTAACAGCTGAGGTGAAGTCTATACTGTTAGCACTTTGTTCCTTCAACCATAGCTTCTGTTGATGTTGGCATTTTATTTATCTGCATGTCAATGACCTTGATTCAGCAGATTCAGCTGTATAGCTTGCAGATGCTTGTTCTCGTGAAAGATCTAGGTTGGCAGATGGACTGCCTCTCATGCCTTTACCATTACTGATGTGTCCGTCCTTTGCTAGAGATGATGGAAGAGTACCTTTGCAGCCCAAAGATGGGGATGGGTCTTAATGGGTAGATTCTCTTTTAGCTAAATTCAAGTGGCCAAGTTTTAGCATGGACTGCTAATAACTTCCGATATAGGTGAAGAATTTAATCTTTATGATACAATTGAAGATGGGAGATGCATCATTCACAAATCAGATGAGTTCTTCTTCATCAATGCCAGTGCTCGCATCCAGTGGGGGACCTGTGGCATGCAATCATGCATGTTGGATTCTCAAATGAACTGTTTACTCTCTTCATTGAAGTGAGTTGCTCAATCCTATTATGGCAATCCCAGCTCTGAGAGTGCCCTGTCTTAGCCTGTATCGAAGCGAGATGGTTATTTGGAGGCGAAAATGTATCCTTTCTCTTCCGCATTCAGACTATGTCCGATTTAAAATCTTTTGAAAACTTGATAGAACAAGATCAAATTCAAGCTCGCTGAGATTAAGGCATAGCCAGCTCTTTGAGTGTTTATCACCAAGCTTCGCAAGGTAAACAAATTTCTGTTCAAGTATAACATAGACAAAGCATTCTTCCTTAAATATATTATTGCCTTCTGAATATCATATGCACACGCTATATTACCTTCTCACTACCTAGTACAAAGACAGACTAGTTCAAAGTTGATTCCACTTTTTCAATTAAGCAAATTGATCTCCCCATAAATGCTTGAAGATGTGTTCCATGAAGCTGAATGACAAGCTCCTCCTCGGGTGTAAAGGGCCACGTTTTATGTCCGGACTGAGATTGTACATACACCTTAGCCAGCAACTCTCGCCGCAACGAAGAGGACCTATCAAGCAGCAATGGCAGAACCATCACTGGCGTATGATCTCACGGTATCAGCTTATGTAACAAGCCATCTAGTGCCAAACTAATTGTCTAATCGTGGAGAACAGTAGCAAAACAGACGAACTTCAACAGATTGGACGATGTAAGCTTACTGCTGGGTGATGCCATCCGTGGTAGTTTCAAAAGGAGGCAACAAGAAGAACCATTTGCTTTGTACTTTTCACATTACAGCCGAAAAGCTCCCCGCAATGTCAATAGCTACAGCCTTCAAAATAACACGATTATGCCCCCAAAACAATCATGACAATTAAGCAGAAGATGGTGCTGCGTGCTTCCTCTGCGCCGCTTCAGTACCGGCATCACCATCAACTCCATAAATCAGCAAATAAGTCGAAAAAAATTTCCATCACCAAGCGCAAAATGTAACATTGTCTCCAAAGACAATCAAATGAGTAGGAACGAAGATCATGACCTTCGCGGAAACCACTGTTGACGCTGCAAGGGACATGGCGAAAGTACCTCATCCTACCGGTTCTCGTGGTCTTCCTTCAAATTGCCTTCACACTCCAGTTATCTAAAAAACAGAGGCTAAATCCAACTCAATGTGAGAGAAGAAGGTTTGCACTTGCCATATGGGGTCACAAGGAAGTAAAAACCATAAGCAGCCTCATCACTAGCTCACAACACCCATGGATCAAAGAGAAAGCAAACGCAGGGACAAAGAGCAAACAGCAGAACCAAACCTTCATTGTAAGAATTTGTACATGGCAGATTTCTCTACTATAATTTCCTTTTCAAAGAGAACAACCTTTAGAGCGCGATCTCTCTCTTTCACTTGTGCAAAACCCGGCCAAAAGTCAATCCTATCTTGTTCTTCCCCTTCCCCAGGAAAGAAAAAAAAATACATTAACGGTGCCTTTGTTTCGCTGAAAATGTTTTCTTGGATTTCATTCCGAGAAATAATATTTCCGAAAAACGGTTTGTTTTCCTTTGTTTGGTTATGTGTTGTCCAAAACATTTTTCAATGTTTGGATTTTCATTAGAAAAATGATTTCAATCTCGTAACTTTATATGAGGCAAAAAAAAAAAATCAAAATTTGAAAATTATTTATTACTTATTTTTATGGTTTTTTTATTTCTTTTTTCTTTTCCTTTCTTCCTTCACTGCCACCGACAAGGCTGACGGCCACTGACGATTGCGAGCCCGAGGCTACTTGATTTGGCGAGCTCGAGGCTCGCCGAGAATGGGAGAGCCTCGAGCTCACCAGCCTCGGCCGAGGCTAGGCGGCACTAACAAGGTCGCCGGTGGCCACCGCCAGCCAGTCGTGGTGAGAGAGGAAAGAAGAAAAAACAAAAACAAAAAGAAAATGAAAAAAAAAATCAAAATACTAATATACAAAATTAAAATATTAAAAAAATTAAGAGCAGCAATTTTGGAAAGTGTTTTCAACTTTTCAAATTGGGTAATTCACTTCCCCGATTTTGTACAATCCTTTCCACGTTGCAATCAAAAAATTCTAAGTAAGTCCATTCTCTATGTAGAGGAATATACCCACAAAAAATTTCATACTTCTTCTATCTTGAGCATTGAATTTTGATTTTTCTTTTCCTTACATGAACACTGATATATTTGATATCAACAGAATCAACTTTTCATATAACTATAACCATGACAAGATCACTACCCGTACACACCTACAAACTTTGCCAGAGGATCCATCTTTCACTCGGCTACACCCACCTAATTATCCTCCACCCTTACAAGCGAACCACAATAGCCCTCTACGCGAAAAAAAAAAAAAAAAAAATCAGACAATACACGAGATGGCTCATCGGCTCAATCGCTTGACTGATTCTCTCGTTGGTACCTTACATTGAAACCTCTTGCGTACTAATGGAGCTCAACACGAAGAGCATGAAGATGACTGAATTGGTACCAATGTAATATGTTCATGACTTTTTTAGTACTTTTCCCCATAGTATTCGATATTGCCTTCTCATTAGCATTGGTTCCCAAAATTTTATTCTCAAATTAATGGAAATTTTTCCAAACAAAGAAGGAAATAAAAGTCAAACAAAAAATCAATGAATTTTGAAAGCAGTCGATTTGCGAAACTGCCTCTAATGGAGCCCAGCCAGTTTTATATGAGAATGAGTTCTGCCAGTACCCTGGCCACTCCCAAGTCTTTCAATAACAATTTGGTGTCGATGCTCTAATATTTCAAGAGAAAATAACAATAAAATTGTCATAATTTTCGCATGACACTCACTTCATTATTAAAATATTTCGAGAAATTACTTGAATGTCACTTAAGAGCCTTCCAAAAAAAAAAAATGTGGCGATTCGTCTTACGTGGCATATTTAATATACTTTAATTCTTATCCGATATTCTCTTATTAAAAAAAAAAAAAACAAAACCCAATGTGGATGATGACGCTCTCAATGGTATTGTAATTCTTACATCGCTTGTTCGCCCTCTTCCTTGGTCTCCCTCTACTTTGATCATACCCAGAGTATTCAATTGAAACAAAAGACCATGTCATGCCAAGGGCAATATCGATTAAATCGTGAGCAGGTACATACATGAATTTGAATAGAAGTTATGGATCATGGATTACTTCTTGGAGCTTGAAGATCAAAGCATTGAGCAAATTAAAATTTCAAGAACATAATTTTTTTTGCTGATGGTGATGTAAGGTATAATTACTCTAGTGATTTTTCCTATACATGTACCCTCAAACAAGTCACACATTGAGCCTGGAACAATAATTTAGTTTAATCGGATTATGCTCGATCGAGTTGACTTGTAAAGTAAATTCATATCCCAGCTATGAATCAAGTGACACCATTAGAAGGATTCACAGAAGAAATAAAATCCGTGAGACACTACCAACTAAAGATTTTCAACTTGAGAATGAAACGCGACACCATAACGCACTATGAACTAGAGATCCTTGAGGCGCTACGAATCAAAGAAAAAAAATATTTGCGACTAAATTGATATAATTATAATAAACTTAAGACATTTTTGGTAATTTTTCCCCGATGAAATCTTGGCTGTTCTCTCTTCCCCACCGTGAATGTGAGAATTTTTCTTGGTTGTTGTCTGAGAGCGTGAGGCAAGAAAAATGACGCCCTTTTCTATTTTCCTTTTTGCTGCCAATTTTTTTCAAAATAACATGTGTTGTAGTTTCGAGTGTTGGCTTCATCTTTTATGTTTTGAAATTGGACATTTGTGTGACACCCGATTTTCTTGCCTGATTAATTAAAGGAGATAAAAATTAAAATATTTGACTTAGAATTGACTAATGTCATGCTATTTTCGATAATCGGCAATATGAGCTCAATTTCTAGAATAAGAAATTATGGGTAATTATCGTATTGAAGGGGAAACCCTAAAAATGTTACTTTGCCATTTGAGTAAGGCTATGGCATGAATTGAATTTTTATTTTTACTAGGTCAAGTATAGTAAGGAATCAATTAAAAAGACTACAGTATATAGTAACATTGATGAAAAAGTATCAAGAGCATAATATAATATACGATACGGATCCTACATCGAGGGGCTTTTGAGCCTATTAGTTGAATTATGGGCTAGTAAAAACGAACAATTGGGCGTCGAATAGGAGCTGAAGAAGAAGAAAGAAAGAAAGAGAGAAAAACGGATCAAAATCAAGTAACAAGCCATCCTAACGTACGACTCAACCAAACTACACCTATTTAGCAATAAAACGACCACTATGCATCAACGAAAGCTTGTCCATTGTAGAAACTCATTGCTGTCTGTTATGGACATCTTATGCACCGAAACCATTAAGGTCATAACTTCTTCCACCGAGCTCCCTTTCAAGCCATCTTATAGTCCAAACGTAGATTACTTAACGTACTACAAAAGTCTAAACATGGCTAACCTCAGGCGACAAGCGAAAATAAAAAAAATTAGTCCACGAAGTTCACTGTTCGTGCTGTACTATAGCGCACCAGAATTCAAAAACTTGTTCTAGGCGAACGGTAGTATGAAATTAAGATCCGTCGAACCCTACAAGTTCACAACATCTTAAAGTTTCATCATCAAGTAAAAGCGCAACCAAACACTCAAGAAATTGTGTACAAAAATACATAATTGACCAAACTCAATATTTTTTAGCTTAAACTAAAAAATCCCTCCATTTAGAGGAAAAAGTGCTTTGATTCTCACCCGGCTTAGTAAGACGATGTAATAACGGTTGTGGAATGATGACGCAATAAGGATTTTTCTCTTTTTCTCCCTCTTTTTCTTATCCTATTTTTTCTGTCTCTTGAACGTTTGTTGCCCTCCCCTTTTTTCTTTTCCTCTTCTTTGTGCTCTAGTGCTCATCTGATAAGAAGAAAAAAATGGGCTCATTTTTTATTTTGGGCCTTCAATATTACAGAGTAAAGCATCATTTGCCAACGTTCCTCTTGCAAGAATAACAATACTTCTCAAGCGGGACGCGTCTCACCATTTTGAAAAATGAAAGAGGAGGAAATAGTGAGAGGATGGCTGAAATGATGTGCTACAGTAAGCTATAAGAAATAGAGACGCATCAAGTCAGTACAATAGGAGCTGAAGAAGAAGAAAGAAAGAGAGAGAAGTTTACACACCTCTACATCGCTCTCCTCTTCGCTCGCTCGAACGATGACATCCTTCATTCACGACCTTCACCTGCCGAAAACAGAGCATCTTCAGTGCGATCGGTGATGAAATCTGAAGAAGAATGGAAAAAGGAGAGATGCAACACACCAGAATCGCTCTCGCTCTGCTCCTCGTGCTCTTGAGCGATGGCCTGCCTCAAAGGCTCGAGGCACTCTTGCAGCTCCTGATGCTGCTCGAGCTCACGAACATGCTTGAATTTGGATTCACAGCGAGAGCACTGATGACCGCAGTTGGAATGCTTCCGCGCATTGTGCAGAGGGAAGCCTGCTTTGCCGACCTCCTTCTTGCAAGAGCAACAATGCCTCTTGAGTGGGACACGTTTGACCTTAACCCTTAGTTAGGGCGCTAATTGCGCCTAGGATTAGTCGATTGTGAAATTTGGGTACTCGATCGGGGCCGGTTTAGTTAGAAATTGGGTTAGGTTAAATGGCCGATCGTTTAGGTTAATTGAGGTGATTTTATTATCTGTGGCTAATTGTGATAAAATTTGTGATTGATTGATTGTGTGATAATTCGTAGATTGTGGTTCGATTACGAGCGAACGATTGGAGTGTTAAATCAATCTGGTTAATAATTGTCATGGCACGAATTGAGCTTGATATTGCCTGATTGAATTGGTTTCTCGTGATTTAGTCATTAACCTCATGGGTTTGATCACCTCGTTGACATGCCCGACTGAATGTCTTGATTGGCCGTGGGCCGAGTCTGATAGCATGTCTGTATGAGTATTTGGCATTAATCAAAGATAATTAATGAATCGATTGCCAAGTGTGAATTGTGTGGTCACATGAGGGACAGATGACGAGTACCTGGCAAGTTCGTTTGGTACTGTTTGTGCACTTACTGTACCTATTGTAAACGACTTGTCAGAAGCACGATAATTCATGCCCCGTGCCAGACGTACGGTCTTAAGGAATTATCGGATGTCGGTCGCTGCTTGTGATGGACCGATGCCCCGTTTAGGGATGCCTGCTGGCTGGTGCCGTGCTGGGTGCACTGGATACACCGCTTGTAGTAGCCGTCGTTGAGAGGGAAATGAGACGTAGTCCGGTTCTACCGGAAGGACGCTAGATCGCACTAAAGTGCTGGATCGCGATGTGGTTTTGGATCACGCCAGTGGCGTGAGTCATCTGAAATAAGTGAATGGTGTGGTGCCTGATGTATATTGGATTTGTGATGCCTTGATGGATTGTTTAATATGTTATGACTGTATCTAGTTGAGTTATGCGACTGAACTGTATGTTGGTTGTGGTGCTTAGTATATTCTGGGCGAATCAATGTCCTAACTGAGCTTAGGCTTGATTCACTGAGATTTATTTCTCACCCCGTTGTGGGTTAACCTTTCAGGTCCGAAGTAATGGAGAGGCTCGTGCGATTCGGTACCCCTACCCACTCGTCTCACGATGTCACGTCTCATCCGGTTCCAGGTACGGATTAGGTCTGGGAGCGTCACGTCACGACGATATGGGTCGATGAGGGGATGCCACATCTGGTGGCTCATCTCTTCAAGGCCTGGTATCTTCGTGACGGGATTGATCTCTACGACCCGGTTCGTGGGTTTGAGGGACCGCCTATTCAGGGGGTCGCTAATGCCCCCGCCTGGGACCCGATGGACATTGACACGCCTGACGGGGAGGTGGTGGATCCCGAACCCGGCACGAAGTCTGAGGTCGAGCCCGAGGAGTCTGTAGCCTCTTATGTGCAGTCAAGTAATAGTTCTTATGACGATCCCAACAACCCGGCTCCTCCGTTGGGGCCGCCGTGATCACTAGTCTGAACAGTGATCTTTTTGGTCTGTTGGTGGATCTTTTGTGGGGGTACCATTTTGGAGTAGATGAGAGTTGACCTTACCCCGACTCCTGTATCTTTTTGAGAGTCTTAGAGGGCCACCCCGAAGCATGGGGTTGTATATATTAGCTGTTAGCTCTGTAAGGTCATGGATTATCTATTCTCATCTGTTTAGTACTTCTGTTTTATCTGACTGGTTGTTTCTGCTTCTCTATCCCATGCTGATCTTGTTCGTTTGGAAGTTCCACGTTCCGCATGCGCCATATGTTAGTAGGTCGATAGTTCGCCTGGGACGCTATCCTTCGTGACCTAGTGGCGATTTGGCAAGGGATGTTGCGAGCTCGAGAGTCGGGGCGTGACATTCCCGCCCAAGGTGGTATCAGAGCAAGGTCAGCCTGATCCATCTGGTCATTGGCTTGGAGTAATAAGGAGCGTTGGGAAAATGGGATAGTTAGTAGATTTATTAACTTTGTGATTGTGATTGCTTTTGTGCTTTAAGTATTGGGGTTGCCTTCTGACCGCGTTTGCTATGGGGTAAGCAGGACTCCGTATCATTTCTGCATAATGAGCGGACGCGGTAAGAGAGCGCCCCGAGCGCCGCGAACGAGACCTGTTAGACCGATCGAGGAGATTGTGGGTGGTAGTGGAACGCCCGCAGCTGCTGGACCATCTGGGCAGGAGCCGACAATGGCTCAGGTTATGTTAGCCCTTGGGACTATTGGGGATCTCATGGGGCAGCAGGTGAGGGATATGAATGCTGCTGCTGTTGCTGCTGCTGGAACTCAACCGGTGAACCCTCCTGCTAGGGAAGTGAATGAAGGGCGTCAGGCCCAGTGGTTAATAGAACAGTTCCTTAAGATGCAGCCGCCTAAGTTTACGGGAAGTGGAGATCCCGAAGCTGCAACCTTGTGGATTGAGGAGTTGGAAAAGGCGTTTGTCCTTCTGAGATGTACCGAGGAGGAAAGGATCATTTTAGCTGTCTATCAATTGCAGGGGAATGCAAGCTTCTGGTGGAGAGCCTCAAAGGACAGAGTTTTCCCAGAGGGTACGGCCCAGACATGGGGTGCCTTCGTGCAAGCTTTTAATGACAAGTACTTTTCACATACTGCGAGGAAACAAAAGATGGATGAGTTCCAACGCCTGCGCCAGAACCAGCTGACAGTAGACCAGTATGAGGCTAAGTTCGCCGAACTTTCTAAGTATGCACCGAGGATGGTGACTGACCCCGAGGATAAGGCGAGAAGGTTTATGGACGGATTGAAACTTGAGATTCAGAGCTGGCTAGTACCTCTCTATCTGAAGGATTACAACGAAATCTATGAGAGAGCTCAGATGGTGGAACGACATCTGGCAGAGAAGTCTACCGCATCTGGATCGCGGTTTACGCCCCCGAATAGTTTTGACATGAGACAAGGGAAGAAACCCATGTTTAGCAATAGGAGTCGCATTCTACCTAATTGCCGAGGGGCGATCAGCAAGCCAATGTTTCGTCAGCACGAGTGGTGCAATCTGTGCCGCCAGAGACATGGACCTGGTCCTTGTCCGTTTGGAAGTGGTGCCTGTTTTGGTTGTGGCCAGCTGGGTCATCAAGTGAAGGACTGCCCTCAGAGGAAAGGCAGACAGGCGCTGCCACAACAGGGAGGACCACCGAGAGGAGCCGCGCCATCGAATTTGCAGAACCGTCCACCAGCACAAGGTAGGGTGTTTGCTGTCACCCGGGAAGCGGCGAAGGATTCGCCGACCGTTACAGGTACGGTCCTCTTGCATAACCAAGTAGCTTATGCTTTGTTTGATCCAGGTGCTACGCATTCATTTGTTGCCGATCAGTTTGTTAAGCTATCTGAATTGAACTTGGTGCCTTTGAATGTTATGTTTAAAGTTTCTACGCCTTTAAAGGATAGTGTGGTAGCTACAGTAAGCTGTCCTGATTGTAGACTGGTTGTGGATGGTCATGAGAGTAGGATAGACCTGGTTGTTCTGGAAATGTATGACTTTGATTTAATTGTGGGGATGGATTGGCTGACGAAGCAAAGAGCCACGTTGGATTGCTTTAATAAGGTGATTCGGTTTAATCCGATGGTAGGTACTAGCTTTGAATTTAGTGGAAATCGAGGAGGAACCTCGACTGTTATGATATTGTCGCTTGAGGCGACCCGACTGTTAGAAAGTGGTTGCCAAGGTTATTTGGCTTCTGTGGTTGATACGACTAGTGAGGAATTGAAGTTAGAGAATATTGCTGTAGTGTGTGAATTTCCAGATGTTTTCCCTCAGGAATTACCTGGTTTGCCACCAGAAAGGGAAATTGAGTTTGTTATAGAGTTAGCTCCTGGGACGGAGCCAATCTCTAAGGCGCCATATAGGATGGCTTTGTCGGAGTTGAAGGAACTCAAGGTACAGATGCAGGAGTTGTTGGATAAAGGGTTCATTCGCCCTAGTGCATCGCCTTGGGGAGCACCTGTTCTGTTTGTCAAGAAAAAGGATGGATCTCTGAGATTGTGTATCGACTATAGGCAGTTGAATCAAGTGACGATCAAGAATAAGTACCCACTATCGAGGATTGATGATTTGTTTGACCAGTTGCAAGGAGCGTCGATATTTTCTAAGATCGATCTACGGACGGGATACCATCAGTTGAGAATCCGGAAAGAGGATATACCGAAATCGGCATTTAGAACACGTTATGGACATTATGAGTTTACTGTGATGCCGTTTGGTTTGACGAATGCTCCTGCCGCTTTTATGGAATTAATGAGCAGGGTGTTTAGCGAGTCTGTCGCGACCCTTCCGCGAGGCGGGGGAGCGGGCTAATGGGCTGCCCCGATTGCTGGCCTGATCGGACGCGGGCCTCTCCCAAGGTCCATTACCCAAATCGCAACTGCTAGATATACGTGGTCGACCTTCAGTGTGGTCTAGTGACATGTGATAAGTGTACATGCCAAGGAGTCGCCACCAATCGTTTCGTGGAGGGTACGATCGGAAACTCTATCGAATAGTTGGGAGTAGTTTATTCGATCCTGCGGAAACCAGAGAAGTGGGTTCGTGGACTTAGTTACGCCAACTGTCAGAGTTGACGCCCTTTCGGTACCTAAGTTGAATGGTTTATCTGATCCTAGGATTTCATACAGACGAGTTGGGTACAGATCCTAAATCTAGGAGTTTATACAGATGAGAATTACTACCCTATCACTCACAATCAATGGAAATAAGTGCGCAAATCAAGAATCCAATACATGCGGATAAAACACATGAAATCAGCATGGCATCCCTAATGAGGCCCTATTAGCCTAGAGAAATATCAATCAAGGCTTAGGAGTGATTTGGACATGATTCACCCATGAGGGGCAGAATCGTAATTTTGAATAATTCGGGAAAAATTTACCCTTAAAAGGGTAAATTTGTCATTTTAGACGAATTGGGAAGTCAAAAGACAGTGGAAATGGGATTGGCCATCAATCCAATCCATTTCCTATTTTTTGGGAATTTCCAGGATTTTTCTGGAATTTTCAAGTGATTTTACCCTTGGAGGGGTAAAGTCGTCATTTGGACAAAGACGAGAACTGAAAACCTCAAATATTAGGGTTGGTCGTCCACCTGACCCAAACCCTAACTTTAAGCAATTTTCAGAACTCGATTGAGACAAGAAAGACAATTTTCCCATTGAAGGGCAAAATCGGCATTTTGAGAAAAGGGGCGGGACTCGAAACCCAAACTTAAGAATTGGTCGTCTAATAGACCCTAATTCTTACCTTGGCATTATCGGCCTTATCTTGCATACACAGCAGAGGCGACTTACCCCTAAAGGGTAATGTCGTCAAGTCTCGGAAGAACAGATAAGAAACCCCAAAAATAGGGTTGACCAGTTGTCTGTGGTCAACCCTCGATTTTTGGGGATTTCTGGATTGTCTAGGATTTTCCCACAATTTTTCCACATTTTTTTTGGAATTTTCTAGAATTTTCTAGCATTTTTTGGATTTTTTTTTAGAATTTTTCTAATTTTTTTTTTATTTTTAAAAAATCATTTTCCAATTTTTTTTATTTAAAAAATGTTATCCGGGCCGGGTCGGGTGACCCAGCCCACGACCCGCGGGCGACCGACCCGGCCCGGATCCGGGTCCGCGCGGCAAAACGGCACCGTATGCTCCTCCCGCTCGAATTTCTGATTCCCGCCCAAATTCGAACCTACGGCCTAGATTGCGCCACGTGTCGACGTACAGACGGTCGGATCTAATCAAAGCAATTGACGGTCACGATTGGAAGACAGGATTGAATCTCGACCGTTCGATCGATGGCATTTTTTATTTCCGAAAATCATTTTTATTCTCAAAAATGTGAGATCGCGACACGTGGCCAACTCTCCACCGTCCGATCAAGTTTGTTATTATCTTTTTTATTCGATTATAACCGTATGCTCCTCCCGCTCGAATTTCTGATTCCCGCCCAAATTCGAACCTACGGCCTAGATTGCGCCACGTGTCGACGTACAGACGGTCGGATCTAATCAAAGCAATTGACGGTCACGATTGGAAGACAGGATTGAATCTCGACCGTTCGATCGATGGCATTTTTTATTTCCGAAAATCATTTTTATTCTCAAAAATGTGAGATCGCGACACGTGGCCAACTCTCCACCGTCCGATCAAGTTTGTTATTATCTTTTTTATTCGATTATAACCGAATGCGCTGACGTGGCTGCCACGTGGGCGCCACGTCAGCACCACGTGGGCGTTTACCTGGTCAACCGTCGTTGACCGGTCAACGACCCACCGGAGAAGACGACCGGCGCCGGCTCTGTTTCGCCGGCGCCTCGTCGGAAGGCCATATCTCGGCCTTCCGATGCTCAAATCCCGCGAAATCAACGCCGTTAGACTTGTTTCGTCGAGCTCTACAACATACTAGAGCCTTGACATAGCAGAACCACAACTCACGCTCGTGCAACCTCCGGCCGAAGCTAAGCTCCGGCGGCTACTCGTCCTAGCCGTTTCTAGCGTTGATTGGCTAAACAAACCGATCACGAAGCATCACAAGGGGTTGAGAAGACTTACCTGACCATCGCGAAGCTTCAGTTTGGTGTGAGACGAGCCGCGGAGCTTTCGACCGATCGGAGGAAGTTGGAGGTCGACTCGGGTTTTCATCCAACGAAATCACATGCCATCAAAAGCAAAAATGTTCAGGAAGGCGAGACAAGCATATTGCAACCAAAATCGCAGCAAATGGACGGCTCTAGCTTAAGTTGCCATTAAAGGCCGAGCTCGAGCTTGGGGACTCGACTTACCTTTTTCTGTGATAAACTGACGAACAAGCTTGCTTGCTGCGTCCACAGGACCGAGACGAAGATGTAGATGACGACGGTATGGCTTGGCGAAGCTTGGAAGGCGCTGGCCGAGACTTTGAAACCTTCGGCCCCCAAGCTCCTTCAATGGCGGATGGTCGCCTCTTTCACTCTCTTCCTCTCTCTCTCTCTCTAAGCTCTCTGTTCTACACTTCCTCTCTCTCTCTCTCTCTATGTGGTCCTCTCTCTCTATTCCGCGAGCTTCCTCTTCTTTCCCTCTTTCGCGAGCTCTCCTTCCGCGAGCTCTCTCTCCTTTTTTGCCCGCTCTATACGCGCGCGAAGAAGAAGCTCTCTCCCCGCTTCTGTTCCCCTTCTTCTTCTTTTGTTTGTTCGTCCGTTGGCGAACTCCCCTAACCGATTCCCCAACTCAACTGACTTCTCCTCAACTGATCATCGTCCTCTTTTCTCCACTGCCTTCTTCCTGCTTTTCTGCTCGTGCGCCCAGGCAGAAGAACAGAGCAATTCTGTTCTTTTTCCAAGTTGGTCAACCGGGTTGACTGGGCGGTCAACCCGACCCAATTGACCCGGTTCTAATTTTTTTGTTTAAATTGGATATCCATATGTGCAAAGATCACAAAATTGACACTAAAATTAGACTCCATGGCACAGATTTCATCTAAAATGTGATTTTCGTGACAAATACCTTTTGAATTGATTGAAAACCCCAAATATAGAGTATGATCCGAAATCGATTTTTTGCCAAATTGATGTCCTTAATGGACGAATCGGCCCCAATTGAGCCCACCATTAGATTCAGGGAGTCAAAACCTGTAGGGAGGAAGAATTGGGGTTCTATGGGTGTCCCTCAGAAAAGTTTAATTTCGGAATTGGCATTATAGGGACTAAAATGAAAAGATTTTTTATGCAATTAGGTCCCTAGGGCCAAAATTGATCAAATCGGTGCACAATTGAATCAAATTGAAATGTGGGGCAATCAAGTCAAATGTCAAGATTCGAGAAATGCAAAATATTGCAAATAAAAAGACTCAGAACATATTTTTTGACAAATTTAACCCTGTGCGTTACAAAGAAACACACAAAATTAAACTTGAATTTCGACTCTTGATGAGGTCAAAATGACAAGGTATTTAAAATAAAAATATTGACTATTTTCCTATATTTTTGTGACCTCAAATTCTATTTTTGTGATTTTTTTTAGTATTTTCCTATTTTCTAAAAATACTAAAAAATGTGAAAAATACCAAAAATTATTTTTTGGTCAAGAATGGTTCCTTGGGCTTGGCCAAGGCCACCAAAGTTGATTTTGTAATTTTTTGACTTTTTATGAAGTTTTTGTGAATTTTTCAAAGTAAAGCTGAAAAAGACTTGGTCAAAAATCAGGTGTCAACAGAGTCCTTGGATCGTTTCGTGATTGTGTTTATAGACGACATTCTGGTGTATTCAAAGAATACTGAAGATCACGAACAACACTTGAGGGTAGTTCTGAAAACTCTAAGAGTACATCAGTTGTATGCTAAGTTCAGCAAGTGCGAGTTTTGACTAGCTCGCGTGGCATTTTTAGGCCATGTGGTTTCTGGTGAAGGTATTACTGTGGATCCAGCTAAGATTGAGGCAGTTATGGATTGGCCAAGACCGACGACCGCTACGGAGATTAGAAGTTTCTTGGGTTTGGCAGGCTATTACAGACGATTTGTGGAGAGGTTTTCAGCTATAGCCTCGCCTTTGACTAAGCTGCTAAAGAAAGACATGAAATTCGAATGGACAGACAAGTGCGAGCGTAGTTTTCAAGAGCTTAAACATAGGCTAACTACGGCTCCTGTTCTGACAATTCCGTCTGGTCCTGGTGGTTATGAGATTTATAGCGATGCTTCGCTTAGAGGATTGGGTTGTGTCCTAATGCAACATGGTAGAGTATGTTGACACCTGATTTCTGACCATCTATTATTGTGATTTTTATTCTTTAAAATTAATTAAAAATATCAAAAAAAAAAGATCATAAAATCACAAAAATCAATTGTGGTGACCTTGGCCAAGCTAAATGAACCATTTTGACAAAAAAATAATAATAATAATTTTCATAATTTTTGTATATATATATATATGTGTATATATATATATATATTATTTTTTATTTTATTTTTTTTATTTTATTTTATAAGTATTATTATTTTATGTTTTCCTCTCCCGCTCCCCCCCGGCTCCTGCACGCTTCCTTTCACTCACGCAGCCCCCACGCTTTTGCACTCTTTTTTTGGGCCAGCCCTTCTTTTGACCAGGAATCTCTCCTCCTCCTTGGGCCTTCGTGCAACCACTGCCCAAAAAGGAGGAGGTGGCGAATTTTTTAAGCGGGAAAGGGGAAGGGATCAGGGGCCTTTTTCTTTTTTTTGGCATTCCATGACGCGGCGGCAGAAAAAAGCCATGGCGTTCGGCGGATGATTCCAAGCCCTCGTCGTCACGTTCGGAGGAGAAGCGAAGCCGGCGAACCATCCATCGAGCTCGACGACGTCACGAGGGAGCTCATTTACCTCTCAGACTCACTTGGGATCGCCTAAAAACGCAAGACTCATCATCGAGCTCGCATTCGGCCTCCCATGGTAGATTAGGCTAGAGTCGGTGGTTTTGAGATTTATGACCTGCAATTCCCTTCATACATCCTGCTGCTTTATTTCGTGTTGCTCTCGCGCCGTGGCATGGCCGGAACCGGCGAGTCGACCTTCACCTCTCTCTCACTGGTCACGGGCTCCGTGGTTCATCTCAGACCAGGAAGAAGCGCCACGATGATCAGGTAAGTTCTTTGAGACTCCCAGGAAGCTCCCTGATAGTTTAGATTGAATATATTACGTGTAGAATGGATAGGACGATGTCCTCGCCGGAGATTAGCGTCGGCCAGAGTTGCAGGCGTACGAAAGGTTGAGCTGCTGCCTCGAGCTTCTGGTATGTTGTAGATGAAGTCTTTACGAGTCTAATGCCGTTGGTTTCACGCGATTTGGACGTCGGAGGGCTGAGATATCGCCCTCCGACGAGGCGCCGGCGAGGGAACGCCGGCGCCGGTCGTCTTCCCCGGTGAGACTTTGACCAGTCAACGCTTGTTGACCTGGTCAACGCCACGTGGCGCTGACGTGGCAGCCACGTGGCGGCCACGTCAGCGCGCAGTGTTAACAGAAAATCAAAATAATAAAAAATAATCTAACGGCCTAAAATACGCCACGTGGCTCAATCTAAGGCGTTCGTTCTCAATATGCGAAACGGCGTCGTTTTGAGCGTGAGAGAGGCGGGCCGGGGCCTGGGCGCGGGTCCGGGTCGTGGGCCGGGTCCAACCCGGCCCTGATAATAATTTCAATTATTAAAAAAATTTCAGAAAATAATAAAATAATAATAAAAAAAATTCAAAAATCAATAAAAAAAATGGAAAATCATAAAAAAATTCAAAAAAATTCGAAAAATTCAGAAAAATTCTAAAAAATTCCAGAAAATAGGAAATGGCCACATTCAACTGGCCACGACCTGTTTCGGGTCATTGGACCCCCGATCTTTCCAGAAATGACGGTTTTGCCCTTTCGGCAAACCGTCTTCCAAAAAAAAATTCTAAAAAATCCAAGAAAATCCCCAAAAATAGGAAATGGCCACAATCAACTGGCCAAGGCTCATCCCGGGTGTTTTGAACCCCGATCCCTCTAAAATGACGATTTCGCCCTTTGGGCGAATTGTCCTCCAGAAAATTGAAGAAAAATCTAGAAATTCCAAAAAATTCTCAAAATTGGGAAATGGCCACAAACTACTGGCCATGGAATATTTTGGGTAATTCGGTATCCAAACCTTCCAAAAATTGACGATTTTGCCCTTCGGGCTAAATCGCCTCCAAAATCTTCCCATTTTACCCCTGGTCCCAAATCACGCCTCCCTAAAGCCCTTATGGCTATATTAGGAAGCCATTGATTTGAATTGATGTGCATTGATGTGATTTATTTATGCACTTGATTGCGCTTTCATTAAAGTTGATTGTGATTGATAGGAATAGTCTTCCAATCTGCATGAAACCTTGAATCAAACCTACCTCACCTAAAATTACGCCTGCATGAACTCTTAGCTAGGAAAATCACTCGCGTTAGGTACCGAAAGGGCGTTGGTAATGACACCAGCGTAACCAAGTCCCCGAACCCAAAATCTCTGGTTCCGCAGAACTGATCGATCTCTCCCAATCGGTCAGTAAGGTTTCCGGTCTACCCTCCAAGAAAGACCGGTGTCGACTCCAAATGCATGCACAAGTTGCACATGCCACCACGACCACACTGAAGGTCAAAAGCGATCGACTCTTATCGTCGAATCCCCCAAAAAAAATACTCCCGCCGCGATTTGGTATGGGCCTGGGAGGGCCCGCGCCGATCCAAAGCTCGCGATCCGCACTCTTGTGCGGGGGAAGGCCCGCGATCGGTAATCCATTAGCCGCGTCCGCCTTTCGGACGGGTCGCGACAGCTGGCGACTCCGCTGGGGAACGTTTGTTCTAGAACCCATGATTCTAGACCTCAAGTGGACTTAGGCCGTAATTAAAACGCTGAGTGATTTTTCTAACCCTGCAGGCGCTCTTGAAGGTGAGGTAAGTCCGCTTATGGTATGTGTTATATGTTTTTGCAGACTGGAGAAATAAGGGGTGTAGTCTGTGATTAACATTGTCTTATGCAGGTTGGGCGTAGGAATGTATGTTGTGTGGATGATTTGAAGTGCTGATTGATAAACTGTTGTGCGTGACTTGCATTGTGATGATCACGACACGTGGACACACACAACCGCGCCTAAAACCCCGGGCGCCGCCTTTAGGAACACAATAGAAGGAATTGAAAATGGAATCTCCGTGAGGAAAAACACGGGGTAATCCACTTTTCAATTCCGCTCACTTCGAACTATGGATCGAGTCCCAATGCAACGATAGCTGTGCAATGGAATCGGCTCTTTCTAGAACTCGAAGTGGGAACCTTAACCTTAGGTGCCAAACCCTCTGATTTTTAGAAGTTCACCATCACTTGTCTCATGCGCATGTCTTTGGGTGGTTGGTACACCTAAAACCGCACATAAGTCGACGAGTTTGGTTGGTAAGACTCTCTATCCCTCAAATCTATTACAGTTCATATAAATATAGGCATTTCATTCATTGCATTCTGGTGATTAGATTAAATGCCATTTCAAGGATAGATGTGTGTGTTTTTCCCAAACGTCCTTGATAGAAGACGAAGAGGATGATATCCCATGACAAGCACCGAGTGAGCAACAAAGGAGCCTACTATGGACATTATTGAGATATCGTCCAATGAAGATGACGAGTTGGGGCAAGTGATCCGGAAGTCACAGATCGAACTTGGGGCATCCTTAAACGTTAGGATCACATTCCTTTGTTTCATTTTCCATTACTAGTCCTCTTGTATAGGGTTTATTTTTATCGAGGCTTTCTCTATCTCACCCCTTAGAGTGATTGTGTTAGGGATCTATTGGTGTATACATTTAGATGGAACTTGGTTGTGTTTCTTTTGACAGGTCATGGGAATGTGATAGTGGCATTTTCTCTAATCATCCGAATACTCCCAAGTCAAGTTTATAATTCCTTTAGAGGAAATTAAAATTGGAAATCTTGCATGACCTTTTTGGTCGTATAGGGTAATCCAACCCCAATTTCGCTAGAAGGAATTATACACTTGAATTGGTTCATGCATGATTGTGCGCCGCTGGTAATCCACGATAATTGACCGAGAATATCGGCGTTGTTTTGAATTTAATGACGAGATAGATGTCCAAATTACTCTCGTTCTTAACAAAACGGCCTTGATTTGGATGTCGTATGTTCAATTAAATTTAAAACACGTTATTATGCCTCGTACTTTTGAGTAATTCGTTCCTCTCGAAATTGATCAAAAGCAATTATTGTGAATTACATCCCTTTCAATAGTATGCTTTCTTTCGAAGAATATTGATAAAAAACTTTTCGCGCAAGATTAAAACCCTTGTAAAAGTTCTTGTCCTTATTAATCATGGGTAAGCATAAGATTGAAAGGGGTTTTTGCTTTCTTTTTCAAATTATTCCTTCTGATTCTGTCTTTTCATTTGCAGGTAAAAAATAGGTAACAGGGAGAAATCTTTTCCTGGATAAGTCTGAGGCTATTCTTTCATCTGATCATGAGCGAGTTATAAAATCCATATTTGCTCGACTTATTGATATTATGGTTCGGCTCACCTAAGTTGAAGATGTTCGAACGCTCGAAGAAAGGAACCATGCAGAAGTTAAAACACACACGAGAACTTTCATTTATTTTGCTCAGCGGAGGGTTTTCAGAAGCAGGTCATACAATTCGGGGTGGAAAAGTAAAGCCAAAGTGAGCCCTAATTAACGACACAAAGGAGCCCAACTGACCCTCCATGTTGTTAATGCTCTGCCCGTACTCACGACTTCGCATGTCCTGGTCCGCGAGCTTGAGGAAAAGGTTTCTGCATTCTCCCTTAACCTCAGTGACCTTGACCTCGTGTTCTTCGGTGATTATTTCCAAGTCCCGAACTAATCCATTCCCGTGAGCTATGTCTGCGGTTATTTTGTCGAGCCGTTCTTCCTGCCAGTCGCTTTGCAGCCTCAATAGGACATTGTGGCGGTCGTGCTCGCCAGCGGTCAGGGATAGGGCCAATTGATCCACCAGTTTTCTCCTCTCGCGAAGCAACGTCGCGACCCTCTCATTGGCAAACTCGACGGCCTTTTTGTGACTATCGGCCAAATAGTTGGTCAGCACCAAATGATCAGACCGATCCTTGTAACGAGCCCGCAAGACGCGAGCAACGAGAACCTCCCGATCAGCAACACGGTAGGCCTCTAAGGAGTGTGCAAAGAGGGTCGGGAAAGTTCTATATTCCCTCCCCAGCGTAGTACCTTCGAGGGAAGTGGTATCTAAGTCCTCGAGCAGGACACGGATTTCATCCGCGGTTGCAGAATGATCGGTTATGTGCGCGTAACCACGACCCAATAGGTTATAAAGCTTTTCCCACTGGGCCAAGACATCAGTTGAAAAAGTGCGTACGGGAGAGGAGGCCATTTGCGTTGGGTTGACTTGAGAATAAGACGAGTTTAACAGAGAGGTTAGAAGGAAGAAGCTGATTATGCGAGAACGTTAACCTTCCATACATTAATTCCTCATTTTATAGCAACTCGAGGATGATGAAGGGTCTCAGTAATAATGCTGGTGGAGCCCAGTTAGGGGGTAAAGCAGGAGGTCCCCTCACGAGAACCATTGGATTCGTTTCGGTCCGCGATTTCCGGCTCATCAATTAAAAGATGTAAAAGATTTGTCGGGATCACCATTATTAGAGTTAGGTGGGAGGAAAGCGCAACTATCGAAGAGAGCCCTAACAGGGTTTGGCAGTCCCATCACGTTGAAAAGCTAAGCGAGAAATTCAAGGTCTTGAGGGGGAACGTTTGCCTAATGATGCTTGAAGAGCGTCTCCTGAACATGCAAAGTCACTCGAAGAAAACTTTATAGGGAGTGAGCATACATGAGAGAGTGGAGAACTCTGAGTGGGCAAGAACCAATCAAACATTTCTCAATCCAACATATTTAAGAGGTTACTATCAGCTGCTAGAGGCGACTGACTCAAAAATCTCAGAAATTGAACCACAGAGGGATCTCGAAGATTCCAAGATCAAGTCTAACGCCAAAACCATGGAGCCCAACACTTCTGGCAACGGAAATCAAGATCACGGCGACGACGACAACGACATCCACAATGCTCAACTCGGGAAAAGAAGACGTCCTCACCAATACTCTCAGGAGGAAACCCAAATGCTGGAAACCCTTTTCAGTAAAAGCCATTACATGAAAAAGAAGTGGAGAATTGAATTGAGCCGGGAGTTGGGAATTAATCAGTCGAGGATCCAGTTTTGGTTTCAAAATAGGAGATCCAAATCGAGGGCTCAACGCAAACGTCAGGTGGTCGAGATTTTAAAGGAAGAAAATCAAAAGCTGCGAACAGAAAACATGAGGTATGAAAAAGCTCTCAATATCACCGTTTGCCCTCATTGCGATAACCTCGTCGCCCTCGGTGAGATATTCCCCGATAAGCCTTACGCGATGATTGAAGACGTTCATTTACCACCCTACTCCCTCGGGGCATCTCCTGCTCAACCAGATTTTGCCGGAGTCACGCATGAGCAGGATGATCCTACGAAAATGATACAAATGCCTCCTGGGGGATGGGATTTGCATCGCTTTGACTGGAGTTACAGTTTCAAGGAGCTGGATGTTACCGCCGACCAGCTCAAAGCATATCAGCCTCATGCACAACAATTTTCGATAGGGTCGGGTCCTGCTGGAGATGAGTTAATCAGTCGTCAAGCCATCGATGCAATTTTGGGCCACGATAAGAGGAGGTTCGCTTGGCCCCCTGAACTGCATTCCAGATTCCTAGATGTGGTTCACCAAATGGGGATCGACTCAGCAACTCCGACGCGCATATTTAAGGCCATGAATGTACCGGGGCTTAGTAAGGAGCTGGTCAGGAATCACCTTGCTGCCTACAGAAAGCTATTAAGACAACGTCGAGCGGAGCTAAACCGGGAGGAATCCGTCTCGAGCTCAAAAGCTAGGGGCGACCGCCATTGTAATGCTCAGGCATCAAGAGATACCCGGCCAATCTAAGCATCAATCAAGCTAGCAACCCGACCACCGGCAAACTGAAAGCTGATCAGAATGTCCTCCCAAGCCATTTCAATACTTCTCAAGAGCGCGTGCCACAAGTACAGCGAGTGCGCACTCCTCCATTCGAGCAGCAGTCGGCTGGTGCTCTGCCTGCCGCTGGTCAACCCACGACAGACGATTTCTTTGATGAGGGGCTCGATGCCTTGTTCAATCAGTGGGAAGCTGGCATGCTTGGACAGCCATGATCTAGCACTTGACTAGGGGCACGATGGGTCGGTCACCACGAACACCCATAGAAAGAAGAACATGTTCACGAGTAGATCACTCATTTTATCCGTTGTAAAGTTCCTACGGGAACATTTTTCTTTAATGACTATAGTTAATTCTATATTAAAACCAACGCTATCGACGAACATCGTCACGCTCAGTTGTGATGATCCCTTGTTAGATTAAGTCTGAAACCAGAGACGGTCTTTAAAATTTTGAGTGGCCACGAACTCATTCCTCACCAAGCGCCCGGGATGCTGAAATGAAGAGTAACAGCATGCACAGGGAAAATGCCACTTTCGTTTGAACGATGAAAAGGGGTTGAGAGAAGATCATAGCGTTAATGGAGCTAAATGAATTAAACGGAGTCATTAATTGCGGGTCCACCGCTGCTCCCCACGTTCTCGGGCCTAGCAAATCATAAAAGGCGCCGAAAGATTGTAGACCCACCACTTTGAAGACTGAACTAGGGGACGAGCGCAATACTCGATGAAACCGAATCAATGCAAAAGAGTTTGTGATCCTATCACGAGGAAAAAGAAAGGGGAATACAGACGATGAGTAATTACAGGGTCTCGGGAGGAGCACTTGCTTGCTGGCCTTCATATGCAGCCTGAAGGATGGTTCTAGGACACGCACAATCACTTGAGAAAATTTCTAGAGTGAGCAAACACGTAAGAGCGAATAGAGAAAGCTGAGTGAACTAGATCAGCCCGAGATACTCCGATCCATCATGTTTAAAAGCTATTCCCATCTGTTAGAAACGCCCGACCTGGACATTTCTGAGCACGAACTACTGGGAGACTTTGAAGATCCTGGAGCTGAATACTGCCCGAAAGCCATGGAGACTGACTCCTCTAGCGATGAAATTCTAGGTTTCAGCTACGAAGAAGGAGTATACAATGATGACCGGAGTCGGAAAAGGAAGCAACTACAACGCCACACTCCAGGCCAAATCCGAGAGCTCGAAGCTTTCTTCAATGAATGCCCCACTCCAAGCAAACAACAGAAAATGGAGCTGAGCCGAAAGATAGGATTGCAGCTTTCGAAGGTCAAGTTTTGGTTCGCCAACAAACGAACCCGGGTGAAACAGCAATACGCAGACCAGGAGTTACTGGTCCTGAAGGAGGAGAATGAGAAGCTTCAAGCTGAAAGCGCGAGATATAAGGAAGCTCTGACCAAGGCCACCTGCCTTAATTGTGGAAATCCTGTTGTCCTCGGCGAGGTGTTCCTCGATGAACCATCCCTGTTGACGAATAACGCTCAGCTGTTACCGTATTCTCCACAGCATTTTCCGACACAGCCAGATACTGCCGGAGATCTGCATGAGCAAGTCAACACCATAGGATCAACACCAACATCCTCTGAGAAATGGGATATGAATCATCACAGGGGGAGTTCTCTCAATGACGAACTCGTTGTCGCAGCCAGCCAATCCAAAGTCGGTGAGTCCCTCCCTGGACAACTTTTGAAACGACTAGATCCCGTAGAGAATAGCTACCGAAGTATTGACGATATTTTGGGTGATAAGAGAACAAGGTTTTACTGGACCTATGAACTTCACACCAAATTTGTTGATGCAATTCGAGAGCTGGGAGTTGATTCGGCTAGCCCACTACGCTTACTCGAGATTATGAATGTGCCAGGGCTCTCTAGAATTAACGTTGAGTCTCACCTCAAGTACTATAGGAGATTGCTAAGGGATGGAAGGATAGCGTTAAACCATCATAAAGCCAGTTGGAGCTCAAGTGCTGGGCAGAGTTACAACCATGATGATTGGAGAGCCAAGAGCACCCAACCGTGTTTCAGCAATGACGGGACCGGCAGCCGTGTCAGCGACTCCTCTGACCCAAATCAGAATGCTCCGCCGAGCTATCACAATACTCCTCAAGAGTATATGCCACAGTTCCAGCACATAGAGATTCCTCAGTTTGAGCGCGAATCAGTCATTAATGCTGTCCCTGAAGCGGATCTGGCATTGGTAGAGAGTGCACATATGAACCTGCCGGTCATTGGAGGAAGTTCCAATTCGAGGGGTCAAATTGCTCACAGCAAGAGCAAAGAGAGGAATCCTTCGCCTGCAGTCGACGACACCCAATCTGGGCACCAAGGGCTAGAAAGAACAGGTGATTTCCGTGAGGAGGAGCTGGACACTTGGATCAATACTCTTCAGGAATGTATGTCTCGACCCCAACAGGGCAATGATGAAGGTTCCAGCTCAAAGACTCCAGTTCCTCACAATGAAGGCGATGAAGGAAATCTGCCCCCAACAATTGTTGATACCCAACTTGAACATCAATGGCTCGAAGACCCGAGCAATTTCCTTGGCGATGAGTTCAATCTTTGGCTCGATCAATTTGGAGCCGGAGGGCCATCGCAGTGGTGACGCAAGGCAGGTGACCAAACGTCTGATGCAAGGCATGGCTACTCGATGAAAAATGCTTCGAGAAAAGGGGTTGAATACTCCTATTGCATATGTTGTTGATCGCACTGTAAGGTTCCCACGGGAACGTCTTTCATTAATATCTAGAACTAATTGCGCGTGAGTGTCAACATCACCCTTTGAGCATCTTCAAGCCGAGGGCTGAGGATTAGTCGCTTAATTCGTGGAGCAAGTTCTCCGAACAATGACAATCGCCTGCGGAACATAATGGGATCTACCCCTTCAATACGAAATACGTTTGGCCGCGAAGCCACCTATTTGGTGATAAACGTGGATAAATCACTCAAGGAGCCATTTGTTCGAATAACAGAACAGACGTTGCCTAACTGGGGGCAGATGAACCATTGATGTTGCAAACACTCCAAGAATGGATAGGCGGATTTGATAGATGTTGTTCATATCAATACGCAATATCAGAACGGGATGAGAACCAAGAGTAAAGTTGTATCGTTCCAATTTGTCTTGAATTTGAGAATATGAATTGATACTCGTTATTTATCCTTGACAGGGGAATCACCTTACAGACGAACAGGTTTTCACATCTCATGTATTACCCGTTAGAATACATGACCAAGGGTAAATTGTATCGTTCTAATTTTTTGAAAAATTCGTGAACGTACAATAACATGTTTCTTCCGCATTTTCAGGATCTCCAGCCGCGGGGGACAGGTAAGTATCCCTTTCCCCAATCCATTGAAGATGTTAAATAAAAAACAGAGTGAAAAAGAAAAGCTTTCAGAATCTAATGTCTAGAAAAGACATAGAATTCAAACTTCATTGGCATTCATGTCTTAAAACAGGAGGTTATCTGAACATGAATAAGAACATGCATGGTGCATCATAAAATCCCCTTGACGGGTAAAATTTTTGGAGAAAATGAAAGAGATTTTTTCCAATCAAAAGTTCAAAACGTTTAAAAGGACGTTTTCTCAAAAGAAAAGAGGCAAAGCCTAGTCCAAACACGTCCTACACACACTGGAGAGAAGTGAAGCGGATCAGATAGCAAAATCTGGACCTACGGAAGTAGGGATTATTCGCAACGATTACATGGGTTGGGATGACGGAGGCATTCGTTTCATATCCCTCAAACACTACAGGTGACCGTTGATAAACCCTTTGAACGACGGTTTTCATTCTTAACCCTGTCAAGAACCACCCCACATCGGGGCAAAATGGAGGTGAGTCCAGCGGTATCAGGAGAAAATGGTTAGAAATTTTCTTGCTCGGACTAACATCTCTTTGTGTGTTGTTTATATGGTAATCCAAGTGCCATAGGATGACGAGAAGCATTCATTTCTCTATCCCACACACCATATCCTTTGCACAGCCAAGTTGAGCCTGCAAATTCATTTCATAAACCCCTGTTGGTGATCATGGGATGTTTCAAGATGGAAACTGCATCACTCCAAGAACGGAAGAAATCAAGAGATGTGATTTATAGAAAAATCTCATATCGGCGTTTAAATGTGCTATGATTCAAGTTGTATATCTAGCACAATTTTCTGAACATCGTAGCTCCAAAAGAAAAGAAAAACCCCTAGACATCAAGAAAAAGCAAAGTGCCTGGTGAAAAGCAAGGCTGATGTCTATTCAAAATATCCCCAGTAAAGTCTAGATATACAATGAAAAGACCCTGCAAAGGAGTCAGATCAAGATGACTACTCTCCAAATGATGTCAGCCGTGGTGCAAAAACACGGACAGAATTGTCAACCTCTTAATACCACAAGAGACGTTCTCTAAAGGACTTGTGCACACCTCAAAAGCGGTTGCACACCTCAAAAATGGAAGATGCAGAATGGAAAAGACATGTGACAAATTGGCAATGATCACCAATGTCAAATCCTTCGTAATTTCTGGGCCAAAAACAAGCTTTTTTTTCGGTCCCCAATCCTACCAATGTTACAACCCTGAAACAGTCTTCTCTGACTAAGACACTTGGGTTAACATATAGCTTAGCTCGAAGAAGTACGAGCAAGACTCTTTCTTTCTCATTTTGCAGGGTTCTTGACTTGTAAACCCGGAGCAGATGGTGAAGATTTTCATTCGATGGCCTCGACTCCAAAGCGGGTCCCCCTTGAAAACCAATATCCAAGCCCAACATTACGGTCCCGTGGAAGACCTCCCGACCGATCAAATGTATGCGCTGCGAATGAGCCTAAAACCTAGGCACAGGTCAGTAGGGAATTGAGTGCATCCCCTAAAAATCATCACCTCAAAACAGGTGAGATGGCCTCCTTGTCGAGAAATATTCCAATTGATGTTTTGAACAAACTCTTTTTGGAAATTTTCAAACTGTTGATCCAGATTTTCCATGCAAGGGATTTGTGATCACATTTGCATGTTGCAAGAATGTTTTGGATAACCTCCAGCATCAAAATGCACATCTCATGACTAAAGCTTAAGTCATAAAATTTTGTCAATTGGACAATTGCTGTCTTCTCAAAGATTACCAATATTTTCTTGGGGAAGAGAAACCCTAAAAAAAAAAAAAATCCTTTTCAAAAATATCAAACAACCCTATCGGACGTGGAGAACCCTCGTCTCGGGACCCCTTTTAAACAAAATCAAGCAGTCTCATCGGACGTGGAGAACCCTCGTCTCGGGACCCCTTTTAAACAAAATCAAGCAGTCTCATCGGACGTGGAGAACCCTCGTCATGAGACCCCTTTTCAAAATCAAACAAAGGTAGATACCGCCTGAAGGGTCAACTCAAAGGTAGATACCGCCTGAAGGGTCAACTCAAGGTAGTAACCGCCTGAAGGGTCAAATATGGTAGAAACCGCCATAAGGGTCAACTCATTGGTAAGTACCGCCATAAGCATCGACACAAAGGTCCGATCCACCATACGGATCAAAATCCTTGGCAAATCCCAGGGCGTGGGATGCGCCTTCCTTAGATTCCTAGCCGTTAGGAATCCCATAATGGTATGACCTACCATACAGGTCAGAGCTAAATCTCCCTAGGATATCATGAATGACGAGTCCTAGGTATCTTCTTGAAAGTCGTCGCAGCCGGCAGCATCCGACAGGTGAGCTTCAGATAAGCCTCTCTCACTCCGGCCCATATTCAAATTGTTAGAGTAAACTGAGGATTAATTTGAGCATTCATCAAAGAGCCTCAAGGATTCGATGTCATAGCATTTCTTCTCTCATTTTCCCAGTTGAGTCGGTTAGGAATCAGGTGCCATCTTATCTTTGAGAGAAACCTCTAACGAGATCCCTCTCAAAGAGGGGCAGCTGTTGACACCTGATTTCTGACCATCTATTATTGTGATTTTTATTCTTTAAAATTAATTAAAAATATCAAAAAAAAAAAATCATAAAATCACAAAAATCAATTGTGGTGACCTTGGCCAAGCTAAATGAACCATTTTGACAAAAAAATAATAATAATAATTTTCATAATTTTTGTATATATATATATATGTGTATATATATATATATATATTATTTTTTATTTTATTTTTTTTATTTTATTTTATAAGTATTATTATTTTATGTTTTCCTCTCCCGCTCCCCCCCGGCTCCTGCACGCTTCCTTTCACTCACGCAGCCCCCACGCTTTTGCACTCTTTTTTTGGGCCAGCCCTTCTTTTGACCAGGAATCTCTCCTCCTCCTTGGGCCTTCGTGCAACCACTGCCCAAAAAGGAGGAGGTGGCGAATTTTTTAAGCGGGAAAGGGGAAGGGATCAGGGGCCTTTTTCTTTTTTTTGGCATTCCATGACGCGGCGGCAGAAAAAAGCCATGGCGTTCGGCGGATGATTCCAAGCCCTCGTCGTCACGTTCGGAGGAGAAGCGAAGCCGGCGAACCATCCATCGAGCTCGACGACGTCACGAGGGAGCTCATTTACCTCTCAGACTCACTTGGGATCGCCTAAAAACGCAAGACTCATCATCGAGCTCGCATTCGGCCTCCCATGGTAGATTAGGCTAGAGTCGGTGGTTTTGAGATTTATGACCTGCAATTCCCTTCATACATCCTGCTGCTTTATTTCGTGTTGCTCTCGCGCCGTGGCATGGCCGGAACCGGCGAGTCGACCTTCACCTCTCTCTCACTGGTCACGGGCTCCGTGGTTCATCTCAGACCAGGAAGAAGCGCCACGATGATCAGGTAAGTTCTTTGAGACTCCTAGGAAGCTCCCTGATAGTTTAGATTGAATATATTACGTGTAGAATGGATAGGACGATGTCCTCGCCGGAGATTAGCGTCGGCCAGAGTTGCAGGCGTACGAAAGGTTGAGCTGCTGCCTCGAGCTTCTGGTATGTTGTAGATGAAGTCTTTACGAGTCTAATGCCGTTGGTTTCACGCGATTTGGACGTCGGAGGGCTGAGATATCGCCCTCCGACGAGGCGCCGGCGAGGGAACGCCGGCGCCGGTCGTCTTCCTCGGTGAGACTTTGACCAGTCAACGCTTGTTGACCTGGTCAACGCCACGTGGCGCTGACGTGGCAGCCACGTGGCGGCCACGTCAGCGCGCAGTGTTAACAGAAAATCAAAATAATAAAAAATAATCTAACGGCCTAAAATACGCCACGTGGCTCAATCTAAGGCGTTCGTTCTCAATATGCGAAACGGCGTCGTTTTGAGCGTGAGAGAGGCGGGCCGGGGCCTGGGCGCGGGTCCGGGTCGTGGGCCGGGTCCAACCCGGCCCTGATAATAATTTCAATTATTAAAAAAATTTCAGAAAATAATAAAATAATAATAAAAAAAATTCAAAAATCAATAAAAAAAATGGAAAATCATAAAAAAATTCAAAAAAATTCGAAAAATTCAGAAAAATTCTAAAAAATTCCAGAAAATAGGAAATGGCCACATTCAACTGGCCACGACCTGTTTCGGGTCATTGGACCCCCGATCTTTCCAGAAATGACGGTTTTGCCCTTCCGGCAAACCGTCTTCCAAAAAAAAATTCTAAAAAATCCAAGAAAATCCCCAAAAATAGGAAATGGCCACAATCAACTGGCCAAGGCTCATCCCGGGTGTTTTGAACCCCGATCCCTCTAAAATGACGATTTCGCCCTTTGGGCGAATTGTCCTCCAGAAAATTGAAGAAAAATCTAGAAATTCCAAAAAATTCTCAAAATTGGGAAATGGCCACAAACTACTGGCCATGGAATATTTTGGGTAATTCGGTATCCAAACCTTCCAAAAATTGACGATTTTGCCCTTCGGGCTAAATCGCCTCTAATATCTTCCCATTTTACCCCTGGTCCCAAATCACGCCTCCCTAAAGCCCTTATGGCTATATTAGGAAGCCGTTGATTTGAATTGATGTGCATTGATGTGATTTATTTATGCACTTGATTTCGCTTTCATTAAAGTTGATTGTGATTGATAGGAATAGTCTTCCAATCTGCATGAAACCTTGAATCAAACCTACCTCACCTAAAATTACGCCTGCATGAACTCTTAGCTAGGAAAATCACTCGCGTTAGGTACCGAAAGGGCGTTGGTAATGACACCAGCGTAACCAAGTCCCCGAACCCAAAATCTCTGGTTCCGCAGAACTGATCGATCTCTCCCAATCGGTCAGTAAGGTTTCCGGTCTACCCTCCAAGAAAGACCGGTGGCGACTCCAAATGCATGCACAAGTTGCACATGCCACCACGACCACACTGAAGGTCAAAAGCGATCGACTCTTATCGTCGAATCCCCCAAAAAAAATACTCCCGCCGCGATTTGGTATGGGCCTGGGAGGGCCCGCGCCGATCCAAAGCTCGCGATCCGCACTCTTGTGCGGGGGAAGGCCCGCGATCGGTAATCCATTAGCCGCGTCCGCCTTTCGGACGGGTCACGACAGAGTAGTAGCGTATGCATCTCGTCAATTGAGACCTCATGAGTTGAATTATCCCACACACGACCTGGAGTTAGCTGCGGTCGTGTTTGCTTTGAAGATCTGGAGACACTACCTGATTGGTGAAAGTTTTCAAGTGTATACTGACCACCAGAGTCTGAAGTATCTGTTCTCTCAGAAGGAGTTGAATATGAGGCCGCGTCGATGGATGGAATTGCTTAAAGATTATGATTGTGAGATTCTGTATCATCCAGGTAAGGCGAATAAGGTTGCAGATGCCCTGAGTAGAAAATCAGTGATTGCTCAATTACGTGTTCGTGAGTGGCGTTTGCTAGAGCAAGTAAGAGACTCAGATTTCAAGTTCGAGATAAGTCACCTGTCAAGTCTTGTGGCAACTTTGAGAATTGAGCCAGAAGTCCAAGTTAAGATTAAAACCCTGCAGTCTACAGATCCCGTCATTCAAAAGATCATTCAGGAGGATTCAGTTAAACGAAGGGTCGATTTCCAAATAGCTGAGGATGGAATACTGAAGTTCAGAGGACGTTTGGTTGTGCCTGCCGATGAGAGCTTAAGGGAAGAAATCTTGTCAGAAGCACATCGTAGTAATTATAGTATTCATCCGGGGAGTACAAAGATGTATCAGAACCTGAAGCAGCATTATTGGTGGAATGGCATGAAAGCGGACATAGCCAAGCATGTGGCTAAGTGTTTGACCTGTCAGCAGGTCAAGGCGCAGCACTGTAAGCCTGGAGGATTGCTGCAGCCTTTGGAGATTCCGGAGTGGAAATGGGAGCATATCACGATGGATTTTGTCATGGGATTACCAAGGAGTCAGAGAGGGCACGATTCAATATGGGTAGTGGTGGACCGATTGACGAAGGCAGCACACTTCATTGCAGTGAGAAAGGATTTCGCTTTAGACAGATATGCAGAACTTTATGTGAGACACATTGTGAGGTTACATGGAGTGCCAGTGACGATCACTTCTGATCGAGACCCTAAGTTCACTGCCACGTTTTGGAAGAGTCTGCAAACAGCATTGGGGACGAAGCTACAGTTTAGTACGGCCTATCACCCATAGACAGATGGGCAGTCCGAAAGGACAATTCAGACCTTAGAGGACATGTTGAGGGCATGTGTTTTGGATTTTAAGGGCAATTGGGAAGAACAGTTGCATTTGGTTGAGTTTGCTTACAATAACAGTTACCAGCAGAGTATAAAGATGGCACCTTTCGAGGCATTGTATGGAAGAGCTTGTAGAACGCCAGTCTGTTGGGAAGAAGTTGGTGAACGAAAGATCACTGGCTCTGAACTAGTGGAACAGTCAATGGAAGCGATTAAGGTGATTAGAGACCGACTGAAGACAGCGCAGAGTCGCCAGAAAAATTATGCAGATAAGAGGCGCAGACCTTTGGAATTTCAGATAGGCGACCATGTTTTTTCTGAAGGTGTCGCCTATGAGAGGGATATCCCGTTTTGGCAAGAAAGGGAAATTGAGCCCAAGGTACGTGGGACCGTTTGAAATCCTAGAGCGGATTGGAAATTTGGCTTATCGTCTTGCGTTGCCGCCGAGACTTGCCCAAGTGCATAATGTCTTCCACGTGTCGATGCTGAGGAAGTACGAACCAGACCCCGCTCATGTGCTGAGTTATGAAGAGATTGATCTGGACGAGCGAGCCTCGTACGTGGAACAACCAGTCAGGATTGTGGATAGGAAAGAACAAGTACTCCGGACCAAGACGATCCCTTTGGTCAAGGTGATTTGGCAACACCATGGTACCGAAGGAGCTACCTGGGAAAGTGAGGAAGTTATGAAGAGTAGATACCCTAATCTTTTTGAATAGTTAGAACGGTGCTGTAATTTCGAGGACGAAGTTTCCTAAGTGGGGGAGAGTTGTGACGCCCTGAAAATCTCAATTTCTGTAAGATCCGGAACTCACTATAAGAATACTATATGGAATTATAGTCGACAATTATTTTGGACCGTCAGGACCGAAGTGACGATAAATTGGACGAATTTCGAAATTTTGATCGTTTTAGATTAGGGATCGATTTCTTAACCTTTTGAATTAGATTTCCGATTTTCGCGCCGAACCTAATCCCGATCAAGCCTAGCCAGTGAAATTGCAAAATTTTCTGTTCGTCCAGTGCGCGAAATTTCCATTTCAGTCCCGGCATGGCCAAAAGACCAAAATGCCCCTACCCTAATTTGCATAAGACAAAAGCCATTAAGCTAATGGATAGGAAGACCCCAAAGTCTTCAAAGGGACCCCACCAATCTCTCTCTTCCCCATGCACTCCCATCAGCCCACATGAACCTCTCTCTCTCTCTCTTCTTCCTTCGGCCGCAGCTTCTTCTTCCTTCTTCTTTCCCTGCGGTTTCTGCTTGGGCGACGCACGACCGAGCCTCCTCTTCCCTTCCCTCGTGGATTTCGTTCGACCACCAGCCCACAGCCAGCCACCACCACCTCAGGCCACCCCCTACTGTCGTCGTCGTCCAGTCCCAACCGCCGTTCGCCGCCGGACAGCCGCGAGGAAGCTCGGCGAAACCAGGCCCTGTTTTCGGGTTTTCTGACCCGAGGAGTCCAGCTCCTTCCCCAGCCGCTCGCGACGCCACCGGACTCGGCCACCGCCTCTCAACCGACCTTCAGCCTCCCATCGACCACCCCGAACCGGTCCCGCCGCCCGTCGTTCGCCGGAGCCGCCGCGGTAAGTCTTGGAACCGCCGGTGCTCTGTTTTGAGCCCAGTTCGGTTTTTCTTCGATCCCGGCCGTTTCCGACGGCCCCGCCGCTCACCACCACCGCCAATCGACTCCCCTGACTCCCCTCTTACTTTCCCCAGCTCGTGGTAGCTCGTCGTCGCCGGTGGAGCTCGTGGGAAGCCCCGAAGTTCTCCCATGTTTCGGCTGCGCACGCCCTGTTTTTCCAGTCGGTTCTGTTCGTGGCTGGACTGCCGCCTTCCACCGCCATCCGCCGGTCCTAGCTGAGCCCCTTCGACCCCTAGGTAAGTCTAGTACCCTTGGCCGACCTCGCCGTGGCTCGTGGGATCGAGAACCACCCTAAACCGCCCTATTTCCCCTGTTTTGTGCACTGGAAAGGTTCTGTTTCGCCGCCGGCCGCCGCTAGCCGGAGCTCCGTCGCTGGCCACCTGTCCCAGCGACCTCGTGGGACCTTCCCGAGATGTTCCCGAAGGTTTGGTCCAATTCGACGCGCGGTTAACCTTTTTGGTTGTCGGAGACCGCCGCCGTCGCCGTCGCCGCCGCCGTCGCCGTTGACCGTCGAGACCGCCCGAGCTAACTCACTCAGACACCGTCGGCGACGGCGACGGTCTCCGACAACCAAAAGGTCAACCGCGCGGCGAATTGGACCAAACCTTCGGGAACACCTCGGGAAGGTCCCACGAGGTCGCCGGGATAGGTGGCCGGCGACGGAGCTCCGGCGAGCGGCGGCCGGCGGCGAAACAGAACCTGTCCAGTGCACAAAACAGGGGAAATAGGGCGGTTTAGGGTGGTTCTCGATCCCACGAGCCACGGCGAGGTCGGCCAAGGGTACTAGACTTACCTAGGGGTCGGAGGGGCTCAGCTAGGACCGGCGGAGGGCGGCGGTCCAGCCACGAACAGAACCGACTGGAAAAACAGGGCGTGCGCGGCCGAAACAGGGGAGAACTTCGGGGCTTCCCACGAGCTCCACCGGCGACGACGAGCTACCACGAGCTGGGGAAAGTAAGAGGGGAGTCAGGGGAGTCGATTGGCGGTGGTGGTGAGCGGCGGGGCCGTCGGAAACGGCCGGGATCGAAGAAAAACCGAACCGGGCTCAAAACAGAGCACCGGCGGTTCCAAGACTTACCGCGGCGGCTCCGGCGAACGACGGGCGGTGGGACCGGTTCGGGGTGGTCGAAGGGAGGCTGAAGGTCGGTTGAGAGGCGGTAGCCGGGTCCGGTGGCGTCGCGAGCGGCCGGGGAAGGAGCTGGACTCCTCGGGTCAGAAAACCCGAAAACAGGGCCTGGTTTCGTCGAGCTTCCTCGCGGCTGTCCTGCGGCGAACGGCGGCTGGGACTGGACGACGACGACGGCAGGGGGTGGCCTGAGGTGGTGGTGGCTGGCTGTGGGCTGGTGGTCGCACGAAATCCACGAGGGAAGGGAAGATGAGGCTCGGTCGTGCGTCGCCCAAGCAGAAACCGCAGGCAAAGAAGAAAGAAGAAGAAGCTGCGGCCGAAGGAAGAAGAGAGAGAGAGAAGTTCACGTGGGCTGATGGGAGTGCATGGGGAAGAGAGAGATTGGTGGGGTCCCTTTGAAGACTTTGGGGTCTTCCTATCCATTAGCTTAATGGCTTTTGTCATATGCAAATTAGGGTAGGGGCATTTTGGTCTTTTGGCCATGCCGGGACTGAAATGGAAATTTCGCGCACTGGACGAACAGAAAATTTTGCAATTTCATTGGCTAGGCATGATCGGGATTAGGTTCGGCGCGAAAATCGAAAATCTAATTCAAAAAGGTTAAGAAATCGATCCCTAATCTAAAACGATCAAAATTTCGAAATTCGTCCAATTTATCGTCACTTCGGTCCTGACGGTCCAAAATAATTGTCGACTATAATTCCATATAGTATTCTTATAGTGAGTTCCGGATCTTACAGAAATTGGGATTTCCAGGACGTTACATCTAGCACGTCTAACCATTTTGGAAAAGGAAAAAGTAGGGAACAATAAGGGGACGGGTGAAGTGAGTGCTACAGTATGCTATTTATAGCCTGTTGAGAGGCTATGCATTTTGCGCACATATTCGATGCCCGAAGAAGTCGTAGTGAGTTTCACTTCTCTCGAAACTTTAGAAAGATCGAAAAAGATGAAACTTTCAAATTGCATCTTGTCGCGCCTTATACATACATTTGTTTTTGTTTTTCGTTTTTTTTCCCTTATTTTCTTGTTCTTACTTTGTCACTGAAAAACAATAGTCCGATGTTTCTCGCTTCTAAACTGGGCCAAGATGTGCTTTCAGAAGCTCTTTTATGCTTTGGTGCGAGTACGACAAGTAATGGATGAGGAAGATGGCTCTGTATGGTTACGTTGTGCCTAGGTGACATTGTTTCTTTATGCTGTCTATTTGAAAAGAAACAATCTCTTATGAGAACTTTTCGCACATTGATATAGTCTGTGGAATTCCAAAACTTTCATGCTCCTAGTCTGCATAAAACATCATGTGCCTACCAAGAGAAGCGTCACGAGACTGACTGCTTGAAGAATAAAAGATAAGGAAATAGAGCACCTAAAACTATCAACCTAATAAAGCCTAAATCCAATTACTAGGGTTACTCGGGCCGACGCGTCCGAATTCATATCAAATATATTGAAAAACGGATCAAAATCAAGTTACAAGCCATCCTAACGTACGACTTAACCAAACTACACCTATTTAGCAATAAACGACCACTACGCATCAACGGAAGCTTGTCCATAGTAGAAACTCATTGTTGTCTGCTATGGACAGCCCATGTACCGAAACCGTTAAGGTCATAACTTCCTCCACCGAGATCCGTTTCAAGCCACCTTATATTCCAAACGTAGATTACTCAACGTACTACAAAAGTCTAGATATGGCCAACCTCATATGGCAAGCTAAAATCAAAGAAATCAGTCTACGAAGTTTACTGTTCGTGCTGTACTATAGCGCACCAGAATTCAAAAACTTATTGCAGGCGAACGGTAGTATGAAATTAAGATCCGTTGAATCCTACAAGTTCACAACATCCTAAAGTTTCTATATTAATACTTGCTTAACTGAGTATTAATAGTGACATTAGATCTATATAACATTTACATCACGGGACTGAATGATCCAATTTCCTAACTCGCCGAAGGTACTTCAACAATTTCCTAATTCGAAAAATGAGGATGTCATCACTGATCGACCCTTGGATGCCTCGACCAATCTAGGCGAATAAGGGCATCGAGGTCCTCGCCTGGGGCCTTTTTTCTTAAAAAAAAAAAAAATCTAGTTGGTGAAGCAGATAAGTACACGTGAATCAAATGCATGCAAGGCAGATCAAGTGCAACTAGTAATTTTATATTTTGATAATTCTGATTAGAGTATATGGTTTAATGCTGATACGAACAGAAATGCGGCGACTTTGGCATCTCCGGATCAATTAAATGTTCTTTTCTGAAGAGGCTAATCGCTTTTTTATTTGCTCAAAGCGGAAGTTGTTTGAGTAGGTCCTTTGCCTAAATGTAAGAGCCTTTTAGCTCAAATCATTGCCAAATTCAACCTTAATAGTCATGCTTTCTCTTTTGGTCATTTTACAAGGAAGTCGTGTAAGGGAATCCAAAAAACGGGTGTCTAGATCCTCTGTCATAATGGCAAAGGATCATAGCCATACTAGCCATTAGATCTTTCCCCCCTATTAAAGGGGGAAAGATCTAATGGCCAAGAACATCACGATCCCTGCCATACATGCAGGGGATCCGGATCCGAGCCTGAATTTTTCCCCATTAATGGACAACTTTTATTGATTGAAATCATTGTGAGTAACAGACTATAAATAACCTAAGCCACACGTCACTTCACATCCTTTCACACAGTTTCCCTCCTCTCTTTTTTTCTAAAATGACTAGAGAAGCACCGAGAAGAAAATATTGCTTCTTTTGCATAAGAATGGTGGGCGAAGGGGGCTTCCTGAACCACAACGGGAAGAAGCATGATCATTGTAGGCACGCTTGCCGTACGTGCGAATGCAAGTTCGAGCTGCTTTCGGAGCTCGAGCGTCATGAGGAAATGGGAGCATGCCAGCCACCAAAGCAGGTGATCGTTTGAGAGGAGGACGACGATATCGATGGCGCTACAGGTTCGTCAACTCACAACTGAGGAAAGGCTTGTTGGATGCCTTTTACTTCGTAGTTCGTTGATTAACAGTCAGCTTCTGCATTCGATTCGTGAGTAGTAACAAACTATAATGAAGTCTTTGAGTTCCTTCGACAGAAAGGCTTGTTGGATGCATTTTACTTTGAAATGATCCCCGCTATGGATCTCGAAACTGAACGCAGTGTATAGAGATTGAACCTGTTGAGTTCCTTCGGAAGAATTTCATTTTGCCTCGCGTATGATTCTCTCGTTTGGATTTTCTTCTTTTAAATCTGAGCTTGTCATTGGCTCAAGCATGGTTGTCTGCATTATCTCGGTCTCCAGAAATATCACTCCAGAAAATATTCTCAAGTGCGAGTAGCCGAACCTGAAGCTCCATCGGTGTCCTCCTCTTCATCTCAAACATTAAGAATTGCCAGAGAGAATCATGGACGCAATGCAAACAAACGAAGTTCTTCGACTCAAAGAGTTTCAAATTTCGTTGCTACTACAGAAATAGACAACTGCTAATGAGAAGTTTATCCCTCACATAGAATAGCCTGCGTCAGAAGGGATAGCGCAGACAAGTTCTGTTTAATTAATTGAAGAAGATAATGATGGAACAAAAAGCAACAAGAAATGAACCCTGACGTCGGTACCTCCCTTTCCCTCCCCTCCCCTCCCCAAGATATGCAAACTCTTCCAGTTGATGAATGCGGCTCCATCCACTTTGTCAAATATCAACGTCCTGAAAAGGATTTTTGTAATTTGAGCCATTTATATCTCCTAAGATATAAGTCAAAAAATATATTTTTTGTTATTTGTTGATGATGAAAATATTTTCCGTTTCGACTCATGCAAATCATCATGATTTTGAAAAAAAAAGAATTCTTTTTAATTAGTGATTTCTTACATAACAAATAAAACAGAGCCGTTGATAATTAATTTCGCCTAATCAAAACAAACAACTAACAAACTTCAGATCACCAATGCGTGCAGTTTTCACATGCAGATATACGTGATGAGGGACTTGTTGAGTTCGGGGGCACTTACTACCGAAAGTATATCTATTTTTGGACGGACGACCCAGATCTTCTGTTTTTAGGAGGTAATTTTTTGAATTTTTTATATATATTTTCGTTAGTAATAATCTGGGACATCCATTCATAGCACGAACGGCCCGGATTGCAAGGTTAGGGCCTAACCTTCTAAGGGAATGTTAGACGATCTCTTTCCTTGATTGGGGGGCAATGAAGCGAGGTCGCCGGCAGGGAAAGAGAGAGAAATGAGAGTTTGATTTGTGCTCTCGAAAGAAAGTTGGAACTTCTTTGGCTGGGCCCCATCGGATCTATCGCAACCTTTCGTTATTGCGGGTACAGTGTGTGGGGCCACTTGGATTTAATAAAACTGAACGGTTGTAGAAAACTCTTTTTGCTGATGGTGATGTAAGATATAATTACTCTAGCGATTTTTCCTATACATGTACCCTCAAACAAGTCACACATTGAACCTGGAACAAAAATTTAGTTTAATCGGATTATGCTCGATCGAGTTGACTTGTAAAGTAAATTCATATCCCAGCTATGAATCAAGTGACTCCATTAGAAGGATTCACGGAAGAAATAAAATCCGTGGGACACTACCAACTAAAGATTTTCAATTTGAGAATGAAACGCGACACCATAACGCACTATGAACCAGAGATCCTTGAGGCGCTACGAATCAAAGAAAAAAAATATTTACGACTAAATTGATATAATTATAATAAACTTAAGACATTTTTGGTAATTTTTCCCCGATGAAATCTTGGCCATTCTCTCTTCCCCACCGTGAATGTGAGAATTTTTCTTGGTTGTTGTCCGAGAGCGTGGGGCAAGAAAAATGACGCCCTTTTCTATTTTCCTTTTTGCTGCCAATTTTTTTCAAAATAACATATGTTGTAGTTTCGAGTGTTGGCTTCATCTTTTATGTTTTGAAATTGGACATTTGTGTGAAACCCGATTTTCTTGCCTAATTAATTAAAGGAGATAAAAATTAAAATAGTTGACTTAGAATTGACTAATGTCATGCTATTTTCGATAATCGGCAATATGAGCTCAATTTCTAGAATGAGAAATTATGGGTAATTATCGTATTGAAGGGAAAACCCTAAAAATGTTACTTTGCCATTTGAGTAAGGCTATGGCATGAATTGAATTTTTATTTTTACTAGGTCAAGTATAGTAAGGAATCAATTAAAAAGACTACAGTATATAGTAACATTGATGAAAAAGTATCAAGAGCATAATATAATATACGATACGAATCCTACATCGAGGAGCTTTTGAGCCTATTAGTTGAATTATGGGCTAGTAAAAACGAACAATTGGGCGCCGAATAGGAGCTGAAGAAGAAGAAAGAAAGAGAGAAAAAGGGATCAAAATCAAGTAACAAGCCATCCTAACGTACGACTCAACCAAACTACACCTATTTAGCAATAAAACGGCCACTACGCATCAACGAAAGCTTGTCCATAGTAGAAACTTATTGCTGTCTGCTATGGATATCTCATGCACCGAAACCATTAAGGTCATAACTTCCTCCACCGAGCTCCGTTTCAAGCCATCTTATAGTCCAAACATAGATTACTTGGCGTACTACAAAAGTCTAGACATGGCCAACCTCAGACGACAAGCAAAAATCAAATAAATCAGTCCACAAAGTTCACTATTCGTGCTGTACTATAGCGCACCAGAATTCAAAAACTTGTTCCAGGCGAACGGTAGTATGAAATTAAGATCCATCGAACCCTACAAGTTCACAACATCTTAAAGTTTCATCATCAAGTAAAAACGCAACCAAACGCTCAAGAAATTGTGCACAGAAATACAGAATTGACCAAACTCAGTATTTTTTAGCTTAAACTAAAAAAATCCCTCCATTTAGAGGAAAAAATGCTTTGATTCTCACCCGGCGTAGTAAGACGATGTAATAACGGTTGTGAAATGATGACGCAATAAGGATTTCTCTCTTTTTCTCCCACCTTTTCTTATCCTATTTTTTCTGTCTCTTGAACGTTTGTTGCCCTCCCCTTTTTTCTTTTCCTCTTCTTTGTGCTCTAGTGCTCATCTGATAAGAAGAAAAAAATGGACTCATTTTTTATTTTGGGCCTTCAATATTACAGAGTAAAGCATCCTTTGCCGACGTTCCTCTTACAGGAATAACAATACTTCTCAAGCGGGACGCGTCTTACCATTTTGAAAAATGAAAGAGGAGGAAATAGTGAGAGGATGGCTGAAATGATGTGCTACAGTAAGCTATAAGAAACAGAGACGCATCAAGTCAGTACAATAGGAGCTGAAGAAGAAGAAAGAAAGAAAGAGAGCAAGTTTACGCACCTCTACATCGCTCTCCTCTTCGCTCGCTCGAACGATGACATCCTTCAGTCGCGACCTTCACCTGCCGAAAACAGAGCATCTTCAGTGCGATCGGTGATGAAATCTGAAGAAGAATGGCAAAAGGAGAGATGCAACGCACCTGAATCGCTATCGCTCTGCTCCTCGTGCTCTTGAGCGATGGCCTACCTCAGAGGCTCGAGGCACTCTTGCAGCTCTTGATGCTGCTTGAGCTCACGAACATGCTTGAATTTGGATTCACAGCGAGGGCACTGATGACCGCAGTTGGAATGCTTCCGCGCATTGTGCAGAGGAAAGCCTGCTTTGCCAACCTCCTTCTTGCAAGAGCAATAATGCCTCTTGAGCGAGACACGTCTAGCACGTCTAATCATTTTGTAAAAGGAAAAAGCATGAAACAGTGAGGGGACGGGTGAAGTGAGTGCTACAGTACGCTATTTATAGCCAGTTGAGAGGCTATGCATTTTGTGCACGTATTCGATGCCCGAAGAAGTCGTAGTGAGTTTCACTTCTCTCGGAACTCTAGAAATATCAAAAAAGACGAAACTTTCAAGTTGCATCTTGCCGCGCCTTATACGTACATTTATTTTTGTTTTTCGCTTTTTTCCTCATTTTCTTGTTCTTACTTTGTCACTAAAAAACAATAGTCCGATGTTTCTCGCTTCTAAACTGGGCCAGGATGTGCTTTCAGAGTACGATAAGTAATGGATGAGGAAGATGGCTCTGTATGGTTTCGTTGTGCCTAGGTGACATTGTTTCTTTATGCTGTCTATTTGAAAAGAAACAATCTCTTATGAGAACTTTTCACACATTATCACAAGGGTATAGTCTGTGGAATTCCAAAACTTTCATGCTCCGAATCTGCATAAAACATCATGTGCCTACCGAGAGAAGTGTCACGAGACTGACTGCTTGAAGAATAAAAGATAAGGAAATGGAGCACCTAAAACTATCAACCTAATAAAGCCCCAATCCAATTACTAGAGTTACTCGGGCTGACGCGTCCAAATTCATATCAAATATATAGAAAAACGGATCAAAATCAAGTTACAAGCCATCCTAACGTACGACTCAACTAAATTACACCTATTTAGCAATAAAACGACCACTATGCATCAACGGAAGCTTGTCCATAGTAGAAACTCATTGCGGTCTGCTATGGACAGCCCATGTACCGAAACCGTTAATGTCATAACTTCCTCCACCGAGCTCCGTTTTAAGCCACCTTATATTCCAAACGTAGATTACTCAACGTACTACAAAAGTCTAGATATGGCCAACCTCATACGACAAGTGGAAATCAAAGAAATCAATCCACGAAGTTTACTGTTCGTGCTGTACTATAGCGCACCAGAATTCAAAAACTTATTCCAGGGGAACGGTAGTATAAAATTAAGATCCGTCGAATCCTACAAGTTCACAACATCCTAAAGTTTCTATATTAATACTTGCCTAACTGAGTATTAATAGTGACATTAGATCTATATAACATTTACATCACGGGACTAAATGATCCAATTTCCTAACTCGCCGAAGGTACTTCAACAATTTCCTAATTCGAAAAATGAGGATGTCATCACTGATCGACCCTTGGGATGCCTCGACCAATCTAGGCAAGCGAGGGCATCGAGGTCCTCGCCTGGGGCCTTTTTTCTTTAAAAAAAAAATTCTAGTTGGTGAAGCAGATAAGTACGCATGAATCAAATGCACGCAAGGCAGATCAAGTGCAACTAGTAATTTTATATTTTGATAATTCTGATTAGAGTATATGGTTTAATGCTGATACGAACAGAAATCCGGCGACTTTGGCATTCCGGATCAATTAAATGTTCTTTTCTGAAGAGGCTAATCGCCTTTTTATTTGCTCAGAGTGGAAATTATTTGAGTAGGTCCTTTGCCTAAATGTAAGAGCCTTTTAGCTCAAATCATTGCCAAATTCAACCTTAATAGTCATGCTTTCTCTTTTGGTCATTTTACAAGGAAGTCGCGTAAGGAAAGCCAAAAAATGAGTGTCTGGATCCTCTGCCATAATGGCAGAGGATCATAGCCATACTAGCCATTAGATCTTTCCCCCTATTAAAGGGAGAAAGATCTAATGGCCAAGAACATCAGGATCTCTGCCATACATGCAGGGGATTCGGATCCGAGCCTGAATTTTTCCCATTCATGGACAACTATTATTGATAGAAATCATTGTGAGTAACAGACTATAAATAGCCTGAGCCACACGTCACTTCACATCCTTTCACACAGTTTCCCTCCTCTCTTCTTTTCTAAAATGGCTAGAGAAGACCGAGAAGAAAATATTGCTTCTTTTGCATAAGAATGGTGGGCGAAGGGGGCTTCCTGGACCACAACAGGAAGAAGCATGCTCATTGTAGGCACACTTGCCGTATGTGCGAATGCAAGTTCGAGCTACTTCCGGAGCTCGAGCGTCATGAGGAAACGGGAGCATGCCAGCCACCAAAGCGAGTGATCGTTCGAGAGGAGGACGACGATATCGATTACGCTACAGGTTCGTCAACTCACAACTGAGGAAAGGCTTGTTAGATGCCTTTTACTTTGTAGTTCATCGATTAACAGTCAGCTTCTGCATTCAATTCGTGAGTAGTAACAAACTATAATGAAGTCTTTGAGTTCCTTCTGCAGAAAGGCTTGTTGGATGCCTTTTACTTTGAAATGATCCCCGCTGTGGATCTCGAAACTGAACACAGTGTATAGAGATTGAACCTGTTGAGTTCCTTCGGAAGAATTTCATTTTGCCTCGCGTATGGTTCTCTCGTTTGGATTTTCTTCTTTTAGATCTGAGCTTGTCATTGGCTCAAGCATGGTTTTCTGCATCGTCTCGGTCTCCAGAAATATCACTCCAGAAAATTTTCTCAAGTGCGAGTAGCCGAACCTGAAGCTCCATCGGTGTCCTCCTCTTCATCTCGAACATTAAGAATTGCCAGAGAGAATCATGGACGCGACGCAAACAAACGAAGTTCTTCGACTCAAAGAGTTTCAAATTTCGTTGCTACTACAGAAATAGACAACCGCTAATGAAGAAGCCAACTATGAATCGACATATAAAAAGGCTCCATAATTTCTCAAGTACGAGCAGCTGAACCCAAAGCTCCATCGGTGTCCTCCTCCTCATCTCGAACATTAAGAATCACCAAAGAGAATCATGGACGCGACGCAAACAAACGAAGTTCTTCTATTCAAAGAGTTTCAAATTTCGTTACTACTATAGAAATCTACAACCACTATTGAAGAAGCTGGCTATGAATCGACATATAAAATGGCTCCAAAACGCCTTTGCTCAAGTGCGAGCGGCCGAACTTAAAGGACATCCTGATAGTACGCATACATCCCCCACTCAATGGATTCTTAGTACAAAGATCACAATCTCAAATAATCCAACCAAGATCAAAACTATCTCATAATAACTCACACAAAATCCACAATAGCATTTATCAACAAAGTGCATTTCATTAACCTTACATATATCTTTTCGGATATTCCCTTAGCAAAATATTTATTCAAGGCATTTTCAAACAACTACTTTAAATAATACTTTTCAAAACTTTGTCAGTAAAAAATAAAATGTAGTAATGGTTCGATCCAGATTATGCAAGAAATATGATATTTTTCTTACTTCATAACATATCTAGTATTTTTTATTTTCAAAACATGAGTTTACAAAGTCAAAGAAGAAAAGTACTACTCACCTAATAAAGCCTAAATCCAACTACTAGGGTTACTCGGGCCGATGCGTCCAAATTCCTATCAAATATATAGAAAGACGGATTAAAATCAAGTAATAAGCATTGAAACCGTTAAGGTCATAACTTCCTCTATCGAGCTCTGTTTCATGCCATCTTATAGTCCAAATGTAGATTACTCGACGTACTACAAAAGTCTAGACATGACCAACCTTACACGACAAGTAGAAATCAAAGAAATCAGTCCGCGAAGTTCACTATTCGTGATGTACCGTAGCACACCAGAATTCAAAATCTTGTTTCGGGAGAACGGTAGTATGAAATTAAGATCCGTTGAATCCTACGATTTCATAACATCATAAAGTTTCATCTTCAAGCAAAAGCACAACCAAGCGCCCAAGGAATCATACCCAAAAATACAGAATTGACCAAACTCAGTATTTTTGTAAACTTAAACTAGAAAATCCCTCCATTTAGATGAAAAAGAGTTTTGATTTTTACCCGACGTAGTAAGACGACGTAATAACGACTGTGCATTGATGACACAATAAGAATTTCTCTCTTTCCCTCCCTCATTTTCTCTATCTCTTTTTTTATCTCCTGAACGTTCGTTGCTCTCCCCTCATTTTTTTTCTTTTCCTCTTCTTTGTGATCTAGTACTCATATGATAAGAAGAAGAAAAAAAGGCTAATTTTGGGCTTTGGACCTTAAATATTATAGAGAGAAGCATTCTTTGCCGACGTTCCTCTTGCAGGAATAACAATACTTTTTAAGCGGGGCGCATCTCGCCATTTTGAAAAATGAACGATGAGAGGATGGCTGAAATGACGTGCTACAGTAAGCTATATATAGTCTGTTGAGGCTATGTATTGACTCATTAAGGGTGTAAAAGAAAAAAAAATGATCATCATTCTCTAATCTATACTAAATCAATATCTTCTTACCTTACCAAGTAAGAATCAAAGTCCTAATTCATTTAAATAGAGGAAATTATCAGATTTAGGGTAGAATTCAAAATTTTATAGATTCTGATTTTTTCGGCTTGATTATAATCACATTAAATAAATTTAAAGTTGCACTTTGATCAAAGTTTAAAAAAAATTTGTGTCCGTTCGTCCTTGTGAAAAATTTGTTGCAGCGGTCCTCAATCGCGGGTCCCACACGACTGATACGCTCGTTGTTGGGTGCATCCACCCGGGCCTACGCAAGAATCACGGATCCAGAGTCGCCATGGACTGGTCGCGAACCAGCGGCGTCTTCGGGAACTTGAAGCATCGCTTGTCGCCGAGAAACGCCGCCGGAGTCGTCGCCATCCTGGTCTTCTTGACGGTCGCGTTCTCGACTCTCTCTTCGACTAAACGCTCGACGGACTCCCTCCAATCCAAGACCTGCGACTTCCCGGCGATCTTCAGCTTCGGCGACTCTAACTCCGACACCGGCGGCAAATCGGCCGCCTTCCACCGTCTCCGACCCCCGAACGGCGACACGTTCTTCGGCAAAACTTCGGGGCGATACTGCGACGGCAAAGTGATTCTTGATTTTATAGGTGAATGACTGGATCTTGCCTGCCAATTGCATGATAATTTGCTAGCTCGCCTCGCTCGTTCTTCCTGCTGATCGTGATTGCTGGAGTTTTGATTACAAAGAAGTTGTTTGAGAAAAACAAAGAAAGCGGTTTTAGACTGTCCTGCTGCATTTCTCTGCAGTCTCCACTGGGTATTCGTAACAACATTCCATCTCCCACGTGGAGAGGCTGAGGGATTGTTGAGTAATACTCATTTTGGGGTTTTATCCATGTGAATCACGCCAGGATCGTTACGACTTGTGATGCCATTTTGAAGACATGACGTATAAAGGTGTAATGTGAAATTTTGTGGACAGAGTTTATGAGGTTCAGCTTGATCTTCGTGATAAGTTAGCTTCTCTCTTAGCCTCTCATTGTGTAGTGTGTTTGCAAATCTGGCAGCCGAGAAGCTGGGATTGCCATATTTGAGTCCTTACTTGGATTCCATGGGGACAAACTTCTGCCACGGGGCAAATTTTGCCACGGGAGGGTCCACGATTCAACCACTGGATACCCGAAGCTTTGAGTCAGGCTTCAGCCCCATCTCACTCGACATACAGCTTTCGCAATTCGAGCAATTCAAGGCACGCACTCTAGAGCTTCATGCCGGTACTCGACTATTCATTTGATTCACCAACTTTGGACAAGTTTCGGTCTTTGCATTTTCAGAATCTGTTTCCACTCACTAGTCACTAGTATGGAGGTGTGAAAATTTGTGCGTTATGTTTCTCAGGTAAGAGTTATTATGCAAAGAGCAGTCTGCCGAGACCTGAGGACTTCTCCAAGGCATTATACACAATGGATATTGGTCAGAATGATCTTCATGCCGCATTGAGTTCCATGACTGAGAAACAGGCATTGGCGTCCATTCCCAGCATGATGAATAAGTTTGCTGTAGCAGTAGAGGTAAGTAAAAGCTTCTTTGATTAACTGCTTATCAACTCTCTAGTTTGTGAGGGGGCCCTGGCTGGTGGCATAGTTGTCAAGGCGTCGCCTAGGCGACCTCGGGCGACCAAGGCGTCCTGTCGCCTTGCTAGTTCTCCTCAAGGCGGGCGCTTTGGTCACCTAGGCGCGCCTTGCTGGTTCTCCTCAAGGCGGGCGCCTTGGTCGCCTAGGCGTTGCCTTGTGGACGCCTTGGGTGCCTAGGCGACGCCTTGGGTGCCTTGAGAAGTACAAATATTAAAAGTTATTTATTTTTAATAATCTTTCATGTATATATTTACTATATTAAAAGTTGTTTATTTTTAATAATCGTTCATGTATATATTTGCTCTGTTGAATCATGAATGTAAGTTTTGAAGTACAAATATAAAATATACAATTATACATAAATATTTAAAAATTTAGCTATATTGTCGCCTTATCGCCTTGCGGACGATTAAGCGGGCGCCTAATCGCCTAGGCGTTTTAGAGGCCTCTGCTCGCCTTGTCGCCTTAACAACCAAGTATAGTCGTTGTGTTGTGTTGCTCTCGGGGCCGACCGGCGGATCTTGGGCACCAAAAAAAAAAAAACTCTCTAGTTTGTGAGGCCTTTACCAAAAAAAAGAAAAATCTCTAGTTTGTGAGGAGCGTCAGTGTATACACTTTACCAAGGAAAGTTGCGGCTTCGCTGGGCATTATTTGAACGTCTCATATTTCTTGTATCCTAACATTATCTCTTGCATGAAAGAAAAAGGAGAATGTAGGTTCAGAGTTGCCCCATAAGAGAATATACTAGTATGCTTTGCTCGACATTCATTGATGTTTACAAGGACTTATCGGAGAGGCTTTTAATCGGTATTATGTACAAAAAGGATGAGTGGAAGAAAGCTGGATATGGGTATAAGATGTTTGAAATTGGAGGAATGTTCCTGATCACAATGGGCTTCTTTTATTAGTTGCTCAATGCATCTTACATGAGAGAGACATTGCCTTTACTCTGGACACGCGATTGGTTGTTTTTGACCTGATTGTGATGCCGAAGCACAATAGAAAGAAGGCGATGAAGAACAAAATCGATAGAATGAGGAACAATCGCTGTTCTCTCAAAAACGATATCAATCGTAATATTCTCAAAATTCAATAATCTGCTCACAAAACCCTATAGACGACCTTATATAGGTGTCAACCCTAATGACAAAAGATAACGCAAAAATTACAAAAATACCATTAAATTATAAAATTGCCTAAAAATAGAAAAATGCCCGGAATTCCATCTAAACGACCCCGAATTGCCAAAATCTATTGCCAACGGCACCGAGTATTGATCAGACGGCCGTTTTGCTTCAACCGACCAAATTTGAGCCCAATCCGATGTCGTTGACTAATTCTGTCTGCTGGTCCTAGGTGCATCATCCTCCCCTGCTAGAAAAAAGATTCGCCCTCGAATCTGTTTTGTCGTCATTGATAAGAACATCTTTTGAAAGACTCTTTTCATGCGCCTATACTTCATGTTTTGCTTGTTCTCTCGGACTTCGTCTTCCTTAAGAATCTCTTGATAGGCCACAGTAAGAGGAGATTTATCTGTCAATGCAGTCAATCCTTCGACTTCTTGGCACCTGACTAGCAAGCAATCTGAAAACTTGTGTATTATAGGTGCACCAACTAACTTGAAAAACTTATACCTGAAATCTTCTGGACAAGATATAAGATCAATTCCCCAAACTTTCTTTGTCGAATTTCTCTCATCATCAACATCAGCTTTCAACTTAACCAGCGTGTTACTGAATTCAATTTTTGCCCATAACTCAAGCCAATTGGGTCGATCACAGCTGACAGATAAAGAGGAAAGCTTCTGCAATTTGCTTTCATCCATAAGAGAGAATGAGATCCCAGAATTAACTGTGAGGGATTCTAATTGGTTATCGAAAGAAATCATCAAATAGGCAACACATCCAATATTCTCCGAGAAAACTAGTTCCGTCTCATCCCTGTACAAACCAACCTGGCCACAAGTATTAAACGCTGGACGAAGCTCTTCGGCCTCGGTCCCATAAATTTCTCCAGATTCATCAGAAACATTCACACTGCTGTCCTTGATTGTCAATACAGTATTCTTAAAGAAATTGGTCAAACACCTGACAAAAGTAACCTGATTGTTGTGCTGATCGGACGCCAATTCCATCAATTGCTCTGGGTCGACGGTCTCATCGACCTCCTTCGCGCCTCCATCGCCTACCTCGCCGCCCTTCACCGACACGAAAGCTTCTACCATCGCTACTGGGTCCGCATCTTCTGGTTCTCTATCGGATTCATCGTAGACTGGAAGTCTATCTTCATCATAGTCTGAATCTTTATCAAAAATTGGATCTTCGTCAAATTCTGGATCTTCGTCAAAGATTGGATTTTTATAACAAGTCGGATCCGCATCCACTTGTTCTCCGTCAGATTCATCGTAGACTGGATTTTCATAGACCGAATCCACGAACGCGGCGAACGAGTAATTTTGATCAAGAATTGGATCTTGCTCAAAAATCGGATCTTGAAGCTCGGGAATCTCGATCTTCATCCCGAAATTAAGAAAAGTGGACTGACTTCCAAGTCGTACTCCTCGATTCCGTCCCTGGTTCAAATCCTCGAAAGGATTGTCGTCCTCTTCTTCAACATCGGATGAGTCAGCAAATTCCGCTCCTTCTTCGGATTGCGCGTCTAGCCCTGCCTCCGCAAGACGTCGCTGCAAATCCTGCTTTCGTCTTCTCAGCTCTTCAACTTCTATGTCTCGCGGGTCTCTTAGACGCGGCTGTTCATCTGCATCAGGAACGACTCCACGCTCCCGGCCTCCACGAGCACGCTGTCTTCGACCACATCGATTCCATTCAGCCATTGATTTCAAGCAACCTGTGCTCTGATACCAAATGATGCCGAAGCACAATAGAAAGAAGGCGATGAAGAACAAAATCGATAGAATGAGGAACAATCGCTGTTCTCTAAAAAACGATATCAATCGTAATATTCTCAAAATTCAATAATCTGCTCACAAAACCCTATAGACGACCTTATATAGGTGTCAACCCTAATGACAAAAGATAACGCAAAAATTACAAAAATACCATTAAATTATAAAATTGCCTAAAAATAGAAAAATGCCCGGAATTCCATCTAAACGACCCCGAATTGCCAAAATCTAATGCCAACGGCACCGAGTATTGATCAGACGGCCGTTTTGCTTCAACCGACCGAATTTGAGCCCAATCCGATGTCGTTGACTGATTCTGTCTGCTGGTCCTAGGTGCATCATCCTCCCTTGCTAGAAAAAAGATTCGTCCTCGAATCTGGTTCTTCTTGACAACAATCTCCTCCGGTACTTCCAGTTCCTCTGACAACTGGCCTTTCTTTGCTGTTGATACCCAAGAACTATAGCATCACGCAGTCTTCTTACCCCGCTAAATTTATCTGACGCATAATTTCTCCCAGCGGCTGTCTCCTGCAAAATGTAAGCTGCTACCTCGCCACCATTAATGCCTCCTTCATAGCATGGTTGCAGACTGATCGCATGTTCAAGGTAAGGTTTCCAATGGCCAGTGAGTAAGTCTCTCCTAATCATCTCTACTCCAGCTTGATAGTACTCCAACATATTCCTCAATAATGGTTCTTCATTGAAGTAATCACGCCACACAAATACAAATGGACGCTTGTATGCTAAAAACTCACTGATAGTACCACATCCAATTTTTTTAAGCGTACAATTAGAGGCTGCAATGACATCAGGTGTGTATGCATCCCTAGCAAGCTTTACAAAGTTTGGTGGAAGGTTCTCACTCTCAGATGCACCACAAACTAGGCCCAACCAACCAGGAGGCAAGTACTTTTCCTCCAACTTCCAACCTGATGGCTGTCCTCCAAAATTGAGGATAACTAGCTTCACCACATCCCCAATTCCAATTTCCTTCCTCAGCTCCATACGAAATTTGTGCAACCTTCTGACAACCAATGGTAGATCTATAAAGTCACGGAAAGCGGGCATTGGGCAATATCCAGGCAACCAGATTAAGAATTCACAATGCGAATAGTCTTCTGCTATTTGCCAAACTATCTTACGATGATGATTTCCTGCAGCCATTACGTATTCCGCATAGATAAAGTCCCAACTGAAGTTGGTGACACAAACCAAGCGAATTCCAGCATCTACTGCAACACGGCACGCAATTGGAACAACATCTGAAACCTGTGATTCTGGCAAATCCCACGGTTCCACCAGTCCAAAATTAGGACTATAGCACCCAAATTTGAGCAATCTTTGTTCTTTCCTCTGCATATCATCCACTCTATACCGCCTCTTCCAGCGTTGATAAAACTCCCACAAGTTTTCTATATCTCGACTGGGATCAATCTGTGCACCATCCTTCTTGGCAAGTTTTTGCTTATTAATAGACATTAAGCCAGTCTTGAACAAACCCCAGAAGTCATAGATAAATTTATTCGCACCCAATATATCCAGCATGAAATTATATGATTTTGAATTCAGCGCCTCACTATAAACCACAACCGACCCATCCACAGTGATAAAACCATCGCCATCAAAATCATCACTTTCAGGAACAAAATTACCTTGATCCTCAGTACTCCTCGAAACATCGGCTTTCTGCACATCTTCAAGAATCAAATCGGCCATCTCCTCGAACACGACGAAATCCCAATCGTCTACCTCCCACGCCAGCATCCACACCGCCGCCTGGGGGACGTTGCCAAGGGCGACCTCACCTCCCTTCACTGACACGACGGGTTCTACCGTCATGACTGGATCCGCATCTTCTGGTTCTCTATCGGATTCATCGTAGACTGGAAGTCTATCTTCATCATAGTCTGAATCTTTATCAAAAATTGGATCTTCGTCAAATTCTGGATCTTCGTCAAAGATTGGATTTTTATAACAAGTCGGATCCGCATCCACTTGTTCTCCGTCAGATTCATCGTAGACTGGATTTTCATAGACCGAATCCACGAACGCGGCGAACGAGTAATTTTGATCAAGAATTGGATCTTGCTCAAAAATCGGATCTTGAAGCTCGGGAATCTCGATCTTCATCCCGAAATTAAGAAAAGTGGACTGACTTCCAAGTCGTGCTCCTCGATTCCGTCCCTGGTTCAAATCCTCGAAAGGATTGTCGTCCTCTTCTTCAACATCGGATGAGTCAGCAAATTCCGCTCCTTCTTCGGATTGCGCGTCTAGCCCTGCCTCCGCAAGACGTCGCTGCAAATCCTGCTTTCGTCTTCTCAGCTCTTCAACTTCTATGTCTCGCGGGTCTCTTAGACGCGGCTGTTCATCTGCATCAGGAACGACTCCACGCTCCCGGCCTCCACGAGCACGCTGTCTTCGACCACATCGATTCCATTCAGCCATTGATTTCAAGCAACCTGTGCTCTGATACCAAATGATGCCGAAGCACAATAGAAAGAAGGCGATGAAGAACAAAATCGATAGAATGAGGAACAATCGCTGTTCTCTCAAAAACGATATCAATCGTAATATTCTCAAAATTCAATAATCTGCTCACAAAACCCTATAGACGACCTTATATAGGTGTCAACCCTAATGACAAAAGATAACGCAAAAATTACAAAAATACCATTAAATTATAAAATTGCCTAAAAATAGAAAAATGCCCGGAATTCCATCTAAACGACCCCGAATTGCCAAAATCTAATGCCAACGGCACCGAGTATTGATCAGACGGCCGTTTTGCTTCAACCGACCAAATTTGAGCCCAATCCGATGTCGTTGACTAATTCTGTCTGCTGGTCCTAGGTGCATCAGATTGGCTAGCTTTATGAAATGCTGCTATACTCTTAAAAATTTCCATGTCATGGAATACTCAATGAAGTAGTGATTAAACTATGAATTTCTGGCCTTTGTATATGTTGTCAATGCTTGTAAAGCCTTTGTATATGTTGTTAATGCTTCTGAGACTTCCACAATGAACTTTTGGAATTTGTTACTTAAATGTGTCATTAACAAATCCCATGCTCTAACGGAGAATTTTGACATATACCCTTGGATAATTTTTTGTTGGTGGACCAAGAGCTTAATTTAAATGCTTAATTAGGTGACTTTAGGATCCTAACGCTGATTACATGATTTCAGAGATTATATCAGCAAGGAGCAAGGACATTTTGGATACATAATACCGGACCTATTGGATGTTTGCCCTATGACGTCATCACTTATCCTCCAGAATCGAACAACACGGATGAAAATGGATGTGTGGCATCCCACAACAGAATTGCGCAAGAATTTAATATGCAGCTCAAAGCACTCGTGTCCAAGCTAAGACTTCATCTACTGGGTGCAGTGCTAAACTACATTGACATTTATTCGGCTAAATACACTTTGATCTCTGAAGCTCAGAAACACGGTAAGCATCCTGCAGCTATCAAAATTGCAGATTAGACATGACGTGTAAGATGTGGAAAGAGTGCGGAATTTCACATCAATTCAAGTTACAATTGGATTCTTCTAGGTTTTGGTGGTCCACTGGAATATTGTTGTGGGCACCACGGGGATTACACTGTGGAATGCGGAGAGAAGGTGATTGTGAATGGAACTGAAGTAGTCGGGGCTTCTTGCGGCGACCCTTTGAAGGTGATAAGCTGGGATGGAGGGCACTATTCTCATGCTGCAAATCAGTGGGTAGCGAACAGAGTTGTCGACGGCTCCCTCTCGGATGTTCGGGTTCCTCTCCTGGAATCATGTCGTGAGTCTGTTGGCTCGTGATCATTGTGTCCCAACAGAGAACGGTCCTGAAGTTGCGATTCAGCTCAGTAATGTGCCAGTTTTGACATCCCAAAGTCCAGCTAAATCGAAGCGGATCGGAACATTCCTCGAGTCTTGGTGGAGAAGCCACGACGAGCTGCCCGATACTTCCGGGCTTAGTTCTCTTCTGCAATTTCAAAAGCTGTGGTAGATTCCACCACAGTGGACATTAGTCGGCACACCGCTCAAGCATGTAAACGATCAATTTAAACACCTTCTCACACGTAGGTCACTAACCTTTGTTGTTCTTTTTGCTTTCTTGTTTCTCCAATTGAGTTTGGTTCTTTCCCTTCTTAACTCCATGATTCATCTTCTTTAATGCTTTCTCAAGGTAATGTCAATTCAGAAACGGAACAAATCTACATTACCATATCTAGGCAAAGAAAAGGCAAGAACTTTCTCCATCCGTGCTACCCGAATCTCATCAAAGGCGTCTCATAACCTGAACCTTGCTGGTATCGACTCGTACCGGTGTTCTTGTCAAATGTCGGGACTCACTGAGATCTGGGGCTCTTCTATGTATCTCGATCCGATTCTATCCTTACGAAGCCCACACGACAAAGATTTTGACTTTATTCATGAACGTGTCCAGTCTCGGACGATGCTATGGAAGCCAAAGTCATCGTTATAAGGAGGGGGACATGGCCATTCCATCCCGACAAATTTCATGTCGGATCAGAAACTACCGAAAGGACAAGGCCGGGACTGGCTGATGTCTCCAACATGTTTGGAGGATTGGGATTTCGCCTTGCGTCTGGCTTTAACTCTGCGCTTCTTACTAAGCTATCCTGGATGATGATGATGATGATGATCGATGAAGACAAGAGTATGTTTAGGAACGACGCCATCCTTTTCAGAGAGAAAACCGAAGGCCGGGTATTTTCGTCAGTGGCGATGCTAAATGGGAGGACACAGTCATCGCCATTTTTGGAATAAGAACGCTTAGGCTGATCTTGGAGAGGCGTCTAAACTTGAAGGTGGAGCCTAGCAGAGCGTGAAAGTCGAGTCTATTATTTCGTGAAAAAGGAATGATTTTTCTTAAAACGATAACTTGTGTCATTGACAAAAATGAACAAAATTTTAAAATATCTTCATCCTCTACGAAAGTATTTAGACATAAATTGTTGTCGGTGATAAAAATATTCATCATCAATTAATTATTTCCAACGATACAAGAGATCATTTTTAAGATAATATTATTTATTTTTTACAAAAAAAAAAGCGTAAAACAGGGAATGAGCACCTATGTCAAAGACACTCTCTCTTTTCACTATGTCAGCTGACTTTAAACCGTAATAAACGGAAAAAGCACACTTGGAGTGTTAATATTTATGTACGGTGCTAACTTTAATGCCAATATTTTTTTTATCACATAAGTGCCAAATGCAAAATAATAATAATAATAATAATAATAATAATAATAATAATCACTCAAGTGCCAATTCCGGCCAAAGACAATCACTTAAGTGCCAAATAGTGCACATAACATTTTTTTATTATTTTTTTAATAATAAGTGGATATGTTAAAAAAAAAAGGCAGTACACATGGCAAAAGAAAAGGCTAAAAATTAAAAGAAATTTCCACGTAATATTGATAAAAATTTTAAAAAAGAAAGCTAAATAAATAATAAGCTAAAAATTAAGAAAAGAAAAAAAGAAATCAGATCCGCCTCATGTAGATCTGCGAGGTCGAGCCTCGCCAGCCACTAGAGGGGATTGCCGACCATTGGCCGGGGCTCCCAAACCCCTGTCGGCCCATCCCCCACCCTCGTCGGCCATTGTCGGCGATGGTGGGGCAGCAACGGCGAGGACGACATTTGATTTCTTTTTTCTTTTCTTAATTTTTAGCTTTTTTATTTATTCAGTTTTTTAAAAAAATTAATATTATGTGAAATTTTTTAAAAAATTTTGCCTTTTTCTTTTGTTGATTGGAATCCTCCAGCGAGCCACATAGACACACAGGATTTTCGGCAACATTCACTAAATTTGGCACTCAAATAATCTTTTTTCAAAAAATTGTCACTTAAATGATCCAAAAAAAATATATCGACACCAAAAAATGAGCGTCATATGCAACTATAATGTCCTTCTGCCCTTAATAAACTCTCAAAGCCAACTGGCTGATGTCAATAGTGATGAGAGTGCGCAGCAGAAGTCTGATACCTTCTTTCAGGGAGATATCCAAGAGGGAGCCCATGTCCGAGCCCATTAACATATCCAGTCAAACTCACTTTAACTCAAAAGCTTAAGCTAATGAGTTATGGGCCAACATGGATATATTAATTGCTCTACACCACTTCGATTCTCCGATGTGTGATTTCTTTTTAACTCTTTAACACAACTCACTCACACGTGCATCCTAACAATGTCCCTCTCATATGTGAGCTCTCAGTGTTAGGTCCGGTCCACTCCATCTTAATTCAGGTATCCTTCTGCATCAACTTATCTCAAGTTGAATAACCCAACTTCATAACCATGAAGTCTACCTTTGGGCCCGCTCAGTAACCGCATGGGGGACATCAACCATCGGCTCTGATACCATTTGTTGAGGAAGCACAACGGAAATCCGATACTTTTCACTCGGGGAGATCGCCAAGAGGGAGCCCAAATCCGAGCCCGTCAATATATCCAGTTGGACTCACCTTTACTCAAAAGCTTAAACCAATGAGTTATAGGCCAACTTGGGTATATTAACTGCTCAGTACCACATCAATTCTCCTATGTGGGACTTCTCTAACATAACTCATACATGCATCCTAACAATCTCTTCATCATGTGTGAGCTCCAGTGTTTAGGTTTGCTTCCCCTTCATCACCTAATGAACTCGTGGCAACCGTTAACACTTCACCAGCATCACTAGAACTATTATCTGTTGTAGTAACAATATTACTATCACCTGCAGACTCCACCTTAACTTTTTTACCCGTATACTTCGGACAGTCTCTCCTATAGTGCCATAATAAATTACAGTGATAACATCGACGGTTCCGAATATTGGACCTCGATTTAGAACGACGCTTCCATCTGTTACCTCCAAACTCTCTCTGTACATCTCTACCACAAACGAATAAACCTTGCACACTATCTTGCGCTGAGTTATCTTCTCTTAAATTCTTTTGCCACTCCTTAGATAATAAAGCGGACTTTACATCTTCCAAGGTGATGTGAATCGCTGCGGAAACTGATCGTTCTACGAAGATCCAAGAGTTGCGAATTGCTAACCTTAACCCCCAATCGAACCTGTGATTGGTAACCTCGGTATGAGCGTGACCTGTTGACGAACCTGTGTCAACTAATCCACGCTATAGACGCCACAAACAAGAAAATTCGCGATCTTGCTCGATAAGTCGATGGATCGCCACAAGGAAGCCTTGATAAGATCTTGTCTTCAAGAGAACTTGAAGAAGAGAAAACCTCTCTGTATAAAATTCTGAATTAATGTTATATTTTCAGAAACTCATAAGCACCCTTATATATGGTGCTAACCCTAAAAGGCAAAAATTACAAAAATACCCTTAATTAATAAAAATTCACCTAAAAATAGAAAAATGCCTAAAAGTCCATCTAAATGATGCCGAATGGTTGAAATTCATCGCAGTTCATGGCCAAAGGCCATGAGTATTGATTAGGATGTCGTTTCTCTTCAGCTGACCAAATTTGAGCTCATTCGGAGCTCGTTAGCCCTAAATCCGTTCAGAATTCGCGAGGCTAAATGTAATCATGTTGCGCCAATTCTCGAATCAAGATCACCTCCATTCCAAAGATCTTGAACCATGATGTCGATAGCTTGCTTGAATTCCCTCGCTCTCGCTCGAGTAATTGAACCAAGCGGATAGAGCAACGAGTCCCTAGCACCTCCTCCTCGATATGATTCGATGTCCACATCATTCCCTCTGTCGTGCAAAGGATTTGCCCTCAAATCATCACCTGCATAAAAAAGAGTCAAGTCAGTAACATTAAAAGTAGCACTAATGCCATACTCACCTGGAAGATCAAGCTTGTAGGCATTGTCATTGACCCTCTCCAACACCATGAATGGTCCATCCCCACGCGGTAATAACTTAGAACGTCGTTGCTCGGGAAAACGTTCCGTGCGCATATGAACCCAAACCCAATCGCCGTGTTCAAACATATTGTTCTGTCTTGTGTTCAATATTCAACCGTGTCTTTTCATGCAATGTCTTCACAAACTCGGCCTTCTTAGCACCATCTAAATCTACACGCTCTTCAACAGGCAAAGGAGTTAAATCTAACGGAGTTAATGGATTAAAACCATAGACAACCTCAAACGGTGTGAATTTGGTAGCAGAATGCACGCTCCGATTATATGCAAACTCAACATGCGGTAAACAATCTTCCCAAGACTTAATTTTCTTCTTAATGATAGCACGTAACAATGTCCCTAAAGTCCTATTAACTACTTCAGTTTGACCATCAGTTTGTGGATGACAAGTGGTAGAGAATAAAAGTTGTGTACTTAATTTCTTCCACAATGTCTTCCAAAAATAGCTAAGAAATTTAGTATCTCGATTAGAAACAATGGACCTAGGCATGCCATGCAAACGCACAAGCTCACAAAAGAACAAGTCAGCAACATGTGATGCATCATCGGATTTATGACATGGTATAAAATGAGCCATTTTTGAAAACCGATCTACAACCACATAAATAGAATCCTTACCATGCTTAGACCTAGGCAATCCTAACACAAAATCCATAGAAATATCAACCCAAGGATGCGTCGAGATAGGCAAAGGCGTATACAAGCCATGTGGTTTAGTTGTAGACTTGGCCTGTTTACATGCAATGCACCTTTCACAAACACGTGTGACATCTCGTTTCATATGTGGCCAATAAAAATGTTCATGCAGCACTTCATAAGTTTTATTAATTCCAAAATGCCCCATTAAACCACCACTATGCGCCTCTCGCACCAACAACTCTCGCAAAGAGCATCTAGGCAAACATAACTTGTTTTCACGAAAGAGATAGCCATCATGCCTATAGAATTTTTCAAACGTAGCATGCTCACAAGCTTCAAACACTCTTCCAAAGTCATCATCATCAGTATATATCTTTTTGATATGCTCAAAACCTAGGCGCTTTGCTCCTAAAGTAGTTAGAATTGTGTACCTTCGAGAAAGTGCATCAGCTACCACATTTTCCTTACCTTTCTTGTACTTGATTACATATGGAAAAGTCTCGATGAACTCCATCCATTTAGCATGTCTTTTGTTCAACTTTTGCTGTCCCTTCAAGTACTTTAATGTCTCGTGGTCGGTGTGGATCACAAATTCCTTTGGCCACAAGTAATGTTGCCAAGCTAAACCATGAAAGCTGCGCACCTCTCCTACAGTCTTAGGTGTCGGCCATTCTTGGATCGCTTTCATCTTTTCTTCATCAACCTGTATTCCATCAGCACCAACAACAAACCCTAGAAATACTAATTTGTTAGTCACAAAAGAGCATTTCTTCAGATTAGCATATAGTTGCCCGGCCCTTAAAACCTGTAAAACAGCTCGCACATGTTTAATATGGTCATCAAGGCTTCGACTATATATTAAAATATCATCAAAATAGACAACCACAAATCGACCAATAAAAGCACACAGAACATGATTCATAAGTCGCATGAAAGTACTAGGTGCATTAGTTAAACCAAATGGCATCTCATACAACCCATATTTGGTCTTAAATGCAGTTTTCCATTCATCCACTTCTTTCATTCTAATCTGATGATAACCACTTTTTAGATCAATTTTAGTAAATATGCAAGCTCCATGTAACTCATCTAACATGTCATCTAATCTAGGAATAGGATGTCGATACTTTATCGTAATATTATTGATTGCTCGGCAATCGACACACATTCGCCAAGTCCCATCCTTCTTTGGCACTAACAAAACAGGAACAGCACACGGGCTAAAACTTTCTCGCACATATCCTCGTTCCATTAATTCACTAACTTGCCGCTGAAATTCCTTTGTCTCATCGGGATTACTTCGATATGCGGGTCGATTAGGTAATGGCTCACCAGGTATCAAGTCGATTTGATGCTCTATGCCTCGAATCGGTGGTAGACCTCCAAGAACCTCATCAGGAAAGACATCATCAAATTCCTGCAATAAAGACATGACAGAACTAGGCAAACTCGGGTCAAGATCGTTAGTAGTAAACAATGCCTCCTTGTACAAAAGTACAAGTATCGATCGGTCCAGAACCAAAGCTCTCCTCACTTCGCTCGATCTTACATATAAATTCTTTTCTCTCTTTTCTTTTCTCTCTGCTTTTCCCTCGGCTTTTACCACTCTATTTTTCTCTGTCTCTCCTTTTCCTTGCGTCTCAGACTCTCTATGCAAGCTCTCGATTTTCTCACTTTTTTTCTCTTTCTCAGCCTCACGTTGTAGTTTCAATTGATCTTCATACACCTCAGTAGGTGTCATTGGCACCAAAGTGTAAGTCTTCTGATTCATCACCAATGAATATTGGTTAGTGTATCCATCATGATGTACCCTCCGATCATACTACCATGGTCTACCAAGTAAAAGATGTCCCGCTTGCATAGGTACAACATCACACACCACCTCATCTTTATATCGCCCTATCTCAAATGGAACTAGGACTTGCTTCGAAACTTTCACTTTACCACTATCATTCAACCACTGAAGTCTATATGGTCTATGGTGCTTTGTAGTTTTCAATCTTAGTTTCTCTACCATAGTACAACTTGCCACATTTGTACAACTACCTCCATCAACAATTAAACTACAAATCTTACCATTCACTAAGCATCTTGTATGGAACAAGTTATCACGTTGTTGGTGATGCTCCTCCTCCTTGACTTGCACACTAAGAGAACGTCTAACCACCATTGATTCACCCTTGACTAGCATCTCGACATCGCTACAGTCCTCCAATGGTGACATGACATCATCATCTTCCTCCCTGTCACTTTCAGATTGAACATCTCCAGGCCCAGTCATTATCATCACCCTCCTATTAGGGCATTGATTTGCCATATGACCCCTGCCTAAACACTTGAAACATTTAATTTCACGAGTTCTAGTGTTAGGATTTTCAGTTTTACCTGAAACCGATTCGAACCAACTCTGCCATCTATCTCCTTCTCCCTTGAAGTTTCAACCTTGGTGTTGTTTCCCTTCCAGTTCGGCTTCTCGTCTCTCTTCCAATTGGGTTTCCAATTCGAGCTTGAACCTCCACCACTCCTTTAATTTCGGTCCAACTTCAATTGCCTCTCTACTTTGATAGCTTTGTCCACCAATTCTTCCAACTCGACATAATGTTGCAGCTCTACCACTCTTGCTATATCTCGGCTCAAACCACATAAGAATCGTGACATAGTAGCTTCGCGGTCCTCTACCACATTAGCACGGATCATGAAAATTTCCATCTCTTTATGGTACTCTTCCACGCTCTTGTTACCTTGTGTGAGATTTTGCAGTTTATGAAACAAGTCTCTGTGGTAATGACTTGGTATGAAACGCTTCATCATCACCGCTTTCATCTCATCCCACGTTTCTACCGATCTCTCACCATTGCGTCTCCTGCTATTCACAAGTTGATCCCACCAAATTATAGCATAATCAGTGAATTCAACAGCTGCAATTTTTACCTTCTTGAGCTCCGAATATCGCTGGCAGTCAAATACCATCTTCATTCGTTTCTCCCATTCTAGGTATGCATCAGGATCATTCTTTCCTTAGAAACATGGAATCTTCATCTTGATATTGCTAAGCTCATCATCTTCTCGATATCTAAACTCTCGGCATCTGTTTCTCCTCCCAAATCTGCCATCTCGGTCATCTTCTGTATCAGACACATATTCATCGTCAAATTGTCGCTGCCATCTGGGTTGCGCCCTAAGCTCATCTCGCTGATTTTGTGGCCTCCCTCGTGGTGGCTCTTGTTCACCATCAAGCCTCGTCTCACACCTCACAATTCGGTTGCTAAGGGCTTCAAGTTGTAAGCTCAACTGCTGAATGCCTGTTAAAATCGCATTATCCCTTGGATTAATGCCATCCTCCCTTTGATTTACGCTTTCTTGGTCTGCCATGATTTTTTTTTAACCTGCAAGAAAATGTTAGAAATAAAAGAAATCTCATCACACTCCCTCACGTGTTTCGCTCAAGATGTTTGTCACTCCCCTCGTGTTTAACTCAATCTAGGCTTTTTCTTCCCTCAATTAAACTTACACACTCTTGCCTTTTTCCTCTCGTTTCTCTTCTTTGAAGCTCTTTATCAGACTAGAATTCCATTCTCACAAGCTCCTCATAACAGTCGACTAAACCACCAAGCAAGATCAATTCAGCAATATACTGCTCAATTCAGCAATTCAGCAACTTTTGCTAGATTTGAATTCAGGTTAATGTTTGCTGCTATTTTTTTTCTATTCTATCCAACTAACAATAATAATAATAAAAAGAAACGAGTCATCCTCTTGATTTTTTTTCAGCCTTTTTTTTTCGAATTTTTTTTTATCGATTTTTTTTTCACCGATACTATTTTTTTTTTGTTTTTTTTTCACTGATTTTTTTGCTGAATTTTTTTTTTGACGAACTCAATACAATCAAAACAACTAGGACCGAAAACCTTAATTTTATAAACCCTAGATCCCCAATTCAGAATCCTAATTCGATTAGTAACAGATCCCCAATTCTATAAACCCTAATTTTATAAACCCTAGATTGCTGAATTAAAATCAGTAAAAGTAAGATAATAACTAGATCTTGTAGAACCAACTCTGATACCAGATGATGTGAATCGCTGCGGAAACTGATCGTTCTACGAAGATCCAAGGGTTGCGAATTGCTAACCTTAACCCCCAATCGAACTTGTGATTGGTAACCTCGGTATGAGCGTGACCTGTTGACGAACATGTGTCAACTAATTCACGCTATAGACGCCACGAACAAGAAAATTTGCGATCTTGCTCGATAAGTCGATCGATCGCCACAAGGAAGCCTTGATAAGATCTTGTCTTCAAGAGAACTTGAAGAAGAGAAAACCTCTCTATATAAAATTCTGAATTAATGTTATGTTTTCAGAAACTCATAAGCACCCTTATTTATGGTGCTAACCCTAAAAGGCAAAAATTACAAAAATACCCTTAATTAATAAAAATTCACCTAAAAATAGAAAAATGCATAAAAGTCCATCTAAATGATGCTGAATGGTTGAAATTCATCGCAGTTCATGGCCAAAGGCCATGAGTATTGATCAAGATGCCGTTTCTCTTCAGCTGACCAAATTTGAGCTCATTCGGAGCTTGTTAGCCCTAAATCCGTTCAGAATTCGCGAGGCTAAATGTAATCATGTTGCGCCAAGGAGCTTCAGAATCTTCAATTCTCGAATCAAGATCACCTCCATTCCAAAGATCTTGAACCATGATGCCGATAGCTTGCTTGAATTCCCTCGCTCTCGCTTGAGTAATTGGACCAAGCGGATAGAGCAACGAGTCCCTAGCACCTCCTCCTCGATATGGTTCGATGTCCACATCACAAGGTAATCGCAATACGCCCCTACAGTAATGAATCTATAAAGTGCTCAAAAGAATCTGGTAGAGATGTCAACAATATCATACCTTGTTTCTCATCAGGCAAGGTCTCGTTGACGTTCTTCAAGTCTATCATGAGTTTATTAAACTCATCCACATGGGCTCTGATAGATGTGCCTTCAGTCATCCGCAACTGAAACATCATTTTCAGCATATACAAGTGATTCTTCAAATCTTCCATACCATAGAGTGCCTGAAGTTTAGCCCACAACGTTGCGGCATCCTTTTCCTCGGCTACCTCTATCAACACCTCATCTGATACCAGTATTGGGTGGTCTTGGGCCTCTCTCAATCCAAAAGCTAGCTCAAAGGTTGAGGCTTTCCTTCATACTTATAAACTGACCATCACCACCAGCCCCTTCCACAATAGATGTGGGACAACCCCAACAGTCTCCCCCTCACATATCGGGCCATGGGTCAGAGAGAGCGACAACCCGTATCTCTCCCGTGTGACTGTTGGGTCCATACTTGTTGGTAACCTGGGCTCTGATACCATTTGATGGGAGTGCGCAGTAGAAACCCGATACCTTATTTCGGGGAGATATCCAAGAGCCTTTGAGTTAAGGTGAGTTTGACTGGATATGTTGACGAGCTCGGACATGGGCTCCCTCTTAGATATCTCCCCGAGTGAAAAGTATCGGACTTCTGCTGCGTGCACCCAATAAGTCGGAACAGATCGGAGGCCCACCAATCAAACTATCGGCTCTGATACTAGTGTTGGGTGGTCTTGGGCCTCTCTCAACCCAAAAGCTAGCTCAAAAGTTGAGGCTTTCCCTCACACTTATAAACCGACCACCAGCCCCTTCTACAATCGATGTGAGACAACCCCAAAAAGAGGTTGCCTAGTTTAATGTTATGACAGGAATTCAGGAAAGAGCCAGTTTTGTCCACCTTTGTTTTTGGAGAGATCCCTAAATAATTTTAAATTGTTGAATCAGGTCTTTGAATTCTTTTTTTTTGTGCAATTAAGTTATTAAATTAAGTACTTTTTTTGTTCAAATTAGTTTTCTATTAAAATGAAATGGAAATGGCGACGTCCAACGCTAATTTGGTAATTTTGTGATGACTTAATTAAATATTAGAACCCCATTGCCGCGTCACAGGACCTAGTCGTTCCTCATCGGGGTTCTGCAACCCCCGAGACAAAGGGAATCGATCTACATCACCGTTGAACACACCTGTTTTCATTCTCAAGATTTGCTTATTTTCTAATTTCTGAATAACTATCTCGCTTCATTTTTTTTTTGAAGTTTTGTATTCTGAATTTTGTTATGAGTTTCTTATAAATTCATGAATGATGCCACGTTAGCAATTCCCTTCACGAATTTAACGAAAGGAACAACTCAAAAAAAAAAAAAAAAGGTACGTAGTCTAGGGACCGAATTGTACACACAAAGAGCTTAGGAACCCGATCGAACAATTTGAAAACTGTTCAAGAACCTCTGGTTCCTTTTCCTCTTCCTTCGTTTGGTGTTATTTTCTTTTGCTCCTTCTTCCTTTTTAAATTCATGAGAAATGGAGCCAAAAAATAAATAAATAATAAAGTGGGTCTTGAAGAGTATCAATAATTAGATTCAAAATGCCAAGTAAAATAGGCAACGCAAGCTAGAGAACCTAATCCTCGTTAAGTATATAGAGAAGTCTAATTTTCAATTGCAATAATACTACCTTAGTTTCTTCAACCACGACCAGAAAATGCCCACACCTTCGTTGCTTACGTTCTGATTCTTCAAGAATCCATTATTTGCAACCATTTTGGAGTTCGAATCAGCGAATACATGCCATTACTTTCTCCTGAAACGTTGCCCCCCGCCATTGAAGAGCTCTTACAATGTGTTCTATAAGTAAGTGATGGAGCAATCTTGAGTAATACTTACAATTTTGGTTCTAAATTATTAACCATTTAGTATTGTTACCGATGCATTCGACGCCACGGGACTCTCAAATTTTTTGGATTTACGAAATGGGTCATCATAAGAGGTCAACTTCATGTGCGCTTGTGAAAGACAGGTGAGACTATTGTTTCCAATGCTGGTGGCGATGCGTGGCAGCTGAATACTTTCTGTTACTTGATCCTTGTTTCGGCCAAAACGCCTTACCACTCAATGTCAAGTGATCCATGTTTGACTGACTTCTCTAAGAGTAGATGTAGAATGACAGGCGCGAAGCGATGCTGACCATTGCCGAAAAAGCTTGAAGCTTTGCCGACCATTTCTGCTACTCCCTCGGAAACTGCAAAATCCGTCGCTCATCCTCAAGCTGGGAAGGTGCTTTTTTTGGGGTCTTCCGCCGAACGCAAGCGCCGCAACAAGAATTGGGTTTGGCAGTTCTTCCTTCTCAGGTGTTCACAGTGACGTCTACTGTCCTACCCTTTTCGCTTTTCTGTTCGAATTTCTTGTTTTAGCATCTCTGGCTCTTGTTCTTTTATGCTAGACCGCCCGTGGAATCATCGCTCCAGCCAGTTGTGTCTAGCTTTGAAGTAATTGTCTGATATTTTCACTGTTTAGGTTTAGAATGGTTGATACAAGAGAAGCCCGATTGAGCATGGGGAAGCAAAACTCTGGGCTCGCTAGGGGCATTGCGACAGTGGTGATTGGAGTCCTTGTGGCTATTGCGTTTTCAGTCTTGATGCCTAGGAAAACAGAGAGTAGCGGCTGGACATTCAGGGATTCGGGGGTTTGCCGCTTCCCGGCAATTTACAACTTTGGCGATTCAAATTCCGACACGGGCGGTCGGTCGGCCGCGTTTTACTGGCTCCCTTCGCCTTATGGGAGCAGCTTCTTCGGGAAATCATCGGGCCGGTTCTCAGATGGCCAAGTTGTTATTGATGTCATAGGTGTGTTTTTACTGGACTGTGTACAATGACTCCAAAATATGATCTCTCTGTAGGAATATCAGATTATTTTTCCTGGTTTTATGAGGATTGTTTTTCTCTTCTGTGCTTTGATTTCCTGCTCGATGATCTAGTTTAATTACATTCACATTTTATGCGCTTGCATGTTCTTGACTTCCAGTCTCTTAATTAAAATGCTCATGGTTATGCACATTTTAGTTTCCCCTGCTGTATGTGAGGGACTTTTGTTGAGCAGGTCACTCTTTCAGTTTATTCGTGAGTTGTCACTTAAGATCGTTGTTATAAGCTTGCCTTCTGTTAGATGTAGTTTAAACGGTTCGATGTGTTCTGTGCCGATCCGTAGCTCTCTTGCTTATATGGCCTTAGATGGGATAGATGGGATTCTCCTTAAGCGTGATGCTAACTTTGATGTCATCTTTTGTGCAGCCGAGAAACTTGGTTTGCCATTTGTATCCGCATATTTGGACTCTGTAGGTTCTGATTATCGCCACGGAGCGAATTTTGCCACTGGAGGCTCTACCATCCAGCCAATCGACGGCAGAGCTTTTGACGCGAGATTCAGCCCTATCTCTCTCGATATCCAGCTTCTGCAGTTCCAGCAGTTCAAGGCTCGGACCAACGAGCTATTCAGTAATGGTGTCAAAAGCCGTCTTCCACTACCAGGTGACTTCTCCAAGGCTCTATACACTATCGACATTGGACAAAACGATCTCAGCGCCGGCTTTAAATTTACGACAGAAGAACAAGTGCAGGCCTCTATTCCCAACATCACACAACGGTTTGCTTCAGTTGTCGAGGTTTATAGCTCTATATAGCGTCTTCCTAAACTAAGGGTTTCTGTTATTCAGCCGAGAAAACAAAAGGCGTCGCTGTCATACTACTTTTATTACAGAAAGGATTACATGTTCCACCACGAACTATATAAGAATTTAACTCAACTTACGTCGAGATTGGTGTCGTTGACCCCACAAACTTCTGGGTTGGATTCAATGTCATGGATTGAGATTCTCTCTTCATCTAGTTACTTTTTCTACCGTCAAGAAAGGTTTCTTCATCCTGTTGATTTTAAGTTAACACATGAAGGGTCCTTCTGAGGCAGTTGGAAGTCCTTATCTCTATCAGACATGAATCGGAAATAATGATATCGGCCTATTGGATCGATCACCTCTAGCGTTGCTCACTCAGTTTACGTAGCAATTTCTTGTGTGCTCTAATATGCGTCTGCTAGTTTTGATGGTAGTGCTTGTAGCTAATGTAGTTGGCCATCCCTCCGGTCTGGTTTAGTCCTTTTGCATCATCTGTTGCTGAACTAAATTTTTTTGTTGTGATCACAAGACCCTTACCTCTTACTTCAAATTAGGAAATGTTACTGTCTCGTGATCAGGAAGCATGCGCGTTTTATATAGATCTCACCGTGCTTCTTTGTTGCTGTAGAAGCTATACCAAGAAGGGGCAAGAGCTTTCTGGATACACAACACGGGTCCCCTCGGCTGCATACCCATGAACGCCAGGCAAATTTCCGCCATGCAGCCTGATAAGGTGGATGGAACCGGCTGCGTCAAGTCGCACAACGAAATAGCTCAAGAATTTAACAGGCATCTCAAGGAAATAGTCTCCGATCTGAGGGCCAGACTCACCGATGCAGTTCTCACTTATGTCGACATGTATTCTGCGAAATTCATGCTGATAAGCGAAGCGAAGCAGCATGGTGAGTCCATATTGTCGTCTAATTTCTTTGATCGCAAGTAATATTATGCTGCGACAAGTGCGTTCTTGCGGCCTCGGTTCGGACATGTGTGGATTACTCTTCTGACAGGCTCAGTTTGGCGCACAGGTTTCGCCGATCCCCTCAGCTATTGTTGCGGCCTCGACGGAGATTACTTCGTACCGTGCGGCATGAAAATAGCAGTGGATGGAGTTGAAGTTTCCGGGGATCCTTGCAGCGATCCTTCCGGACACGTGAGCTGGGACGGTATTCACTACTCTCACGCGGCGAACCTCTGGATTGCGAACAAAATCCTGGACGGCTCCTTCTCCGATCCCCCCGTGGCCATAACGGGAGCATGTCACAAGGCCCTCTAGCAATGTGTATGTACAGTTACAACAAGTGGTTCGTTCGCATGCTTCAAAGAGGCGAATGTAAACTCCGTTTATCGTCTAGGAAGAGGCTGAATTCCGAGCTCTCTCGATGCCATCAATGTACATGGCTTCTAGGGTCGAAATAGTCGAGCGAAAGGGGCGCTGTCGCTTGCCTCTTTTGATGTGTGTCTGATGTAATATACATTTTAGATCGAGCATCATTCAGGAGCTGCGTCTGTAGGAGCACAAAAAGAAAAAGAAGAGTCGAGGGGTAGAAAGAACAGAAGGAACGGTAGTTTAAACTAAAAAAAGAAGGGACGACTCCACTGGGGATCGAACCCAGAATCTCTGGTTTCGTAGACCAGCGCCTTATCCATTGGGCCATGGAGTCTTTGTTTGGGTGGAATTGGAATCGCAAACTATTTTAATATTGGATGAGAGAAAAAAAACCCGGCCACGCCCGACCTGGGCCCACCCGATGGACTGACTCTCCATGCGTGGGCCACCTTGCATCAGGCCTTGGACTTTGTGGGGCCTCGTATGCACGTGCCATGCATAATTCAGTAATTTCGGACGAATATGGTGACTGGCGAATTGGGCTCACTTAGGAAAATCGGGCCCAAGTAAAGCATGAGCCCCGGTGAGTTTTGACCCATGTCAAATGTAAGTATATTCAAGCACATTTGATACTTACATTCTTTGTGTAATATGATATTTCAGTTTTCTTAAAGCACTAACCAAAAACTAAAATTTCAGTGAGAGATCTCTACTCCCATACTAGAGAATCATGTCTAGATTATTATCTTGATAGTTCATGAATCGATCAATCGTCTATTCGAATATGACCAACTTTAGTAGAAACGTCTAGCTATAGCTGATATTGAGTCTTCTTCGATCTGTATCTCTATCTGTTGTGTTGTTCACATGGCAAATCACTTGTCGATATTTTTTCTTTCTGTCCGGTGCTCTGTGTTGAGTGAGCTCGAGTTGTAAGGGAAATTGAAAAGTGTAATCACCATAGCCTATGGGACTTGCAAAAAAAAATAAAAAAAAAAACTTTGGTGTAGAAAATTAATCAACGGCTATAGAGATACTAAGGGGGGAAGCTTGGGAATGCTTGGCCTTAAAAATCTTGCATTGAGACAAGGAGCCTAACTCAAAGAAATTTAAGCAAACGGTATTTGTCTATGTATAAAATTTTCACTAAAGAGTAACTTTCAAAATGAGGGGGAAATGGAAAATAAAAATACGGAATTGTAGAACTGCCCTGGGGACACTCGTCGGGGTTTGCGTGACCTCCGTTCGCGGTGATTTCCATTAATCATTGCGAGTCCATCATTCTTTGATCAAATGAGCAGAGCCATAAAGAAAATTCACGTAAGATTGTTCATGGAGTTTCGTTCACGACATTGTTTGAACTTGTGAGCTAATTAAAGATAAAGGTGCATTTAGCCAAAAATTATGGGTTGTGTCAGATAGGCTTAATTGTTTTTTTTTATCTTTATTTTTACGTTTTACTCGATTTAATTTTTTTTAGTTGATACACTTCGAAATTTTTTATACCTAAAACACTTGAAACTTTCAAAATGTACAAATATTAACATATATATATATATATGTCGCGACCTAAAAAATTCGGGTTTGAATTTTAGGTTAATGGATTACCAGATTAATTAAATGAATTAACTAACCTAATCCGAGCTCTCCCAAGCTCTACCAATTCGCAACTTAGGTTTGAATGATTTTTAGTTTTGGAGCCGCCACTAATCTTTTTTGGTAGGTAGATTAGATACCTAAATAAAGTACGGGAGAATACTTTATTTTCTGCTAACCAGAGATTTAGGTTCGGGGACTTGATTATGTTAATTTTTTCAATTAACACCATTTCGGTACCATTCTTGTGACAAATTTCCTTGATTGGCAAATTCCATTGATTTCACTTTAAGATCGAGGTGCAATTCATTTTTTTGGGTTTTCTTGGATTAAATGAATGCCATGCAAAATGCGACTAGATGACATGCAAAGATATGAAACTACATGACATAAGAAAAGGTGACCATGCATGATGATTCTTGAAAAATTTAATTTTAATGCAATAAAGAATGTAAATTCTAATCTAAATGACATGCGATATGGTGATGCATGAGCTTAGATGACATGGCATAATGACGTGTAATATGCATGAAATATTTTGAAAGTTGAATTTTGATGCAAGGAAAATATGAATCCTAACTACATGTCACAAAAATAGATGAATTATGCTAATGAAATGATAAAATGCATGACAAATTAAACTATATGAAATTCTAATGGGGTGTAATGACCTTTAATGAATTTTCAGTTTTTTCATGAATTGGTTCGACAATTAACACAAATTGATTAATTAAAATCCAACTTATATTAAGAGTCTTTTAAATGTGAATTCTGAAAAAATTCATTTAATGTCACAGCACGATGATTTTTTGTTGTGTTTTCATGATTTTTGGTATTTTTGTGTGTGTGTTTTTTTTTATGGAAAATGAATCAAATAAAAGTATAATAAACCTTGAACATAATACACCTTATAATCCGAACTTTCTGATGAATTCGCTTCGTACACTGGGGGACGGGTCAGAAGGTAATTTTATTCACGTCGTGCCCTGGGGGTCGGGTCAGATAGTGAATTTAAAAATTTGTCAATTTGGTCCCAAAGTTATGAGATAGGTTAGACAAATTGGTGTGCGGATGACGTCGTACCCTGGGGGTCGGGTCAGATAGTCATCACAATGCACATAATTCCGAGGGACAAGGCACAAGGGAGCATGTATTATACTCAAGGTAGATTATAAAATTATTTGAATTAAATTAAAAAAATGATCTTCGGCCAAACTAGGGATAGGTGCCGAAATTTTAAAGGACATAAGGTCCTATCCGCAAAGGATTCACATGTCTTTTTAAAACTTAGGAAAATTACCTTTCAAGTTTTGAAATGAATTTTCAGATAATTCCTTGGATTTTAAAGATATCTTCAATTGGAATGAAATTTTATCCGACTCGACTTGAGAAAATTATCTTTAAGATTTGGAAAAATTAACTTTCAGATAATTCTAAAAAAATGTGGATAAATATTCGGACGAACGTAAACCCTATCTCCAACATGGACGCTATGAAAAGACAAAGCACTCAAACCATGAGATAAAAACATTCAACCAATCCACATGCTAAAGATAACAAACGAGGTCAAAAGATTATCCATAACAAATGTAAATTTTGTCCAACATCCTCAAGCCTTATGACGATGACCACAAAATAAATCCAATCAAACATGGATATGATTTTCGCCCAAAAAAGAAACATTCATTAAAGATAATCCTCAAGGCTAAAAAGCACACCCACCGCATATGAGATGATGTGAAACGACTACAAGACAAGCATGATTAATCAAAGCAAGATTACTCCTCATTGCTCGTTTAATAGGGAGCATGCATACTGAAAAAAAAAATTGATCTGTTTCACCAGAATTTTGTCCATTTTTTTCACCAATCGAACAATCTGTTGATTAAAGGAAAGGCATGCCTTCACGTTTGTTCCATCAGTCTTAAAAAAATCGCCGAACTCGGTTCGTGGATCAATTTGTTTTCCAAAGAAAAATAGTTCCTTTTATTGAGAGCGTCGGCTTCCGGCATGAACATGAATTTGATAAAAAAGGTTTAAATTTTCCCTTACTTTAATCTCAAATCGTGCGCTACAATGCAATTTCTTCGGCATACATAGTCTACCAATTGACGCAAACGTAGTCTAGCAATTAAAGGTCAAGGGAATATTACCTCTTAACGAAATTTCCGACGCACTCCAAAGCTAGGATCCACGCACAAAGACTTGTGCTTTTGAGCAAGATCTGGATAGTGGCGATAGGATTGAAGGACCACTACGATTCAGCTTTCCTTGTCAAACGATCAGAACCTCCTGATTTCACCAGAAAACGAACAACGGTAGCTCGAACCTTCAGAGATGAAACGTCACCACGGAACGAGAACTGCTGGTTGGTCAGAATCGTGGATGATTCACAGAAGAAGAGAGATCGGCGGCGAGGTGTTTGACGAAGGGAGGCGAGTCCGGGGCAATCGAGCTTTGAGTCGGAGAGGATTGTCTCGACCGGCGGGGGAGACAATCGAACTCTTAGATCTTCTTCAACTTACGTTCTGTTTGCCCTATATGCCAAGAATGATAGTCGCCGATCCCCTCAACGTGAATGAGGCCTTCATTTATAAAGAGCTAGAGTTAGTAGTCCTAGTAGGATCGGGAGCTTACTTGAACCGTTGGATCAATTATCCTTGCTTGATTAGGACTTGATTATGACCGTTAGATCAATAGAGTCCACATCCATTAGAGTTCTGGTTAAGATGAGAGTCCTAAACCGAATGAGCTCTTGAATTTGGTGAAATCCTAATTCACTTAGGGTTATAAAATTCGGCCAACTAGGAGGAATTATGGGGCGCGACTGAACGTGGGCTTACCTTAATCTATTATCATGGATAATTAATTAAGGGCCTCTCTTAACCATGCAACTAAAATGAGGCTGAATTCAATTCTTAAATTAAGGTCCATGCCCCTAAATAATTCGGTACAATCTCGTGGGCTAGCCCTGGTCGAAATTCCCAATTGAATCATAGGCTCATCTCAATTTTTTTTGTATTCAGTCAAGGCCTCATGATAAACAGTCAATCGTGAGCCTTTGTTAAACAATTAACTTTGAAATATATCCCATCTGACTCAAAAATTCGGCACTCGCCTTGTGGTCGAAAATTGATGATGAGTCCGGTCCGAATGCTCGCCAAATTAAATTCAATCAACTCACTCTTTGCAAACGCATGACATAAAATAAATATGCAATGCATGAGGATTTATTTTTGCGAGAATTATTATTAACTCTCATTTTATGAATAGATTTTCTAAAATCAAAATTTAGGTGTCAATAGCTGCCCCTCTTTGAGCGAAAGCTCGCAGAGGTCTCCCTCAAAGACTAAAATTGAAACCTAAATTTTGCAAATGCAAATGACAATGGTAAATTTTTGGTGGGAGTTCAAATCCCATTTTCTAATGCAAAATTGAGATGATGCATGCAATGTAGTGCTATAAATAACATGTGTTAAAACTCCTCTTATCACACATCAAAGAAATCCGCACATGAATCACCTATGAAAACATCTATTTTACCAGATACCTCACAAGCTAATGATTCCCTTAACCTCCAGACTTCCAGTGGATGCTAGGATGCTAAGGTATGGCCCATCTCTTGCCAGAAGTTTCCTTCTGACGCAAAACAGCGCAAGATCTGTGTAGAGTCTTGAAAATGTGCTCGAGTTATGGTTCGAGCTGGCCATTTGTCTCTTGGGGACCTCCTCAACGGGTCACCATGAGTCGGTAAGGTGTCTCTTGCGACCTCCTCAATGGGTCAGCATGAGTCGGTAAGGTGTCTCTTGCGACCTTCTCAACAAGTCAACATGAGTCGGTAGATTTGATGACCGAACTAATCGGTATAATCACAGTATCTCTCAGCAAGTCACCATGTGGACTATAAACCTTGAGTCGGTAAAGATGTGACACCCGAGCTAATCGGTGTGATCACTGAGGGGTGTGATGCCTGAGCCAATCAGAACAAACACAAAAAGGGTGTGACGCCTGAGCTAATCAGAACGAACACATTGTCTCTCGGTAAGTCGCCATGTGGACTATAAACCGTGAGTCGGTAAAAATGTGAAACCTGAGCTAATCGGTGTGCACACAAAAGAGAGGTGACACCTGAGCTAATCAGGACAAACACAAAGGGGTGTGATACCCGAGCTAATCGGAGTAAACACAAAAAGGATATAACGCCCGAGCTAATCGGTACGAACATAACGGGATGCGACGCCTGAGCTAATCAAAACGAACACAAAGAAGTGATAATTTGAGCTAATCAAGCATCAAAATGATATAAGATCCTGGGGACATCTTGAGCTGATCAAGTGTCGATATAAGATTTTGAAAGGGAATTAGGAAACTTACCTGAGTTTCCGGGCAATAAGTGAGTGATGGCTAGGTCGACTGCGACATACCTGTCCATTTCCTTGAAAAAATGATGGATGCATAAAATCAATGTAAATGCAACATCATATGCTAGAAAAATTCCTAAGCTTTTGCTTGCATTACATAGCTTCGCTGGAGATTTTGTCAATAAGGAGATCTGTCTGATCCCTTCGACAAAATTGATCAATTTGAATGAGGAATTTTAGTCAGAAAGGACTTTTCACTCACTCTCCCGAAAAAGGCTTTTGAGATCCGACCATTGATGCGGGTAAGAGAATCACTCAGAGCTGTCATCATCACACCTGACAAGGATCCGAGTATTCTCTCAATTAGTATGACCAGACCAATCCATGAGGTCTTTTATAAGGATTGTAATTCAGGCTTGGTCAAAGGTTATTCAAAAAAAGGGGGACTCATATGAGTCATTAGGCCATGAAATGAAATCTTCATCAGCTGCATTGGGTTTACAAGTCAGGAACCCTACAAAATGAGATAGAAATAATCTTGCTCACACTTCTTCGGGTGATATTCATAAGCATTTGAAACCCTATATTAACCCAAGTGCCCTAATCTGAAGAGACTTTTTGATAAGGGTTGTAATGTAGATTCAGGGCAGGCTTGGAATGAAAGGTCTATTTTCAACAATGGGTAGTATAATGATGAGAAAATCAGTGAACATCCGCCTCTGTCACTTTGGTACTTCAAGAATGATATTTCTTCAAAAGATATATTTTGAACAAATTCAGGTGAGACCTCCCTTCCTCCCAGAGATTCTTTGAGAGAGCTCTTTTCTTTTCCTTTTTTTTTTATGAGAGTGGGCCTTTTGCCCTTTTTGCATGGTAAGCTTTTTTGTGCATGGCCAACTTTGATTTTTGTTTTTGCATGGCGAGCTTTTTTCGTACATCGAGCTCTTTTGAAAAGGAAGGGAGAGTCTCATCTGAATTGTCTGCATATTATGCTGGCAAATTTTTTCGAGTTTTAGCTTGCCCCAAGGCACTCTGCTCATCTGTCAAATGGTTTGGAATGATTTTCATTCAGAATGATCACCCGCTGAGTTTTGAGAAATGAATTCGCCGCTCAAATTGGGTTAAGCAAATGATGAGTGTATATGGGTATAGAAATGAAATGCTCTTCGTCATATCTAAAGCACTTGAGCTAATACAAAATTCGCATGCAATAAACACACTCGAAGATTGATGCAAGTGAAAGCAAGAAAATCCTACTCATTCTTTGAATTTTTGAGAATTACCCCCAATGTGGGGTTGTTCCTGATAGGAGTATCAAACGAAATCACCGTTCAAAGGGGATATAGCAATGGGCAACCTGTAGTGTTTGGATAGACGAAACGAATGCCTCATATCATCTTGATCGTCATACTTTTCACGAGATAACCCTTTGCCTTGTAAGCATGGAAACTCTCACATTACTCACTAGGGATTGTGACATAGGACGTGTATGGAAATGGCTTGTGTTTCGTCATCCTGAGATTCCTCATTCAAACTGATCAATCTAAAAAGACCAGAGAGATTTCCAAATTGAAATTATCTCACAATGGAAATTAATAATGCTGACAAAAGTATATGATGAGCAGAGATTCATGAAGTTTGACTTGATCATCTAGCATATAAGAAAATGAGTGCATATCAAACATGGACATGCATAAACTATGCAAGTCCACTCATAAATCTTAAGGAATGAGAAGATATGAATTGCCCTATAAATGCGTATGAAATCAGTCAATTAAGGACTCAAGATGCTCTGGTTTCTCCCACTCAATGATGATGACTGTCATGGCTGATATGAAGATTCAATGCAAAGATCATCTAGGATCGTTGTTTATTGATCGGTCTGGTCGAGAAATGATTGATGGTGAAGCATGAATTCGCCTCAAATGGCCAATAGATTGGGACTTGCCTAGGATTTTTGGATCTCGCTCCTCATGTTCACCTCTGAAACATAAAACGGCGAAATTAGAGAAACAAACATGGTTTAAGCATGCATGTATTGCAATTTTCGAAAATTAGCGTGCCATTTCGAAAATCTTGATTTTTTTTAAAGACCGTGGGACAAAAATTCTCGAGAAGCCCAACCCTCAGTGCTTACCATGGATAACAGATTGTTCGATCATTGGTTATCGTCATTGGGTTGGTTTGGGATACTTCAACAAGATTTCAAAATTAATAAAAATTTGTGTAATTTTATTGATATGAAATCAATGAATTACATTTTATTGAAAAGGAAATGTGATATTGAATGAAAGTGAAATCCTAGTGCAACCTAAACACCTAAAGAAAGCAAGAAAATCCCACGCAGGGGATTGGAAAAAAACAAAAGGTCATGCTTGAAAGTCTGCTTCCACCCTATTCACGACTCTTCAAGCATTGTTCGAATGATCTGGTAGCGGGTTACTCTGCACATTGGGCTTATCGGCTGACTGAAATGCAAATGCCCCAGTTTCGAGTAGATCCTGGACGCGGTGCTTGAGCACGGGACAATCATCGATCGAATGACCTATTTCTCCATAATGATAGTCACACTTTTGTGCAGGGTCATATCTAGGATACTTCGCAGGGTTGGGACGTTGGGGCTCAGAGGACAACAATCCCTTCTTACGTAGGACAGTCAAAACTTGGGAAAGTGTCCCAGGAAGTGGAGTGAATGTTCGATTCTTGCGCTGGTTGGTCCTCTGATTCTGTTGGCCATAACCAAATGCTTGTGAAGGAGCAGACTGCGTGTTCGAGACTTGGGCCGGTGTCTTCTGCGCATAAGTCATATTGACTTCAGGGATGGGCTCCTTGTCTTTCTTTCCAAAAAATCTCTTACCAACTGAACCTGACTCACTATACCATCCCTTTTTCATACCTCCTTCTACCTCCTCGGCCATCGCTATGAGGTGAGCAAATGATATCGCAGAGGTGCCAAGGACCCGTGTCCTCATAGTCTGCGGAAGGGTAGAGGCAAACAGCTTCATGAGTTCCCTCTCAAGAGGAACGGGTTTGAGTTGGGACGCAATGTTCCTCCACCTGGTAGCATACTGCTTGACCGTCTCCCCTTTCTTTATTTTGGCTTGCTCCAGGTCTTCTCTAGAGACGAGGATGTCTATGTTGAAACTGAAGTGCTTGATAAAAGCAGTCACCGCCTGTTTCCAATTGCCCATGCTGTATACCTCATAATCAATATACCATCGCATGGCTGCCTCTTTCAGACTGGCTTGAAAAGTCTGAACCAGTAGGGGGCCGTTGTCAGCATATTTGCTCATTCTTTTTTGGTATATCTGAACATGCTGCACAGGATCGGAGGTGCCGTCGTATTTATCAAAATCGGGCACTTTGAATTTCTCTGGCACATCGACTTTTGTGAAGGCCGAAAAGTCGATGTGAGGGATACTATGTGCTCCCTGAATCTCTCGGAGCCTTTCCTCCATCTTCTGCTCCATTTTCTGCTCCATCTGCTGCTCCATCCGAGCCATTAGCGTTGCTGTATCATTAGTATGCTTTGGTGCCACAAGGCCGGCTTGGTGAACTGGAGCCACTGGCGGAGCATTCACACTAGAGCCCGGGATGAACATGTCCTCTAGTGACAAGAACTGTCCCTGGTTCTTGGTCGGATCATCAGCCGCAGAAGGCGGAGGCGGTGCCAGAGGTTGAGATCCCTGGCCAGGTAATGGTATCTTAGCCATAAGACTCTCCAGCACTTTGTCCGCCATCTGGGAGAACATGTTATCCATTCTGCTAGTGAGGGCGTCCACGTGCTCCTGGAGGGCTTCTTGGATTGCGGTATTCAATTCAGCTTTGCCAGCCATTTTCTTTGCGACTGACCTGGTGATATGTGGATGACCCGTGGTAAGTTACCTGGGAAGGACAATCATATGGTGAGCGAGACATATAATGCACATTGGGTCAGTCCATGGCTAATCTAGACTCACTGACAGCATTTGAACTTTGACGAATGCTAGTGGCCAAGAAAATTCCAGTTCCGTCGAATTTTGGTAAACAATTCGGAAACAATGATCCGGATATTAAAATGGTGTGAAAATTTACGAGCTTGTAGTCAAGAGGGTAATGAACAACTTTCATGTTTAGGCCTAGAGCTAGAAATGGACGGATTAATTCAGGTTAATGCATATTTAGAAGAATTTCGTCCAAACAACTGCTTCGTCCGATTTTTGTTTGGAAAGTGAATGGGCCCTTTAAAATGTAAATAAAGGTTCAAAAATTCGCAGCCCACTAGTTCAAAGTTCATCCTACAACTTTCATGTTTCATGATTTGATGAATAAGCTCATTTACTAATGAAAAATCACGAAGTGATTATGGAGTCAGAAAACATGTGAAATTTCAGCCTGCTCCATTACGGCCATTAATTCCGTATAAAATGAAAAATGTATTGGATTGGCCCAAAAATTTTTGACATGAAATTTTACCGGCCTACAAACATTTTTTATTTGACGCATGGGTGTTAACACTGACTCAAAAATTATGTAAAAATTCGTGCAAATGAAGTCAGGGTAAAAATCAGAATTGTTTCATTGACTAAAAAAAATACTACCATGAAATCTAGAAAATTTCTAAACAAGACATCTAAAATGACATGACTTGACAAGACCATGAGGAAAAACCTAATCTGCCATGGACCGACCCAAAATTTAAAATGAATTAATTACAAGATAAAAGGTAGGAATTTACCATGAGGGAAAACAATCACAATCACATGCGCATGGATGCAAGTTCATTAATTATTGGCAAAATAAAATTCCAAAAACAGACCGTACCAGAGGGGCTTGGTTAGGTCTAGTTTCCAAAATTTCGGCTATGGTCAAGATTCTACCCGTGCCATGGGGGTTGTTGACACCTGATTTTTTTACCATTTATTATTGTGATTTTTATTCTTTAAAATTAATTAAAAATATCAAAAAAGGTCATAAAATCACAAAATCAACTTTGAAAGCCTTGGTTTAGCCTTAGGAACCAATTTTGAACAAAAAATATTTTTCGGTATTTTTAATATTTTTCGAGTTTATTTAATTATAAAAATACCCAAAAAATCAGAAAAATACCATTCGTGGTCAGAAAAATACCCAAAAATATTCAATAATTTTTTTTTAATTTCCTCTTCAAGTGTGTCACTTTAAATCTCAAAAATTCGGCTCGGGTCACTATGTTCCTTCACAAACATAAACCCGAACCGAGCCTAAAAAAAAAAAAAAAAATCCTTTTCGAGTCTTTTAGTTTTCAATTCTCACTTTTTATAAGCTATGACATTGGATTCTAAAGTCTTAAAGTGCAATTAGGTCAATTTGCCCTCCAATTTAATCAATTTTTACCAAAAGGGCTTAATTGCACATTTTTCTTTCAATTAGTCCCCGGTTTCACGGATGTATACGTATGCTCTACGTATTTATACGTTATGCGTATTTGTATTATTTGGTAACCTCTTTAACTCTTGTAATAATAATAATGGTTATTATTTTTAACACCTTTGTTAGTGCCTTTTTTTTAGCATTTTTGTATTGTGAGTGCTATTGCTAGTGCTATTTTAAAATAGCATTTTTGTATTATAAATTGTGAGTGCTATTGTTAGTGCTATTTTTAAATGACATTTATTTATCATAAATTGTGAGTGCTATTGTTAGTGCTATTTTTAAATGGCATTTATTTATCATAAATTGTGAGTGCTATTATTAGATAGAATTTATAATTGTTAGTGCTATTTTTAAATAGCATTTTTGTATTATAAATTGTGAGTGCTATTGTTAGTACTATTTTTAAATGTCATTTATTTGTGAGTGCTATTTTTAGATAGAATTTATAATTGTTAGTGCTATTTTTAAATACAATTTATTGGAAGGTATTTTTGGCTATAAAAGGATGGCAAGAGTTTTGAGGTTGAGGGGGAGAGACGTTTTGTAGAGTGTGCAAATTTTTGAGAGCTTAGAGAGAAGAACACACACTCTCTATATTCTCATAATCTTGAGTGAGCAAAATATACTAAGTTCGGAATATTGATTCCGCATATTGCTAGCACAATTGTTGTGGAGTTATTAGTCGTCTCCCCGTTCGTCAATTGGTGGTGCGTCCGAACTAGATGCCTAACACTTGTGGAGGCTGAGATCGAAGAACATCGAACCGACACCTCCGTTCAAGCACGCTACGAGAGGTAATCTATTTACTCCCTTTGAGACTTTGTGATTTTTTTCGATTGAAATGCACGAAGTACGCCTCTGGAGATACATGTATGGGTTGTTATTTATTTTCGCTACGTGTTACGTGGATCCCAACAGTGGTATCAGAGCCAATCCTTAGGTGTTTTCGTGCATTTAATTGATTTTTTGCAATTTTTGCAATACTATGGCCAATATGTATTAACGAATTGTTCGTCTTACATGGCTAATGGAGATTGATTATTTTATATGATAAATTAATCAACGTAGCAAAAATTGAGACTAAATCAATTTTGAATCGAAAATTTATGGCTATCTTATTTTACGTAAAAATTCTGAATATGATTCAACGTAGAATTTTTATTGTGCCTTCCTAAGTTTTAAATTGTGAATTTATTACTTACGTGGAAGGGTGGTGATCATGGAAAAATCCCTAATCAATGTGATTGATGTATATATGAATGTATGATGATTATTTATATATTTGGGGTTGTAATTATTAAATGGAGGCTGCGTACTCCTTTTATTTTTCATGTAATCTTTATTTTTTAGCATAGTCAATTGTTGATGTAAATGCTACGAGGATTACGTGGAGGAACCTTTTAAGTCGGCGAGCTCTTTGGGGCCCAATTCTTGAAGAGTTCAAGAAACCAAGAAGAAGCGAAGAGTGGCTCTCCGTTATTAAAATATTAAAATGATTAAATGTGGTCTCATTGGCTCGAGACCCATTAAATCATAATTCCATGATCACCACGTAGGATAGATGTTTATGTGATTGACATCTATTTATTTATTATGATTACGTGAGTATGTTAAACTGGTTAATGTGCAAAGTCAGACTTACCTCACCCAAAATTGCGCCTGCATGAAATCCTAGTTAGGAAAATCACTCGCGTTAGGTACCGAAAGGGCGTTGGTAACGACATCAGCGTAACCAAGTCCCCGAACCCAAAAACTCTGGTTCCGTAGAACTGATCGATCTCTCCCAATCGATCAGTAAGGTTTTCGGTCTACCCTCCAAGAAAGACCGGTGGCGACTCCAAATGCATGCACAAGTTGCACATGCCACCACGACCACACTAAGGTCGAAAGCGATCGACTCATATCGTCGAATCCTTCTGAAAAATACTCCCGCCGCGATTTGGTATGGGCCTGGGAGGGCTCGCGCCGATCTAAGACCCGTGATCGGTAATCCATTAGCCGCGTCCGCTTTCGGACGGGTCGCGACAGCTGGCGACTCCGCTGGGGACGTTTCTCTAGAACATATGATTCTAGACCTCAAGTGGACTTAGGCCGTAATTAAAACGCTGAGTGATTTTTCTAACCATGCAGGCGCTCGTGAAGGTGAGGTAAGTCCGCTTATGATAGGTGTTATATGTTTTTGCAGATTAGAGTGATAAGGGGGGTAGTCTGTGATTAACATTGTCTTATGCAGGTTGGCGTAGGAATGAATGATTGTGTGTATGTTTTATATTGAAGCGGTGATTGTTAAATAAGATGCATGTTTATCGCTTTAGCACGACACCGAAAATACACACAACTGCGCCTAAAACCCCGGGCGCCGCCTATAGGAAAACAATAGAAGGGATTGAAAATGGAATCTCAGTGAGGAAAGACACGGGGTAATCCACTTTTCAATTCCGCTCATTTCGAACTATGGATCGAGCCCCAATGCAACAATAGTTGTGCAATGGAATCTGCTCTTTCTAGAACTCGAGGTGGAAACCTTGACCTTAGGTGCCAAATCCTTTGATTTTTAGAAGTTTTATCCTCACTTGTCTCATTTGCATGTCTTTAGATGGTTGGTATATCTAAAACCACCTAAAAAAAAATCGGTGATCCTGGAGTCACATCTTGAAGACTGAAACTGGGGCATCTCCAAGTGTTCGGACCACATTCCTTTGATTGATTTGACATTCTTAGTTCTCTTGTATAAAATTAATTTTGCTGAGATCCTCTCTATATCGTCCCTTAGATTGATTGTATTAGGGATCTATTTGTATTGTATACATCTTGATAAGGCTCATTTCTATCGAAAATGGGGGCAAATTCCCCAAACCCGTGGAGCATAGTGGAATTCGTCCCTTCAGTGCAAAATACATTCGGCCGCAGAGCCACTCGTTTGGTGAAAGGACGTATCGTTCCTAATTGATTTTTAATCAGATCTGAGGATAAGTTTTTCTCCATTTTTCTTTATCTCAGGTGATAAAAGAGACAATGCACCCAAAAGCTCATGCATTCAAATGACAAAACAGACGTCGCCCAGCTGGGGCAAATAAACCGTAGGCGTTGCAAATACCTTCAAGCATGGATGGAGGAATTTGATAGATGTTGTGCATATCAATATGCAACATCAAAACGGAATGCAAATCAAGTGTAAAAGGACGTATCGTTCCAAAATGATTATTTTCTAGATATGCGAATAATGCTTCCTTTTCTTTTTCCTCTCAGGTGATAATCAAGAGCAGAGGACGCAGGATGTAATGCTTTCAAATAACAAACATGGAACATCAAATACCTCAAATGGCGACTGTGATAGAGAGAATCACCAAACCGCCACATAACGAATCCCAAGAATATCAAGCTGTCTTGAGACAGATAAAATTGATCAAGGACTCTGACAATCGAGATGGATGATCAGAATCTGCAAAAATCAATGGGAGCAGGTTCCCCCCATTTGCTTTGAGGAACCAAACCGGGGGCAAACTCTCATGATCCCCCATGAAAGCGCATCAGACCAGGGTCATCGAATCCAGAGATGACAAACAGCAAAACCATGCTTAACTGGGGCAAGTGAATGATTTGTACGCAGGACGTTTCTCCTCTGACAAAGTCAATGGACGCAATAACAGAGTCGTCCGAATCAGAATCAAACCCCAAGATACGAATTTGGGTGAACGGTAACCTTGTATCGTTCCAATTTGGTCTTCCAAGACCACATGCCTAACATGAGTTTTTACTCATTTTACAGGAAGTCGTTGGCGCTGAAAGCCTCAAATGAAAAGAGCGCGCTAACGGGGAGGCGAATAGAATCATTGGCCTTAGAAGTCAGGATTCCAGGAGATGGTCTTTGATTATAAGACCTAGTGGATGGTAAAAAGTATCGCTCCTACGTCACATGCTTTGACATGCATTTTGATAAAATCTTCTTTTTTTCCTTGAATAAAAGGAACCTTGAAGAATGGCGCTGGAGTGCGCCCAAAAACACAAATGGATCTTCTCTGGGGCAAATTCTTGAGAAGGATTCGTCGCCCAACCAGATGGGAGATCAAGGACACAAGATAGAGGGCTAAATTATGCAAGCCGCGCGTTTGTGTTCAAATGGAAACACAAAGCAAGAACAAGGCTGTATCGTTCCAATTTGCCTTGAATTTTGGAACGCAAACTGACACCTAATTCCCGTCTTTGTCAGGGGCTCGCCATCAAGGCGAAACAGGTTTTCACATCCCATGTATTACCCATTGGAACACATGACCAAGGGTAAGATGTATCGTTCCAATTTTTTGAAAAATTCGTGAACATACAATAACATATTTCTTTTACATTTTCAGGGATCTCCAGCCACGGTGGACAGGTAGGTATCCCTTTCCCCAATCCATTGAAGATGTTAAACAAAAAAAACAGAGAGAAAAAGAAAAAGCTTTCAGAATCTGATGTCTAGAAAAGACATAGAATTCTAACTTCATTGGCATTCATGTTTTGAAACATGAGGTTGTCTGAACATGCATTGTGCACCATAAAATCCCCTTGACGGGTAAAATTTTTGGGAAAACGAAAGAGATTTTTCCAATCAAAAGTTGTTCAAAACTCTCAAAAGGACGTTTTCTCAAAAGACGAGAGGCGAAGCCTAATCCAAACACGTTCTATACACACTTGAGAGAGAAGTGGAACAGATCAGATAGTGAAATCTGGACTTACGGAAGTAGGGATTATTCGCAGCAATTACTTGGATTGGGACGACGGAGGCATTCGTTCCATATCTTAAATATTACAGGTGACCATTGATAAACCCTTTGAACGGCGGTTTTCATTCTTAACCCTGTCAAGAACCACCCCACACCGGGGCAAAAAGGAAGTAAGTCCAGCAGCGTCAGGAGAAAATGGTTAGAAATTTTCTTGCTCGGACTAACATTAATCTTTGTGTGTTGTTTATATGGTAATCCAAGTGCCATAGGATGATGAGAAGCATTCATTTCTCTATCCCACACACCGAATCCTTTGCATAGCCAAGTTGAGCCTGCAAAATTATTTCATAAACCCGTTGGTGATCATTGCACATTCCAAGACGGATGCAGCATCACTTCAGAAATGAAGGAGTTCAAGACTTAGGGTTTGCAAAAAAAAATTCCTAAGTTAATGCTTAACCTTGTTAGACCTTTGATCATAGGTCTAACACGATCCCATGAAGATGAGAAAAAGTGAGATTTCAAAAATGAATGAGAAAAATCCACGGCATCGAGAAAAAGCAAAGTGCCTGGTAAAAGCAAGGCCGATGCTCGTGTAAGTTGTTTGATTGGTCCGCAATGAAGCCGGATGGGAAAAGAGGAAATCCCTAAAGGAGTCAGATCAAAAAGACTACTCCCCAAATGGTGTCAAGCGTGGAGCAGAGACGCAGACAGAGTCATCAGTCGCTTAAAGCGACGAAACGCTCTCTGAAGAGCTGATGCACACCTCAAAATCGATTGCGCATCCCAAAAATTGAAGGTGCAGAGAGAAAAGACAGGTGGCAAATCAGCAATGATCACCAATGTCAAACCCCTCATAAATTCTGGGCCAAAAACAAGCCTTTTTCGGTCCCCAATCCTACCAACATCATAACCTTGAAACAGTCTTCTCTGACTAAGACACTTGGGTTAACATATGGCTTAGCTCGAAGAGGTACGAGCAAGACTATTTCTTTCTCATTTTGCAGGGTTCTTGACTTGTAAACCCAGAGCAGATGGTGAAAACTTTCGTTCAATGGCCTCGACTCCAAAGCGGGTCCCCCTTGAAAATCAATATCCAAGCCCAACATTACGGTCCCGTGGAAGACCTCCCGACCGATCAAAATGCATGCGTTGCGAATGAGCCTAAAACCTAGGCACAGGTTAGTAGGGAATCGAGTGCATCCCCTATAAAAAACCACGATCGCAAAACAGGTGAGAAGACCTCATTGTCGAGAAATATTCCAATTGATGTTTTGAACAAACTCTTTTTGGAATTTTCAAACTATTGATCCAGATTTTCCGTGAAAGGGATTTGTGATCACATTTGCATGTTGCAAGAATGCTTTGGATAACCTCCAGCATCAAAATGCACATTTCATGATTAAAACTTAAACCATACGGTTTTGTCAAAATGGACAGCCGTGGTCTTCCCAAAGATTACTAACGTTTTCTTGGTGAAGGAAAATCTTTCAGGCTCAAACTTCTGCAGGATACCTGGAGAACCCAGCTCCCAGAATGTCGCCTCAACAGACTCAAGTGAAGTTTTGTCAAAATAAAATCTTTCACTGCTTCAAAATTGAATTCCCGGCAAATTTCGGGATCTTTTAAAGGAAGGGGTGAGGATAGAACCCTTTTTCAAAAATCAAACTGTCCCAGCAGACGTGGAGAACCCTCGTCCTAGGACACCCTTTTCAAAAATATCAAACAGTCTCATCGGACGTGGAGAACCCTCGTCATGAGACCATTTTTTTAAAAAAAAAATTCAGGCAGTCTCATCGGACGTGGAGAACCCTCGTCATGAGACCCCTTTTTCAAAATTTAGGCAGTCTCATCGGACGTGGAGAACCCTCGTAATGAGACCCCCTTTTCAAAATTTAGGCAGTCTCATCGGACGTGGAGAACCCTCGTCATGAGACCCCTTTTCAAATTTAGGCAGTCTCATCGGACGTGGAGAACCCCCGTCATGAGACCCTTTTTCAAAGCAAATCAAGGTAGATACCGCCTGAAGGGTCAAATCAAAGGTAGAAACCGCCTGAAGGGTCAAAACAAAGGTAGATACCGCCTGAAGGGTCAATCAAAGGTAGATACCGCCTGAAGGGTCAAATCAAAGGTAGATACCGCCTGAAGGGTCAAATCAAAGGTAGATACCGCCTGAAGGGTCAATCAAAGGTAGATACCGCCTGAAGGGTCAAAACAAAGGTAGAAACCGCCTGAAGGGTCAAAACAAAGGTAGAAACCGCCTGAAGGGTCAAATCAAAGGTAGATACCGCCTGAAGGGTCAACTCATGGTAGAAACCGCCTGAAGGGTCAATCAATGGTAGAAACCGCCTGAAGGGTCAACTCAAGGTAGAAACCGCCTGAAGGGTCAGCTTATGGTAGAAACCGCCTGAAGGGTCAACTCAAGGTAGAAACCGCCTGAAGGGTCAAATTAAAGGTAGAAACCGCCTGAAGGGTCAACTTATGGTAGAAACCGCCTGAAGGGTCAATCAAAGGTAGATACCGCCTAAAGGGTCAACTCATGGTAGAAACCGCCTGAAGGGTCAATCAATGGTAGAAACCGCCTGAAGGGTCAACTCAAGGTAGAAACCGCCTGAAGGGTCAGCTTATGGTAGAAACCGCCTGAAGGGTCAACTCATGGTAGAAACCGCCTGAAGGGTCAATCAAAGGTAGATACCGCCTGAAGGGTCAACTTATGGTAGAAACCGCCTGAAGGGTCAATCAATGGTAGAAACCGCCTGAAGGGTCAACTCAAGGTAGAAACCGCCTGAAGGGTCAGCTTATGGTAGAAACCGCCTGAAGGGTCAACTCAAGGTAGAAACCGCATGAAGGGTCAAATTAATGGTAGATACCGCTATAAGGGTCAACTCATTAGTAGATACCGCCATAAGGGTCAACTCATTGGTAGAAACCGCCATAAGGGTCAAACTAAACTCAACGGTAGATACCGCCTGAAGGGTCAAACCAAGGTAGAAACCGCCTGAAGGGTCAACTCATGGTAGAAACCGCCATAAGGGTCAACTCATTGGTAAGTACCGTTGTAAGAATCAACACAAAGGTCCGATCCACCATACGGATCAAAATCCTTGGCAAATCCTAAAGTGTGGGATGCGCCTTCCTTAGGTTCCTACCAGTTATGAATTCCATAATGGTATGACCTACCATACATGTCAGAACTTAATCTCCCTAGGATTTTCTGAAACGAGTCCTAGGTATCTTCTTGAAAGTCGTCGCAACCGGCAGCATCCGACAGGTGAGCTTCAGGTAAGCCTCTCTCACTCCGGCCCATGTTCAAATTGTTAGAGCAAACCGGGGATTGATTTGAGCTTTTATCAATAGCCTTAAGGATCCGATGTCATAACATTTCTTCTCTCATTTTCCCAGTTGAGTCGGTTAGGAATCAGGTGCCACCTTATCTTTGAGAGAAACCTCTAACGAGATTCCTCTCAAAGAGGGGCAGCTGTTGACACCTGATTTTTTTACCATTTATTATTGTGATTTTTATTCTTTAAAATTAATTAAAAATATCAAAAAAGGTCATAAAATCACAAAATCAACTTTGAAAGCCTTGGTTTAGCCTTAGGAACCAATTTTGAACAAAAAATATTTTTCGGTATTTTTAATATTTTTCGAGTTTATTTAATTATAAAAATACCCAAAAAATCAGAAAAATACCATTCGTGGTCAGAAAAATACCCAAAAATATTCAATAATTTTGTTTTAATTTCCTCTTCAAGTGTGTCACTTTAAATCTCAAAAATTCGGCTCGGGTCACTATGTTCCTTCACAAACATAAACCCGAACTGAGCCTAAAAAAAAAAAAAAATCATTTTCGAGTCTTTTAGTTTTCAATTCTCACTTTTTATAAGCTATGACATTGGATTCTAAAGTCTTAAAGTGCAATTAGGTCAATTTGCCCTCCAATTTAATCAATTTTTACCAAAAGGGCTTAATTGCACATTTTTCTTTCAATTAGTCCCCGGTTTCACGGATGTATACGTATGCTCTACGTATTTATACGTTATGCGTATTTGTATTATTTGGTAACCTCTTTAACTCTTGTAATAATAATAATGGTTATTATTTTTAACACCTTTGTTAGTGCCTTTTTTTTAGCATTTTTGTATTGTGAGTGCTATTGCTAGTGCTATTTTAAAATAGCATTTTTGTATTATAAATTGTGAGTGCTATTGTTAGTGCTATTTTTAAATGACATTTATTTATCATAAATTGTGAGTGCTATTGTTAGTGCTATTTTTAAATGGCATTTATTTATCATAAATTGTGAGTGCTATTATTAGATAGAATTTATAATTGTTAGTGCTATTTTTAAATAGCATTTTTGTATTATAAATTGTGAGTGCTATTGTTAGTGCTATTTTTAAATGTCATTTATTTGTGAGTGCTATTTTTAGATAGAATTTATAATTGTTAGTGCTATTTTTAAATACAATTTATTGGAAGGTATTTTTGGCTATAAAAGGATGGCAAGAGTTTTGAGGTTGAGGGGGAGAGACATTTTGTAGAGTGTGCAAATTTTTGAGAGCTTAGAGAGAAGAACACACACTCTCTATATTCTCATAATCTTGAGTGAGCAAAATATACTAAGTTCGGAATATTGATTCCGCATATTGCTAGCACAATTGTTGTGGAGTTATTAGTCGTCTCCCCGTTCGTCAATTGGTGGTGCGTCCGAACTAGATGCCTAACACTTGTGGAGGCTGAGATCGAAGAACATCGAACCGACACCTCCGTTCAAGCACGCTACGAGAGGTAATCTATTTACTCCCTTTGAGACTTTGTGATTTTTTTCGATTGAAATGCACGAAGTACGCCTCTGGAGATACATGTATGGGTTGTTATTTATTTCCGCTACGTGTTACGTGGATCCCAACAGTGGTATCAGAGCCAATCCTTAGGTGTTTTCGTGCATTTAATTGATTTTTTGCAATTTTTGCAATACTATGGCCAATATGTATTAACGAATTGTTCGTCTTACATGGCTAATGGAGATTGATTATTTTATATGATAAATTAATCAACGTAGCAAAAATTGAGACTAAATCAATTTTGAATCGAAAATTTATGGCTATCTTATTTTACGTAAAAATTCTGAATATGATTCAACGTAGAATTTTTATTGTGACTTCCTAAGTTTTAAATTGTGAATTTATTACTTACGTGGAAGGGTGGTGATCATGGAAAAATCCCTAATCAATGTGATTGATGTATATATGAATGTATGATGATTATTTATATATTTGGGGTTGTAATTATTAAATGGAGGCTGCGTACTCCTTTTATTTTTCATGTAATCTTTATTTTTTAGCATAGTCAATTGTTGATGTAAATGCTACGAGGATTACGTGGAGGAACCTTTTAAGTCGGCGAGCTCTTTGGGGCCCAATTCTTGAAGAGTTCAAGAAACCAAGAAGAAGCGAAGAGTGGCTCTCCGTTATTAAAATATTAAAATGATTAAATGTGGTCTCATTGGCTCGAGACCCATTAAATCATAATTCCATGATCACCACGTAGGATAGATGTTTATGTGATTGACATCTATTTATTTATTATGATTACGTGAGTATGTTAAACTGGTTAATGTGCAAAGTCAGACTTACCTCACCCAAAATTGCGCCTGCATGAAATCCTAGTTAGGAAAATCACTCGCGTTAGGTACCGAAAGGGCGTTGGTAACGACACCAGCGTAACCAAGTCCCCGAACCCAAAAACTCTGGTTCCGTAGAACTGATCGATCTCTCCCAATCGATCAGTAAGGTTTCCGGTCTACCCTCCAAGAAAGACCGGTGGCGACTCCAAATGCATGCACAAGTTGCACATGCCACCACGACCACACTAAGGTCGAAAGCGATCGACTCATATCGTCGAATCCTTCTGAAAAATACTCCCGCCGCGATTTGGTATGGGCCTGGGAGGGCTCGCGCCGATCTAAGACCCGTGATCGGTAATCCATTAGCCGCGTCCGCTTTCGGACGGGTCGCGACAGGGGTCTGGCCAGGGGAGAAGTCTCCAACACGAAGAAAATTGTCGGGATCGAGGGGCGGGGTCGACCGAACCTCGGGGGTGAGGTGAGGTGGATACCCGCACGATACCATCCTAATTACTAGCAATCCAGGTCCGATTGCGGTGAAAATGCAATGCAATATATACATGCGAACACATGGCATAATATACAATCAGGAATAAAATTAAATTATACTACCCTGCAAAACAGAGATTAGTAACATTTAAATTTACCCTGCAAAAACATATAACACCTAAAAAGGTCAATGAATTAAAGCCAATCAAAGGAAAGATCATCACAAGAATTTGGCCTAAATCCTCTTGAAATACAATGAAACTTTCGAAAATTCAAAAAGTCAAAGATTAAGACCAATTTTTTCGAAAATTCAAGTATTAGATCGCCAGCGGAGTCGTCAAGCTGTCGCGACCTAAAAAATTCGGGTTTGAATTTTAGGTTAATGGATTACCAGATTAATTAAATGAATTAACTAACCTAGTCCGAGCTCTCCCAAGCTCTACCAATTCGCAACTTAGGTTTGAATGATTTTTAGTTTTGGAGCCGACACTAATCTTTTTTGGTAGGTAGATTAGATACCTAAATAAAGTACGGGAGAATACTTTATTTTCTGCTAACCAGAGATTTAGGTTCGGGGACTTGATTATGTTAATTTTTTCAATTAACACCCTTTCGGTACCATTCTTGTGACAAATTTCCTTGATTGGCAAATTCCATTGATTTCACTTTAAGATCGAGGTGCAATTCGTTTTTTTGGGTTTTCTTGGATTAAATGAATGCCATGCAAAATGCGACTAGATGACATGCAAAGATATGAAACTACATGACATAAGAAAAGGTGACCATGCATGATGATTCTTGAAAAATTTAATTTTAATGCAATAAAGAATGTAAATTCTAATCTAAATGACATACGATATGGTGATGCATGAGCTTAGATGACATGGCATAATGACGTGTAATATGCATGAAATATTTTGAAAGTTGAATTTTGATGCAAGGAAAATATGAATCCTAACTACATGTCACAAAAATAGATGAATTATGCTAATGAAATGATAAAATGCATGACAAATTAAACTATATGAAATGCAAATGGGGTGTAATGACCTTTAATGAATTTTCAGTTTTTTCATGAATTGGTTCGACAATTAACACAAATTGATTAATTAAAATCCAACTTATATTAAGAGTCTTTTAAATGTGAATTCTGAAAAAATTCATTTAATGTCACAGCACGATGATTTTTTGTTGTGTTTTCATGATTTTTGGTATTTTTGTGTGTGTGTGTGTGTTTTTTTTATGGAAAATGAATCAAATAAAAGTATAATAAACCTTGAACATAATACACCTTATAATCCGAACTTTCTGATGAATTCGCTTCGTACACTGGGGGACGGGTCAGAAGGTAATTTTATTCACGTCGTGCCCTGGGGGTCGGGTCAGATAGTGAATTTAAAAATTTGTCAATTTGGTCCCAAAGTTATGAGATAGGTTAGACAAATTGGTGTGCGGATGACGTCGTACCCTGGGGGTCGGGTCAGATAGTCATCACAATGCACATAATTCCGAGGGACAAGGCACAAGGGAGCATGTATTATACTCAAGGTAGATTATAAAATTATTTGAATTAAATTAAAAAAATGATCTTCGGCCAAACTAGGGATAGGTGCCGAAATTTTAAAGGACATAAGGTCCTATCCGCAAAGGATTCACATGTCTTTTTAAAACTTAGGAAAATTACCTTTCAAGTTTTGAAATGAATTTTCAGATAATTCCTTGGATTTTAAAGATATCTTCAATTGGAATGAAATTTTATCCGACTCGACTTGAGAAAATTATCTTTAAGATTTGGAAAAATTAACTTTCAGATAATTCTAAAAAAATGTGGATAAATATTCGGACGAACGTAAACCCTATCTCCAACATGGACGCTATGAAAAGACAAAGCACTCAAACCATGAGATAAAAACATTCAACCAATCCACATGCTAAAGATAACAAACGAGGTCAAAAGATTATCCATAACAAATGTAAATTTTGTCCAACATCCTCAAGCCTTATGACGATGACCACAAAATAAATCCAATCAAACATGGATATGATTTTCGCCCAAAAAAGAAACATTCATTAAAGATAATCCTCAAGGCTAAAAAGCACACCCACCGCATATGAGATGATGTGAAACGACTACAAGACAAGCATGATTAATCAAAGCAAGATTACTCCTCATTGCTCGTTTAATAGGGAGCATGCATACTGAAAAAAAAAATTGATCTGTTTCACCAGAATTTTGTCCATTTTTTTCACCAATCGAACAATCTGTTGATTAAAGGAAAGGCATGCCTTCACGTTTGTTCCATCAGTCTTAAAAAAATCGCCGAACTCGGTTCGTGGATCAATTTGTTTTCCAAAGAAAAATAGTTCCTTTTATTGAGAGCGTCGGCTTCCGGCATGAACATGAATTTGATAAAAAAGGTTTAAATTTTCCCTTACTTTAATCTCAAATCGTGCGCTACAATGCAATTTCTTCGGCATACATAGTCTACCAATTGACGCAAACGTAGTCTAGCAATTAAAGGTCAAGGGAATATTACCTCTTAACGAAATTTCCGACGCACTCCAAAGCTAGGATCCACGCACAAAGACTTGTGCTTTTGAGCAAGATCTGGATAGTGGCGATAGGATTGAAGGACCACTACGATTCAGCTTTCCTTGTCAAACGATCAGAACCTCCTGATTTCACCAGAAAACGAACAACGGTAGCTCGAACCTTCAGAGATGAAACGTCACCACGGAACGAGAACTGCTGGTTGGTCAGAATCGTGGATGATTCACAGAAGAAGAGAGATCGGCGGCGAGGTGTTTGACGAAGGGAGGCGAGTCCGGGGCAATCGAGCTTTGAGTCGGAGAGGATTGTCTCGACCGGCGGGGGAGACAATCGAACTCTTAGATCTTCTTCAACTTACGTTCTGTTTGCCCTATATGCCAAGAATGATAGTCGCCGATCCCCTCAACGTGAATGAGGCCTTCATTTATAAAGAGCTAGAGTTAGTAGTCCTAGTAGGATCGGGAGCTTACTTGAACCGTTGGATCAATTATCCTTGCTTGATTAGGACTTGATTATGACCGTTAGATCAATAGAGTCCACATCCATTAGAGTTCTGGTTAAGATGAGAGTCCTAAACCGAATGAGCTCTTGAATTTGGTGAAATCCTAATTCACTTAGGGTTATAAAATTCGGCCAACTAGGAGGAATTATGGGGCGCGACTGAACGTGGGCTTACCTTAATCTATTATCATGGATAATTAATTAAGGGCCTCTCTTAACCATGCAACTAAAATGAGGCTGAATTCAATTCTTAAATTAAGGTCCATGCCCCTAAATAATTCGGTACAATCTCGTGGGCTAGCCCTGGTCGAAATTCCCAATTGAATCATAGGCTCATCTCAATTTTTTTTGTATTCAGTCAAGGCCTCATGATAAACAGTCAATCGTGAGCCTTTGTTAAACAATTAACTTTGAAATATATCCCATCTGACTCAAAAATTCGGCACTCGCCTTGTGGTCGAAAATTGATGATGAGTCCGGTCCGAATGCTCGCCAAATTAAATTCAATCAACTCACTCTTTGCAAACGCATGACATAAAATAAATACGCAATGCATGCGGATTTATTTTTGCGAGAATTATTATTAACTCTCATTTTATGAATAGATTTTCTAAAATTAAAATTTAGGTGTCAACAATATATATATATATATATATATATATATATATATATATCTTACATAATTTGAATAAAATTTTAAAATCTAAATTTTGGCGGAAAAAAAAAAAAAGACGTGGCCATGCTTTGTCTTGAGCTTTATTATGGCTCAGATTGCACCTGCAAAAGCGTAGTCATCGACTCATCGTCCTCTTCCTTCGTCTCTCTCTCTCTCTCTCTCTCTCTCTCTCTCTCTACACGCAGCAAACTAAACCGCCACTACAATGCTCATCTCCTCCTCACTCTCTCCCCAAAACCTCCTCTCCAACACCACCGCCACCGCCACCTCTACCACCGGCAACCTCCTCCTCTTCTGCTTCCTCACCTCCTCGGCTCACAAACCCCACGCCACCTGCAAATGCAACTCTCTCTCCCCGAGCTCTCCCTCCCCCAAGCCCCTCTCCCTCTCCGCTCCCGCCTCCGACTCCCTCCGCCACGTGGCCCACGGCGCCCCTCCGCCCTGCGACGAGGATCGGTCGCTCTTGCCTTCCGCCTCCGCCGTCGCGTCCGCCATCCGCAGGGCCTCGAACTCGCCCGTGGAGTTCGCGCAGAGGGTCGAGCAGGACCAGAGAGGCGGCCTGGTGCTCCCCAGCCCCGATTTCCAGCGACTCTGCCTCGAGCAGCTCGACCTCTTCCGCCGAATCGTCCATCCCGATGCTCTTCTGTCGGTCAGTTCCTCGGAGCTTTACCCTCTTTTGCCCTTCCGTTTCGCTTATCGAGATCGTTGAAACGATGATTTTTTTCATGTTCATGAGAAGTGTTCGATTGGAATTGGAACAGGTTTATGTGAGGCCGGCTGGTAGTTATGTGATGGACCGCCTAGAGCTGCGCCGTGTCGCTTCTTATCCGGCATCGGAGGTGAATGCGTCTGACATTGTTATTTTGGTTGGCACTTTCAACGTTCCGACTGGATTGCGCGCCGCGGAAGCTGCACTTTCTAACCAACAAGTAAAGGATCACTTTTGCTCTGTTTTTCATTGCCATTAGCTTAATTGGTTTTGGGAGATGGAAGTTAGTTAGTGGAATACATTGTAGGTTGAAGATATACCGGAGTGTAGGGCCGTGGTATTTCCGATGGTGAAGCACCCTTTTGTGGTTGGGTTCTTGGTTGCTGAGTTTCCTATGGCGGAAGAGCACGGCAGGTTGTATTCGCCGTCTCCAGAGGAAGTGTATGAATTGCCGCCATCAGGACTTGACTTAAAAATGAGGGACATTCCAAGTGTAAAGGATATAAAACTCGGAATGTGCCAGTTAAGTCCTGAGCAGAGATCAATCGCAGTCAACATCTCCCGTTCTATTGCAATGGCCTACGTCATGGATCAGGTACAGTGTACTACTAATCCGAGATGCTACTTTAATTCGCCGTTTCTTGTGTAACTGCATACATATTGGATTCTTTGTGTCTCGTTTGCATGTATGTATCCTGCATAAAGAAAATGCATTCCAAATTTGGACTCCAGGGCCGTGGATTACTTGTCTATTCTGTTGGTCAATGACTTTGATCATCAGTGGCATCAATCTTTTTTTTGGCAAATTTGATGATACACTGTTTTTATTTTGTAGGCATTGCTGGATGATATGATTCAGTCACTTATTTGGTAGAACAGTTTCTACTTCTGTATGGCATAGTCTATCGTTGCTACATATGCATGTGTGGTCTGTGACTGGAGTCAATTTGATGTTTGATTTCCTCCATGAGTCTCTAGAGGGGATTTACAGCATTTTCTGCTACCTAGATTAAATGATTGCACTTTTCCCGGCAAGCTGCTTCATTTTCAAGTGGAATCTTGTGATCAGCATATTAGTCAGGCTATATTGCACACTTAATTAGGGTTTCAGATGAGATTTATCTACCCAGAGTATGCGAAAAGCTCAACCTGTCAGTGCTTTGGTATTTATTGAGAGCTTTACTAGTCATGCCCTCTTACTTTTGTAGATTAGTTATTATCACCCGCTATTAGCCCTTCATATACCTGAACAGCTTATTTGTTTTCCTGTACACTTAACATGTGATCAGCTTGCCTCACCATAGGACTTTCACTTACTTAATGCATATTTGCATTGGACTTCTCCTTGGTATGTACTGTTCGTCTGAGATTGCTCCTCCTTGTTTTTTCCCCAACAGAAAACAATGTTGCTCCAGCAATCTTCCTGGCAAAATAATGTTCGGATGAGCAACTTAGTGGAGCAGGTAAGATGCATCCTTCGCCATCAGCATGTGTTCATTGAAGTGATTGTTGAGAAGTCTAATCCATGTAATTTGTTGGCAGATTCGTGGTCCTCTATCGAGCCTTCGAACTTTGACAAAAATGTTGTCTCTGCACATGAAACGAAGTGAGGTTTGTGAATTTCACTGCTTTCTTTCCCCCCTTTTTCTGGCCTGAGATTCCGCATCTGAAAGTCATATGGTTGCAGATTGCCTATGACATTGTTGAAGACATCTTGGTGCAAGGTGATCAAATGCGAGATACTCTTCAACAACTTCAGGATGCAGTATACCTGACAAAGGTGCATGCCGTCATTTCTTTTCACAGTTGTCCTTCTCCAGAGATAGAGTTGTCATTTTGGTTTTTCGTCTTCTATATAGACCACAGACCACTGCTGTTTCGTAATTGGTCTCATTGATCATGTAGAGTTGCTCACACATGCTTGCTCATGGACGTTTTTGTAATGCATGTAAGCTTCTCTTGGAGAACAACATGTTGTAAAGGTGGATAGAGTTGATTAATTTGGCATTTGAAAACCTTTGTCTAAGTTAGAGGATTTTTCTGTTGTTCTCTGACCGCGTGTAGACACTTCTTGGTGAAGCATGATATGCCCCAAATTCAGGCAACAAACATCTTTTGGGCATTTGATTCATAAAGAAACTATAGTGGAGTACTGACCTTATATCATCGACATCATGTTTATTCCCTCTCTTATTCTCATTTCTGCCTGTATATTATCCTGATCTGCAATGATACCTAGGTTTATATGCTTCTTCTATTATACGCTTATCAAAGTATTCAACCCACCCGCGCATGGCGTAGTTGGTTGAGACCGTGCCCTTCTTCCTCTCATGAAAGGGTTCGAATCTCCTGGCCGCGTTCCGCTGACTTAAGTGCGGGGCCCCGACTGGTGGGTTGCTGGGCCAGTCCCTCCCGAGGAATATTCGAGCCCGCGAAGCGAGCCCGGACACCTCGGTCATAAAAAAAAAGAAGAAAAGTATTCATATATATGTGTTTCATTTGTATCTATATGCATTAGGATCCCGATTTACGGTATATTTCCCCGTTGCCAGATCCAAGTCATTTCACTCTTTGTCAATCTACTTTGTATGCAGTAACAGATGTGACCTTGCTGTTAAAGTAGCTGAGTTGTAGTTACAGTTTTAAGAATAGTCAAGACTTAGCTCTTCAGTGAGCTGGCAATAGATCTGACTTTTGATCGTTTGATATATTGCAGGCTAATATAATGCGGTATAATGAAGAAACATTAAAGAAAATGCATAATTCAACCTATGCCCGTCCTGGTTCTGGAAGGTCTCAATTGACAGATAGCGAATTCTCGAAAGCAGATCGTTTTTCTCAGAATTCTGTTGTGAAAGATCTAGAGTTGCCTATGCCACCTCTGGCTCTTGCACCTCTTGAACAGCATGGAATCAGGTAGTTATATATTCCTCAAGTTCAATGAGATGCTTTCGTTATTCTGAGAGCATTCTTTTCTCACTTTTTATTTGTGAATACTGTAGCTTTTGATCATCACTTGAATCACCTCTGTTAGGAATGCCTTAGCGAACTAGCTTTAGACCTACGTTTGACCTCTGGCTATTGGGAAGTAACTTCATTTATGGCTCTTACCTTCAAGGCATGACTTGAGCTGACAAACGCATTCTTGGATGAAGATTTTACTATTCTTTAGAGCATCAATCTCTATATGTGCACCAAGATACAAAATTTACCTTTTTAAGCAACACTAGTTACAGCAATGATTTCTTATATTGGCTTGTGCTTTCCATAATTTGATTTATGTGCATTGATACTTCTACATATCTTGTGCTGATAAGCACATTCTCTATTTTAGAGTGAACACTCAAGAGAGCATATATAGTATGTCAACCTGTTAACTGGATACCACCAGGCCTTACAAGTTGAAGTCTGGTTACCGATTCTCCTAAGAGTATGACATAGAGAACTGAAATTGGATTCGTGCACAGGATGTCTTAAAGTTCTTCATTAAATGTCGAGGTGTTCTAGAAAGAGAGCTCATAATTTCATTACTTCTGTAGAAATTTGAGTTTCAATGGAGATAATCAAAATGGATAAATCTTTCTGTGTTGCTTTCTCATGGAACTATCTCGATTTTCTCATTTTACGTTAATCCACCTGGTTATCCCCTAATGCCCTTTCTTTTCGTCAGGAAGACCGTGCAATGTTTCTGATGTGCTCTCAGACCTTGTTGGTGCCATAAGACCTCTTGCTCGTGAGCAGCAGCGAGTGGTAGAACTAAGTGAACTTTCACAATCCTTGCAAGTTGCCATAGAAGAACCTGCTTTCCGCCAGGCTCTGAGCAACTTGATTGAGGGTGCATTGTTGCGTACGCATGTTGGGGGAAAGGTTGAAATAGTGTTAACAGGAGCACCAGCAGGTGGTGCTCTCCTGGTAATTGATGATGATGGGCCTGATATGCATTACATGGTATGTATGAAAAGTTTTCACCATTTATCTCAATTCATCTAGCTAATCGAGTTTTGATTTTAATTTGCATGGAGGTATGTGATATGGTTGGAGTGTGATTACTTTCCTAGCTTCCAATCCTTTCTTTGTAACTTTTACTAGAAAAAGTAGTGCAAATGGAATGATTCTGTGAGGATCGTATTGATGATAATTCAATCTTCTCATTGGAGGTCTTATAAAAACTCTTCCCTCCACAAAGTTGTGGTGTTGTAGCCCTACCTTTCTCCTTTTATGTATTCCCTTGTCATTTGAATTGTGGTTCTTTCCTATCTCTCCATTCAATTTGCATGCCAGAGGAGGTACGAAGTATTTTATTTATTTGTCTATGGGGTTTGTCTAGGCCTTAATACTAATAGTGTCTTTTATCTCTTAGCTTAAGTTCTTGGAATGGATATTAATCAGTTTTCATTTGGAGTATCTGAAATTGAAGAACGACAAAGTGATTGTTATTGTTAATAAGACAAAGATGGCTGCAGAGATAGGCAAAGTGGCCATATATTAGTGAATCATGGAAAGCCTTCGTTAAGCATGGATTTAGGGAGTCTGGACAATTTTGCGCAGTATGATCTGGCGTGCAATCTGTAGAGATGAGAGTAAAGACATCTAATGACTACTCAAGTGAAATCACGGGATTGCTCAATTTCTTTTCCTGGGTTTATACCATAAAATTCAGGCCATTAATGATGAATAAATCATCGTTGCTTACTCAATTGTTTTCCCTGGGTTTGTACCATAGAATTTTGGCCCTCTAATGTGTGTATATATATATTTTTCCTTTCGTGTTTGCCTACAGACACAGATGCACTCACTGACACCATTTGGACCCGATCTTCTCTCCAAAGATATGGTTGAAGACAACATGACATGGAACTTTGTAGCAGGGCTCATGGTTGCTCGTGAGATACTTGAGAGCTACGGTTGTGTGGTCCGAGTGATATCACCACGGACCCCAAATGCTGCCCTCGGCACTGGTGGAACTCGCATTGAGCTATGGCTTCCTTCTTTAGCATCTGTATCCCATCCAGATACCCCTGGAGGGGAAGTTTAGCAAGAATGAATGGTCTCCGTGGTGGAAATCTCCTCCTCCCTCAATATTAGGAATTGATATGGGGGGTTTTGCCTTTCAACTACTTCCCGCTTCTGAAATATTCGGGAGGTCCTGTACAGAGGTTTTAGTCTTGTTCTGATATAGGCAGTAACAAACTTGCAAAATAAACGGGCTATGTAGGAGATTCACAGCATACCTTTCGTTCGGAAACCGGCGATCATAGAGCATATATGGTAGATAGCTACAGGAAAATCAAAGAAGGTAATACATTATACAAGTTTATGTCTGTACCAGTTCTACGAGACTAGATTATCGAAGTTGCTCTGCCCCCATTTTTAACTAGCGAGGTGGTCCAGCTTGGTTGTTGGTTGTCATCCTGTGAGATCTACTAGGTTAAAGAAGGGCAGGTTGTGGTATTGGCTTCTAAATTGATTCTCCATCTCGCAGCTTTTGTGTGACAACGTGACATGATAATGAATTGTTGGCATTCATGCCTCTAATTTCAGGGTGGATGTCCATGGTGAGAAACCCGGTGTTATTTCCGGCAAAAATGCTGAAAATTTACAGACTTTGCGCATGGAATTTAGCCTATGTTTGGTTGGGTTTTTGCGGAAAGCCTTTAAGATTTCAATTAGGTTAAAGGGGTTAACTTTCCTTTGAATGGTGTTTGGGACCGACAATTCAACAAGTAAGTTTTGTGTAACTTGTCTCAAATATGTTTTTGTCTTGTGATCAGGCCGAGCTTGGGCAGCAGGGCCACAATCTATTCCTTCGGCCCAGCTCCTCGAAAATAGCGTTGGACTTGCATGTGTTAAGCATATAGCTAGAGTTCTTTCTTATCTGTGATCAAACTCGTTTTTTGACTATGATTGGGCTCTACAGTGGCAGAATCTAGTGAGCCGGGCGTACTATTTCCCAACCTTCTGTTCTGTGGATCCCCTTTTAGTTTAGCGATTGATATCAAATAGAGTCTCAGTCTAGTCACTCAGTCTCAGTTACCTTTGCTATAACTTGTCTCGATCGGCTATAAAAAAGTTTCTCCCTTTTTTTAATTAACTTGTAACGAAACCTCAATTTGAATATCAAGTCATCAATAGAATCCGAAGAACTTTTCACTATGAGTAAGCATGGTTTCAAGGTAGAACTTTGAACCTGGAGAATCGGACCAGTGGAAATCGATCGGTTTCAAGTTTCAGGGTATATTAAAAAATTAGAGCACCTGTTTTGATGGGTAGGTTTCAGGTTCTAGGTAGGTGGAACCAGAACCTAGAGCAAGTTTTTATATATTTTTTAATATATGTCTTCGCGTCATCTTGAGATATTTCATAAAGTCTGATGACGAGTGTGTAATCCGAAACCACTTTATTATTAAGACTTTTAGGGCCTGCATGACGGTGTTTCCGTTTCTTGGTTCTGTTCCTCTATTTCTGTCCCTGGTGATTTTTTGAGAATCAGAACGCGTTTGGTAACTGCTTAAATTTTTGTTCCAGGATCAAAAACGCATTTGGTAACTGCATAAAATTTTCGTTCCCAATTTATCATTTAAATTAAATAATTAAATAATCATATTTGATGACAAAGAAAATATAAAATAGTTAAATCAAATAGTGATTAAGGAAAAAAATGAAAAAATAAAAAAAGAGTTGCGAAGAAGGAAGTTATTTTTTTTAGATTTAAAAATACCATCTTGAAGAGGAAATTGAAATAAAAATATCAACTATCTTTGTGTATTTTTCTGACCACGAATGATATTTTTCTAATTTTTTCGGTATTTTATAATTAAATAAATTTTAAAAAATAAAAAAATATATGAAAAATATTTTTAAATCAAAATTGGTTCCTAAGGCTAGACCAAGGCTTTCAAAGTTGATTTTGTAATTTTTTTGATTTTTGATTTTTAAATTAATTTTAAAAATGAAAATAAAAATAATTAAAAATCAGGTTTCAATAAGAACCGAAAGTATCGAGGAAAAATTCATAGAAGTATATGGTGGAAAATAGTGATTCTCAAAAGTGTTCCAGAACACAAGAACCAACTTTTTTTTTGTTCTGAAAAGTGGTCCAAAAGTGTTCCCGTGAACAGAATCAGAATCATAATTATTTGCATTACCAAACATATTTTTGTTCTTCACTATTCTTGGGAACAGAAACAGAGAAACGAGAACATTGCCAAACAGACCCTTACTTTGTTGCTGTTTAATAATTTTCGTGTCTAAATATGAGTTGTTAGTAAATTTTAGTAGTAGATGGTGGTCATTAAATGTAATTAGTCATTGTAATTGTTCAGTTAAGAATGTACGTGGAATCGGCACGGTGAAGCCGAGCCACCCGATGGCTGGGCGACGCTGGACCAAGCCAGATCTGGGCTAGATTTTGTTTGGTTTAGTTTAGGCTTTGGATTCCGTGAGGAGGTAATCCTGGTGAATGTTTGACCTCGATATTTCGTCTACGTACAAGGAGGGCAGTCACTTCTCTCAGGTCAATGGCACTCCTCTGAATCTTCGAGATGAGAATGATGAGCAAGACCAATTTTCTCGGGCCGTTCTTAATCTCGCTCGCGCGGTGGCTTGTCCTAGTCAACTCGGCATGCAACACCACCAACACCGGGGCTGCGCGGGCCACGTTCTCGTTCTAGAGCCTTCACCTCCGTCTCCGGCTTCGACCCTTCTTGGCTTCGCTCCGGCCCCAACTCCACCTGCTCCTTGTTCATTGCCGAAATCTGCCTCCAAACAAAATCTCGCCCAGCCATGGGGTGGCTCAGCCTCGTCCAGCGGTTGCGGCGGTGACGCCTTGCCAGCTTTCGAGTTCGGCCGGTCAAGAAGATGAGCTGCAAAAACAAAAAGAAAGAAAACGCAAAGAGGAAGATGAACAGTAAAATAAAAAATAAGAAAATAAAAAACTGAAAAATTTTAAAATATCATTAAAAATTATTCGGTCAGTGCCAGTCGTGTCCACGTCAGCGTCGGCCTGTAAAAATTGATCGAATATACTGAATTGACAAAAACCCAAAAGGTTTAGGACTAAATTGGCATAAAAAATATTTATAACTGAATTCGCAGAAGTGCAGAAGATTTATGATTGAATTAACAAAATTAAAAAGGTTTAAGACTGAATTGAAAAAAGTGCAATAGATTTAAGACTTTTTAAATAATTTTCCCGATTGTTTTGTCATTATCGAAGTTCTCGGATTTTCGCGCACGCGATGTCATGCTCTTATATATCTCTTGGGTTAGAAGTCCGAACCAGTATTCTAAGCATGATCGATTCGAGACAGATCAAATCTTACGGGGGTTCAAAACGAGACATCTCCAAAGCTAAGGGGTGCAAAATGCAATTAGCCCAATGTGCAATTTTCAGTCGCAGTCCTTGCAAAACTTGCCAAACTCAAATGGAATCGAGAGGGTCAACCAGGAAGTGCGCAAGAAGCTAGTGGAGCCGAGCCAGCATCCCTATAGCTCGATTTACAAATTTTGCTTTTTGGCGATGCGAAAGTCAACGCTTTGGTTTCCGCCTTTGTTTCGGCTCTACGTTCACCATCTTCTGAGTTTGGCACTTTTCCTCTTTTAAGTTTTCGATGAATAAATCAAAGATTAGAAAGAAAGACGGGAAGCTGACGTGCCGGTAGGGTTTTAGGACAATGGGACATGGCGCGTTTCTCATATTAAGTAAGGCCCACAAGTTATCTCGTGGACCAGGTCGGACGCGAGTCGGCATTCGAGTTCATAGTCTTGCCCTAACCTACGGAAGAAAGAACAATACTAGAGATATTAAAAACTCATTTACTAAATCGATTTACCGAATGACGCGGCGCGTCAAAATTGAAGATACTAAAACCCATTTACTAAATCGAATTGCCAAACAGCGCGACGCTCTTCGAACGGTTATCGCAATCGGTAACCGGGCCCCATTCAGGCATTCGACAAAGTATTGACCATGTCGCCGAGCAAACTAATTCCGTAGGGCTGAGTCTTAGTTTCACGGTCGAAACACACAAACCTTACTGATGCGCAATTTCCACGAGAGGAGCAAAGTTTGGCGCCAACCCAATATTGGGGAGGCCATTTGGATTTTAGCAAAAGCCATGTGGGAAGACAAAGACCAAGACTAAATAACAACGGTCAAAGTTTGGTGGCTAAGCCCAAGAATTACGTTTGTGTTTTCGTGAATCCCATTGGATTTGTCAAGGGATTCGTCTTGTCAGCTTCAGATCATTTTGCAAAAAAAAAAAAAAATGAATTATTTGAATTTATTTTTAAAAAACAATCGCTTATATTACTTTAAAAAAAAACATATGTTCCTTACCCGCCAAAAAGGCCAAACATAACTCGTTATCGACTGTTAAAGCATTTTCTATTGAATAATTATTTCGACTGATGCAACAATTGATTTTACGAAAAATATATCCCAAAAATCAATTATTTTTTCTCGAAAAAAAATGAAGTTTTAATGTGTTTTCATTTTGCACAGCCATTTTTTACCCGTCGTCTATACTATACGAAAAAAAATTAAGAGATACAAAATCTAGGTGTGTGATCTAGTTCGTCCTCACTCAAATTCTTCATGAATGGAATTATTTTATAGGCGCATTGATACATAGATTCACGTATATTTTTTTATAATATTTTTAATTTGTACAATACTTTAAATTTTACCTGAACGTAATGTTTTTTTAAGATGGCAATCTGCCCAAAAATTTCTAAACTTATTGTATGCCCACCAATTTATTCTTAAACTTTTCAATTTGTCATATATAGTCCTAAACATCACGATGTTCCATTGTTATCCATCTAGCCAATTTAGGACCAAAATTTGTTGATGTAGCAATCTATGGCACGATTGGTGCTGACGTGGACGATTTTTGAAATTCATTTTTGAAATTTCTGATTTTTTATATATTTAATTTTTTTTTTATTTTTCCAAGACCACTATTCATCTTCTTCCTCCGCCGGTTTTCAAGCCTTGGCGATGTTAGATGTAGGTTGCCACCACACATGAGGGTTGCCCTCGCAAGATCTTGTCGATCGCTTCTGTTGCCGACGCCCCGGCAATCAAGGGAGGAAAAAGATGTATAGTAGAACAGGAACAAAAAAAAAAGGACAAAAAAGAGAAAAAAGACAAAAAAATAAGAAAATAAGAATAGAACACAAAAGGCATTCATGTCCGCGTCGGTTGTACCGCATAGGACGACCGAGGCCGATCGAATAACCATGCCAGCAATTTCCCACCTAAATTAGCCAGATGGATTATATCTGTAGAACGTCAAAAGGTTTAGCATTACAACGATCGCATTGAAAAAGTAACGATCGAAGTGACAACCGTACAATAGGTTTAGTGCGTTTCGAATAGTGAGCACCTTTTCCGAAAAGGCTTAATCAAACACGCCGGTTTGATTCCGGCGAAGCGAGAAGGAAAGAAAACCGGAATTAGAAGCAGGTAGCATTAGGTGATCAATTAATTAAGTCTCTTTGATTAAACGCCATGCATCGCCGTTTAATGATGCCTAACCTTTTCAACGCATGCATCACCATTCAATGCCATGTATCGCCCATTTCGTTAAATTTCGTTCCCCCATCTCAAAAGCTCGCGAGAGAAACGAAGCACGAATCAGAGATTCTTCCCTCGCATTCCCGCGATCGAAGTGAACCTTCTTCCTCCTCCGTCCACGTTTGATTCGCTCTTCGCTCTCTCGATCGATCTCGTTGTCCAGCTCCTCGAAAGCTGAGGGCCGCATTATTGCCTGCGAACGCCGTTCGCGGGACGATGCGGCTGTTGTTCCCGTTTTGCTCCAGAGGAACGTTGACGAGAAGAGGTCGGGATCGCAATCAGTGAGCCGGAGGTTTTTGCTTCTTTACAACGTGGAAAACGACGAGCCCTGGTGATTTTTTTCGCTTCCGGACGATGTGTTCTGTTGTATGAACTGTTGAAGTTGAACGTCGGAGCTAAAAACCGGCTCCGATGCCGTCAGTTGAGCTCTTACGTTTTGCGGGCTTGAAGTTCGTCTGCTCGAGGCATGCGGGTCGATTCTAGTGCTTGCTTAGTGATTGTCGTCGTGAAAATCGGGTCGTTAATGCTTTGAGATTGCTGGGTTTTGCGAGTGGGCGTTTTGAGTTCATTATCTTCAGTTGGACGCAAGGTGAACTTGCTTGCATAAGCGGGGAACAATCGGGATTCAACTTAGGGGACTATGGCGATTATTATATTGGCTGAGTGAATTCTGTCATAAAGTGGCACACGGTTGCTTTCAGTTGGTGTTATTTGAATACTGGATCGGAGCATGGAAGGGGTTTGAGAGGGTTCTTTGTGAAAGGTCAAAAAAAGGATCACAAGCACATGTTTGCTTGTTCATAAAAAAGCAAACTTTTTTTTAGCAGAGTATGAGGAAGGAGCACATGATTGCTTGCTCCTTCAATAACTCATGCAGATCTCAAAAACAGTTTTTTCGGAAGCCGGTGATTAGTGTTAATGTGAAATCTAAAATCTTGAGCTTTACATTTTCCCTTTTGCATTGTGGCATAAGATCTTTGGCATGAGGTGGGAATGAAGGGTAAGAGGGAGAGGGAGACGATTTCTTTCAAATGAAGTAGAATGCCTTAAACCACATTGGAGAATTGATATTGGTATGAATTTGTCGAGGGGTCTTTAGGCGACATCTCAATCTCATCTACTCGTATGAATCTTCCTTTGCTTCACTACTTGTGCATGTTCTTCTTCTTCTGCTGAACTTATATAGCCTGAGGAGGTTGAGGTTGTAATATGATCACGTGATGTCGCTGCTATAAAATCCCTGTCACCCTGCAGTTTTGCTGGAGACATGCTGCATGAGTGCATGTGCTTTTTCATGTTTCAAATCATAAGTTCTACTGAAATTGTGCTCTTCTGCACTTTGTTCAAGTATGTGAACCCTTCAATCTAACTGGCTTGTTGTAATTATTCTGTTTCATCAGATCCCCTGTACGCATTTTACAAGCCCCTTTACGTTCTGTTGGAGATTTGGAACTGGGGTACTTCAAATCTGCTAACGAGAGCAGAAGAGTTTCTTCCAAACTTTCTTGAATGCTTTCTGGGAAGACTGCAAATAGAATGGGAAACTTTTCGCACAGGTTTCAAACTTTTTTTATGCTCTCCCTGATTCTTACTTTCGTAGTTGTAAGAGTGGCTTAACTCAAATGTTTTGCCTTTGCCTTCTCTGGCTGCAGTGCAGGTGGTACAAAACATGGGGGAACGACGAGGGGTATAATAACAACTTTGGTCGGAATCTTTTTCGGTTTCTTCTTAGGACTATCATTTCCAATGTTGTCATTAACTAAGGTATGTGATTCATCACTGCTTTTAATAGATTCAATTGACTATGGCTTTTACCATAATAAAAATAAAAATTCCATGTCCAAATTGACAGTTTAACCTGTCAACCAGCCTTCTTCCCATCCCTGATCTCTCCAAATATGATGACCAACAAACGAGGCCCCTAACTCAAATTGCTTCTGCGAGTGGCTGCAACAGCAGCTCAACGGAAGCTCCAAAAGTGAACGACGCCTCTAAGGTGAATTTCCCATCTGTAACTTCAGAGATCACTGCTCTGTCCTCGTTATGTTTAGATCGTGGAATTTTATATCTGATTCATCGAGCTCTAGTAAGGTAGATTGATAGAATGTTTAGGAGGGAAAAAAGCCATTCAGGCAACTTCTAATTCAATCTTACAAGCAGTTTTATTCTTTGTAGGAAGAGGTTGAACACTTCATCTTATGATTCTACAGAGTCTAAGCTCATGCCATGCCATTGCCAATTACCAAATCGACTCGTGGAACTTATCCTTGTTTTTATTTCCTTGTCATAACTTACATAGTGCGAATGGCTAAAGCGAATCTGTCCTATTTGATGGGCATTTGCTGGTGATAGTGGTACTGATTTGTTCATCTCCTTCTTCTAGCAGTAGATCTTTGTAGTTCCCACGAATTGATAAGACATAGTAGAGGATCATTTGATCGATCTATCTGTTTAGGTGTGTAATCGCTTCGTGTAAGTGTGGCCTGGTTTAAAGGTGGACTTGTTCCTAACTTCCTATGCATGTGAGGCTATGTGGCTCATTGTAAATGCTGCTTACTCCATGTGGAAGCATATCCATCTGCACGATCCATCTATTATGAGCTTGGGGGATCTTTCACCGTAGATCCAGTACTAGTCATCCTAGTGTTATAGCCTGGTTTAAACTTGTCTTGGTTAAATTTGAGTTTTGCTCCTGATCTATTGCAGACTTTGGTCCGATCGAATCCAAGAGGTGCAGAAAGATTGCCTCCGGGAATAATAGCTGCTGAATCAGATTTTTATTTGCGTAGATTGTGGGGAGACCCCAATGAGGTATGGATTCTCTCATGCAAGGTAGCTAGCACCCCAAAATTTGCAGAACAAGCAACTGGATATTCTTTGATATTTTCTTAAAAACCGTATTTTTAGAGGAGAGCTACAAATTCAAATTCTTGTAGTGCTTTTAGATTTTCATCAATCGGACAGCTCGGATGTTATAATGATGGGACTTCTCAACATTTTCCATAGTACGTCCGAGCCACTGAGATATGTCTGGCTGCTGCGTGAAAGATGACTATGTTAAATTTGGTTTTTTGGTGAAATTGCTCTGTACAGGACTTGACTTTCAGACAGAGGTATCTGGTAACCTTCACTGTTGGTTATAACCAGAGAAAGAACATAGACACAGTAGTCAAAAAGGTGAAAACTCTCTTGTATATGTGCATCTGCCTTTTCCCATTGCATACATTTGTTGGGTTCATAAGCTTGATATCTATATTTTCATCTCCCATCAGTTTTCAGAGAACTTCACCATTCTTCTGTTTCATTACGATGGGCGAACAACAGAATGGGACGAGTTCGAGTGGTCCAAGCGAGCCATACACGTGAGTGTTCCGAAGCAGACGAAATGGTAGGAAGCGCTGTCCACTTTGTTGTCGATGTTGAATTCGATGATATTCTGCAGATCCTCCTGTCTTGAATGAACTGCCTGAATATTTTGGCCTAGGTGGTATGCCAAGAGGTTTCTACATCCTGACATCGTGGCTCCTTACGAGTACATATTCATATGGGATGAGGACCTAGGAGTCGAGCATTTTGATGCAGAGGAGTGAGTACAGGAATTGTAGCTTCTTTGAATATGACAATGCTGAATCAATTGGTCCCACCGTGTGTTAAGCATTGTAATAATTCCAGGTATCTAAAATTGGTGAGGAAATATGGCTTGGAGATATCACAGCCTGGTCTGGAACCTGACAGGAAGTTAAACTGGTTGATGACTAAAAGAATAAACGGCAGTGAAGTTCACAAGTAAGTCTGACAAGGCCTCCAGAACTAGTCATATAGAATTCCGGGCAGTTGACTAATGTTGCATCACAATCAGGGAAGTAGAAGAACCACCAGGCAGATGCCGCGACCCGCATCTACCCCCGTGTGCAGCGTATGTATGACTAATAAATCATCAACTTCATTTTTCTGCTCGCTTCTGTTTACATCTGTTCCACATTGTTCTTGCGCCCTGATGAAAATTTCGGACTTTCGTGTTTTGCTTGCTTAGGTTTGTTGAGATCATGGCTCCAGTTTTCTCAAGAGAGGCATGGCGCTGCGTATGGTATTTGCTTCAGGTACAACCCGACCTACACTGCACCCAAAAGAGAGAGAGAGAGAGAGAGAAAAGAGCAGCAAGAGAAGCACCTTCTTTACTGAAATGTGTATTTTCTTCATCTGGGAATCTACAGAATGACTTGGTCCATGGATGGGGTTTTGACCTTGCCCTGAGGAAATGTGTAGAGGTGAGGCTGTGGCTATACCATTTGCAAATTTGGACATCACCTGTTATACATACATAACACATACACAACAATCTCTATTTTGAACAGCCTCCCCATGAAAAAATCGGTGTAGTCGATGCTCAGTGGGTCGTGCATCAGTCGTTTCCTTCGTTGGGCAACCAGGTAACCAAAAACAAGACAGGCAGTCGATGCATTGCCCCCTTCGCTAGCGGTCTTCTTAAGAATGCCGGCGTTCCCATATGCTTTGTTCTTGCTGAGCTGATTCCATTTGCTTTGTGGGGATTGTTTCACAGGGCGAATCTCGGAACGGAGTGGCTCCATGGCAAGGGGTAATTCAGTTCTAAATCCTCCTGAACTTACAGTTCGAGACTTGTTTGTGCTTTAAGCTGTTAAGATGGGCCGTCTGATGTCGCGGATGATGCTTTTGTTACAAGGCAACAGCGACTCGGACCATTCGAATTCACCTTCCTTGTGCTTCAATGGCTTGCATTGCAGGTGAGGGACAGATGCGGGAAAGAGTGGGCGATGTTCAACAGCCGGTTGACAAACGCCGAAGCCGCTCAAAGACGGGCAAACGGGGGTTGATCCTTCCAAATTAAGAGCCACAGCGGCACACATGCAGCGACAGATTGTTCTGCAGTTATCATAGTTACACTCACCCCAGGTCCCCAGAAGCTCAAATTTTCTAAGGAGACTTGGTAAATTGTAATTGCACCTGTACTGTACCATAGCGTTACGAGCATACACAATCTCACATCGTTAAATTAACAAAATTTTATTTCCTCATCTTATGGAGAGCTCTTAAAGCAAGGCTGTTCAGTGTGGTAATTTTCTTTGGAGCTGTAATAAAGATATTGAAATCAGAATTTCCAAAGACACCAATCGACTGGTCCACTGCAAAGAAAGATTAGTTGACAGTAGAGCCGCGAAGCTGGGTCAATGATCCACTTTTTATCCATATTTTCATACAAGTGGGTTCTAAGCTTTTAAGGGCTCAACAAAAATGGATCTCAATTATCTAAGTTGAATCAGATGGGTTATAAATGGATCACACACTTCAACCCATTTTCGACCCATGAGAGTAGTCCTATAAGTTGCACATGGGCCAAGAGCCTTAAAAGGCTTGATTATTTTTATTATTATATTTTTATAAGTTAATGAAAGAAATAAGAAAAGAAAATTATAATAGAAAATATAAAAATTATTGGCTGTCGGTCACCGCTGCTGCCCGCCATTGGTCGCCGCCAGTCGCCATTGCTATCTTTTGTCGCAGGTTGTCGGTCGCCGTCGTCCTCACTTACCAATCGCCACCGGTCGCCGGAGAAGAAATATAAATAATAAAATATTTTTGAATAAAAATATTTAAAAAAAGTTTGAAAAAATATCATAATTTTTTTAAAAAAATTGGAAAAAAATTTACTTGATTAAAAAATATTTAGGAAAAAATTTTACTTGATTAAAAAATATTTTATTGAAAAAATTCAGAAAAAAATTTAAAAAAAGGAAAAAATTTCACTTCATTAAAAAAATATTTAAAATAATAAAAAGTTTGAAAAAAATCAGAAAATTTTAAAAATAAAAAAAGAAAAATTTCACTTGATTTTTTATTGCATGAAAGTATTTTAGTAATATTATTTTATTTTATTTAATATTTTTATTTGATATGAAGTTTTTATTCGGTAACATATGCGTGTAAAGAACTTAAAATAGATTAAGTGAGTTATATATGTTTTCTTAGAATATTAGTATGATTTGTTAATATGGCTCAACACGGATCGGTTCGGGTATGGGTCGGCTGCGGGTCGGGTCGAGTCGAGTATGAGTCACTGAATATGGGTCAACATGGGTTAGACATGTCAATATGGGTTGGACCATATTCAATCCAACCCGACCCAAACCAAACCCAACCCACTCATTTGACGCCTGACAGGTTCCTAGGAAATACCCCTTAACTCGGGAGTCGGATCAGGTGGATGAAAAGATACTTAACAAAGATAAATCACATTTTGGCCCATTTTTGTTTCTCGAAAAAATCATTTGGAAAATTATTTTTCTGATATCTCTTACCATTTGAAATAATTAGTTAAGGAAATCTGTTTCATTATCGACAATACTTTAAGTCTATTTGCACCAAAGATGATCAACTTTTGGATATTATTGACATATGATAATTTAGTCGATAAGAGCAAAGTTTGATAATTTATGAATAGAATTATCAGTAATTTGAATAGGATCATCAGCTCACCAATGAAATCCTCAACATCACACAATGCGAAGTTATCGACATCATCCTTGAAGTTGATCAACAAAGTCATCAATATCGACAACAAGAAATCGATTAGAGGATAACCGATGGTTGGTTATTTTGCTACTATTTTAGGATTGTTGACAATTTTTTGTAACCACTAGAAAGTTATTTCTTTTTTATAATCGTTTGTAACTCATGTTTGGAGCCTCCATTGGTAATTATCTTTATAATCATGCACTGTAGCCATGGTTTCCAATCTCACTTCATTGATTAAATTCCCGTGTGTTTCTTAACTGTAATTCATCGATTAAATTATGGCGTGCGTCTTTATTGCATATCCTAGGTGCTTCGTCGTAGATCATATTTCAGCATTGCATCTTTGCATTCTCAAGCTTTATTAGCGACTACATTTTGGTATAATTTGTGTATGTTCACTTCTGTTTGAAGTGAAGTTATTTATTGTCTTGTCTACCTAAGATATTCCTTATCTGGAGTCGCCACATGACATATCTCCTCTAATAAAAACTGAACGACTTTCGGTGAAAGGTATTTCATCATGAAGTCAAATTCCGGTGAAATATCATTTTGGCATGCCCGATTGGATCAGTGTGTTTGATTTGAGGAAGAACAATGTCTAGAACAAAGAATCATCCACAGCTTGATCATGCTGCGAGTAACAATCCCAGCGATATGGCTACCCGGTCTGAGACCTTAATTAATTGCTCAGCAGCAAAACCAAGACAAGGGGCAACTTCGAAATCCCGCGCACTTTACATAGGAACAGCACCAAACCTTACTTTGGTGACTACCATGAAGAGAGGCTGTTCGAGGAATAGCTGAATAAGATGACAAATCACATAGCAAGACACATTTTTGATGTGAAGAGATCGATGGTCGTCAATTCGATCAACAATGTCATCTCTAGGTCTAAGACGTTCAATCATTCCATATCGATCCAACCGAACATGGCGGCTTCTGGGTATGTCCTTTCATCTATTAATCAATTGAACGACATAAATGATTTTAGGCCAAGTGATCCCACCACCATCAAGATTTTACAAAGGCCTGAAAATCCTATCTACTTAAACCTAGGGGATAGGATGGTCAAGTCTATCGACCTATCTACTCTGAATAATAATGTAAACTTGCGAATCATGTTGAAGCAGCTGAAACTCCTATTATAACAATTAGGCGCCGACAAAGGAATGGTCAGACCAGTATATAGGAAATCACATCCTGATTGGGTCGACACGATACCTTACCCATGAAAATTCAAAGCTCGTGGCTTCATTGTTTTCGCTGGCGAAGATGACCAATCAACCGTCAAATAAATAGGTTGATTTATTGCCCAATGTGAAGAGGAAGGAACAAATGAATTCTTGAGACTTAGGTTGTTTCTCTTGTCTTTCTAAAGATTGCATTTACTTGGCATACGACTTTATCTTCTAATTCAATCCATATTTGGGCTGAGATGGAAAAAGTCATTTTCAACTTTATAATATATGTTAATGAATCAAATCAATTAGTTTGTTGCTTGATTTCAAGCGCGCTAAGAATAGATGCCTTACTTCACTCTCAGAGAAAAAAAAAATCCATAAATTTGGCTTTTAGTGGATTGAAATTCTATCTTAAAGAAAAAATCGAAAGCCAAAATTTTGTCAATTTATTTTAGTTAGCAACTATGTAAGGACAAAGGTAGAGGACCAAGTGAAGACTTCACAAGACGTGCCTTTCGTGGAAAAATGTGAGCTATATAATGAATTAGACCAAGATAAAATTCGGCAAGAAAAAACACAAATCAAATATGCCTATAACAGATGAATCATTCAAGAATTTTAAAGGATGCATTTGTTGAATAGAAAGATGATAGCAAAGTTTAGTCATTTATAAATAGAATTATTGGTAAGGTAACTTGAAGAGAATCATCACCATCGACGACATCTGCGATGCACCACGTGAAGGCTTCGAAGAAAACCCTAAAATTGATCGACAAAGTCATCGATATCAACAGGAAGCAATCACAAGACGACAATCGCCGGTTGATTATTTAACCACTGTTTAAGGATTGTTGTAACTTCTCGTAATCACTGAGAAGCCAGTAACTTTCGCAACATTTGTCTGTAACTTTCATTTGTAACCTCAGTTAATAACCTTCGATTATAAGCTTTAAATAGTCACATCATACTCGTCGAAGGGCTCGCGGCGCAGAAACAAACATGTACGTTATCTTCTCAATTTCTGCATTGTGGTTATAGTTTCCAGAGTCGTGTCGTCGCACTCTGAAGGACTGTTGGAATGGATTCCCACCCTCATAACGAGTGGAAGATGTAGGTTTTATCTCGCACCGCAGCCAGCGAGACACAAACTTCCTTCGATTCCTACACCCTCTCCTCTCATCCTGGAAAGGAGCCGACCGCCTCCTTTCCATTTACCTATCTAGGTCTTCCTATTTTTATAGGATAACCTAAGAGAGCTCACCTTCTTTCTTTCTTTCTTTCTATCTATCTTACCGTGGAACTTAGAATCAAATAATTAACTTACTTTGCCAGTTACTCGATGCTATCCCCCTTCCCTTGTTGAGTAGAGATCGAATCGAGATAGGACTTAAGTCCACACTCCAATTTGACACTTTATCCTAAATCGTTTTGCAAACTCAGCTGAATCACTGTCCGAAATCAGGGATTTTTTATATGAAATAAAAAGACGAAAATTTTGGAGGAATTCCTAATGTACTTTGGCTACAGCCTGATCAGCAATGACAAAGTTATCACCTAGTACACCACCTATAGTTTCCAATTCCGGGCCGTTGATTAAATCTCAGCGTGCAAGTTACATCCCACGTGCCTCGTCGTCGTCGTCGTGGTGATTAAATTTCGAAATATCTTTACTCTCTTGGACTTTGTCGTCTAAGTTCTCAACTGCCAAATGGCACCATCACATGGGCTGTCAAAAGGGCCACGTGTCGTGCGCCATCACTGTCATGTCCAAAACGCGCACGCGGTTTTTGGGCACTGCCCTTCTCCGGGTACGACATTACATCCCACTATCGCCCCCTGGCCTTACACGTGTCCCACGTGGAGCCATCCGTCGCCGTCGGAAACCGAAACCATTTATGCCCGACGTGAGAGATTCTCGTCGTCGTGGCGAGTCTTTCTCTTCTTCCCTGCTTTGAAGCGTCGAACACAGGTTGTTACCTCCATCGAAGCTACCGCAATGGGGCTGTCGAGCTTCCAGATCGCAGCAGAAGGGCTCTTGCCGTTTCTCGTTATGAACACGGTCCTCTCGGTGTCGCACGTCAAGAGCACCTGGAGATCCGTCGTGCAAGCCATCGCCGGCGGCGTCGAGGCCGAGGCCGAAGCAGAAGCCCGCGATCCCGCGCCTCGCGACGAAGGAGCAGCGACGAGGAGGGTCCGTGTGAAGAGGTTCGTTGCGGTGTGCCCCGAAATGTTGGCGTCGGCGCCGGCGCCGGCGAACGAGTGTGGTTGCTGTTGTTGCGTGTGCCTGTGCCGGTTCGAAGCGGAGGAGGAGGTGAGCGAGCTCAGCTGCAAGCATTTCTTCCACAGAGAGTGTCTGGAGAGGTGGTTCGAGAACGACCACATGACTTGCCCTCTCTGCCGCTCCCTTCTGTGAGAAACGAAGATGGAGCAATCCTTGCGAGGTAGACACGGAGAGGAAATTCTTGTGGAGCGACATTGGTACTTTTCGTCTTTTTCTCCGCGTAAGAGCAGAGCAGAGCAGGGGATGCACTACTACTACTACTTCTTCTTCTTCTTCTTTGCCCAGATCACTTTGAAGGTGATTGCTCTTTATGTTTTTTTCCCCTTCCTTGTGTTAAGTGTATGTATGTTGGGGGAGAAGTTTCCCAAAATGAAAGGTCACGAATTCGATTTCTCATTCTATTTTTGGTTTGAGAAATTTTGATTAGTTTGCGAAGGAAGGGCTTGGGTTTAGGCGTACTTGCCGGTCTTGCGCTAACCCGCTCGCTTTGCGGTTGGGCGCACGGTGGACTCGGCTCGCCCAATGGATCATGCGACTAAATCAACACGAAATCCCCAGAAATAAAATTAGAAGTGTCTCTCCCACACCTTAATTAAGCACAAAATAAACTCATAAGTATTATCTCACAATTTCTCATAAAAAAAAATCTAGTACTCCTCTTATTTTCTCTATTATTTCCAAAATCATAGTGATTGTGTGTATATATATTATTCCTAACCACTATAGGAAACCTTTTCTAGGAAAGATGCTTAAATCGGGGACATATTATCAACAATCTCCGCGTTGTCGCGAAGTTTGAGCCAAGTTATAGCACTCGCTATCCATCTGAACTCCCCAAATGCCTCCGTAGATGCTCAACCTTGATAGACGTTTATCATGCCCAAGCTAAGACTTAGGCTTGTCTAAAGGAATAAACTTGGTTCACATGTCACATTCCACCGCAAGAAGCTTCTTCAAGGTCACATCATCTCTTGATATCCTAATTTTGAGATCACAAATGAACCCGATTCTCCCGGTATCTCTAACTTTCATCGAACACCGAATTAAGCCGATGTATCACATCAACATTACCACCCAGGTCATTAGACGACACCACTCTTCAGCTCCTTCAGTAGCCACCATGCCTCGGAATGACATCTTCCAAAATACATTGCAACTAACATAAGCAAAGGCATAACTACTCAGTAATCGACTATCTGCGTGACTAGGGTTCACAAACCTAGTTACGACCACCTATACCCTCCAACCCATATTTTTTAGCTTCATAGCCCGGAAGAATTCCCAACTCATATTTTTGAGACTTTAGGATTCGTTTTTGTTTCATTTGTGTAGAGAGAAGGGAGTTGTGGTTTTATTTGTAGAAAGATCGAGTTAGAGAACCCATTTAAATCTATTTTAACATACTTTTGACATGTTTTTTCTTGTCTGTTTAGGACTTGAGATTCGATTGTGCTATACTATTGTTTACGATGTTTTTGTCAAGAAAAGGACGTTAGAAGCCAAATTTTTAGGCTTAAAATCAACTTGTTTTGCGATGTTTTTGTCCATGTTTTCATTTCCTAACGAAATTCCTAATTATTTTCAGCATATTTGATTGTAATTATGTAATTCAAGTTATTCAAGACTTTACTAAGATGTTTCATACATATATTGCTTTTATAAGGATGAAGGCAAGTCTCAACAGTCAACTTTTTCTGTATGTTTAATCAGGTCCGTGAACTTTTCTTTTGTGCAATTATATCCATAAACCACACAATTTCTCCTGTTCGAAATGATCCTGCTGTTAGAAAAGTGAACAAAAATCAAATTAATTTGCCATTTAGTGCCGCGTTGGCATCCACGCGGCATCCCATATGGCAATAAAAATAACCATAAGAAAATATAGAATAATAAATACATTTTTCAACTTGAAAACATGTCAAGTAAAAAGAGAGACGAGCGAAGCTCTGAGCCTTGTCCCGTGACGGTATCATCGCGGCAACAAGCACCGCCGAGGGGGGTCGGCCTCTGGTCGGGCTTAAGTGAACTAAGCAAGGTCGCCGCCACCTTCACCATTGGACACATACACGCAATATATATATATTCACGGACACACACAGGCAAGGGGTCATGGGCGTCGCCATGGTAGACGCCACGGTGGCGGCAACATCTCGGGCGGACAAGACCCAACAAGCCTCGCCTAGGGTCGCCTTCGCCTAGATTCATGTGCTCAACGAAGAGCAAAATACAAGCCGCAAAAATCAAGAGAAATCTCCAGCAGGATTTGCACATGGATCTTCAAGTCCTTTCTTGACTTGATCTCCAAAATCACCTTCATAAAGACCTTTTTGATTGGATGGGAATGAATGAAGAAATACTAAGTCGTCCCGTATCGAATTTAAAACTTTGGTTCTTTTTAGAATTTGTGATGCTTTATAATACATATATTACGAAACCCTGGATCATGCCAATCCAACTACTTATTTTAAATTTTAATGAAAATGTTACTGAAAATAAAAACATCACTCGAAAGAACAAAAGGGATCCTCTACTTGCTCTTTCTTCATCAACAACAATATTAACCTTGCCCTTTAATTTCCAAATCCAGATAAAAGAATCACATAAAAGACCAAAAAAAAACAAAAAAAACAGTTGACCATATACCACACTTGACCTCAAAATCTACATTTGAATTTCAAGCACTTTGATGCTTCGCGCGCGGATGTAAGGAACAAGGATGAAATTGATGAATGCAACATTTTTTTTTGACAAAAAAAAAAAATTGGCTCAACTCAATCGTCGGTTGCCGTGACGGCTCGCCTGAGAGTGGCCAGGGATGACGGCCCGATGCCGATATTTGTACATTAGTAATCAATCTGGTCGGCAATATTGGGACGTTCACATGGTCTACCACATTAGCAATTTATTTATGCATACGTTACGAAACGGCCAGCGTTGAAAAAAAATGCATAATTCAGGGATCCAATTGGACAAAAGAGTAATCAAGAAACTGATTGAATATTCTTCAAAAATTCATCGACTCTTGGTGCTTTTATCCCTTAATTTTATAGCTGTTCAACAATTTCAAATTTTTTATCAAATGATCTTTTCCGCGATTTCAAGTGTTTTCCCTTGAACTTCTTTAAATGAAAGTTTTCGAAACAATTTTTTTTATCAAAAGAATTGAGGATTTCTCAAGAAATAGCCATGGGAGAAGAACTGATGTAATTTCACATAACCCATATATGATATGCTCAATTGTTATATGGGTTAGCTATATTCAGTAAATGGATCATAAACAAATTCAAACATAAATATGAGTGTTGAATGGGTCGTAAATGGATTCACAACTTATTTACGCTCAATCCACCTTTATGGCTATCTCTCTCGCCCTCACTCACTCCGCATTCTCACCTCTAGATTAGGTTAAATATGAAAGAATTTTAGATATACGGGTTGGGTATGGGTCATTAGATCCGCATTGCGTGTAAATAGGTCAAAACAGGTTAAATGAGCCTATTTGAGTCGGATCATCTTTTACATGACCTGACCCACCACTCGTTTGACAAGTCCACCGCAAAGCTACAGGCGGGAATTTCCCAGCCCATCGAACACCTATAGCGACGAAACAACTATGGCGACCAAACAAAATGCTGGACCCGTCGCCGTCGATCATTTCAAAAACAGAATGAAACTGAAATCTTTTCATTAAGCAATATGGCGACAACCTTGACCACCTATATACTGAGACAACCCAGTATGAATTAAGCAAAGCAATCGGATGAAGCCTACGACAGAGTTGGTTGAATCAAAAGCAAGCCCGGCATAACCTTCATGGCTGTTATTTACGTAGTGTAGTGCCAACAAAAGCAAAGCAATCCGATGAAACCTACGACAGAGTCAGTTGAATCAAAGCAAGCCCGACATAACGTTCGTGGCTGTTATTTACATAGCGTATGACGATCAGGGGCATGTTTCAGCCACTCTTCCTGGACCACCACTTGCTCATCTCGAATTTCTTGTGCTCCATCTGGATGAATTCATCGGCTTCTTCGTTGACGTCCTCGTCCGCAAACTCGCTGCGCACGTTGCCCTTCACGCCACGCGCAGGAGCATACTCGTAAACATCCTTGTACTCCGCGGCACGGACCCTACGATGCCCCGTCCTATCGGTGTTGCCATGTTGGCCGTCATAGGCACAAGGAGGATTTGCATAGTAAGGGTAGCTGTCGCACAAGATCGCATCCGTGTCGCAGCGCTGGACTAGGTAATCACGGGGCTCTTCGATGTTGCGGTGGTGCCCGGCATGAGGAGGGTACTGGACTTGGTAGCCACGTACTTCGTCCACGTTGTGGCGCCCGGCATGATTAGGGGTGTTTGAATAAGACATGGTTGCTTTCCGGTTGTGGCTTGGAACAGAAGCTAGGAAAAACAGTTCTAAGGTATCTGTCTGTATCTAAAACTTCATTTTGATCTGGAGCATTTATAGGCCAGCTCGAAGCATATGATCATGAGGCTTCGATTGAATGGGCTACGCCGAATCCGATTCCGCAGATTAAACCAGGATGAGATGCTAAAGAGGATCACGTTTCTATCAACTTGGTCGAAAATGAAAAATATCTTCAAAAGCACTTTGGTTGCTTTATTCTTCTGATGGAATCCTTTGAACATGTCGTTCTAGTTAAAGGTTGCAAACGAATAACCATATCAGGGTCGCGGCTCCGTGTGGGCGCCTGTCGCGCCGTCCGTTCGGCCCGGAATCGAATCTCGAACAAGTCAAAAGGCGGCTTTTCGAATTTTGTGACATGAGGTTAGATATTTGGTTTCGGGCTCGTGTTTTTTTGACAAGTCTGTGAACGGAAAGTCCCGGGATACGGGGGGAAAGGTGGAGGTCCGAGATGCGACGGAACCGCCGCGCCGCCGGATGCGAATGGCACATACGTGGCTAAAGTTTCTCCTATTCTGGCTAAAATCCAAAAAGGAATCACCTCCTCCTCCTCAAGATTCAAGAGCATCAATGTCACAAGGAAAACGAGACCTGGCAACAACAGTTCGTAAGCTTGAATGGCTGGGAGAAGAGATTCCAAAATGTGAAATGACAAGTGTTCTAATATCATTTCATTATTATAAAGGGAGGTGGGAAGTAAAAGTATAGCTAATCTGCCTCCCCGCTTCGAACATAAACTAGCATTTACCCATTAAAGTTCTTTTTATTGGCACACTTGATATTTTCTATTGAGAGAATATAACTTTCTGATTTTCTATTGAGAGAATATAACTTTCTGATCGATGAATTTCACATTAGAGTTTCTAAGTTTTCGTAAATTAAGATCCTTTTGGAAATTATGATTAGTGGGCCATCAAAAAAATAGTTTTACACGTTATATCTAGATGTGGAAAAATGGGTCTAGAACCCATACTTCATGATGATAGGTTACTAATGGGTTACTTATAAACTTATTAGGGTTTAAAATATTTTTTTTAGGTAAAGAAATTCAAGACTTTTTTTTTTTGTCTCATAAAAAACTCAACTTTTACTTTTGTTCCAATTCTACCTGTTCAATATCAAAAAAAAAAACTCAAATTTATCCTATGTCATAATTATATCCAAAACATTTTTTTTTCTCATAAAAAATCCTCAATTTTTACTTTTATCTCAATTCTACCACTATCAGTCTTCCGTCCATAATCACTGTTAATTAATCCTACGTGGCTCAAATTTTCTAACCGAACGTACCAATGAACCTTTGAAATTTAAAAAGAGTAGGTTTCAAGGAGACGAGATTTTAGATCGTTCTTTCAAATATCTCCATGTCCATCCGTTGTTTGGGCTATTGCATGCGGAAGAGAATACGAAACACGCTATTTTGAGCTCTGTATCTCCCAGCAACATATAGAGGAAGCAAACAATAGAAGAGAAGTTCGAGAGTTTGCCAGTTTTTTTTTTTTTGGTAAAGAAAAAAATTGAATTAATTAACAACATGAAAATGCCACGTAGAATTAATTAATGGTGATTATGGATGGAAGTCTAAGGGTGGCAGAATTGAGACAAAACTAAAAATTGAAGGTCTTTTATGAGACAAAAAAATTAGATATAATTGGGACATGTTAAAATTGAGATTTTTTGGGGTATTAGACTAGTAGAATTGAGACAAAGTAAAAGTTCGGGGTAGAATTGGGACAAAAGTAAAAGTTAGAGATTTTTTATGAGACAAAAAAATTGATATAATTTCATCAATGCTAAAGTTGGAGTTTTTTTTTGCATTAAGCCGGTCATAAATAGATTAGCTAAGACAATTATTTAAAAAAGAAATATATATTTAAAAATGTATAAGAAACAATTTTGTCTAAACTCGATTTTTGCATTGAAGTGTTTTGATAATATAGGTTGAGTCGGGTCGAATGTAGGTCACTAGATTTGTATAACATGAAAATAAGTCAATATGGTTCGGACCATATTCGACGCAACTCAAATCCTACTTGACCCACCCATTTGACACCTCTAGCATCTAGACATAGCCATTGGGACATGCTAGCTCGGGCATGCCCGCTAATGTTCCACCCAAGCTTATGGACCCTAATGGGCCTACCCAAGCCCGAATCTCTGATCCCACTACTTGGGCCCACGTGCACCATGGCCGAGGCCGATTCGGCTGGCCGCATGTTAAAAAGAATTCCAAACAATGCCGCGCAGGGTTCACGGCGAAATGGACGTCTGCTGCTCCGAAGACACATTGAAAACCGAGGTGTCTTCCCTGATGGTACGAAGTTGTGTGGGCTATACAGGCGGCGCTCTCAAATACGACAAGGCGAGGACCCCACTATAATTTCCACGTTAAGCACTCAGCCGTCGAGTAGCCCCTCGGCTTGTGCGACGCACGTAAGGCGCCTTGCAATTGCATGTTACGCGCATTTCCGCAGTCGAAAAGCACAGGAAGCTGCGAGGGACTACTATTAGGAGGAAAGATCGGAAATCGGTGCATCTCCTCTCCACACGTGATTTTTCAAGCCTCATTGACTTTGGATTCGTGGACAAGTCCAGTCAACCCCGCATAAGGTCCGAACGGTATTCACGGATTGCTAGACTGGGTGCCAATAATCTTCTCACAATATGGCACTCACGTTTCACAACGGCTCTCCCAAACCCCACCAGTCGCGACGGGCCTTCTCTCATTGATTTGCTATCGCCTTAGAGCCGTCGCCGACTTATACATAAGCTCAATTGGGAGCCGGGTAAAGCGCGGGAGATTGCTTTTACCTTGCGAAACGGATGATATGAATAACGTGACCTTGTGATTGATCCCAAATCATGTTTCGGATTAGGGAGACGGCTTCGTTTGCGAGTGCGGACAGCCGTAAGTGATTTGTTAAATTGGGCGGAGGGGAGGATGGTCTCGCTTCACATCCATTCGTCATCTCCTCCTCTCCCCTCACCCCCACCCTTCTCGTCCAATAAAAAAAAAAAAAAATTGAAAGAGAGGAGAAGATGCTCCTTCACTTTGTTACCATGTGAGCTCAACATATTATATGACAGAACAATTGGTACGTATCTAAATTAAGATAGGTTAAACCAATCAGAAGTCAACTAGCAAGCCCATTATTCGAACGTAGGGACGATATAATGAAGTTCACATTATTTGAATTTGCTCCGATCATTGAGCCAATCATAGGTTTCCAACCCGACGGGGGAGCGTTTTGATTAAGTTCGAATTTTCAATTTACCCTCTCAAGAATCTTAACAGTATAAGCGAACGATAAATAGTTTCTTTTTCTTCTTTTTTCTTAATAATCGAGTGGCACGAGAATAGAGACCCGGCTATCGGAAGGTCAATGAAACACCTGCACAAGCTCCCGTAAACCAGTTAGAGTCCACACATTTGGCCTATGGAGGTGTGCCTGATCCGAAGCAGTTCGCGAGGAGGCCAGTTGGATGTTACTGGTTGTTTTGGGGCTTGAAGCCATGGAAGCTGGGGTAGGAGCAGGACAAAGTGAACCTAACTTTCATAATAGAAGTAGGCCAAGGTCAAAAGAGACAAGAAAGGGAGTAAATAACTATGCCTTCCCCAAATGCTTCATGGAAAACTTGGGGTCAGGAGCAGGACCAACTGACCTTAATTTTTATAATAGTAAGTTGGCCGAGGTCAGAGAGACAAGCAAAGGAGTGAATAACTATGCCTTCCCCACATGCCAGCTTCTCCTGCCAGAGAAGCAAAGCCTGGTCTCCTTCCTCTCCTCCAGTCAAGACGGAACATGACAACCTCTCATGTAATAATAAAAGTTGACCCACGTTAGGGGGTTCAGCATATTCGGTTGTCATGATAGGCAAAGCCAAAATATCTATCACATTCATCAATTGGAGAACATGTCCCATCACATGAACCCGAGGCTAAGCAGGCCTTCACATCGGATTATCCGATGCCGTAGACCTTCAACCATGTCATCATCAGCAGATAAAAGGATACATCAGGCGAACCCATTTCTAATGTTAGATTCATAGCTCTTGTAGTCGGCAAATCGGTCATAAAGCTTTGTGTTAGACCAGCAAATCCTTATTGTCATGGTCACGGTTGATAACCAAATTCAGAACCAAAAAACCAAGTCAAGGCATCTCACGTTGGGTAAACACTGATGCCAGTTCACCTAACCCTAAAGATCCTCAGGCCAATGTCAAGAGGGACAGCATTGCACAAAACATTACCAGCTGATATTTTAAAGGAAATGCAAGGCTGTTTGATATGTTTTTCGCCATATCCGGCCTGAATATGCAACTCTGCATAAAGGAAGACCCTGAGGAGGAGGACCTCTACTCGAATGTGCAACTGACGGCGAATTGCTGAACTCAGTCACAAGCAATATCCAAACTTGGAAAAGATAAGTTGCCTTCTATGAAAGGCATAGCGACCAAAGACCAAATCATTCCAAAGCCAGTTTCTATACCAATGAGAATGGTGAAATGTACCAGCAAATCCTTTTCCGTATGATCGAAGGGAAAGTCTAAATTAACACTCACACGCGTGTGCTCGACAATAACTGGTAAAAAAAACTTCTGCAGGAATTATGAGATAGAGAGACATTCAGAACAAATGAGCTGGCAGGAAAGCCATAGCATCAGCTCTATGAACAATAGATAAATAATGGCAATCAGATGATACAATTGAAATTCGTCAAGACGGATATTTAGCATAAATTAGTCTCAAAATAGAAGCCATATCAGTTGGTATGCAAGGCAAAACTTGTGATACCAATGCCCAAGTAAAAATACACTCGGCAACAAGTTTCATCAATCCCCACCATGGCTAACAAGCCCTCCTCCCAGCAACCATAATTTCTCCAACTCTGGAAAAAGATTATGTACAAAGCCTCACCTAAATGTCCAAGATGGTCCCAAAAACCTGGAAGGATGATATCTCAGCTGGACATCCAGAGCAGCTACATCGGCGACATGCCTCGTCCAGTGAACCCCAGACGAGTAGTCAACAAAGCTGTGCCTTACGCCTTCATAGAGCTCCGCAGTATGAAAATGTCAGCCACTTTCTCTCAAGCAATTTCCCGGCAAAAGAAATTTGTACTTGTCCGCATTTTCCAAGAGATATGAAGGAAGATGAACGGCCGAGAAGGAATGCGGAACAGGTCCCATCTTCCCAATGATCTCCTTGAACGTGTGCTCCTCTGGAAGCATATCGAAAAGATCAGCTCCCTTGCATATCACTCTCTGAACTCTCTTTGGGTTCAAAAAGTGAGGGAACCTCACTCTATCGAAGTGGCTGTAGGCCTTCATCTTGAATATGAACTCACTGATGCGGCGGAAGCAAAAGCTGCAATGCCACCCAGCATCTGCCAAGATGTCATCCGTCTGACGGTAGTGCGCATATTTCGTCACGCCGGATTGATACCTATGCACGGATGCTCTCCAGCTGTTATTATCAACTAGGAATTCGAACGAATAGAGATAATTCTTAAGCTGAAGATGCAGAATAGGCGGGATCTCATCGCACCACCGCAAGAGATTGATAGTGTGTCTGCTCGGAATCTCATCGACATCCGACATAATCAACAAATCATCATCAGTTATGCCAGCAAGCTTAATAAGCCGATCCAACATGACTCTTTGATAAGCTTCCTCGACAAACGGGTTCTCCCCCTTCTTAAATCTCCCCGGGATATTACCGTAAGTCAATCGAGGCTCCACAAATTTGAACTGATCTTTGTTGGCGGAAAAAACCAGAGGTTTTGCGAATCCAGTGAAGGTCGAATTTGATTCCAGGAGAACAAACTGTGTTATATAAGGATACAGCTCTTTCCACCTAATAGTGAGGAGGTCCAGCTCATTGCTGAACAACACAGCATCATAGACACGTCTCGGGAACTCCCGGATCCCCCAACCGTGAAGCTTGCAGAGGTTCTCCATGGACACATTCTCGTGGTAGTAATGTGGGATGTCGTGGAACGGTTTGGGTGGCGACTCCCATAACGGCCGGAGGAAGTACGAAATCTTCTGCCCGTGTATATAGATGCCGAGAATACATGTCGGGATAAGAATGAACAGCAGCAAGAGCGTCTTCAAGTCCAAGCCACGCAGCATGCAACGCAGTCTCGACAAGCTCAAAGCTCTATCTGAGTCCTGCAAATTTGAATTCACACATCCACTGTTAGAACACAATTCAATGACAACTAACAAAGACCAGAAATAATAAGGTAAATCAAGAACCCGTGTATACAACAAAAAGCTTAGCTAATGCCCACCATCAACAAGAAACCAAAATCCACAAGATGCAGAAAAACATAGATTGGGCTTTCAAATGTCACCCAATTAACTTTAACAAAAAGCTCCGAGCTTTCCCTTCTTCCCGGTCAAAAAACCTAGACTTTACCAACTTCTATGGATTAAAAAAAAAAAGCCATATGCTTTTTCAAAGATCATCTCTATTCCCCGATCTGCAGATGCTTCAGAAATCAGTGTCACCTTACCTATCTTTTTTAGGGCCCACAATTCAAACAAAAAACAGCAATGAGAACCCAAATCATACGGCGGAAACTACAAGGTCTCTGTTCATTGCCACATAGGAAGTATCAGGGAAAGCGCACGAAACCATCCCACATTTTCGCCGCCAGGGAGGAACAAACGGACACGATCACACAACGACGAATCGAACAAACACCAAACGAGATCTGAAACGAAGCCTGCACGAAAAACAGATCGACATCGACAAGGGTCGACACTCGTGAAGTTACCTGGCCACAGAGATCACCGCAAATATCATCAGTCTTCTTGGAGCAGTAGTGCCCACCAGTCTCACTCATCATCCACCACATTTTTCTCCGCCCTCGGATTTCTCCTTCTTCCCACACGAAAAACAAGGGAGGAGCGTCTCGATCTCGGGAATTTAGGGCCTTTAGCTTATTGACAGATCGGCCCCGAATTTTACCCAAATGCCCTCGCACCCACTTCGCGATCGGCCCCCAGAACCGAGGGGCGGGACTCGAATCAAGCAGGCCCCACAACCCTACTCGGCTCTCCGGATCTAGGCTCCTCTCTGAACAAAGCACTCCCCCAAAGTTCCCAACTTTAAGGCTCGAACTCCAAGCCTAATCGCTTCTTCGACGACCGCGGCGAAAAGAAGGACACGGGCTCCTCTCCTCCTCCTTCCTCGGCCGGTGCAGGGGAGATGCAGAAGGATTTCCCGAGAAAACAGAGTGGGGGGGAAAACTTTACAAGCACGAATCAAACAATAAAAGAATAAAAGAATACGATGAACAACAAGAAGGAAAGTGGGGAGGGGAGAGAGAAGATGAAGAAGAATCTGATGGGACGAAAAAGCTGTGGCCTCTCTGTTGATTGGGTGGCAGTTGGAAAGATCACTCCTCGATGTGCCCCTCTCTCTCTCTCTCTCCTTTTTCTCTCTAAAAAGCTTCGCAAACACAACCCACCGAATGACCAAAGCAGAAGAAGAGTAGCCGTTTCCCTTGTCCTGTACCCCTTCGGCTTTTCCTTATATCACCGAGAGAAAACCCTCCGAGATGTGCCCCGACCCCCGATACGTTAGTGCGCAGACGATGAAATTACGATGAAGACCGCGTCAGTTACTAGGAAACCGTGTGTCGGGGTCGCACGGAAGGAGGGAGCGGACGAGGGTATTTTGGTCATTGCTGGAAAGCGCTAAATTTTATTAGTTCTTTAATATTCTCTGTGTTTTTTTTTGGGGGGGGGGTGGGGGTGGAGGTGGGTCCCAACGCGTCTCTTGACTGGGCTCAAGACAGACTGTGTCGTGTTTCTCTTTGATGCGTTGTTGGGCAGAGAGAGAGAGAGAGGGTTACACGTGCTTTCGAAAAGCCACGTCATATGATCATTTAAATCAATCGCGTAGTAAGTAAAATCCTGAAGTGTTTTTAAAACGACTTGTTCGTGACCATCAAATCAGTTCAATTTGTTTTTTTGATCGAGTCAATTAATCGAATTGAAAAGAAAAAGAAAAAGATGAATTTTAATGTAGAAGGGGAAATCGAGCCACACAGACAAATTTTAATCGAAGTATATTAGATAAATTAATGCGGTGACTCGTGCAGATGACTCGAAGTTACTCGATTCCTCGTGCGGGATTCTTATATTTCTTTTGAGTGCGAGCCGATTTAACATTAGTAGCTAAGATGTGGAGAGGTCATGCCATTTTTGTTTGATTCAACTTACCTTTGAATTTTCGACCCCCCAAAAAATAAAAAACTCACCTTCGAATTGGGCCCCCGCCGGAGAGAGATGCTAAAAATCAAGGCCGATGGCTCCTTTCCGATGTTAGAGATATTTTGTTAAAGATATTTTAGATATCTTCCTATGTTTGAGAGATATTTAGGATATTTCCTCTAACATCGAAAGGTTTATTCATTGGTTGTCATCTCTAGAGTGAGTCGCAGCTCGACTGGAAAGATAATCAAAAGGGTTTGCTCGAATGGTACATGTCGTGTCGATGTTTCAGGCGAAAACCCTTAGGAGTCTTTGAAGGCCTTCGTTTTGTGTCTTCGCGTTTCTGAACTAAAATGGAGTTTTGAATCCGATAATCTAACCTTGTTTCGCAAACTACTTAGTCCGGAATCGGGAAGGACATGTGCTTATCAAAGAATGGTTAAATTTGCTTACCAAAATAACAAATCTTCGCTTGGCCCATTGCTCCGGAGATCAAAATAAAGTAGCGAATTGAATCGTCAAAACCCAATTCCGCAAGAACTCTCCCTTTGAGTTGGATTTCTTAGTGGCGACGTCGATGTGTAATTTTGACAAGCCAAGGGCCGAAGGGCAGTTCTGCAGCGACACGTGTGTTTGTCCGGACTGTCGGGGATGACACGTGGCTGACGTTGGTGGATGATTGACGGGAGGCCGACCTTTTCTGGCTGGTGGGTGGTGGGACCGACCCACGGGATTGGGGGAGAAGAGGCCAGCGATCATCCACCTGTCGGCTGTCGACAAAACAAAATTCCACGACTACGTCGTTAAACTGATGAATCAAATGGCATTGTGCCGTGAGGGGCGAACGATTCGGTGGTCATATAAAAATATCACGCCTAATTGCCAAAGTGGAAATGTTAATTCGCCTAATTCCCTTTAAAAAAAAAAACAAAATCAAACTTTAGATCTAATTCTTATCTTGCCCATAATTTTTTTTTTAAAAAGAATAAATCATCACAAACTTTCACTATGTCCCCAAAATGCCCCGTCCGCGTCCGTATATCGCTACTGTTTTTTTTTTCCAAAATTATCAATATCAAGAGGTTGTCGTTATTTTATACGAAGGTGAGGCGGTTGGTGAAGAGGCGGGTAAAAATCAGTGACGATTTTCGAAAGCTTATGATTTTTTTTAGGATAAAAAAGAGTTCAAGGCGAAATTGAGACTGGATCTGAAATTTGAGATTTTTCAAGGTATCAGGCAACAACAAAAGAAAAAATTTGCGATTGCCAATTGGATTTCTCGACAACGTGCCATAGAATAACTCCGGCTTTTCTCGACACCAACGTGTAATCTAAAAGGGTTGGGCAATTTATTGAGAAATTCGAAATGTCGAGTTGAAAATAAGATGGAATAAAATTAACAGGAGATCTGACCATGTTTTTGTTATACGTATCTGACGAGGAAGGCGAATGGGTCTAACTGCTGAATTATAGGTTTGGGATCCCAATCGTTGTTGACTCGAGACTTGGAATTGTCCGAGCGAGAAACGGTCGTGGTAGCTTTCAAGAGGGAGTTTGATCCTAGCCCTTGACCCTGAACTTCATTAACCTTTATTTATTTATTATTAATTGCTAATTTCATTTTCTTCCCTTTAGTCCATTCAATTATTAATTGGATTAAGTAAAAGATACTTAAATGTTTGGAAGTCAAGTCGTTGAGTAGATGTTTTTTTCCCCCTTGTATTGTGTGGTTCAATTTAAGTATACATTCAGGCCCTAGATTTGCGTCTACGGGCCGTACTCGGTAGAATTCAATAAATCAGTTAGGTACGCTTGTAGCTTATGCGCTCGAATTCTCGTAATTTTGAAGCTTTTCGTGATCAAACATCATCGGTCAACAATCGTAACAGATCAAAACTAATGTGCCGATACCAAAACCCCAATAATGAAACTATCAGTGTGGATCAGTCGACATTTTTTACAAACTAATGTTGCTTTTAAATCCCTTAGAAAGAAGAAATTGGAATTTAATTTAGCCTTTTGCAGGAACAAATTAATCGTGTCAATTTCATCTTGTGACTGTGACGCATCATTCGAAAGATAAAAATCTAAATGCGAAATGTGTTCGAGTTACAAGCATCTCAAATCTTTAAACATATTTCAAGATTTTTTTACAGGTCATAATCTTTCGAAATTAAATTGAGTCAACTTATTATATGCATGAATTATGTGTGCAACATAATGTCGTTTCGGTTTCTAATTTTCCAGAACAGAAATAAATTCTGAATTGGAACCATTCCCGTTAGGTTGCTATGGAAATTTCAATTTTTCCAAATGCGGAACACGTCAAAATTAACACCGCGCAAAGATTCGATTTTTAATCAGCTTTTCCTTGGAATTTTCCCCCGAGGATAGCTTTCACCTCGACGGTTAATGAACTCGATTGTCATGAGGATAGTTACTTAGGCTCTGCTCGTTTCACTAAAATAATTGAATGATTTAAAAAATATTTTTTAAAAATAATTACTTATAATATTTTCATTATCGATAATTATTAACGTTTAACTATTTTCAAGGACGATATAAATAATTTTTATTTATTCATTTTTGCAATCGTCGCAAACAATCATATTTAGGAAAATATTTTTCAAATAATTTTTTTTTGCGAAACAATCGCCGAATTAATTCCTTAGTTTTGATTATTGGTTTATTCATTTATTTTATTTGAATGCAAGTCTCGATATTCTTGGGTTTGAATAAAATTTCAACGCTTTTTGAAGTCTGATGTCGAGTTAATCCAACTTTAAACACGATATTTTTATTTAATTCCAGACAATGATACCATCATTTGGGAAGATGGCAAAAAGAGAGCCCAAAATAGAGTCCCTCAACATATTCAATTGGATCCGCTTTTGCTCAAAAGAGAGCTCGCTAAAATTATTAACTGCTTCACACCATATTAATATTTTTTATTTGAGACTTTTCCGACACGATGCAATGGAACGAAAGCTCTTGAAAATAAAAATAAAAAAGAAAAAAACATTCTGTTTTTCTCAATAGACAAATAGCACACGCAGCAATAAGTTAATGGGGGCCAGATGTGCTTATACTATTCTGGAGTCTTTCATGACCTCTAAGTAATGTGTACTTTAGGAAAATAAAAGAAATGAGCTTTCCAATCGACTAAACTCGAATATTTGTATCCGCTATCGTGTTTAAGTCACATCGTCGTGTACCCTCCTTAAGCTACGGCGGCATCGGCGGTTCTCGTTAAATGAATTTTGTCTGGTAAATAATTAAATATTAAGATTTTTTTTTCCTTATTAATTTGAACAATTTGAATTTAGGATTCTAAAAATCAATCCCCTTCTTTTGCTCCTCTCCCCCACCCACGACTTTTGAGAGATGCACGACGCGGCGGAGGAAGGCAGCGTTACGTGCACGGTAGCTTCGGCGTCGCTGGTTTTAGACGGCAAGGACTCGCGTCAACGTGCTTTTAAAGTCGGGCGCACGACTTCCCTGTTTGCTTTCCCATTGTATCCCGAGATTTTAGTTTTCCACACAAACGAATAACAAAAATTTCTCCTTCCTTGTTTTATTTTTTTTTTCTTTAGTCTTCGTCTTTTATCAAGTGTCCACAGCCCATGGACCCTTTTTAATTCTTTATTATTAATCTGTTTATTTGAGGCTGACGTGGATCCGACATGGCAAAAACTAAAGAAGAAAAGACTACGTGGCTCGTTGTCTTTTCCAGAGAGGAGCACCTGGACTTCCTTGTCCAGAAAACGAAGCTTTCAAGATCCTCACTCGGATTTTCGATCTGCAAGCGCGGGAATCAAACCCTGTGATATCAGCCTTCCCATCCGTCATCTCTACCAGCAGGGCCGTATGCCTAGTGACACTCTTTGGCAATACTTTAAATTACTTAGGCATGTTAGATGAATTTGGATTCACATTTGGTAATACAATAATATATTCAGGATAAGGATAAACCTAGGGCCAAGTTGGGCGTACTGATTAGTGGGAAGTTCAAGAACACTAGATCAGTAGCAAGCCGCCCTGGGCAAAATTCAAGCTAGAATGGCTGCCATGGACGTTCCAGCTCAGATCTTAATGAAGGGTAAAACGTCTATACACTAATCCATATCTATAAACGTAGCGAAAAAATATAGATCTACATACCTATGAACGAAACGTGCGGATCCATAACGGAACAACAATCGAATCAACGTGTATGTACATATACGCACGGATTGTACAAGATCACATGCCCTAGAATTGACTTGTATCACCGATCTATGAAGCATATTACGATTAACGAACATACCTCGGTACCATAGATTAAGAGCCCCTTTGCAGATGACGAAGACTATCCAAATCCCCCGATCGGTCGTTCTTTGAGAGAAAAACACATAGAGTTTTTTCAGAGAGTCTTTTTGCTATCGTGAAAGAAACGTCGTACGTTTTCTCTTAGAGAGTATGCAATATACTCTCCTTTGGAATTTGACAATCAAATCCCTCATTATTGCAATCAATTAAGACATGCATTTTTTTTTTGTCTCCATCTATATGGTAACTGATACCATATATTAAAAGCAATTTAATATTTGCTCTTTATGGGCGCAATTAATTTTAACATCTCTCACTTACCCATAAAGGACTAAATATCTTTTATTTCTCTTCTCACTACAAAGTTCATATGGCCAAATAATCCCTGCGATCAACATACTACGAGAGCTCGTTGCCATACATCGACTAGGAATATATAGCAGCTTATATTGGGCATTATAACTTAGAGTAGATTTAGTATGTTATACTCTTGATCAATCAGTCACATTTACATCTCTCATAATCTCTTAGAAGTTCGATATGTATTGTATTCACAATTACGATTACACCCATATAATCATAACTGATCGACTTGTGAACACAAAATCATAATGTGACATCAAATATGAATTGATCTTCCTATTTCCTTAAAATTTTTCATTTCAACTCAATTCTCTTTTCCAGGAATGTCCCCCTAGACCGAATCATCCATGATCGTAGGCGACAATCTAGGTTAGCAAACACTAAGTAAAAAATTCAAGAAAAGGTCAAGTCGTGAGGGTACTAACCTGAGCAACTCATATCCTCAAAAGTCTCACACGACTATAGAGTAGAGATCAATACTCTTGCCAACTCTTCTTGATCATCTTGTGCATACGTAATATGAAGTACGTATTATGGTATTTTCTCCTTTCCCTTGGAGCGTACGTCTCTACAATTAATACCGTATAGATGATAGTTCAGACATTCCGAATGCCTAATTTGAGGTCACAAATCTACTCTTTTCAAAGAATCCATTAGAACTCACATCTGGCATCCAAGATAGATAGAGTAAAATATATAGTTTACTTTACTTTCGGGCATAACTTATTATGACCTCATCTTAACACTCATGTTAAGGCGAAATCAAGATTTCAAGCTCGAGCTCTCAATTATTACCCAGATAATAAGCTTGAAAATTTCTCATCTATATTTATCACACAGTAAATAGAGACAATTACCCGTGTAAGTGGGCTAATATCTTATCTGTCCGACATACTTTCTCAATATAATGCACTAAACATTAATATGTATAAAGGTTAAAATAAACTCATAGACATCAATAATGATAAAAAATATCATTGACTGTGAACTTTAGGAAAAAATACAAATAACCAGTACATCAATTTTTACGCAGTCCCAAAGACTTTTTACATGACCGAGAAAAACATCTCTAGGAAGTAGCATGGTCATTGGATTTGCTATCAAACTATGCGTAAATATATACTGGACGTTCACAACCTTTCGTGCAACCATGTATTTCACAAAATTATACTTAGTATATATATGTTTAGCCTTGCAATGAAATTTAGAGTCCTTTGTGTAAGCTATCGCTGTTTGGCTATCATAATTAATCGGTGAAGGACCAACGTCATCCTCAGCAACACCTAAACCCCAAAAATCTCTTAAACCAAACACCATCTTGTACTGCTGCTGACAGAACCACAAACTCGGCTTCCTTTGTGGATAATACTATACATGTTTATTTCTTACTACTCCAAGATATTGCGCTACTGCACAGTAAGAAAGCAAACCCAGAGATAGATTTTCTTTCATCTAAATATCCTCCCCAATCAACGTCAGTATAGCTCTCAAGGTACAGTTCTCTTCCTTGGTAAGTCAGTGAATAATCTACAGTACCCTTCATATACCTCATAATTCTCTTGACGACAGTTCAATATACTTCACTTGGATTGGATTGGTACCTTCTCGCCATTCCAACAGCATGACAAATGTCCGGCCTTGTACATATCATGGCGTACATTAAGCTCCTAACAGTACTAGCATATGGAACATTTTCCATACGTTCCTATTCTTGTGGAATTTTAGGACACAATCTGCAGCTCAAACTTTCACCCTTAACAATATGAGTATCAATGTACTTACAATCTTGCATACGAAATCATTCAAGGACTTTATTCACGTACGTCTCTTATGAGAGAGACAACAACCTTTTTGAATGATCTCTTGAAATCTTAACTCCAAGAATATACACAACTTCTCCCATATCTTTCATTTCAAAATTGGGGAAATTACTAAAAAAGTCCTAAACCTTTTGTAGTTGTGCCAATTCAGTCCTAAACCTTTTTTTGTCGATTCGGTCCTAAACCTTTTGTAATTGTGCCATTTAAGTCCATCCGGCGACTTTTGGCCGACCGGCGCTGACGTGGACGCTGGCCGGCCGACGATCCATTATTTTAATTTTTTTATTTTTTAATACTTTTTAATAATTTTTTATAATTTTTTCTTTTTCTTTTTCTTTTTCCTTCTTTCCCTCTCATCTCCCCTTCCCTTTCCTCCCCTGCAACTCCAACCCGTCCCCAGCAGACCGCCGCTTCTTTTGCCTCTGGTGCAGGTCCATCCTTTGCTCCTTCCTTCTTCCTTCGGCTGCCCGGTGATGGCCGACTCGGTTCAGCGAGCTCGAGGCGGCTGGTCCCGGCGATCTCGAGCTCGCATCGAGGCCGGCAAGCCACGAGCTCGCCATGTCCAGGCGAGCTAGAGCTCAGCCATGGCCGGCGAGCTCGGGACTTACTAGATCAGCGAGTTTCGAGCTCCGCCGAGGCCAGCGAGGTAGGAGTTCGTCGACCTTGGCCAAGCTCGAGGCTCGCGAGCCGATTTGGCGAGCTCGGGCTCCACGCCATGGCTGAGATCTACTGGATCTGGCGAGCCCCGAGCTCGAGCTCGCCTGACGAGCCCCGAGCTCGAGCTCGCCTGACGAGCCCCCGAGCTCGAGCTCCCGCGGCACTCTCAATTGCATCGACCCCGAGCTCGAGCTCCCGCGGCAGTCTCAATTGCATCGACCACAACCTCCAACGACACCTTCCTCGGCCACGAGAATCCATCTCTCGGTGCACCCTCTTCCGGCCCAGATCTTGGAATTGCGACCACCGTCGTTTCCTCGCCATCGCTGGGCGAGGTCGAGCCCCGCCATGGCTGGTCGAGGCTCGACCTCGCCGGCCCAGATCTAGGCTTGCGAGGCCGAGCCTCGCTCGGCTATGGCGGGGCTCGACCTCGCTGTCGCTGCCTCGCCGGGCGACGGCGTCGACCCCTACCATGGCCGGGCGAGGCGGCCTATCCGGCCGCGCCTCCAACGACCGGCTGAGTTGCAGAGGAGGGGCTGGCGTTGCAGGGGAGGGGAGGGAAGGGAAGGGGAGGGGAGGGGAGGGGAGAGGAGAGGAGAGGGAAGAAAAAAAAGAAAAAGAAAAAATTCTAAAAATTATTAAAAAATCATTAAAAAATGAAAAAAATATATTAAAATAATGGTTCACCGGCCGGCCGGCGTCCACGTCAGCGCCGGCCGGCCAAAAGTCGCCGGATGGACTTAAATGGCACAATTACAAAAGGTTTAGGACTAAATCGGCAAAAAAAAAGGTTTAGGACTGAATTAGCACAACTGTAAAAGGTTTAAGACTTTTTTGGTAATTTTCCCTTTCAAAATTGGACGATAACCAATTCTTGACTGCTTAAACAAACTCCATATTATTTTTGGCAATGAGGATATCATCAATACATAATGATATAATCACAAAAATGTTCTTTAGATCTTTTGATATACACTTAATGATCTTCATAAATTATTATAAAATAATATGCTACTATAGCATTATGAAAACGTATATACCATTACCTCGAAGATTGCTTAAGGCCATCTATTGATCTTAGAAATCGACATACCTTTTGTTCTTGGCCTTCTGTAACAAACCCAATGGTTTGTTGCATATACAATTCTTCTTCTATTTCTCCTTTGAGAAAAGAAGTCTTTATATCCATTTGATATAATGCAAGATCCATACTTGCCACTATTGCCAGGATAAGGCGAATTGAGATAAATCTTACTATAGGAGAAAAAATGTCATCATAATCAATTCATTCTTATTGATTATACCCTTTCGCCACGAGGCAAGCGTCATATTTTTCAATTGAGCCATCAGCCTTTCTCTTTATTTTGAGAACTCATTTGTTCTCAATGGCTTTGCATCCTTTTGGAAGATCAACCAGTTCTCAGACTTGATTTGATCTTATTGAATCTATCTCTTCCTCCATTGCATGTATCCACTCTTCCTTTTCAGGGCAAGATAGTGACTCATTTACATTCCTTTGCTCATTTTCAACTTGTGGAGCGACCACGAGAGTTTCCCCTTCAATCTCAAAGCGTCGACGGGAATGATTTTGCGATTTGTTCACTGTGGAGAAAATTGTACCCTAGGTATATCATTTTCCATTACGCTCCCACTCGGATTAGATAACAATAGCATTACCTCATCAAGTGATTGCAATTGAGATTGGATCGAAAAAAATTCCCCATTTCTCACATTGCTCCCACTTGCATCATTATCTAATGTCTCAACTAGGGAATTTTCTTCACCTATTTCTCCCTTTTTAGGAAAATTATTCTCTAAGAATGTAACATCTCGTGATTCAAATTTAGTTACACTGCCATTTTCCTGCTCACTTATAAACACATATCCTTTTAAGTTTTCCGAGTATCTTATGAAGATGTTCTTATTGCCTCTAGGACCCAATTTGCCATACTTGTGGGACAATTCGTGAGAATAGGCTGCATAGCCCAAAGTTTCAGGAAACTCAAATCGGATTTTTCGATCCGTCCATAATTCGTATGGAGTGGAAATAATTGATTTAAAAGGCACTTGATTAAGTATATAGGCTGTTATTAACAAAACATCAACCCCAAAAAGTGATTGGCAAATGAGCCTGAGCCATCATAGACCTAACCATTTTCAATAGGGTTCTGTTTCTTCTCTTTGCAACACCTTTTGTTGAGGAGTGTATGAAATAGACAACTATCTTTTTATTCCTTTTTCATCACACAAATCTATGATCTGATCAGACAAATATTCTTGACCTTGATCTCATCTCAGTGCTTTTATTTTCTTATCTAATTGATTTTTCATTAACGTTATAAACTTCTTAAAGCAACATAATACTTCAAATTTGTGAGAAATCAATAAACATATCTGTATTGAATATAATCATCTATAAAAGTGATTAAGTAAATAGCCCTATGCAGCTCTTACATTGATTAGATCACAGACGTCAGAATGAATTAATTGCAATGGAAATTTAGCTCTAGTCCCTTTCCCAAATGGTTTTCGTGTCGTTTTTCCCGTTAGGAAATACTCACAGATGGGAAAATCGATTTTTTCAATACTGTCCAATAAGCCTTCTTTGGCTAATTTATTCATTCGTTATTGGCCAATATGACCGAGTCTAACATGCCATATATTGACATCATTATCAATAGAATCGGAAGATGTAAATAAGGAATAACTGATATTAATACCTTTGTCATTAACATCGAAAACGATAATCCTTCCAGAAAATAACCAAAACCATATAAACTTGTTCCAAAAAATAAATTAACACAATTATTATGGAAATTCAAATTAAAACCATACTTGATCAACACCAACATTGAAACTAAATGCAGACGAATTTTTGGAGCATATAGTACGTCATGTAGGAATAAGATGCGACCACCACGCATACTCAGTTGGCAAGTGCCAATGTCTTTTACATCCGCTCTGGAGTTGTTTCCCACATATATCCACTTTGGTCCAAGTGGAACTCGTGGAAATTCTATGAAGGCTTCTCGATCATTCGCTACATGGTCTGTGGTGCCTAAGTCTACAGTCCACAAAGGATGAGATTCAATTAAAAAGACCAAATTAGAAACATAAGAAATACTCACAAGTGTGCACAAGATTTCTACCTTTTTCGACTTAGCGCAATCGCGAGCGAAGTGCCCTTTGTTGCTGTTGGAATTAATTGCGCCTATAAAGAGCAAATACTAAATTGATTTTAATATATGATATCAGTTACCATATAGAGGGATATCAAAAAGGCAGGTCTTGATTGATTGCAATAATGGAGGATTTGATTGTCAAATTCCAAAAGAGAGTATATTGCATATTCTCTCAGAGAAAACGTACGAAGTTTCTTTCACGATAGCTAAAAGACTCTCTAAAAAAACTCTATGTATTTTTCTCTCGAAGAACGACCGATCGGGAAATTTGGATCGTCTTTGTCATCTGCAAAGGGGCTCTTAATCTGTGGTATCGAGATATGTTCGTTATTCATAATATGCTTCATAGATCAGTGATACAAGTCGATTCTAGGGCATGTAATCTAGTACAATTTGTGCGTATATGTACGTACACGTTGATTCGATTTTTGTTCGGTTATGGATCTGCATGTTTCGTTCATGGGTATGTAGATTTATATTTTTCCGCTACGTTTATAGATCTGGATTAGTTTATAGACATTTTACCCTTCATTGGTATCAGAGCAATGATGTTCATGTTTCATTCAGTTATTACGATTAGCGTCGTATACCTGTTTTACATACGTTCTGTTCTGGGGAAGTCTTTTCAATGTACCAAAAGAGAGGGTTCGTCAAGATAAGAAAATCGAGTGGTCGAAGGTCGCCGGACGGCGCTACATGCGCCAGTCAAGCCCGCTGCGTATGGGCTTCACACGCCACTTGTAGGGCACGCTCCACGTGCGACGCATGCTGCCTATGTGGCGCTGATGTCAAAGTGACGTTAGCGGATCGTGTTCTGACCCGACCCACGACCCCATCTTTTTTAAATTTTATTTTAATAAATAAATAGATTACTTTATGAAAATTTCAATTTGGTTCTCGAACTTTTTGAAAATTACAATTTGGTCCTTGAACTTTCTGAAAATTACAATTTGGTCTTTGAACTTTCTAAAAATTGCATTTTGATCCTTGAACTTTCTAAAAATTATAATTTGATCCTTGAACTTCCAAAAAAATTATAATTTGATCCCCAAACTTTCTAAAAACTACGTTTTGTCCCTATTTTTTAGAAAATAACCCCGTCATATTTCATATGTCTTGGAATTCTCGTTGCTTGATAGTTGTATCATGGGTTATGAGTAATCCTCCTTTTTTGTTTTTGTATTCATTATAGAAACAATGTTACAACTGAGGCGTACTCCCCATATTGCAAGGACAAGGGCCCAGAAAGCAAAACTTAAGGGTTTGCGGTGTGAAATGAAGGCCATAATGTAGGATGGGAGGACCGAATTGATTGACCATGTCATCAATTTCATCGAGACGTTACAAGATGTTGTATGGGCTGGTGGTTGCTTGAAAGATTTTGACAAGATTGTCGCTTTTAGCGACAGTCTACTAGAAAGTCAAATGGACTTTCTTTATGATCTATGGGAGAGGAAAGATCGCCCAAAATATGACAAGCTTCTCGAAGCCTTCATAAGGGAGGATGTGAAGGTTAAGGTGTCGAGGACATCGACTCTTTCTGTAAATACCACTTGACGCAAGTCAAATGAATTTGCTAAGGCCGTAGCCTTGTGGGGTATTGCAAACCAAGAGCTTCCTGAATGTTTCTATAAGACTTTGCAGGTCTATATGATGAAGATTGTCCGTTGAAGCGTTCTTTCTTTTAATGCTTCCTGGTTTTAGAACCCTTTGTCTTATGGTTTGAGGATTGTTTAATTTCACGTTGTTCTTTATTGAGTTTTACTCGAACTTGTTTAATGGATATTAATAATGGGATAAATACACCGTGAGTGCCATAACTTGTGTACGACGTTCACTTAAGTGCTATAACTTTCATTTCATGCCACATCAGAGTAAAAAATTTCTGTTCAGTGCTAATTCCAGCAAAAGTCATTCACTTGAGTGCCACGCCAGCTTTTTAGGTGTCCACATGTACATTAAAATATTCAAGAAAATCGTTTCGCCGATGCTACATCAGCTTTTTCGGCGTCCACGTCAGCAATGACATTTAAATGATCAATTTTTGAAAGTTATAACACTCGAGTGAACGAAATGAAGGCGGCGACACTCAAGTGAACGTCGTACACAAGTTATGACACTCACAGTGTACTTATCCGAAAATAAATGGCAGCTATTATGGTTATTTTTTTTTCATGTTTATTCTTTTATCCATATGTGTTCAAGTAGAGAGTTCGATTAATTTGTGTAACTATTAAATGAACTCGATTTATATAAATAATTGTGTTAACGGTAATTTCAAATTGGGCTGTTCGGACGTTGATTGAGAACGTAGTGAGCTTTCGAATCTTAAGGTCTTTTGTGAAACTATTCGTTAATATAATTAGTTAGTATAAATCTTTATGCATAAAAGTTAGGCATTAAAAGTTTCGTGCAAATAGTGTCTAAAGAACTTTGTGTTCTTATAGAATGACTTTAGCAACAAAAAACATTATAGCTGAGTTAACAAGGGAGAAAAACTTAACGGCTAGAATTACGAGATATGGAGCATGAGAATTCAATATGTGCTAGAGGAACATGAAGCATTAGAAGCCCTGAACCAGATGTTGTTTCATATTCTGGCTGTAAGGTATCCTATATAATTCGATCCGTATATTGAGCTGTCTAAGTTTGGTCACCGAAGTTTGACTAAACCTGGCCTTCAGTGCACCCCACATATCCTTGGCATTACCAAACCGCCTAAACTCTCTCATTTTGTCATTTTCCATGCTGCTCAGCAATGTAATATGAGTAAGAGAGTTTTTCCTTTTCCAAGCAATGAAAGCATCTCTATCTCTCCGATGCTGTGTAGTGGTGCCCTCTTCAGGTTCATCCATGATTTGGTTCAGGATTTCTAGTGCTTCCTGTTCCTTTAACACATTGAATTTTCATGCTCCATATCTCATAATTCTCGCTGTTAAGTTTTTCTCCCTTGTTCAGCACAGCTACAATGTTTTCTGTTGCTAAAGTCATTCTATAAGAACACAAAGTTCTTTAGAAATTATTTGCACAAAACTTTTAATGCTAACTTTAATGCATAGATATTTATATTAACTAATTATATTAATGAATAATTTGACAAAAAAGCCTTAAGATTCAAAAGTTCACTACGTTCCCAATCATCGTCCAAACAGCCTAATTTGAAATTACCGTTAACATAATTATTTATATAAATCGAGTTCATTTAATAGTTACACAAACTAATCGAACTCCCCACTTGAACATAAATGGATAAAAGAATAACCATGACAAAAAAAATATCCACAATAGCTGCCATTTATTATTCAATACTGAAAAATATCCATTAAACAAGTTCAAGTACAACTCAATAAAGAACAACGTGAAATTAAACACTCCTCAAATCAAAGGACAAAGTTCGAAAACCAGACAGCTTTAAAAGAAAGAATGCTTCAATGGACAATATTCATCTTGTAGACCGATAGAGTCTTATAGAAAGGTTCAGGAAGCTCTCGGTTTGCAATACCCATAGGGCTACGGCCTTAGCAAGTTTTTTTGACTTGCGCCAAGGTACACTCTTGCACTGGGTGGTGCTTATAGCTAGAAAGAGTCAATGTCCTTGACGCCTTAACCTTCGTATCCTCCCTTACGAAGGTTTCAAAAAGCTTGTTACATTTTGGGTGATCTTTCCTCTCCCATAGATCATAAAGAAAGTCTATTTGACTTTCTGGTAGACTGTCGCTAAAAGTGACAATCTAGTCAAAATCATTCAAGCAAGCACCGGTCCAAATTTCATCTTGTAACTTCTCATTGAAATTGATGACATGGTCAATTAATTCGGTCCTCCCATCCCACGTTATGGCCTCCATTTCACACTAGTTTTGCTTTCTAGGCCCTTGTCCTAGCAATATGGGGATTATGCCTCAGTTGTACCATTGTTTCTGTAACGAATACAGAAACAAAAAAAGGAGGATCACTCATAATCCATGATACAACTATCAAGCAATAGGAATTACAAGATTTTTGAAATATAATGGGGTTATTTTCTAAAAAAAAAAAATAGGGACAAAAATGCAGTTTTTAGAAAGTTTGAGGATCAAATTACAATTTTTCGGAAGTTCAAGGACCAAATTGTAATTTTTAGAAAGTAATTTATTTATTTTTTAAAAGAAAAAAAAAAAGAGATCGGGTCGCGTTAGAACCTGACCCGCTGATGTCACTTTGACGTCAACGCCACACAGGCAGCGTGCGCCGCACGTGGAGCGTGAAGCCCACATGCAACGGGCTTCACCGGCGGGTGCGGCGCATGTGGCGCGGTCCTGCGTCCTCCAGCGACCTTCGACCACTCGATTTTCTCATCTCGACGATCCCGTTCGTTTTTGTTTTGTTTTGTTTTGGTACATTCAAAAACATGTTTTATTCTACGGAACGAGAAAGATTTCCCCATAACATAACGTACGTAAAATAGGTACGGCGCTAATCGCGATTACTAAACGAAACAAGATCAGGAAACAAGAACAACATTGCTCTAATGCCAATGAAGGGTAAAACGTGTATAAATTAATCCAAATCTATAAACGTAGCGGAAAAATATAGATCTACATATCCATGAATGAAACGTACAAATCCATTACCGAACAACAATTGAATCAACATGTACGTACATATATGCACGGATTGTATTAGATCACATGCCCTAGAATCGATTTGTATCACTGATCTATGAAACATATAATGAATAACGAACATACCTCGATACCATAGATTAAGAGCCCCTTTGCAGATGACGAAGACTATCTAAATCCCTCGATCGATTGTTCTTCGAGAGAAAAACACAGAGTTTTTTTAGAGAGCCTTTTTGCTATCGTGAAAGAAACGTCGTACGTTTTCTTTGAGAGAATATGCAATATACTATCCTTTGGAATTTGACAATCAAATCCCCCATTATTGCAATCAATCAAGATCTGCCTTTTTGGTCTCCCTCTATATGGTAACTGATTCCATATATTAAAAGCAATTTAATATTTTCTCTTTATGGGAGCAATTAATTCCAACACTTAACTTGTTTGATCACTGCCTTTCCAAGCTCGCGGTTGGTCCCAAGCCACCAAAGCGAAGCTTCGAAGTTCGCGGAGCCCATGATAGCTTGAGTTTGTAGCGAACTCGATCTTCAAAGCCCACAGGTGGTGTCTGCCTGCAGGTGGTCAGACAAGCGGGGAAGAACACCACTGGACGTCCAGGTAGTAGTGACCAGCGAAGCAAGATTGCCGGAGGAGTTTGGCCAAGCGATTGAAGATGATGAACGATACCTTGCAAAGTACTGGAGAAGACAATGAACAATGCAATTCTTATTTTCTTAAGTTTTTATCCCTAAAAGTGTTAAGTAGGATCCATTTCAGCTTGTTGCCAGTAATTTTGGGCGGAATTGTAATGGAGGGTACATGCGTCAATGAGTACAGTTTGAGATTTTTGGTCTTACAAAAAGAAGTTTGAGATAAATGTGTCAAGATGGGCATAGTATGTGATTTTTTTTTTTTGTAGTTTTTTGCTTATATAAAGTAATAACTCGAGACGATAGAGTCTCTAAAAAAAAGTTGAGAAACATAAAAGTACTAGAAAAGAGAGAAGCAATCAAGCAATCACTTTAGAAAAATAGATGAATATGTCTCAAGTGAAAATATTGCAAAATCACATGGCAAAGATGACATGATTTTTTATTATTATTTTCGGATGAATTTATTCCCTAAAATAGAACTATACCAAAACAATGTTTATCGTGCATATTTTAGAGTTTGAATTGACATTAACCCTAATATATTAAAGATAAATTATTTAAACATAGGATTCCATTTAAACATGCGATTTCTATCCTAAAATTCAATCTAACCTAAATATTTTACAAAAAAAAAAGTTTGATATGGAATTATCTACATGATGAAATTTTTAAAAGATATGCAATTTTCAAATATGGAAAGTGAATGAATGTATGTTTTTTTTTTAACAATTTTCGAGATTACATCATGCCACGTATATATTCTAAAAGTTACGACAATCAATCAAATCCAAATCAAATTAGGAAAGTGAATGTGTCAATCAGTGCAATCATTCGTAATCCTACGATTAACGATTGAACTCAAATCATTTTCTAATCGAGTATCCCATCAATAAGCAACTTTCTCGATTGTATGGCAAGTTGCGGATTAGAAAAATAAAAATTTTCTAATCAATCTGTATTTTGAAAAACAAAAATATACTTTTATGCAATATATTCAAGATGTGCAAATAAATCACATAATAGGCAAGTGAATATATCAAGGTTCAAGATAGGAAGTTTACCTTCTTACAAAATTCGCACTTTCCTAATTTGGATTTTAAACCACGAATTGCAGCCCAAGATTCGCGCTCTCGAACAGGCTTGAGGAGGGACCTTCGAAGCACGGCCAGGACAACTTGGGGGGGGACCGGCGTCTCCCGTCGCAGAGGATGTTCAGAATACCTAGCAGCTTGTTGTTGGAGGTCCAACAACAAAATAGAAATCAATAGCTGGAAGCGAACAAGACCCCCCAAACAAAAAACGAAAGTGGCAACGCGTCTTGAAGGCTGACAAAATCTGGATCTCTCTAGCAAAGTCTGGACAAAATCCAGAGAAAATCAGCCCACATTCCAAGCTCTTCTCCCTTTTTCAGGGAAGCTCGCAGGAAGAAGGGTGCAGATTCGCCATGGACAACCAGCCGTTGCCTCCGTGGCTTGCCAACGTAAATAAGAGGAGGCTGCTCCACGGAACGGAGGGAGGCCGCAGCGCGAGCTTAGCGAAAGACCGCCATTGACGTCTCCCCCTCGTTCTCACGTTTCGGCTCTCAAATTTTACGTGAAACCTCTCCATTTTCTGAATGAAGTCCCAGCCTTTTCAACGTGAAGATGAGTCTTATATAATGCTAGGTTTAGCGAGTATTTCACTTCCTATCTTGAGATAAAAGATTTTCTTAGAGAAATCTCAAGTTTTGATAAAGAAAATGCTGAATTATCCTCCAAGATTCATAGACATTATATAAACTTTGGGGTTTTTAAACAATGGGCTCAGCAGCTATTCAGGCTTAATTGAGGTTTTTAAACTTTTTTTCTTTTTGGGATTGAAAGCCTTTTTCTTAAATAGAACATGAGCGGGCTGAATTAAGTCCAAGAGCCATGTAAATTTCGGCACACTTAGGGCGCGCATGGTAACACTTCAGAAGCAGAATTTCTGCTTCTGAAGTGCTTCTGAAGCTGAAATCCGTTAATTAAACCCACTTCAGAAGTGCTTCTGAAACTGAAAGCCATTTGGTAAAAATATTGAGAAATCACTTCTAGAAGTACTTCTGGAAGTGATTTCTACTTTTAGTTGGATTTTTGGCTAACTTTGAGAAACTAAAAATTGTAGCTTCTAAAAAAGAAATCACTTCTTCAACTACACCAGTCTTCGCCGACCAACGCCCGCTTACCGGTGCCCCCGATCGCCGGCCGTCCGCCTGTCACCGGTAGTCTGCCCCGCGGCCGCCGCCGCCGCCCGCCCATTGCCGGTTGCCCGCCCGTCGCAGGTCGCCCGCCTCCGCCGGTCGCCGCCCGCCGCCGGTCGCCCGCCACCGTCCTCTACTGACTACCACCGCCAGAGATTTTGTTAATAATGTTTAAAAATTAAAAATTTCAGAAGTAGAAATTTTATCAAACAGCTTTCTTTGATCATAAATCAACTTTTGATGGAGAAGTTGAAAAATCAACTTCTGCTTCTGATTGAGAAGTTGAAAAATCAACTTCAGCTTCAGAAACGATTTCTTTTGCAGAAGTGTTGTCATGCGCGCCCTTACTCCCTCATTGCCGAATTTTGTGTGGGCTCGGGCTTCATCGCTTGTTAATTTAAGCTCAATTCTTTGCCACTGGTCCAATTATGTTAATGCAAAGCATGATTGTCGAACAATAAAATATGAATGTCGAGTTTATTTTTTGCTTAAAATTAGTTCTAATTTTTATGTTGAAAATGACTAAAAATCAAAATTCAGGTGTCAACGATCACAATAATCACAAATTGCCGTTTGTTTCGTGAAAAATGAATAATTTGATTTTTTTTATACAAAATGTTGTTTGTGTGTGGCTTGAAATAACTAGTTAATTGAAAATATTTGTATTATAAAAAAAATTTATATCTAATTAATTTTCTGGACGATGAGAATGTTTTTTGTTTATTTATTTTGTAAGTAATACAAGCGATCATTTTTAACAAAATATTTTTCAAATTGTTCATTTTTTTTTTCGGAATCCAAGTGGATGAAAAAATAGGAACCGGTGCCAATGAGACATTGGTTGAGTTGGTGAGATCAATGTGCCTTAAACAGTTAAACTGATGAGGTCCCAAGTTCGAATCTCCCCGGCCACGTCTTTGGGGGACTTAAACAGTGGTATTGGCGCTCATACTCCCACCACCCCGATAAATAGTTCATTGCACGTGGGAAACCTCGGTTATAAAAAAAAAAAAAAATTGGAACCGGTCTACCGATGCTAGGACATCGGTCAATGGATCTCTGAAAGTAAGATACGAGAACTTGTTCATTGAAAAGGTATTGTGTAAATGGTCATTGACTTTCTTATAATGAATGCAACTACCACGAGTTACAACCTCAAATAAATTATCGAAAAATACTTTAAAATAATTGTTCATTGGAGTTTATCTGAACCCCAAATAATATTCGTTTGCATATTTTAAACTAGAACGAGAATAAATTATCTGGCTACATATTATAACATGTGTTCTATTAAAAAAATATAGTTTAAAAAACAGCTCAAATGCCCTAGGTTTTTCTAATTGTGATCCCAAATTCTGTCTCGCAGCATAAACATGATCATAACTCTATGAGGCATCGTATCGGCAGATAAATATTTCATTTAACGTAGTCGGCTGTCATCCAGCAAGACTCAAGTTGAACGCTCTAATGGAGAGCTAGCCAAGGAAGAAGAACGGGTGAGTCTCGAGTTGCCAATAAATAACCCCATTTCATTTTTCTACGCTTGCCTTGCACGACATGTCCCTAGGATGATTATTACGCCCGTTGGGCTTTCGTAGGATGTAGACTTAGCGTACGTGCTACCGGTCAACAACACAAAGATGGAAAATTGACCCATCTTGCTAATGTTTTTTTTTTTTTTTTTTTGTGCGTACCAATAGGTACCTGCAACTCTTCGAGCATCTAAGACTATGTTTGGTGATTAGGATAAAAGTCATATCCTATCCTTTGTTTGATACCTGGCCATGATAAGTATAAAGTGGGATATAGCCTGGATAAAATTATCTCATTGGGGAGGTGACATAGAGGTGGATAGGATTTCTTCTCTTCGTGATATAAAAATTATTTTCTGGATAATAAACTTCTTAAATTGCAAAATTAAAATTAAAATATATTTGAATTATAATGTTACAAAAACTCAAGATAACAAAAAAAATATTCATTTTTATTTATTCTATTTTTATTTTTATATGTTAATTTTTGTTTCTACTTTATGATAAATAGTTTATATAAATACATACATACACACACCTCGTGTCTATACACATTACTTATTCTAAGTACAATAGTATAGTTTATTACTTCATAAAAAAATTTATTAAGAAATGACGGAATGGAATAAAAATAATGATAAAAAAAATTTAAAATTATAAAAATGAAGTAAAAGAACCCAGATTTTAAGTGAATATATTCAAACTTGAAAATGATATCTTTAATTCTCGAAGAATGAGGGGTAATGAAATTTCCAAAAAAAAAAAACACTTGCATCTCCATCTCTTTTGTATCTGTAGAGTATGTTGAAGTCTCATAATCTTTTGTAGATTTTTAATTCACAACAAAGCTATACAAAAAAGGCGAGAGAGTTGAAACTAGTATGGATTCCATGTGTTGCAACTTCGAAACTAGTATACCAATAATTGCATTATGTATTGTAAGGTAATTGCTAATTGGTACGCCAATTCAAGTAAAACACTTGATTCCCGTGGCATTGCTCAATATAAATTATTCTTTCTCATGACGTGAAAACCCCTTTTAAATAGGTAAATGTAACCCTAAATAAAGGTAGTTGAGAAAATGAGAAGAAGAAGAGAACATGGTACATACACCCTGCCGCAGTTGCCATCTCCGCCCTCACTTACTCGTGTCGAAAAGAATTTCTATTGCTGCTCACCAACCGTGCAGCCAGGGCAACTGCGCTTCCGGTGCGTGGGCTCAGACTAATCGTTGGAGATGGGTGCCTAGATCGAAACAGAGTTTATTATTGTTGAGCTCCTGTGAATTGAACGGGCTTATGGAGTCGAAATCAAAGGACGAGAGGCCCAATTGAGATTTTGAAGCCGACTGAGTTTTCGAAGGAGAGGCCCAAATTGACATTAGACTCAACCATTCGATCCCAGCAGCCAAGCTGCGTGGCGATCATCGTTCTTTCTCTAACGTCAGGCATGTCCCCGACTTGGAAATCTTTTCCGTCACGCCCTTGTTTCCTTAAATTAATTCGGGCAAGTCGGGCGGCTTGGATCGGCGCCCGAGTTCTCGACACTCGAACCGGAGTTTGAGGAGACATAGGATGGGACGTAGTGACGATGATAGCATTAGTCGCGAGTTCTGCGCGGGCATGTTTTGTTATCGAGAATGAAATAATTGGAGTAGGAATGGGAGGCCTCGTTCCCTTCCTTGATATCTGTTGGGAATCGCAAGAGTCATGACTCTTCGTAATCCAAGCTCATCGTAAAGTGGAGTCTTGGAAGATATTAAGTTGTTGCAATTATTATCTAGAGAATAGGAAGAGTCCTAGACGTTGTTATCTAGGAGATTATGTTCATTTATTAGCTTTAAATGTCATGTATCTGGACGTGTCTGTTCGTTTGTCTAGAGAAGTCGTAGAGTCATGCCTACAGCCTATAAATAGGCGTGTTTTGTAATCGTTTAGTAGAACATGAGAGTGAATAACATTTCCAGAATTTTCTTCTTCAAACACTTAGGTATCAGAGTGCTGCGCCTCTAAGATCCAACATTTGGTATCAGAGCCAGTGAGAGCCAGTTTGGCTAAGTTTTTTCTCTCGAGTCAGATGGCTTCTGTGAGTGGTACTGGGATGGTCCAACCTCAACTCCCGAGGTTCGATGGGAAGAATTTTGAGCATTGGAAGATCCAGATGGAGGTGCTATTCGGGTTTCAGGAGCTGACCGAGATTGTGGAAGAAGGATTCGAAGAGCCAGAAGCGGCAGCAAATTTGACAACGGAGGAGCAGAAGACGCTAAAAGAGAATCGTAAGAAAGATCGTAAGGCTCTCTTTTACATCTTTCAAGCGATAGATTCGTCAATCTTTGAGAAAGTGGCGAATTCGAAGACGGCGAAAGAAGCTTGGGGCACTCTCATCAACATTTACAAAGGCGTTGAGAAGGTCCAGAAGGTTCGGCTTCAGACTCTTCGACGACAGTTCGAGCTCCTTCAGATGGAAAAGTCGGAGTCCATTTCCGATTATTTCTCACGGACGTTGGCTCTTGTCAATCAAATGAAGGCCAATGGTGAGACTATTCGGGATCAACAGATTGTTGAGAAGATTCTTCGAACTCTAACTTTGCAGTTCGAATATATTGTGACTTCCATCGAAGAGTCACGAGAACTCTCTGTCTTGTCCGTCGATGAGTTGGTGGGCTCTCTACAAATGCACGAGCAACGAATCAAGGAGAAATCCAAGACGGTGGAGGAAGCTTTGCAAAGCCAGTTGGTGTTGCCTGATGAAAAGAAGAATCTTTCTAATCAAAGGAAAGATCCAAAGCGGCAAGAGAAGTATGCCGGACAACAAAAAGATAAGTCCTTTATTCAGTGTTTTAATTGTAAAAAGTATGGGCACTATAAATCTGAATGTCGGAGCAAGAAGACTGGTGGTCAAAAGTTCCATGCTAAGGTAGCAAGATCCGTCGATAGACATGTCGATGGAGATGGTGAGCAAGGTAATGCTCTTTTATTCACATGTAATTCTGCGGTGGAGAACCAGAAGAATGTTTGGTACTTAGACACCGGGTGTAGCAATCACATGTGTGGCGAGAAGGAGTTATTCTCAAACTTCGATGACACCTTTCGTTCGGAGGTGAGATTTGGGAACAATACCAAAGTTCCTATCATGGGAAAGGGAACTATTAAAATCAAGGCGAAGGATGGGTCGGTTCAAAGCATTTCCGACGTCCATTATGTTCCCGGTCTTCGAGAAAATCTTCTAAGTATGGGACAGTTGTCCGAGCGAGGCTATCTCATGACCATTAAGGATGAGATTTGCACGGTTCATGATGGCAAAGGAGGATTGATTGCAAAGGTAAAAATGGCTCGAAATCGACTTTTTCCTTTGTATATTAACTATGCTACGTCATGTTTTAGTGCCTCGGTGCAAGATTTGACATGGCTTTGGCACAAGCGGTTCGGGCATGTGAATTTCGACAGCTTAAAGCTGTTGTCTCAGAAGAAGATGGTACGTGGACTACCTGAAATTTCTTCTCCGAAGGAGATTTGTGAACCATGTGTTGTTGGGAAGAAGTACAGAGGAAGCTTCCCTTCGGGAAAATCATGGAGAGCGTCAAGACCGTTGGAGTTGGTGCACTCCGACCTCTGTGGACCGCTCGGTGAGTCGTCGAATCGGGGGTACAGGTATTTTGTTACCTTCATCGATGATTTTAGCAGGAAAACATGGGTTTATTTCTTGAAGCAAAAGTCAGATGCCATCGATGCTTTTAAGGAGTTCAAAGCCTATGTAGAGAAGCAAAGTGGGCATAGAATTCGGATTCTCCGAACTGATCGTGGCACGGAATATTTGGTTGGAGATGTTTTCTTCAAGCAGTGCGGCATCAAACATCAGTTGACAGCACGATATACTCCTCAACAGAACAGAGTAGCGGAGAGAAAAAATCGCACTATTGTTGATATGGTACGTACTATGCTCCATTCCAAACATTTGCCTAAGCATTTCTGGGCAGAAGCGGTTGCTTGTACTATTTACTTGTTGAATCGCTGTCCAACTAAAGGTCTTGAGTTCAAGACACCGACGGAGGTGTGGAGTGGTCAAATCCCTTCAGTTCAGCATCTTCGTGTGTTTGGGTGTATTGCTTACGCCCATGTGCCTAATGAACTTCGCAAAAAGCTTGATGAGAAGAGTGAGAAATGCATCTTTCTTGGTTACAGCAATGAGACGAAGGGTTATCGGTTGTATAATCCTATATCGAAGAAGGTGGTTATCAGTCGAGATGTCACCTTCGACGAGGAAGCTGAGTGGATGTGGAACAGGGAAGAGAAGAAGCAGTTTCATTTTGTCTTCGATGAGGAGGAGTCAGTTCAATCTGAACCAGCAACGAGTTCGATGCAGCCTACTTCGACAGCAGATCCTGTTGAAAATCTTGTCGAAGATCGTGTCGAAAGTTCCTCCCATCCACGGCGAGAACGAGTTTTACCTGCTCGTTTGAGGGATTATTCTTTGTCGAATAATGATGACCCATCTGATGAAGAAATTGTCAATTATGCTCTTTTTGCAGATTGTGATCCGACACACTTTAAGGAGGCTTCCCAAGATAGTGGTTGGATTCATGCCATGGATGATGAGATATATGCGATCGAGAAGAATGATACGTGGGAACTCACGTCTCTTCCAGAAGGCAAGAAGTTCATCGGTGTAAAATGGGTCTACAAAACCAAGCGTAAGCCTAATGGTGATGTTGATCGGTTGAAGGCTCGTCTTGTAGTCAAGGGTTACAAACAGAAACCCGGGATTGACTATTTTGAGGTATTTGCTCCGGTTGCAAGAATGGATACTATTCGTATGATTTTTGCTTTAGCAGCTCAAAGGCGCTGGAAAATACACCAAATGGATGTCAAGTCCGCATTTCTCAATGGCGTACTTGAGGAGGAGGTGTATGTGGATCAACCGGAGGGCTATGTCAAAACAGGACAAGAGGGCTTAGTCTACAGATTGAAGAAAGCTCTTTATGGCCTCAAACAAGCACCACGAGCCTGGTATACCAGAATTGATTCTTATTTCTTGACTCATGGTTTTATCCGCTGTCCTTATGAGCATACTTTATATGTCAAGGTTGGCTTGAATGGTGAAATACTCATTGTTTGCTTATATGTCGATGATCTCATATTTACTGGAGATTGTCAAGAAATGATTTGTGACTTCAGGGAGGCCATGACCCGTGAGTTCGAGATGACAGATATGGGTCTCATGTATTATTTTCTTGGCCTAGAAGTTACTCAATCGGAGGATGGTATTTTTGTTTGTCAACAGAAGTATGCCAAGGATATTCTTGAGCGTTTCAAGATGGCTACTTGTAAACCAATTAGCACTCCCATGGAGGAAAGATTGAAGTTGACAAAAGACGGAAGTGGTTCTGAAGTCGATCCCACTTATTTCAAGAGGTTAGTTGGGAGTCTACGATATTTGACTTCTACTCGGCCAGATCTTGTTTATAGTGTTGGGATGATAAGCAGATTTATGGAAGTTCCTAGACAATCACACTTGCAGGCGGCAAAAAGGATTCTTCGGTACATTAAAGGTACTGTGGATGATGGTATATTCTACACTTTTTCTAATGATTTTCAGCTTGTGGGATATACAGACAGTGATTGGGGAGGTGATATTGGAGAAAGAAAGAGTACTTCCGGTTATGTTTTCTCTTTAGGAAATGGGATTTTCTCCTGGTCTTCGAAGAAGCAGCAGGTGGTTGCTTTGTCCAGTGCAGAAGCAGAATATATAGCAGCGGCTTATTGTGCTACTCAAGCAGTTTGGCTACGTTCGATGCTCGCTGAACTTCGTCATAAGCAAGAGCATTCGACGGTGATTTATTGTGATAATAAGTCAGCCATAGCACTTGCAAAGAATCCAGTCTTTCATGGAAGAAGCAAGCACATCGATATAAAATATCACTTCATTCGAGATCTAGTGAAGTCCAAGGAGATTGTGCTGCAGTATTGCAAGTCGGAAGACCAAGTGGCTGATATGTTTACGAAGCCGTTGAAGACAGACTCCTTCCTTAAATTCAAGAGAATGATCGGCATGGTCAAGATGAGCTCGGTTTAAGGGAGGCTGTTGGGAATCGCAAGAGTCATGACTCTTCGTAATCCAAGCTCATCGTAAAGTGGAGTCTTGGAAGATATTAAGTTGTTGCAATTATTATCTAGAGAATAGGAAGAGTCCTAGACGTTGTTATCTAGGAGATTATGTTCATTTATTAGCTTTAAATGTCATGTATCTGGACGTGTCTGTTCGTTTGTCTAGAGAAGTCGTAGAGTCATGCCTACAGCCTATAAATAGGCGTGTTTTGTAATCGTTTAGTAGAACATGAGAGTGAATAACATTTCCAGAATTTTCTTCTTCAAACACTTAGGTATCAGAGTGCTGCGCCTCTAAGATCCAACAATATCGTTTGACAAATTGGAATGAGGCGGAATGGAATTGGAAGTTGCGAACGAAGACTGCCGGATCAACGTGTTTTCAGCATGAAGCTCCGGCGATCAATCTCATGCTTTGCAACCACCTTTTTCGGTTCCCTCCACTATTTTTCTTGACAGGGCTCTTCCAATGTGTTCACCATCGATCTTGCGGGGTTTCACCATATGCTGGATAAATATAGCAAAATAAGTAAACTTATTGTACAGTTGCTCATTTAGTTCTAAACTATTTAATTTGTCCAATTTTGTCCTTAGCCTTTTGACAAATTGCCAATATAGTTCTTCCGGACAATTTTGGTCTGGAATAACTAATGTGGAAGTAAGCCGGCCTTCGTGGCATGGTCGGAGTTGACGTTGATAATTTTTACAATTTTTTCAATATATATATATATATATATATATATATATATATATATATATTTATTTATTTTCATGGTGACCGGTGAGGCTGCGATCCAGGGCCTTTGCGGTCTCGTCCAGTGCAATGAAGAAAAAAAAGATAACAAATTTTTTTAAAAAAATTAGAAAAAAAACTTGAGAAAATTATACGTGCATTGCTAATCATGCCACGTAGGACAACCGACATCTATGTGAGTAATTACTGGCCAATTTCTGATTAGAAAAATAATATCCACCTATTTATTGAATATAATTCACTTACATTTGTTTTTTGACAATCCATTTGGTTATGCAACTTCATTTTTCTATTCCTGGAGTATTTTTTTTACTCCAGAAATAGTTTTGTAGCCATTTGAAGAAGTAAAAAAAAAATTCTTCACTCCAAAAAAAAAACCAACTTCTGACTAGAAGTTAATTTCTAGAGCAAAAGTATTGTCATACGCACCTCAAACCATAAACATATTGTTTCCTTTTTTTAGAATCTGGTTGCCCATCTATTCTCATTTAAGGCCTCGTTTGTTTTGCGGGAAATAACTTTCAAGATTTTTTTTTTATATTTTTTGGCTTTCATTTCACGGGGAATAAATGAATCAAGAAAAATATTTTTCACCCATGGAAAAATTACATTCAAATGTGAAGAAAACGATTTCTATTTTTTTGAAAAGAAGAAAACATTTTCACTCTCTTTTCTCCCTCCACTCCTTCACATTAATTTCCTTTTTAATTATTTCACGAAACTCCAAATGTTTTAATATTCTAATATTTTTTATTCTTTTCTTTTCTTTTTCTCTTTCTCTCCCTATCTTTTGCCATGGAGGCTAGCAACTAGCCACAGCTTCTTGGCCATGGCGGGCGAGCACGGATGAAGAAGAAGGGAAAAGGGAAAAGAAATAGAAAAAAGAAAAAAAAATTCAATTCAATTTTTTTAAAAGAATTAAAAATATTAAAATATTAAAAGGATTGTGTAGAGGAAAATTAAATCCTATTTTTCTTACTACGAGGAAATTTTTTTTCATTTCATTTTTCAGATTTCAGCTGAAGATCTAAAAATAATATAATTTACCTGGAAAATAAATTTTTCAAAAATATTTTTCAAAAATAACTCATTTATGGCTTAACGAACGAAGCTTAAATGCTATGGTAAGTTGTTCACCGTAAGAAAGTGAGCATAATGGTGCAGCAAATGCTAGCCACTCCCTAAGAAAACCGTTGAGGAGAAAAGCGATGGGAAGATGCATCGAAATTGTTAGCCGTGTCATTGGTGTTGGGAAAATTTCGTCGAATGGAAGATGAACAATGGAATCAGACTTTGAGGTGTGTAATCACTCTCTTTAAGGATATATTTGCCCCACAACATTGCTAATAGTTTCCGGCATCCTTCAGGATACAACAAAATCTCAATGAGAATAGCAGATAGCAATTCTGATATTTCTCCAGATCTTTCTAGGAAACAATTGCAAACAAAGGCTGTATTTTTCTTGTATTGAAAGAACGAAAATTGAAAGTGAAGTAGAAGATTCTGAAAATGAAAAGAACATTTGAATATATAATGAGAAATGAACACACCTTTTCGCATATGAAAAGTTGTTAATTCTCATTCAACTCTTCGTGTTCAAACAGTTTATTCAATCACAGCTTTTCATATATCAATCAGTAGTTATTTCCAAATAGTCACAAATACACTAAAAGTTGTAAATATGCCTTAGAAAATAACCGCTAATTGAATAAATACGACCTTTCAATGGTTGTCAGAATCCTTCATGAACAGCCGCACTGTTTCATCAGAAAATAATAGTAATTGTTGATTTATGTCAAATCTATTCCACATGCGCACTCACATCTTTTCGATATGGGACAATGCACCTCTTAGTTTGTTTTTATAAACAAACCACCAACAATCCCCCACTTTGTTTGTAAAAAATAAAATTACAAAACAAAAATTCTTAGAAAAATATAGCCAACATTTCCATGAGATTAATATACATGCATAAAGGTTTCTTTCGAGTTAAATTTTTATTTAGTGCAGTATCTCAAAACTCTATCAAAGTTATAAATAGCTTGACTTTAAACTTGTTACTCTATATAATAGAATCAGACATACTATACATATATTAACATATTATTTCAGCGAGAAGTTCATATTTACTCGGCATTATTATGGCCTTGTGTTTGTACCTATTTCATGAGCCCTCTAGAAAGCAACCCCAACTTTCGTAAGAAGCGGCACCACTTCTAAGTTTATATAGGTGAAGTATTATCACATGCTTCTGTTACTAATAAACACGTTGTAAAATCATATTATATTTCATTAAGAGTAATATTCAGCCTCTAAAACGTAACAGATAATACTGACTTCTCATGTTCGAGCTAATGTCAGTATCAAACAATCACTTTCAATACTTATTTTTACCCATTAAACCTTGTAACTAGTTATGTGCTAATATTAGGTCGGGTTACCACTTCTAGTGATTGTAATCAAACGGTTTCGGCCTAATTTCTTTTGAGGTCACCTTTAGCACATCTCTTGATAGAGCCTTTATAAAGGGATCGGCCAGATTCTTGCTTGACCTCATGTAGACAATTGTTATGGTATCATCTTGAATCAATTGTCTCACGTACTTATGCCTTAGGTTAATACGTTTAGACTTTCTGTTATACGTGCTACTATGAGCTCTTGTCAAAGTAGCCTGATTGTCACAATGAACAAAAATAGAAAACACAGGACTAGGCAATAAATTAATGTCTAACAGTAAATTTTTAATCCACTCAGCCTCTTTTTCAATTACCGCTAAAGCTTCCAATTCTATCGTTGAGTGAGTTATGCGTGTTTGTTTCTTGCTCACCCAAGATACAACACATCCGCCCAATTTCTTGTAATCGAACTAGCATGAGTGTATTCTTTTAATACATCCAGGAAATTATTATAGAACAATCCTAATTTTTTTTTAGTTATCTTATGATAACCAAAAAAAATTGATGATGATATTCCAATATTCTATTTTTGGATTGCTAATATATCTACTCAACTCGCACATAAAAAAAAAATCAAGTATAGTACAATACATCGCATACATTAAAGACCATATAATACTCACATATTCAACTTGTGCTACTACGCTACTAGTAGTATACCTTTATTTCATACTGGCATGAAACGGAGTACCATTTCTTTGACACCAAGATATTTAAATCCTTTGAACATCTTTTCAATCTTAATCACTTTGGTTCAAAGAGTGATCCCCACTTATGATTTTTGAAACTTCAACCGAGGGATCAAATGATGTGGCGAGTATTAGCAGTGCGTTTTTGGACCGATTGAACAGGCAGAAATCCAATCGGAAGTCGAAACGATGATGCACTTAGGATCGATGGACCGACGGATGATGTCAGAACGGGCTCAAATTCGGGCGGTTGAAGCGAAACAGCCTCCTGATAAATATTCACTACCTTTGGCTATGAACTATGATGGATTTTGGTAATTCGGGGTCATTTAGACGGATTTTTCATTTATTTTAGTATTTTTGGACTTAATTTTACTACTAGTGGCAATTTTGTAATTTTTAGCTTTTGTTGTTTAGAATCCTAGTAGGGTTAGGTTTAACACCTCATATATAAGGTGTTTTATTACGTTTGAGATGGACATAATATATTTTTGATATTGAATTTGTGATTTTTCTTCTCAAGCAAGATTTGCTTGTTCTTCTTTGCTATACGCTTGTGTCATAAAACTACTCATTGATGAACCCAGATTAGAGGCAAAATTCATTAAAACGAAAATAGTCAAAGATGTTCGCAATCATTGACATAAGCATGAATAGAGCCGATCTGATTCCATCTAAAACATGTTATCTTGTCATCTTGCCGAATCGCATGGACGAGGTGGCCAAGACCACTTAAAAGGAGAGCAACTGTATAATATTTTGTACTCAATATCCCTCTATTTATGGAATGCTTACAAGCATTCCTACAAGAATCAGCATTCCCAACACATTGAATGCTCCACTCCATCTTTATCACAGGGATCACTAATTCACATCAGTAGCCCACCGCGCAAAGATATGATCATTTCAAGTTTATAACCCTTTTCTTATAAAGAGAAATCTCGAAAAATAAAAAAAAAAATAATGAAAATAATCAATAAACCATCATGCGCATAACTCCACATCGCTTCCATAAACTGAGCACTACATCTCAGTCTATGAACAACATTCTCTAACAATCTATTACATGCGAGAATAAAGGATCGAGGCATCAAAGCGCATAAACTAGAATTGGAAAGTACAACAGAAGAAACCAATGATTCTTGGAACAGAATAAAAAACATCATATAAGGCAAAAACTTTCCGAATGGTGTAATTAGAGCCATACCTTGCAGTGGTCTCGTGAATCGGAATCTTGACATCCTTGAACCCTCTGGAAATTTTGAAATGATGATGATGGAGACGAGCAGCACGACCGATCAAACATGCGTCGAGTCCTTGTCATCAGGCAAGTACTCGTTCCGACACTCTAATCTTGCGTACGCCCTCGCACACGGTCCCGGAGCCTGTACATGATGTACAAATCCTTTCCAAAGTATTTGGCGAGGAAGGAGTTCTCATTGCCGAGAGTCTATCCGGCAACCCCCTTGACCAACTCCATGCTTATATTCGCCGCCCCATTCGCAGACTCCTTCATGCGGTCCACTGCATTTATGATTTCTGGTAAATCTTTACATTTATCAAGTTTACTGTCGAAATTTATAGAGTCGCCCTTTTAATTGCTTCCACACTTCACCTCTCGTACTGTCACATACATTGATACCCATTTTCATGAAGACACTTCTAGAGGAGATCGGATTACTTGCGGTCAACATTTGGACTTTGAGTCTAGTCCTCCTCGTGAGATGATGTATCCTGTGCGAAACGCCTTCATTCACAAATCTCCCAAGAGTGCGATTGCGTAACCAAAATCTGACTCCATTATTGCAGACAAATAATTTTTTTAAAATTGTTGGGAAAATTTCGTCAAATGGAAAATGAACAATGGAATCAGACTTTGAGGTGTGTAATCACTCTCTTTAAGAATTTATTTGCCTCACAACATTGTTAATGGTTCCCGAAAAATATCACCCATAATACAACAAAGTCTCAATGAGAATATCATATAGCAATTCTGATATTTATCCAGGATCTCTCTAGGAAACAATTGCAAACAAAAGCTATATATCTCTTGTATTGAAAGAACGAAAATTGAGAGTGAAGTAGAAGATTCTGAAGAACACTTGAATATATAATGAGAAATGAACACACATTTTTGCGTCTGAAAAGTAGTTAATTCTCATGCAACTCTTTGTATTCAAACAGTTTATTCAATCACACCTTTTCATATATGAATCGGTAGTTATTTTCGAATAGTCACAAATACACTAAAAGTTATAAGAGTGCCTTAGAAAATAACAGCTAATTAAATAGACACATCATTTCAATGGTTATCAGAATCTTTTGTGAACACTCGTACTGTTTTACTAGAAAATAATAGTAATTGTTGATTTATACCAAATCTGGTCCATGTGCACTCACATCTTTTCGATGTGGGACAAGACACCTCTTATTATTATTATTTTTTGCAAACAAACCACCAACAATTAGTTTCGTCGGGACTTAAAATGTGATGACCACCTTATATTTCCTAGTAAATGGACTAGATGCGTGCAAGCCAATAGAAGACATGCGCTTGATAGCCACTCCATGCATGTCGCAGCTGTGGTAGCACTAGATAGCCACGAGAAAATGACCAAAAATGTCATAAATCTATTGTACAAATAACCTTTTAATTTGGTCAATTTAGTCCTTGACGAGTTGCTGATGTAGTATAAACTTTTGATTATTTTAGGATTTTGTAATCAATTAACACATATAATTGCAGGAAAAGGTTTGTTAATCTCTGCTTCTTTTGATTGCAAAAAGAAGAAGAAGATATATGTGTTAATATTGAATTTCGGTTGGAATATGCCAATAAATGTTAGAACAATGATTAATTTGTTTCAATCTCGTATAGATGATAAAGATGGTATTGAAACCAACTCGAGTGATAAAAATAATATTCGTGATGAAGAAGAGATGAACACTTCAATTGAGAATGCCAGCGATGAAAAGAGTCACGCACAACATTTTGAGTGATTTTCCATCTTTGAAATTTAATAGATCTTCTTAATGACATTAACAATTCTTTTGCTCTGCAAGTGACTAAAATCTTTTTCCATGCGATTATGATTATTTTTTACATTTAATTTGCTTTAAATTTGTATGCTTCCTTGTGTCGTTTTTTCTTTCTTCATATTTTCCCATTTAAATTTTCTCGAAGGAAATTGATTAAATAAGGAATAGGTTTCCTTATAAAAATTTGAGGTGGGGAACCAAACTTATCCAACGTTTCAGCTCGATCCGAATTTCCTTACCTCCTCTTTTCCCGTTTTCATTTTCAATATGCTTGTACGATAATTTTTTATCTACTGTGAGGTTGACAGCATGTTGTATGCTACACAAAAAAATGAATAATATATAATTAAAAATTATTGTATGGTCCACTCTTTCAAGATTTTGCCATTCACAATATGATATTATTCTCATAGTCACAAAAAAAAAAAAGTTTTATGCTAGCAAAATCTCCTACGTTGGGCCTTTCATTATCTTTTCCAGCCAGCTTTGACGCGACCTCGATGCTCCGAACTCAGCAGCAACTTCGCCCTCGTGTGCAGACAAACACTGTCCATGACGCACGTGCGGGGGAGGGCATAGCATGGGGGCTGAGTTTGATGCTCGTGTGGGAGCTGAGCTGTGGGTGTGGGGGTGGGCTGGCTCTTTCCGGTGCTCCCTTACCAACCGGCCGCGTGGCCTCCAGTGAAGCGAACAGTCTCTGTTGTTTCACATTTCTGGGGATCGTCTGGTCTGGTCTGATTCACAGGATCGCCTGTCCTTTCTCTTTCGATTTGGATTCGTTAACTGGCACTTGGGTTCGTGTTGTTTTTCGTCCTCTCGTGGGTTTTTGATAAGAGACTTTGTCCGCATGCCAAAATTTACATCTTTCCAGACATGAAACGAAGGCTGATTGGGCTGGGGCTGCCCCTGTCGCCCGCCTTTCTCCGGCAAATGGAGCCTACTTGGATTTCACTCGCTTGCCCTAGCGAGATCTCGCGATGTTTCCGATCGCTATTTCCGGCATTTTCATACTAAATTCACCGGTTCAGTCTGGTCACTTAACGATTCTACTAGAAGGAAAATTTTAGGAGGATCCTACATCGTTCGAGTCGACATGCATGCGTCCTCTTCGATGTGGGATCCCGGGACAAAATCTTGCCACAAATTACACGTATAGAGGCTCTTTTAGTCTTGTGATAGAAATGGTAGAACCCTAGAAATGTAGAAGACAAAAGCAGCAACTCCTCATCAGGAACTGGATATTTTTTTTGGGTAAAGACATCAGGAACTGGATGTTGATATGTATAGGGATCAAGAAGTTGCCCATCCTGATGGCCTACCCCTTTTTGTTGACTTCTCAAGTCACAAAGACTACTGATCTTGATGATGAAGATCAGATAACCCCCCCTCAGGAAAAGGCTATACCGCTTTAATCAGATGGGGTTGGTCAAATTTTCTTCTCAGCAGACTCCATGAGCTTATCTCTGGATTGCACATCCCCCAAACCCTATCCTATCAAGACGTGCTTTTTTTCATGCTTTTAGTACACCATGATATGAAATTTGACCCGCAACTTGGTGCTGATGATCGCTGGACAGATAGGACATGTATGATTACCATCCTCCCTTTTCCCCCCCACGTCTATAATTTTAAGGGAATTTGAGAATTATCAAATCATAATGAGTTCACCTACCAAATCCTATTTGAAAAAGCCACAACTCAACACATCTCCTTTAGCTGCTTTTGGCTTTCCAATATGCGGTTATGATTAGTTTCATATTGTTTACTTGCACGAAATTGCTTTTCAATCTTTCTTCAGCTGCGTGGCGAACCAGGAGATCTCGAGTTCGAACCTTAGTTGTGCTCTCTCTCACACACGTTGCTTGACTAGTGGTTTTGGATTGGTAAATACTGGGTTGATTTTATATTTGGACCGCCCCTCGAGTTCATTTAGCTCGACTCATGAGATTAATATACGATACTCTCGTGAATCTTCTAGGCTATATCTGGCTATGAATAGAAACATTGAAAGCCAAAGAAGAGGTACATTTTGGCCGGCCTAATACCCAAAAAAACCTCTAACTTTAGCATTTGTGACAATTATATCTAAAACTTATTTTCGTCTCATAAAAAACCTCAAACTTTTACTTTTATCCCAATTCTACCCAAAATTTTTGCTTTTGTCCTAATTTTACCGGCCTAGTATAAAAAAACCCTTAACTTTTACTCTTGTTCCAATTCTACCCAAAACTTTTATTTTTGTTCCAATTTTACCAGCCTAGTACCAAAAAACCCTCAATTTTTACTTTTATCCTAATTCTACCACCATCAGGCTTTTGCTCATAATCACCGTTAGTTAATTCTACGTGACTTGAATTTTCTTGTCGATTTTACCAATGAATTTTCGAAATTTAGAAACAATAGGTTTCAGAGACGGCTGTATTTTAAAAAATTCGTCGGAATATCTCCATGCCTAGCCGTTCTTTGAGCTGTTAAGTGTCAAAAAGAATATGAAATGTGCCGTCTTTAGTGACTATATATCACTCAGCAATACATAGGGGTAGCAGAAAAAAGAAGAGAATTTCGAAATTTTTTCATGTCAGTGCTGAGGTGTAATTCTTTAATGATGTGACAATGACACGTAAGATTAACTAACGATGATTGTAGACAGAAGGTTAACAGTGGTAAAGTTGGGATAAAAGCAAAAGTTGAGGTTTTTTTGGTATTAGGCCCGTAAAATTGGACAGAAGTAAAAGTTGAAGGTTGGTAAAATTAGGACGAAAATAAAAGTTGAGGGTTTTTTTGGTATTAGGCCGATAAAATTGGGACAAAAGTAAAAGTTTAGGCTGCGTATGGTAGCGTTTCTGTTCCAGAGAGCATTTTTTGAACAGAAACATTTTTTTTGTGTTTTTGTTCAAAATTACGATTTTTAGGAAAAAAACGCGTTTGGTAATTTTAAAAAAAAAAACACTTTTTTCAGTCGCCGACCGGTGAACGGCGGCGGCCGGCGACCGGAGGTGGGTGACGGCCGGCGGCGGACGATGGGCGGCGGCGGCCGGCGATTGGCGATGGCGACCGGCTGCAGCGGCCGGCGGAAGCGGGGGGCGACCGGCTGCGGCGGCCGGCGACCAGCGGCGGCGGTGGCGGCGGCGGCCGGCGACCGGCGGCGGCGGCAGCGACCGGGGGGGCTGCCGATGACGTGCAGTCGACGACGGTGGACGGCGGAAGGCGGCCGGCGACCGTCTACGGCCGGCTTTTAGCAAGGCGGCGAGTGGTAATCGCGTCGGCGACGATAGATGGTGGTTTCAAAAGTGTTCCAAAAAGTGTTCCAAAATCCCAGAAGCAAGTTTTTTTTGTTCCTTCAAAAGTGTTCCCTGGCACAAAAGTGTTCCGCGGAACACTTTCGGGACATTTTTGAACCATACGCGTTTCTGCTCCAAAAGTGTTCCCGGAACACTTTTGGAACAGAAACAGTTTCCCCAGCCACCATCTATACGCAGCCTTAGAGTAAAATTGTGATAAAAGTAAAAGTTGAGGGTTTTTTTGGTACTAAGCCTGTAAAATTGGGACAAAAGTAAAAGTTTTGGGTAGAATTGAGACAAAAGTAAAAATTTGGGGTTTTTTATGAGACAAAAAAAAGTTTTGGATATAATTGACACAAATGCTAAAGTTGGAGGGTTTTTTTTTTTTTTTTGTATTAGGCCCATTTTGGCCATGAATTCTTATTAGTAAGGCCTAGAGTATGGCTTCATGTAGTTAGAAACAAGAATTTGGTGAGACAAATAAAGAGGAAAAGAACCTAGTGATAGAATAATTAAAAAATATTAAGCCATACTTTCGTCTAATAGCTTAAGCTTTTAGAATAGTTGGACGCATTCTCACAAAATCTCACATGGTATCAGAGCAGCAGGTCCTTTCCACGCTTAGTTTTAGGCAAAAAGACCAAACTAAGCATGATAGAATAATTAATGCTTAAATTTTTATAACAGTTAGTATTGGTCCAAAAAATCTCACACCTATGAGAAGCCTTTCGTGTTTAAAAGAACTAGGGATGAGCATTGGTCTAAATAGACCCTAAAACCATAACAAATCGGCCCTCCCCAACCGGTTCTGGTCCAGTTCCCTTTAGAACCGGCTATTACTCCAGTTCCTTTAAGGAACTACCAAGTGAAAAATACACGATAAACATAAAAATTACTGCTACTACTGATATAGTGTCTCTCTTCGATAGACAAACATAGAAGTAGGCAATCAATTCATACACCATGCAATGTCTCAGTCTTCTACCAACACCTCCTTTTAGGTGTAGGAAGTTCCACCAACCGTTAGAAATCAAATAGCGATCGGCAAACCAACCACAAGAAAAAGAAAAGAAAACAACACCACCACCACCATCGGCAACGAGGTAACTCACGATTTTCTTTTTGTACGATGAGGTGAGTCGCAAGTTCAATGCAATGGATGGAGATGCTCTTACTCAAATGCTCTTGAATTTCAGTTCCAATTGCCATGATGAGGGCCATGATCTTTTCTTTAGCTTTTATAAACAGATTTTGCTCGCATATCAGGTTGTTGTTGTTGTTGTTTTTTTTTTTTTTTTGTGACTATGACAATAACAGCATGTTGTGGGCCACAAATTCTTGGGGAAGTGGCCCCCACAAAAATATGCTGTAATTCTAACCGTAGATAAAAAAAATTGCCACATAAGCAAATTCCTTTATAGACTGTTATTTATACGTTTCTTTCCTTTCCGTACACAACCCTACCAAAAATATTTTCAATTGCTTCCTTGTGATTGATGACTAGATAGGAAACATTTAGTAAGAACTTTAATTTTTTTTATTGAAATCAAATTTTTTTTCTTATGATAACTTAATAATCAATCACGTTATTTCAATAGATGGTGCCTTTGAAAATGACATCATATAAAGAATAACTTTCCCTAAATATTTCAATAGATGGTAAAGAATACTAAAATAGTTTTCAATCATGAACCATTTCATATAGCCATCATAGTCAAGAGTGAAAGTACTTTTTGTTATGCAGAATTATTTTTTTTTGCTGATTTGTAGGGTTTAATTTCCCATTTGTTATAATGCCAATGATACCTTTAACCCGAAGATCCACTCTCCTCTGCCTTACAGCTTGCTTGCTTTCTTGCCTTATGACACTAGAGTTAGCAGCTGTCAATGCTAACATAAAGGGCTAACTCAGAAGATTTGTTAAAGCATGCTAGGAACAAGAAATCTCACACTGTTTATATATTTAGTTAGCTCATAACACAAGGATTCGAACTTTTGATTAAAGGTAAGTCCAACTTAATTTGTTGTTGAACTTTAAGGACTCCCCTTCTTAGAGATCGCCACGAGATGAAGGCTCCGTTTGTTTCGCGAAAAATGTGATATTTTCGGAAAATATTTTTCGAAAAGTTATTTTTCAGGAAAATGGCCGTATTTTTCGATGTTTGACTAAGACTTAGAAATGGGCTAGAAAATGATTTTCATTGTTTGTCAAGGAATTTATTTTCCCAAAAAAAGTAAATTTTTAATTATTTGTTATTTTTTCGAAATAAAAATTATTCTTTATTTTTAATTATTTTATTTTTATTTACTTTCTTTAATTTTTTTTTCTATTTTTCCTTCTTCCTTCTTTAGTTTCTTCTCAGTCGGTCACTGGCCACGGTAGTGGTTGACGACCGGCCACAAGCTAGGCTTGGCCTCACCCCAACCTCACCGGCCCACGTGTCATGGCTAATTGCCGGGCAGTCGCCATTGCCTATGTCTACGGTCAACAGAGGAGGGAGGTTGCAAGCAAAAGGAGGAGGAAGGACAAAAGACAAAAGAAAATCGAAAAGATAAAAGAAAATAAAGAAGAAAAAAAAAGTTTAAAAAAATTGAACTTCAAAAAAAATATATAACTAATGAAAAAACTAAAAAAAAATAACTATAAAGAAAGGAAGTGCGAAAGAAATGAGGAAGGAAATATGAGGAAAATGTTTTCCTCTTCTCAAAATGAGGAAAATATTTTCCTTACTTTTGAAGGGGTTCTTTTTTCATTGGTGGAAAATATTTTTTCTAGATTATCTCATTTTCTGTGAACTAAATGCCGGAGAATGAGGAAAACGTTTCACGAGAAGTAATTTTCTGTGAAATAAACGAAGTGGAAGTTACTGAAATGATGATGCATGTTCTTGCATAACATTAGGCATGCTATGTTAGGATCAGCACACGATTGCAACAAAGTAAAAGATTAGAGAAAGAGAAATCGAGATACGAAATTTATCATGGTTCACCCTTAAACTAGGGTTACGTCTAGTAGAAGATTACACTATGTCAGCACCTCACACCTCTCGTTACATCACTCAATTACAAGCGAACAATAGTATATATATCAGTAGCTATTCATGAGCCCAAGCCCAAACTACTAATGAAAATTTACTGACTTATATCATAAGAGCCCTCTGGTGTCCACGGAGCGCTACCCCCTTAAAACCCCCGCGCATGGAAATATGAACCACGCCCCAATGTGTTTTCCTACTGCAGGGAAATATGAACCACACCCCAACATGCTAAAGAAAGCCAACTTTTACCGCCTCTCTTTTTTCTCTCACCTTCTCCCGTAGGCCACATACCAGACCGGCACCGCATGAGGCTCTCAACCGTGAAGATGGTCGTGGTAGTTTTGAAGATAGCGATGTAGCCTAGCGCCGGCTGTGGTGATTGTAGACATGGACGACAATGACAAATACATTTGTAATAGGGAAGAGGGAGAGGAGAGAGAAAAGTGGTATAAAATAAGATACAAAATTTACATCCTATTATAAAGATCAAGGGCTTATCAACCTTTTAAAAAAGGGAAAAAAATACTAAATACCATCCATCAGCCAAATTTCCTAAAAAACCTCCAACTTAAGGTCTAGTCTCAATTCTTGTCTTGAACATTTTTATTTTTTGGGTAAGGATTGTCTTGAACATTTTCTTGTCTTCAAAAAATTCTAAAGTTTAGTTCCAGTCTAGGGAAAATTACCAAAAATATCCTAAGCCTATTGCAACTGTGTCAATTCAAACTTAAACTTTTTTTGGCCAATTCAGTCCTAAATATTTGTGCAAATTCAATCTATCTGGCTAACTTTGGCTAGCCAGCTTTGACGTGGATGCCAGCTGGTGTTGACATGGGTGCCAGTCGTAATTGACGTGGAGAATTTTTTTTTTCCTTTTCTTTTCTCCTTCTTCCTTTGGCCAATTGTCGATTCGGCTCGACCTCGCCATGGCCGGGTGAGGCCCTTGCCTCTAGATCGTCGCCAATCTGGAGACTAGCTAGAGGAAGAAGGAGAAGGGAAAAAAAAAAGAAAAAAAAAGAATGTTAAATAAAAGAATTTGAAAAAATATTAAATATTATAAAAATTGCAAGATGGACAAAATTAGCATAATCGGAAAAAATTTTGGATTGAATTGGCAAAAAAAAAAGGGTTCAAGATTGAATTGACACAATTGCAATATGTCTATGACTTTTTTCGTAATTTTCTTGTCCAATCCAATTCTGGCCCAAAATTTTATTTGTCTAAAGAAAAGCCCAATTGGAGGTCCAGTTCCAAATCTGCCTCGAACTTTTTTTTTTCTGTAAAGAGAAAAAAACAACAACTTTTAGTCTATTCCTAAATCTGCCGCACTCCATCTAAAAATAGCTGTTAATTGCACTTAATTGTCATATCTAAGAAATATTTCATTTTGATGATAATTTTTTATGTCACTTTGTTGATGTGGATTTGTTATCGACATGGAATACCATGTCAAGTTGGGACTAAACTACTGGGGTAGATTTGAGAATAGATTAAAAGCTAGTGATATTTTTAGACAAAATATAATATGGGGCAGATTTAGATTGAACGTAAAGTTTGGGTTTTTTCTGAGACAAAGAAGTTCGGGGCAGATTTGAGACCGGACCTAAAATATGGAGTTTTTTATGAGACACAAAAAATTTCGAGGGAAATTGGGAATGAACCTAAAATTTAGAGTTCTTTCTAAGACTAAAGAAAATCAAAGCAGAATTAGTACTGAACCTAATGTTATTGCACTCCCAATATCCCAAGCCTCATATTCTCTCATCGACCCTATCCACACGCGGTTGCGACTTCCAAATTCACTAGGATGCTCAACCGTTATTCAATATCTATGAGTACATTCGACATTTGATCCATGTATCGTCTCTTTGTCTCCAACAAGGCCAAGTACTAAGATGGCTAGCCCCATGTTTGCTTAGTTGATAAGTCTCACTAAGCACCTCTCCACTACTTGTGGATATCAATTTCGCATATCTGTCGATGACTCTACGTCATAGATGTCAATATCCTTGTCATATATTTGTCTATTGTACAATGGCTTAGAACTTTCATCAACCGATTCCCTCTAACCCATCATACTCCATCGTAAGTTGACCACAATGAATCGTTTTTTTTTTAAACACATATATAATTTACCTTATTTTGTACATATCGATTACATTATAAAAATCTCTCTCATGTTCAAAGATAATTGTATCACTAATCCAACCAAAGACAACAAAACCATTCATTTTGGTTACCTTAGAGTATTACCAAGCCTTAAAAGTATTACCAAAGGAATCAAAAATAATAGTTTGTACCTTCGTTTGCATTCAATGGCAATGAACATTATTTTCGCCGCCTTAGGTCATTATTAATGACCAAAGGTGACAATAATTCTTCATGTTTGTTGCGGTAGGTTATAAAAGGTCCTTCCTTCATTGAATCAATAGCAACACAGTCCTAATTTTGTCTCTTAACTCTTTTACTTAAGGCAACCAGAGTCCCATGCTGTCGGCGTAGGTATGACCAAAGGCAACCAAATAAAAAATTCGTCTCCTTTGGGTCACCAAAGGTGACGAAATTGTGATTTCTTTTTCCTTCAACATCTTTGTCACACTAGTTTGTTTTTCTTGAGGTAGTCTTCGGTCGTCGGGCTCCACTGCCGTCACTCCTCCCACCGTCCCTCCACATCGCAACCCCTTCAAATCTACTGTTTTTCTTCTTTCACTTTTTTTTTTTTCCTTTTTCAGTTCCTGCTCTTCCCTCTCTGCCCCCACGATGACGAAGCCCAACGTTAGCATTGAGCTCAGCCTCTTCCTACGCAGGCGTCAAAGCTCAACAGCATGGTTCGATCGCCATTGTTACGTCTCGAGTTAGGTTATGGCGTTGGGGGGCCAGGGGGCTGATGCAAACGAATGTAAAGGGCAGCGAGCAGTCTGGAGGCCGGAATGAAATATGGGTCTGCGGCGGCGTTAGGAACACATAGCAGAAGTTCGATATTTTTTCCTAGAGAGATTGTCAAGAAAGAGTCAAGTTCGAGCCCAACAACATTTTTGGTTAAACTCACATGCATTCCCTCAAAAGCTTAAATCATTGAATTAAAAGTCAATTAGGATATATTAGCTACTCCACACTTAGACATGAAAAAATGGGTCTAAAACCTATATTTTAGCCCACATTCAATGGTATAGGCCATACATGGGTTGTCTTAAGTTTTATTGGTTAATTATGTAATAAGTTTAAGTGAGTCATAAACAAGTCTTTTTTTAATTCTTTTTTTTAATAACCGAGGTGACCGAGCCAGGTTGCTCTTTTTTTAATTCTTTTATCTTCGATTTTTCATAATTTTTCATTTTTCTCATTTTTCTTTCTTTTTCCTTTTTTTTCTATGAAATCCAGCAAGGGTTGTCGAATGCTGTTGATTGTCGCTAGTCAGCCGATGACCCTCATCGAACGTAGAAGAAAAAAAATAAAGAAAGAAAAATAAAAAAAATGTAAAAACCAGAAATTTAAAAAATGTGTTTTAGCAATATACATGTTTTTAAAAAATTGATAAGAAACAAGTTTTTATAAATTGGATTTAATATTAAAGTATTTTAGCAATATGGGTGGGTCATGCACGGGTCGCTAGATTTGTATCGCATGAAAATGGATCAAAATAGGTTAAATGAGTCGGACACGTGACTCGACTCGACCCGATCCGATCCACCCATTTGACGGCTCTATTCACACTATACAAATTCTCTAATATAAAACTTTTCTAACGCAACTCGCACGCGCATCTTAACAATCACTCCCTCACATGTGAGCTCAGTGTTAATATGTTCTTTTCTTAGTCTATGTAATTTTTTACACAAGAGTCCGCTCCCTTTTAATTCATGTATTTTTTCATAGCAACATGTCTCAACCTAAATCTCCTATGCTCTCCTTCATCCCTAGTCTCTTCTTCTAAACCAACTTGCCTTCGGAATTGTATTGCTAAACCACAACACCTATTTCAACCATTTTCGTCATATCAAACCATAAAAGCTACCCGAAAATCAAGTTGGTCACGAGATTAGTTACTTGAGATATTCACCGAATACCAATATTCATTATGGGGGCCAAAATAAATCATCAACTCTTCTACCATATGTTGGAAGCATGCATCACCTCACCCATTTTCATCAGACCGAACCATGAAAGCTACCCAAAATCGAGTTGGTCACAATATTCCTTACTTTAGATATTTAAACACCAATGTGCATTTTAAGTAAGCCAACAAGGAATCACAAACTCTTATATCATTTGTTGGAAGCAAGCAGTAGAAGCCCGATACCTTCACTAAAAGAGATTGCCAAGAGAGAAATAAAGTTCAAGCCCATCAACATATATCTAATTGAGCTCACCTCAAATGCTTCAGTTAATAAGTTATAATTCAATTAAGATATATTAACTGCTCTATACTACACCAATTCTTCGATGTAGAACTTTTCTAACGCGACACACATGTGTATCTCAACATATAACATCTAGTTAAGTGTGGCTAGGCATTATAACTGGGTCTACTTTTAAGGATTGTAGCAGAGATATATTAGCGGGAAAAATGGTCATTTTGTAATTGATTACCGGATGTGAGTTGCAAGTTGGTATTAAAAGTAGAAATTCAGGATGCAAAGTGGTATTTCTCAAAAGAAAAAAGAAAAAAGAAAGTGAAGGACAAGATTGAAGGAGGTCGTATGTTTGATATCTTCGAGGTCTATCTTGAACCGACCAAAGGCATCGGAAGGTCATTGCTTTTGTGCATGTTTAGCTAATAGCTGCCACAACCCCTTTTCCTACTTTATTAAAGTTGATTAGAACAAACCAACCACACCCACTATAAAAAAAGTGAAGTCAGAGATATAACCCCGTTGATTTTCACAGCCAACATCCTAGCCTCCACTTGGATTATGGTTCTATATTTGTTCTTTTTTATGAGTTGTGTAAAGTTATCTTCGTATACCAATTCTGGTTAATGAAGGAGACAGAACATTTGCTCAATTAAAAGGCCTCAAATGTTTATAGCGGCTTTATAAATAACTTGATTTATAAGTTTTTCGATGATGTCGTATATCTATCTCGTAAGATCACTTGCAAACAAATCGAAACTGTTGACATTGAATGACATGTATTTTAGAGGAATATACGTCTCTCAATTATCTTATATAGGTTAATATATTGCAATTGATTAATCTAGTTGGACTTGATGACGAGTTAGTGAAATGTTTTGTGGTGATATGAGGATGGGTTAACCACACAAAATTTCTTTTTATCGACCTTTCAGTTTAACCTCATAGTGATATAAGCAAATAAATTGTTTCATCTGATTGTGTAGCACGTACTTTACTCTTATAAGTTGTTTTTCGTGGTTGGATGAGGATTTTTTGAAAACGGGTAAAAGGATCTAGTATAAAGATAAATGTCTTGAGTAAATTTTTCTACTTTTGCACGAACTTTTTGTCAATACAACCCAAAGATTAAAAGCAAGCCCTCTAAGCTTTTCTTTTCTTGAGTAACACAGTTATCCAAACAATTCGACTTGATCAAACCATATCGATGCATGCAAATTGTCTTATTCATGTGTATCAGATAAGGCTGGAGATACTATAGGTTAAGCATGACATTTGTCTTGTCCAGATCAAACTCCTTAACTCTCGACCAATTCTCTAGTAGTTCAGTTGCTCTAAGCTTTTAATGGGTCTCATTTTATAGTTCTGAACCCTAGAAACTTACACTTCAATTTGCAGCAGCTTTAAGCTTCAGTAGTAATATAGTACATAGGCTCCAAGCATTAGTTTTCGCATTATTGTTGGGTTAATTATTGATGCTTCTTCTACTAGCCTGTCAATCCACCTTTTCACACCCAGCCAAGCAGGCGACATGTAACTTTCTTGGTCACCCAACAGGGCAAAAGCAAAATAAAGAAGGAGATGATATCTTGGGAATCATACCTAAGACCTCAAAAAAGAGCCTAGTGATGATGATTGGGTCAATTATTAATCATGGTATAAAAGCATCTTATTTTCCACCTTTTTTTTTCTTTTGAATTTCTTTGTTCACAGTCAAAATAATTGAGTAAGGGGGGGAAAACAAAGAGGCAAGGAAAAACGAATCCGTCGTGTCACACTCATCTTGTTCTCTCCATGCTTTGCACGCGAATCTTTGACAAATGGAGAGGCCTGTGTCGGACTTGGGGAACCAGAGTTCCATGATTAATTACCCAAGGAGAAGAAAAAAGCACTCCAAACCGACTGTAATTATCCATGCTTCTCGGCACTTGATTTTTGACCATACATCTTTTGGAATCTCCACCATCATTTGTCTGCTTATCCACCTAATTATAAGTTGATAGAGAAAGATGATCATATGATGACACTGTTCACAGGAATAATAGAGGAAATTACAACAACAATAACAAAAATTTGTAAACATATTGTAATTATGCCAATTCAATTCTATTTTTTTTTCTAATTCAGTCCTAAACCATTTTGCGCTTCGTCAATCGAGTTCATCCAACCAATTTCGACCGGAAAACATTGATTTAGACATCGGCCGTCCTACGTGGCACGGCCGGCGCTGACGTGGATAATTTTTAATGATATTTTAATAACATTTTAAATTTTATTATAAATTGTTTATTTTTTATTTCCCTGGCTTAGGTTGGCGAGGTCACCGGCCCTAAGTACAAGGAAAAAAAGAAAAAGTAAAGAAAATAAAAAATCATAAGAAAATTCAAAATATTATTAAATTTAACAAAATTTTGTCTCCGTCAGTGCTGGCCGTGCTACATAGGACGATTGGTGTCCACATCAATATTTTTCGGCCAAAAATGTCTGGACGGACTCAATTGGCAAAAAGTGAAAAGGTTTAGGATTGAATTGGCAAAAAAAAAGGTCTAACGCTGAATTGACACAATTGCAATAGGTTTATGACTTTTTTGGTAAATTTTCCTCCACTTAATTATAAGTAGATACAGAAAGATGACCATATGATGACACTGCACATGAATAGTAGGGTTGTTGTTGAGTTATCAATGCTTTTTTACCTTGTCGTTTTTGCTAATTAATCAATAGTATAGCAGCCATTGCATTATTATTTCATGGATCTATTTTCTACTAACTTAAATTCCTACGCTAAACGATTGCCGGTGATAGTATTATCAGAATTTGAAAAAAAAAATGTTACTAATGCAAGTCTTTGATATTCCCTCTCTTGTTCTTACTCCGGTTTAATTCAAAAGTGCGGGATGACCTCTAATTGATCGCCATTTTGAGTACTCTTTTTAGGGCTCGACCCATTCGGATTATGGCCGGATCGCACCAAAATCGATGGAGGTACCACATTGAATATTGAGTACAATTTTTGGATCCTCGTGGCGTTTTTCTAGTCGACATAAAATAAGTTTGAAAATTAAACTTATAGTAGTTTTTCCCCTCTAAATGAAATCAATATGAATTGTTGTCGGTGTCATGGTCGTCGTGGTCGTTGCTTTTCGTTCAACCTCTTGCTTAGTAACATCTAATCATCTCTTGATCGATCCTGTCGATTTTCAACAATGAAAAAGCAATGTAAAAAAGAGTCCAATGCGGCTCCCTTGCTTTCCTTTTCAGATGATAACCCTCTTTCACCCGAGGATTTGGCCTAATACCTTAAAAAGCTCGAACTTTAGTTTTTGAACTAATTTTACCTTTTATCTAGTGAAAAATCTCAAACTTTATGTCCAATTTCAATTCTACCTGAACACTCTTTTTGTCCTATAAAATACCCTTAACTTTAGGTGATGTCTCAATTCTACTCTAAATGTTTTTTTAAGTCTGTGAAAATCTCAAACTTTAGGTCTTGTCCCAATTTTGTCGTCCAATCCTAATTTTACCTTGAAATTTTTGCGATCTCATAAATAATCATAAACTTTACTTGAGTCACAAATCTACCCCCATTATACCTCCGTCCATAATTTCTCGTTGACAATTGAGAAATAAAAAACTCCCAAACACGAGCAATTCAAGCATGAGTGTTTTAATGATAATAAAAAGAGATGAAAAAAGAGAATAAAAACACCAAATAGTTAACATGGTTCAGACGACCAAGAAAAAGAAATCTCTTGGAAGCTTACATCCACGGCGATAAATCCCCTATTCATCTTATTTTATTTGGGTAGGATTTATTGTCCTTTAGTAGAGAACAATGCGATGCATTACAAACTTACAATCATGAATTTGGTAACTATGGATATCGCACAACTCAGCCGTATTTCCTACTATATTGAAATTAGGAAGATCTTCAATCTTTATCTTTCCAACAATGAGCTTTCCAACTGCGAAAAATGGAACATTCCCAAGCAATAGATCAAAGATTGAGTGCAAAATCACTAAGGGCAATTTTGAGGAAGGTTAATGAATGCGGATTTAAGACTCAAGTAAGAATTTGTGATCTTTTCTGAGATAGAAAAAAAAAATTATAGCAAATTTGAAACTAGACCTAAAGTTGCAACTTTTTTATGAGGCAAAAAAATTATGGTGGAATTGGTGTTGGATCTAAAATTTAAGGTTTTTTTGCGAGAAAGTAAAAATGTATAGGGTAGAATTGTGACTAGACCAAAAGTTGAGGGGTTTTTTATGGGACAAGAAAAGTGCTGGGTAGAATTGAGACTACATCTAAAGTTGAAGATTTCTTTTTTTTAAGACAAAAAGTAAAGTTAGAACAAGCGCTAAAGTTTGAAGTTTTTTACGATGTTAGATCCTAGGATTTCGAAAATTTGTACGTATTAGAGACAGAGGGAGAGGTACAGTTTCGATTGCACTGCACGAGCTGTGGGGGTTATTGTGTGTGGTTATGCGTTCGAGACAAGGCGATTCGAGTCGTAAGCCTTCAACCATGCACGAGATCTTTCCCAATGCACTGGGCATTGTGTGGTCATAGGTCGAGGCTCCGGTCCCTTTCAGCTTTTCGCATTTTCGACTTACTCTCGACATTTATTCTTCTCCCATGACATGCAAGGTCGACACCCTCGCACGCACACATCTTGGCGGGGTCTCCCTGTTCCTCATCCTCCTGACCGCGAGATTGGAACTCCCGGACCCGCCGCCCGACATGTGGTGGAAGCGGGTTCGTCGGCTAGCTCGCACGAGATAAAGACTCCCGAAGGGTTTTCGGAGACTCGAGGGTGACCATTCAATGTCGTGGCTATTGGAGTTTGGGTTAGCACTCATCGATGAGTCGAAGGTCATCTTCCACTCGATGTGTGACTTGGGAGCGTCACGAACCCTTCCACATAAAGCACCACCGATCTCGTCATTACCGAATCATAATACTCCCTCCTTTCAATATGCAATTCAATGCAATGTATTTCTAATCCATTCGCCGTCCTAAGAGCCTATCAGGAGTGACACTTCGTCCGAACTCTCATGTCCCGATGATCGCTCCCCATCATCGTTGGGTCGACTTGAGGCCCAATCCATTCTTACTTTGATACTATCCGTAAACGAATCGCTCCGTTTCGCGGGGCGCTAAATCCTCGGAAAGGATTTCTCAAAGTGTAATCCGTGCTGATCACTTGGTAGTTGTGAGTTTCCCTCATCAATTATGCAGAAATCTTCCTCCATTCTATCTGGCGACGTGTGAATACCTGAATCTTAAATTAGTCGCCATTTTATCTTTGTGTCTTATCTGGAAGAAAGAGGGATAAATCAGGCGCCGCATCCAACGTAAGACAGCTGATCTTTTGGTCTCGAATGGAAAAAGGACCTTTTGCGATATTTTCCACGATGCTGATAAGAAAAGGAATGAGATTGATATGAACAACATGCATTTGGTTTGTTGGGGGGGGGGGGGGGGGGGTCATGGCTAATTACGTGTTAGATTAGGGTTCAGACATGGCTTTACGCTAATTGAACCTTTTGTCTATTTCAAACTATACAAACGGAAGCGGCAATTACATCGAGGAGGATAATATCTTTACAGGTGTAAAGATAGGATTTTTGGGGTAAAAAATAAGATAAAAAGTTGTCCAGTCAATTCTAAATTTTTAGTATGAATGTCAATTCCATCATTAACTTTTTTAATTTTATCAACTCAATCCCTAACATTTTGTATTAAATTTCAATATAGTCATTTCGACCATTCCTCGCCCGAAATCGCTGACTCGGTGGCAGTGTGCCGCGGTACAAATTTTGCGTGAAAAATAAAATAATAATTTCGTGAGAGTTTTGCATCGTGTTCATGTGCTATTTCTATCCCGGCTCTCGTTCACCTACTATCAATGCTGGTAGAAACGATTCGAAAGCCGTGGAAATTGCTAAAAAATTTCCGATCCCAAGGCCCTAGTCAGGTGCAATTTTACCAAATCATGAGCATGGCACATTAGCCGGCGGAGATAGAGAAAGAGCTAATAGTTTTTCGTATCGGCTAAAACGCTCGATTCGACCGAAGGACTACGTTGCATATTCAAAATAATTTAAGGATCCCATGAACTTATCAAGCGAGCGACAACTCTGCGCTACATTACCGGAAATATGCGCAATGATACATGCGGAGAACTGCAAGCTCCACTGTATTCAAGTCAGGTTGATGCAATTTACAGGTGTTACAACAAGCCAATTATGCTCTGTTTATGGTTTACCATGACAGATTTTCCAACATTTGAATCGACAGTCATGCTTCGGCTGAAATCGACGCATTCTTTCGTTTCTCAAACCCCTACTAGATTCGATCAAAAAAAAAAAAAAAAAAACCCCTACTAGATTTCCTGACAACTGTGGACGATTACAAACGATCTTCATAGACAATCTGTGGCTTGTCGGTCGTCGATCTCTGCAAGGCAATCGTCAACCTTCCAAGCCGATCACCTTGACCATCGCCGATCGATCGAATCCAATCATCCGCCGACGGAGAAAGCCGGTCATTTTTTTAGTGTAGACAACGATCGTATTTCCTTCCATCTCTCGTTGAAGATTCTCCAATCAGGGACGGAGGAAAAAAATAAAAAATAAAAAGAAGATGAAGCGGTCCATCCTCGACTGGGTCCTCGACTGGGTGGATGGCCAAAGCTGATGCTCTTCACAAAAGAGAAGGTAGGGTTGAGGAAGATACTTGCTTTTACACAAGAAACCAAACCTCCGTGGGGTTTTGTCTTCTTTTTTTACTTTCTCTCTTGCTCTTTTTTTGAGTGGGCATCTCCACTAGATGTTCTTAAGAGGGAAATAACACAGGCGGTTGTGAATGGGGAGGGGGAGGTGGTGGCCCCGCCGCTGTCGGCTGGTCGCCCCGTTGGGCTGCACGGAGAAGGACAGCTGATCCCATATTTTCCCATCCACCTCTCCCCCTCCTCCGTGTGGTGGACATCAATGCCTACGCCCACCACGCTTTACCTCCATTTTCGTATGCCCTCCCAAGAAAAAAACATTAAGAAAGGACGAATCGAGACCACCAATTTTCTCGACAATCGACCCTGGATACCCCCGCCTAGTTACCGGCATTGCCCACGGGGCCGACCCGCCGATCGAGCCAAGACCTGCTCGGGTCGCGATCCGAGGCAGACACCGATCGAGCCAACACGTGAACTGTGTCTGGACACTTCAGGTCCACTGGAGAAAACCGCTCTAAAAGGGAGATATCGATCCTTCCTAAGCATGCCATAAATGGAGTAAACATCAATCGACAGCACGCCATTACAGTCGCTACGGCCATTGTTGCGTTTCTAAGTGGGAAGGGTAAAGAGATGTATCAACACCGTTTCGTTTTCCAAATTTCTAGGGTTCCTTCCTACCCGGTTGTAGCGACACAAACCCTTTTCTTCTCATTCGATAAAACTGCAGCCTTGATATCTATGGCATGGTCAACTATCACATATTTGGTATAGCGGACGATACACCCACCCTCACATCAGCACCGGTAGGACGACGAAAGCTCAATTCGTTTCGAACTATGCACGTGGAAGAGAGAAGAAACAGTTGAAATCGGGGTTAGGTACGAAGAATATCGACATGAGCGATCGAGTAACGAACCAATTTAATTTTGTATGCCACTGTGTCAAGAGGCTAGAGAAAGGGGTATATATGCATTTTCAATGATACTGCAATTCCAGAATTAATGTCCATTCGGAATTTTCAATTTAGGTTACTCCTAGTAAGCCATACCAACTAGTATAAACTGGTATGAGCAATTGATGTACAAAGGGGAGCTGGAAAGAGTCGCTTGCCAAGAAAAGAAAAGGGAAATTCAGTACTTTAACTTAGCAGCCCCTATTCTCTATCTATCTGCTAAAAAAAAAAAATATTGGCAGCCGAGAGTAAGAGATTGTGTGCTTATATTCATCTATTTAGAATGGAACATTGTCATGCATATCCATTCAAAAATCTTACAAATTTTCTTCGAAGCACAACTGTAATTAGCGGCTACCTCGAGGAAAACTAGCACGACAATTCATCGTCATGGCTTCCACTTCATTCTAATTTCTCCAAGGCAATACAGAATGAGAATACCCTTGCCATTGGGTCGATCCCAAGGTGGATAAACTATCTACAATTTGAAGGCTTTTTTTAGCTCATTTCGATTTTCTTCAGAAACTCATTTGAATTTTTTGCTTTCAAAGTGTAACAAGCTTTATCCCATGTATTCACAAGATTAATTTTTGGCAAGACCTTGGTTTAATGTTCAATACATTCTATTTAGCAGAAAGACGGAGATTCCTTGATCATTATCAGACAATCACTTATTCACAAATCAAGGAGCAGGTTTGAAAAAGGATCTTGGGGTGTCTAGGGTTGGGCCAAGAGGGTCGGTCTCTTGTCGCCTTCTTTTTCTTTTCTTTTTTTCCTTCTTCTTCTTCTTCTTTTCATTGGGGTTATTTCACAAATCCTTGCCATGGTAAGAAAGAAGGGGAGCAAGCACACTTGGAGAGCGCAGTGCAACGGAGAATTGTATGCTGCGTTCGAGAAGGATGAATCGGGACCTAATAAGCAAACATGACCAACAATGAACTTTTAGCAGATTTTTTCAGTTTGATGACACATATATCAAAGAGAAAAGAAGCTCTGGCCAAAAGGGTAAAAAAACAAAGAGAAAATAACAGAAGCTCTTTTGAATTAACCTCAACATTTTCCAAGTTCATCTCTATATTTGGAAGAGTAGTTTAGTCTTCTCTCTCTCTCTCTCTCTCTCTCTAAATGTCTCACTGATTGTCATTCCCCACATAGATCAATCATCAATCCATTTGATCCAATCAAAAAAGAAAAAAAAAAGATGGGTCAAAAATCATCTGCATGGCAAAGCAATAACTGATAAGAGTTTTTTATGTGGATGAAATAGCTTTTCATATTTATGATCTTTTGGTGATGTAAACACACCCAAGTTCGAAACTCTTTTGAATTATAGGGGAGTCCAAAGTTGGCATCTATTAATTGAGGTGGGGTTGCCCTTATCTCAATTATCATTTGGACCATTATCTCCTCTCCATCCCAACCCCCCCCCCCCCCCCCCCCCCCCCCCCCCCCAAAAAAAAAAAAAAAAAAACCAATGTGAAAGCAAAGTGTACATAGAAAACATCGAAACTTACCTTATCAAGCACAAACGTTATTAATGTTGTTGGCTCAAAAATGCTGCTACTGACATCATATGCTCATCAATCAACTCCTAGGTTTCTTTTACTCTCTTTTTCATTTTTATGCTCTTGTGATTTTTGCCCTTGGTCTTTCTTTCAACCAGGACCCACCAAGATCGTCAATGTCACCACTCGTCGATTCCCATTAACTCCCGAAGAAAAAAAGAATGAAAGGGGGAAAAAGAAAGAAAGAAAAAAGATCACAATTTTAGAAGAATCCAATGCTGACGATGACCCTCGGCTGCCTAAGAATTGAACCAATTTCAGCATGTAAGGACCATTGACTTTCATCTCACATGGACCAACAAGAGTTTCATGCATGGTCGCTGGTAGGACCATTTGCCATCAATGCATGTTGAGGCACCTCCGTCATTCTGGTGAAAACCAAGGGCCGTTTGTTCATTCACTTTTCCCCTTTTTTCCCCCTGTTTTTCCATAGCATTAATGTGAGTGCACATACATATATATATGTACTGTGCAGGCTGAGGTCGAGCTAAGGATGAAGATGCCCATCTTTTGAAAGCGATACTCTTATCATCATCTTCTACTTCCGCTGCTGCTGCTTCTCAATCCTCATCCTCTTCCTCCTCTGTTCTTATTGCTTTTGTGCAGTGACTTTACTTTTTTGGGCAAAATATTCCCCCCCTCTTTTTGTGTTTCACTTTATCACAATCTGTAGATTCGGCCGCTTTTGATGCCAATGGGATTGTGGAGTCGTACGACGTTGCGTATAAAATAGTGTTTGACTAATAAAATAACGAAATCTTGGGGTCACACACAGTAACAAAAGGCAAAAAAATAATGGTGTGGCAATGATGAGAGGGAGGGACACAGGTGGGCGCAGGATAAGCACGTGGGCTTCGCCTTTCCATTAGCACGCTGGCGATTTCCTTCTCCCTCTCGAGGACAAAGGTTAGAGCTTGGCTTGAAAACCATTCTTATTGAGGGAAAAAGAAAAAGGAAAAATTGTCAGGGGGCATAAGATATATATTTTTCCCCTGTTCCAGGTAGAATATTTGCAGTGAATGATTGTCGTCAGTTTCCGCTTCTTGGGAGTGCCACGAATCCAGCATTCCGGGTGGGTAAATCTCCTGTCTTTCTTCATAAAAATCCAGTCTTTATCCATTTCTGTGCAATTCTGGATTCTTGGGTTTATTTATGATTCTTACTTTTTTGCGGATTTAACTCAGCTGTGGTGAATGATTGACTTGGTGGGGAAATGGCAAGGTGGGGGTTGGGTTGGGTTGGGTATATGTTTGATCTTGATGGGCGGTTGATTTTTTTTTTTTTTTTTTGCATGTCCAAATCAAAAAAAAAAAAAATATGTGGCAATGGAATTTGACTGAAAGGACATGGGCCTTGGGGCTGTGTTTGATTTGTTCATAGGTTTCTGTCACCTTACACTTACCTATTCATTCACCATAATTCCAATTCTTTTTACTTAATTCATAAGCAGCAACACTTCACCCCCCCCTCAAACCAAATGGTTGTATCTCTTTGGTCCTCGCTTCTTCTTGGAGAATTCTCTTCCCTCTCATGACATTTACATCCTCTTCTTTTCTCTTTGCCTGGGGAAAAAAGAAAAACAGACAATTCACATTTCTTGAAGTCCAGGGTCTCTGTTTTGGCCATTTGACTTCAAGTTTGGCTTGCTGAGTTGGGAATTCATTGAATCCAAGCAATATGAACGAGCGGGCTTGACTCTGGTTTGGTCTCCACAAGCTCTCTCTCTCTCTCTCTCTCTCCTTTGCTGGAGGGAGCATTAGCTTTAGAGTCTTGTGCATTATCGAGATTAGCAAATACATCTTGTTGCCTACTGAATTGGATGATCAAGTGAAAGCTAGAGGGAGGACTTGGAGGAACAAGTGAAATCATGAAGTTTATGAAGCTTGGATCTCGGCCGGACACTTTTTATACTACTGAAGCAGTGAGGTACCTGTGGACTAGACTAAGAGTGAATTCTCTCTTTGATTTCTTCTTCAAGTCTGTGGAATTGGAGGTTGAGCTCATGAATTGAATTTTTCTGGATGCAGGTCAGTGTCTTCTGAAGTGTCCAGTGACCTCATAATACAAGTGAAAGGAAGTAGATATATGCTCCACAAGGTACATATTTTTCGGGTTGAACATCCTTGAATGAATCTTGAGCCTCTTGTTCTAAAGGTGATTCCAGAATGTCTGTTATCCTGATTAATTTCGCGTCACACGCAGTTTCCCCTGCTCTCGAAGTGCTTGCAATTGCAGAGACTCTGCTCGGAGTCACCTGAGTCGTTGCAGCCCCATATTGTCCAACTTCCGGATTTCCCGGGCGGTGTCGAGGCATTCGAGCTGTGTGCCAAGTTCTGCTACGGGATCACCATCACTCTAAGCGCCTACAACATCGTCGCTGCTAGATGCGCCGCTGAGTACCTCCAGATGTCCGAGGAGGTCGAGAAGGGCAATCTGATATACAAGATTGAGGTCTTCTTCAATTCATGTATTCTTCACGGTTGGAGGGATTCAATTGTGACTCTGCAGACCACCAAGGCCTTCCCTCAGTGGTCTGAAGACCTCGGAATCACCAGCAGATGCATCGAGGCAATCGCGACCAAAGTCCTGATAAACCCGTCGAAGGTTAGTCTGTCTCATAGTCACTCCCGGCGAGGCCGGGACGATATGTCCTGCAATGGAGCTGAGAGCCAGAGGCATAGATTGACAGTTAAGGGTTGGTGGGCTGATGATCTAGCCGACTTGGGGATCGACCTTTATTGGAGAACTATGATAGCCATAAAATCCGGAGGAAGAATACCCTCCAATTTGGTCGGCGATGCCCTGAAGATTTACGCATCTCGGTGGCTGCCAAACGTATCGAGAGCTGGGAATGCAGAGAAGCAAGCTGTGTCCGACTCGGATTCAGACTCTAACAATGAAGAGCTCGCTTCAAAGGACCGGCTTCTTCTGGAGTCGATAATTAGCTTGCTTCCTGCAGAGAAAGGCGCAGTTTCGTCCAGTTTCCTGCTGAAGCTCTTGAAGGCGGCGAACATCCTAAACGCGGGGTCTTCTTGGAGAATGGAACTGGCCAAGAGAGTGGGGATTCAACTGGAGGAAGCCACGCCGAACGATCTCTTAATTCCTCATCTGGCGCTGGAGAACGAGACATTGTACGATGTGGACATAGTAATGACAATTTTGGAGCAGTTTAAGTTACAGGGTCAGAGTCCCCCAACTAGCCCTCCGAGATCGAAGCTCGCGTGCGAGAGGAGAAGGTCTCGGTCGGCTGAAAACATTGATACCTTTCAGGAAAGCAGGAGGTCGTCTTCGGCATCGCACAGCTCAAAGCTGAAGGTAGCAAAGATCATCGACAATTACTTGCAAGAGATCAGCCGCGATGTTAATTTGCCACTGGCAAAGTTTGTAGCTCTCGCCGAAGCGGTTCCGGAATTCGCAAGGGTAGATCATGACGACCTTTACCGAGCCATCGACATCTATCTCAAGGTAAATGACATCAAAATAGGTAAATGGCATCAACATGCTTTAAGGTCTGACAATCATAGTCAACATAGGTTATAAGTCATTATCAGCAGTAGATGACCAACTCTCTTGACCTTGGGACTCTGGCTCCTGTTTCAAACTTTGCATTGGCAGTTAGGATTCTGGTGAAAATGGACTTATGTCCCTGATAAATTTATGCAAAAGGGGAAAATAAATCTGACTTCACATGATCATGTGCGGTGAGTCAAATAACCTTACGTGGATTCATAGTACTACTTCTGCCGCACAATCTTGGAGTATGTCATGTCATGAGACTAAGTTCACAGTTCAGCCAGAATTGTTCCTAAGATAAGGTGAAACTTCGTAAAAATTTATTTCATTCTCGGACAAATTTCTGTTTTAGCCTCACTGACTTTGGAAATTCCTCATTGCTAGCGCTGAATTCCAATTATGATGTGTTTCTTGTTCGATCTTTTTACACAGGCGCACCCGAATCTGAACAAGAGCGAAAGGAAGCGTCTGTGCCGAATCCTGGACTGCAAGAAACTATCCATGGAAGCCTGCATGCACGCAGCGCAGAACGAGCTCCTGCCCCTGAGGGTGGTGGTGCAAGTCCTCTTCTTCGAGCAGGCGCGAGCCACGAAGGCGAGCGGCAAGGTCACCGAGCTCCCGGGCAACATCAAGGCACTCCTGGCAGCGCACGGCCTCGACTCCTCCAGGACTCCAGCACCATTAAGCACCGCGACGAGCATCCCAGCCGAGGACCAGTGGAGCGTGTCGGGCCTGAAGTCCCCCAGCAAATCGAAGCTCTCGACGTTGAAGATGAAACTGGCCGAGGACGACGACCTGGACGACAACGACGACGCGCAGCAGGACAGGATGTCGAGGAGTTCCATCGTCAAGGCTTTCTGCGCGATCCCGGCGCGGCCCAAGAAGATGTTCAGCAAGTTTTGGTCCAACAGTAGAACTACTGCCAATGATAAGAACTGAGTGAAGGAATGGAAATTTTTTTTTGGGATCTTGCCCCATTTTGGGGATAGTAAAGTTAAATGCATAACTCATACTCTGCCCTGTTCTATCTCTGTTCTGTTTTTTTTTTTTTTTTTCTTTTGCACCCTTTTACCAAAACCAAGCAAAAAAGAAATTTCCCTTGTATAACCTTTAGGAGCAGAGACACTCTTGAGAGAATCTCAATGTGCATTGTCAATTAGCATAATCTATTATTTCAATAAGGTGGGAGAGAGATTCACTTCTTCAATTTTCCAGGACATGAGAGGGGGGAGAGCGAAATCCCCTGAAGAAAAATCCTGTTCTTTCAGACACAGCTTGGTTAGGATCTTCTCCTGGGAACTCCTAGTTTTACATTGCAGTAAAAAGTTGGGAGTGGGGGGACCAAAATTATTTGTGCTTGTTCATAGATAGCTGTTGAAACGCCTGTTGTCTCTTTTGTCTCTTCTCCTGCAGCTCAGTTGGATCGTCAGCGCTCTGTCTGGAAAGACTTTCTCATTATTGAGGATGCTGTCTTGCGTCTGACTGAATTATTGCAGATCATGGAGTTCTTTCCCGTGTGTCTTTTCCAGACCCTCTTGCACTTCATTCACACACACACGCAAACTCTCTTTGTTTGGACATGGAAGCCCCCCCCTCTGAAACTGGAACCGAATTCCAAATTTAATGCAGTCGGTTGCTGTCCTTTTCTTGTCGCCTCAAAAGTCATGTCCCTCGCTCGGTCCTGCTGTGAAAGACAAAGTGTGTATTGGGCGTTGCGCGGAGGCTGGTTTCTTCCATGGAGAAATTTTGGCGGAGGGAAGAGAGATGAGAATTGCCAAATTTAGGAGGGTCAATGTAATGGGGCTAAAGCTCTTGTCCCAAGCCGCCAATCATTTTGCCGAGTTAGATTGGTGACACGTAATTGAACTCCCTGAATTAAAAAAGTTCACCAATTATGAGAAGCCGAGAGCAGCCAGCAAGGCATGCCCGCCCAATTTTGTGAGAATCTACCATCTCAAAATCGAGATTAAGGGCATGTTTGTTTCGTGGAAAAAAAAAAAGTAAGGATCTAGGAAAATAATTTTTCATGAAAATATTTTCCCCTCCACAGGTTAAGAAATTCATTTTCCTAACTTTCAATAAGCATTTATTTGGCCGTAATCAAACGAGTGAAAGTCCAGTGTGCTAATTCGCGGATAATTCTTTTGCTAAAACAAACTCACCCAAATTTCAATTTATCACTAACAAATATATAAACTACAACCTCTTGCTGTAATTACTCTCTCAAAACCCATCTCTCGTTTTCACCTCCACCGACCTTCATTTTACATCTCCACACAAAAAAAAGACCAGATTGCTAATGACCAATTTGGCCTCCTACAAAAAGGGATCTAAGGAAACCCTAAGCTTTATAGTGCTCACCGACCCTAATATTGGTAAGGGCGGCGGGTCACGACGTGCTAGGCGATCGCGCAAAGAAAGAGAGAGATATGTTCAAAAGAGAGAGAAAAGTTCAAGATTTTAGGGGCTTTTTTGGTTGATAAATCCATCGTGAAGAGATTTGAAAGGGTAGTTTTGGAAAGAAAATATCGAATTGGAAAAATGAGTAGACAACAGAAATCGGTGGTAGATTCAATCTGAGGTCTAATATGGAAACTTTAGGGCACAAAATGTTGATGAGGATGCCAATTGATGTGATCGCAAAAAGTGAGGGCGGTTTCCCAAGTTTAAAAGTGTGCAAGTATATAAATAGAAAACTTTGCAAAAGTTCGTTAGAAGTACTAAATCTCAAATAAAAAAATGAAATTGATGTCAAGCATTTCAATAAGTACAATCGAATCTTAGTATATCAAGCAATTCATTGCCCTCTCCCTCTCCCTCTCCCTCTCCCTCTCCTAGGGTTTTGTCTTCTTCCCCCCAAGGCGCCGCCAGCTGTCGCGACGTCCTCGAATGAGAGAGACTCTCCCTCTCCCTATCTCTTTATCTCCTCATAGGCACGCAACGGCTCTTTCCCATTTTTTCCCTCTCTTTTTTTTTTACCAACTTCTAACCATTATAAACACCCTTTCTCATATCTCATTTTCTTCCACACAAATTCTCAATTCTCTCCATCCGCTCAATTCTCTCAAAAAATGGCATGTGAAAGTAAAACAAGTGACAAATGCAAGAACAAGGTGAGAGAATTCGAGTATCCTCTTAATCTTCGTGATTATGAAGATTGGGGAATCGATGTTGATGTAGATAATGAAATCAACATTTTTTTCCCAATATGGAGTAAGTCCAAACATAAGAAAGTCTTCATCCTCCTACCGGTATCGAAGAAATGTCAACAACAAAGGAGTCGGAGCCGGAGTTTACATCCGACGTATGGGACCTCTTCACGAAGACGGAAAGATTTGATATATGTCCAAAAAGTTATTATGTAGTTTGTAAACACTGTGGGATAATATACAGGTAGAGCCGGATGTGGAACATTTAAACGGCATCTTAAGGCAAAACATCCAACCCAAGCAGGAATTAACACCAAATAACAACAAATTTTCGAGTACGTCAATCCTAAAACTCATCCTCTATTTCGTTATAATAAAAAAAAATTATAAAGAAAAATTAGGTAAATTTATTTCCGTTGAACACTTATCATTTAGTTTTGGTGAAAGATTTAATTTTAATCAATTTATATAAAATACAGTCTCCACAAGCAAAACGTGTTCTTAGAAATACACTTAAACGCATAGTTAAAGATTTTTATAAAAAAAAGAAAAAAAAATTACAACAAAAATTATGAATTTTAATGACCGTGTGCATATAGATAGCGATATTTGGATTGATTATTGGCGAGTTCATTCTTATATGAGTATAACATGTCATTGAATAGATGATGATTGGGATATTCAAAAAAGAATTATTGTATTTAGAGTTTTTTATGATAAGCATACGGAAAATAATATTTATAAATTAATTAGATAAAGTTTAGAAGAATATTATTTGCTTAATAAATTTTTTTAATTGATTTTGATAATGTTGCGGCAAATACCACCTCAATTGTTGAACTAGAAAAGATTTGTAAACCCATTTTTGTAGACAATTTTTTCACGTTAGATGTGATTATTATGTTTTAAATTTATGTGTACAATATGGTTTAAAAACTCTTTGTAGAACAAATGGAAAAAGTCCAAAAATATTTTCAAAAGATAGTTTCAAATCATTGAAATTCTACTTACGAATTGCTTAACGAATCTTTTACATATAAAGATTTATTATGTGCATTTATTTCAGATAATATAACTCAAATTAATTTATATCCACAAGAGTGGGATATTTGTAAAAAAACATTTAGATATTTTAAAAGTTTTTAATGATACAACTTATACTTTGTCCGGTGTTTATTATCCTATTGTGCATTTCTTTTTAATAGAATGTATTAATATTGTTGGAGTTTTTGAAGAAAAATAAAAAATGATAAATTAAGTGACACTATATAGCAATGCGAACAAAATGGCTACATTATTATAGAGGAATTCCTATTATTTATTTAGTTGCTTGTGTTTTTTTATCCACGTTGCAAATTGAATAGTGTAGGTGATTATTTGAATACGTATTATGAATGTTTACATTTAATTGATGGGTTAAATATTAGAACTATATAAACAATGGTTAAAAACGTAATAATATAATAAATTTTGTAGTAAATATAATCTAAGTGATAGTGGATCTTCTCAATTTAGTGACATACAAAGTGGGAATATGGGCAAAATTATTCAAGGGTACCAACTTTGTTACATAGGCAAAAAAAAAGAAAAAAAAAGTAAATGAAAGCAATAGGGAGTAATTTTGAAATAGAGAGCTATCTAATCGTTTCTTTTGAGTTTGATGAATTTGAAGGCAACACAAATTTCATAATATTGGATTGGTGGAAGAGGTATTCAACACAATATCCAATTCTTACTCTCATAGCAAAACAAATTTTAGTAACCACTTGCTCGACAGTTGCAGTAGAACAAGCATTTAGCACTGGAGGCAATATTTTAGATGAACGACGTTCAAGATTAGCTCCGAATTTGGTGGAGGCTCAAGCTTGTATTGATGGTTGGAGGAAGGCTCAATATAGACAACAAGTGATAGATCGCAATAATGAAGCCGAATTCTTTGATGACGGAGATACCACCGCCAACGGTAACGGTATCGAAATGGGTAGCAACGATTGAAGATGGTGTAAGTATGAGGTTATCAAAAGTAAAAGAACTACATGGGTTTTGATTCTTCTATCCCCAAGAAGATATATAGACGCCTAATGATAATTCATTAAGTTTAAGACCCTCTCCTCCATTTTTTCCCTCCAAATTTGATTACAATTTATATTTGATAATTCATTATTTTATTTTATTTCATAATTCATTTTTTGATAATTCGATTACAACTTTATTACAAAATTCAATACAATTTAATTTTTAAACTCAAAATCGAAATCAGAACCAAAACCGGCGGTTCCATTTTCGGTTTTGAACCGGAATCGTGCTCGAAACTGGCCCGGAAGCGCAGATTCAAAATCGGAACGGGAACCGAAATCGCTCCTTAAGGACTCGGTTCCGATTCCCAATCTTGGAATCGGAATCGTCGATTCATGAACCGAAATCGATGGTTCCCGGCCCGTCGCCATGCTTATCTTCTTCGTTGAATTTGCAGATGATGTTGTCGACTCACTCAACAAAAGTACAAAGTTTTGAGTTTTGTCCTACAAGCCTAGAAGTTCGAAACGCCAATGTCTCAAAAGAATTTGCTTTTCTGGATCTGTTCGCTTACTCCGGCTTCGGTGCTTACTCCATATAATCAAGCGCTCCACAAGTCCATGAGGCCCATTTGCTATTGCCTTCAATATTTTAGCTTATTTGAAAGTGATTTTGTGATCAATTAGTATCTCATTTATAGGCCTGCTCTCCCGATCTTGAGTTAGATATTGATTTTGGTTCTCTTCTATTCTGATCTAGAAATATATTTGGGATTTACAAAACATTTTTTGTGTTCATTCAACATGTTGGTGTTGTTATTGTCTTTATATGGTGATGGTGCTCAGGCTGCTGAATTTGGACAAGCATCACCTTTTGGCAAAGATGTAGCTATTAGAAAGAGAAATATCGACATGTACTCAAAACTGATGTTGATGCGAGATTCGATGGTCGGCCTCCAGTTGTGCTTTGATGCTATGACAGACACTTGCCTCTGTGAAATGAGCAAGTCTCTGCAGGCTGTACCAAATTGATTTATCTGTCAAATTTACTTGCTTTGTTGGATTTGTATATTTATCTTAAAATTATGTAACTCTTTTTCATGTGAAATGAAAATTTTCTTTCTGATTTAAAAACCAGCCAAGTCATTGTTATCGAAAGTCGCATATGTGAAGATCAGGAAATGCTCACATGATAGACCCAAATTGCACTTCTCACTATAGGTTGATAACTTTGATTACAACCCGAGTGAGGATTTACGATCCAATTATATCCCCTAAAAAGTTGCTCTTCTAAACCAAAGTTTTAGTAATCCGATCATCGCACCGATTCAAATTTGGCACTTGATTGCATCAATATGACGGGCTATGTCTTAGAAAACGTGCTACGGACGCAATAAACATACATAATCATACTAAACGGTCAAGGACGATCAAGGGCATCATTTTGATGTGCAATTATGGAAAGTATTCTCATAAGAAAAGGTTGGCCAAATGCAAGTTTAATGAATGTGCCATGATGGTAATGATTTTCACGTGGAATGAAACCGGAAAGCGAGAACACATACGTTGCTACAAGATGATTTTGTGCCTTAATCTGCCGTTATCCCAAGAACCCTCTTCGAACATATAATAATGCCTTGTTTTGCATGGCAAAGGGGAGATCATGATATCAATCTTTGCCACACCAAGCGTAAAGGCAGGCTATGCTTGCTTTGGGAGTATCAATGAGGATCGCAATGAATAGGTTCTGTTCATGAGCCATGCCGGTTTTTGTCATGCAAGCTTGCTGTCCATGATCATTTTGATCACGAAAGCCGCCACCACCACCATCATCATCATCATTATTGTTATTATTATTATGGAAAAAACCACCAAAAACATTAAACTATACCCACCGCGATATTTTTACCCTAAACTTTTTTTATATAAAAAAATCCCAAACTTGTACTTATATAACACATTTTCCCTCCATCAAAGTTTCGTCGAGATTTATTAAAGACCTGCCTATATGGACGCCAGAAAGCAAATGGTATTCATGAGGCGCCCACGTGGTTTAAGTGAAATAAATATGACTTTGTTTTGGCTGAAAGTATCTAAATGAACCTTGGCAGAGGGTAGATGTGTCAGATAAGGGTGTGCAAAAGAATCGCGGACCGCCAGAATCGGAGGTTCCTAAGGTAACTGGTCCGATCCCGATTTCAATTTATTGGAACCGATGGGTGCTGTTGACACCTGATTTCTGACCATCTATTATTGTGATTTTTATTCTTTAAAATTAATTAAAAATATCAAAAAAAAATCATAAAATCACAAAATCAACTTTGGAAGCCTTGGCTTGGCCTTGGGAACCATTTTGACCAAAAATGTAATTTTCATAATTTTCATTTTTTTTTTATATTTTCGAAAAATACAAAAAAAAAAGAAAAGAAGAAAATCAAGAAAAATAATATTTGAGGTCACAAAAATTATATAAAAATAGCCGGTATATTTATTTTTATTTTATCTAATTTCTGACCTCATAAAACAGTAAATTCAGGTTCGATTTTAGGTGTTCTCTAATCATCATAAAATTGAACTTGGCAAAAATATTAGCAGTAATTAAAAGGAAAATGAGTGAAACATCATCATTTAAAAGAAAAAGCAAAAGAAAAAGTGGATGTTTAATTAATAGTTTTTGTCTCTTCTTTTCATTTTTTTTATTTTTTTATTTTGTTATTTTATTCTTTATTTTCTCTATCTCTCCTTTTCATTATTTTTTCATCTCTCTCCCTCCGAGTCGAGAGGCTCTCTCGACTGTTCTTGCGCGAAATTTTTTCCCCATCCGAGGACTCTCCTCCTTCTTGGTTCTGATGGTGGAAGTATCACTCCTCCGCCCTTCCTCCATCTCGTGCGACCGTCACCGACTACTAGCCTCCTCCGCCGTCGCATCTTCGTCGCCATCAGTCTTCGTCGAGCCGCGAACAGCCCTCGTGACTCGCCTGCCCTGTTTCGGTGTCTGAGGCCTACCGATCTGCTTTAGCTCTTACCGTCGCTCCCGGCCGCCATCAGCCACTGCCCCGTCGTCCTCCGCCTCCAATATTGTCTCTCGACCGCGCCTCGCTACCTGTTGCCACCCAAAACCGCCACGGAAAGACTGGAGAGCCATGTCCGGGCAAGGTACCCTGTTTTGGGGCCGAGCCATCTTCGAGGTTCCTCCGGCGCCTACGCTGCGGTACCGCCGCTGATCAACCACCCCATCGGACCTCCTTCATGTTCCCTATCGACCCCCATGGCTAGTAATGGCCGTTAAACACCGGTAGAGCTCGATCTAACCCCGGATTTTCATCCCCTGTTTTGGCATCGCCCTCTGACCGCCCCCTGGTCGTGGCTGTTGTTCCTCCTCGCATCACCCCCGTTCGCTGTCTGTCGCCGCCGACGTGTTCCTCAGTTCCCCCCAACACCCCTCCGACCAAGCCTAGCTCCTTGCCTAGCCCCGCGTCGCCTAAAACTCCTCAAACGCAGCCCCGTCGCCACTGTTCCCTATTCTGTCCAGCCTCTTCCGTCCTGCTCCGGCCACCTCAGACTTCCGCCGAGCTCCGAGGACCTTTACCCCCGACCTCGAAGTTGGTCGCCGTCTACAGCTGCCCGAAACAGCCCTACGTTGGTCACTGGTTTCCCTGTTTTGCTGCTGTCCAGTTCTATGCGAGCTTGATTTGTGGGCCATTGGGCTGAGCTGAGGCCCATTTTGGATTGGGCCGTGTGTTAATAAGTTGGGCCAAGAGTTTGGGCCTTATCTTAGGCCCATGGGCCGAGCTATTTAAGGATTTGAGCCCGTTGTTCAAGAATTAAAGTTCACGGTCCGTTTGAGTTCGAGGTTCGCGTCGAAGGATTGTTCGAGGATCGTCGCCGTCGTTCGTCGCCCTTGAGCCCGCCCGAGCTAGTTGAGCTGTAACGCCCATGGTGACGAAGCAAGCTGGGGCTGGGCGATTGAAGTCCGGTGTCCAATCAGGTATATTTCGCATACCCGATTAGTATATTAGAGTTATTTTCTTAAAATATTGTCATTATAGATTTGATTTGCATGTATTTATTTCAATCTAGTGATTAGCTCGTTTATTTGGTTAAGTGTTGTATGTTGTTAAAGAAAATATTTTCAGAAAATAACAATAATAAAAAAATTCAAAAATTCAATAAAAAATAGAAAATCATAAAAAATTCAAAAAATTCAAAAAAATTCCAAAAAATTTCAAAAAATTCTCAAAAATGGGAAATGGCCACAATCAACTGGCCATAGAATATTTTGGGTAATTCGATATCCCAACCTTCCAGAAATGACGATTTTGCCCTTCGGGCTAATCGCCTCCAAATCTTCCCATTTTACCCCTGGCCCGAAGTCACACATTCCTTAAGCCTTTATGGTCATACTAGGAAACCATTGATTTGAATTAATGTGCATTGATGTGATTTATTTATGTACTTGATTGCGCTTTCATTTAAATTGATTGTGATTGGTAGGAATAGTCTTCCAATCTGCATGAACCATGAATCAAGTTTACCTCACCTAAAATTGCACCCGCATGAACTCTCAGCTAGGAAAATCATTCGCGTTAGGTACCGAAAGGGCGTTGGTAATGACACCGACGTAACCAAGTCCCCGAACCCAAAATCTCTGGTTCCGCAGAACTGATCGACCTCTCCCAATCGGTCAGTAAGGTTTCCGGTCTACCCTCCAATAAAGACCGGTGGCGACTCCAAATGCATGCACAAGTTGCACATGCCACCACGACCACACTGAAGGTCGAAAGCGATCGACTCTTATCGTCGAATCCTTCTAAAATACTCCCGCCGCGATTTGGTATGGGCCTGGGAGGGCCCGCGCCGATCCAAGACCCGCGATCGGTAATCCATTAGCCGCGTCCGCTTCCGGACGGGTCGCGACAGGTGCCGGTTAGGTTCCTGATTCCAAGTGTGGAACCACCCACCCAAACTGGAGCGGTAATGTACATTATATGTAATTTATAATTTTTTTTAAAAAAAAATGAAAAATCCTAAATCCATTATTTGACTCGTCTTGTCTCAAACTCTCACTCACACTTGGTCTCTTTGTCTCCGTCTTCATTTTTATCTCTCGACTCCCCTCGATTCACAGCCTCGACTCCCATCAACTCACGGCCATGCCTCCTGTTGTTCATCACCTTCCTCTCTCGCTCTCGGTAGCCTCCATTTACTAGAAGTTTAAATCACTAATTTTCAATCCCCCATTTGGTTTGTGAAGCTTGGTGGAACCAGTTGTTAGTGGTCTACCTTAGGAACCAATCAATGTTGATACACTAACATTAGTTGTGGATTAGGTTGTGTTGAAAAATGGACCTCCACTACACTTAGGTAGCCATAATGTCTTGCTAGAGACCGCTTATGACTTGTGGGCCAAAAGAGTTTTGAGCACACTATTAATGTTTAGTGAACCTACTGGGTCGCACACAATAGCGAATTGAGTTTATATTTTCTCTGCACCTTGATCTACTTAAGAAGTAGATTTAAGTTTATTTTCCTGATGTAAATATCTATGCGAATAAAAGGGTTGTGCGGAATGATCGTGCGCATTATGAGATAATGATTAAATACATTATTGGAGTTGGACGGGCCCGCAAAACCGTATATATATATATATATATATATATATATATATAATGATCTCCAATTTGAGATCAATGAACTCAAAAAGGAGATTCGTCTTCTAAAGATCAATCAAATTGATCAACAAAAGGATTTTTTGGATTTAAAAAAATAAATTTTAATAGGGAAAAGAAATCTTAATATTTCTGAACCTCCCATTGTTTGTGATTCCAGTTCACCAAATTTAATTGATCCTGACTCATCAAATTTCCTACAACTTCTCACCGAGGTAACAAGCAGGAGATGGATTATTGATGTTTCTATCTGTTGACACCTGATTTTTGACCAAGTCTTTTTCAATCTTATTTTTGAAAAATCACACAAAATCCATAAAAAGTCAAAAAAATTACAAAATCAACTTTGGTGGCCTTGGCCAAGCCTAAGGAACCATTTTTGACCAAAAAATATTTTTTCATATTTTTCGCATTTTTTAGTATTTTTAGAAAATAGAAAAATACTAGAAAAATCACAAAAATAATATTTGGGGTCACAAAAATATAGGAAAATAGTAAATATTTTTCTTTTAAATTTCTTATCATTTTGACCTCATCAAGAGTCGAAATTCAAGTTTAATTTTGTGTGTTTCTTTGTAACGCACAGGGTTGAATTTGTCAAAAAAATATGTTTTGAGTCTTTTTATTTGCAATATTTTGCACTTTCCGAGTCTTGACATTCAACTTGATTGCCCGACATTTCAATTTGGCTCAATTGTGCACTGATTTGATCGATTTTGGCTTTAGGGACCTAATTGCATGAAAATCTTTTCATTTTAGTCCCTAAAATGCCAAATCCAAAATTAAACTTTTCTGAGGGACACCCATAGAACCCCAATGCTTCCTCCCTATAGTATTTGACCTCCTGAATCTTATGGTGGGCTCAATTGGAGCCAATTCCTCCATTAAGAACATCAATTTGGCAAAAATCGATTTCGGATCCCACCTTGCATTTGGGGTTTTCAATCAATTTAAGAGGTATTTGTTACGAAAATCACTTTTTTAGATGAAGTCTGTGCCATGGAGTCTAAGTTTAGTGTCAATTTTGTGATATTTGCACATTAGGACACCTAATTTGTAAAACAAATGTCAAATCGGGCCGATTGGGTCGGGTTGACCCAACCCAGTCAACCCATTGACCAAAGTTGGTCACAAGAGAACGAGGAGAACGTTTTCTCCTTGGGGCTGCTTCGCGCACGCGGAGGAGGAAGAAAAACCAAAGAAAATCAGTTGCGGGGGGAGTCGGTTGAGGGATGGTTCCAATCGGTTTTATGAACGAACAAGAAAAACGAAGAAAGGGGACGAAAAAAAAACGGACAGAGAGCTAGAGATGGAAAGAGAGCCGCGGAGAGAGCGAGAGAGAGAGGACGAGAGAGGGAACTCGCGAAAAAAGAAAGACAACAGAAATAAGAACACAGAGAGCTAGAGACCTCAGAGAGGGAGAGAAAGAGCGAGAGAGAGAGAGAGAAGGCGTCGGACGAGTCCCTTTGCCGCCATAGCCTCCGAGGCTTCCAAGCCTTCGTCGTCACGTCCGGAGCAAAACGAAGGCCCGCGAACCATTCTCCAAGATGGCCTAGAAAGGTGAGACTCGTCATCAAGCTTTCGCTCGGCCTCACATGGCAACTCAGGCTAGCGTCGATCGTTTTGAGCGCTACGACCTGTAATTTACTCTACATGTCTTGCTGATTCATTTCACTTTGATCTTGTGCATTTTGGTTGCCTGAACCGTCGAACCGGCCTCCAAATCTCTCCGATCGGTCGCGAGCTCCACGGCTCGTTTTGGACCAAACTGGAGCTCCACGATAGTCAGGTAAGTCCTCTCGAACTCCTTGGATGCTTTCTGATGGTTTAGCTTAGTCATGCTACGTGTAGAATGGCCAGGGCGAATAGTCGCCGGAGCGTAGCTTCGGCCGGAGATAGCACGTAGGTGAGATGTGATTCTGCTGTATCAAGCTTCCTATATGTTGTAGAGCTCGGCGATACGAGTCTAATGGCGTTGGTTTCGCGAGATTTGGGTATCGGAAGGCCGAGATATGGCCTTCCAACGAGGCGCCGGCGAGGGAGCGCCGGCGCCGATCGTCTTCTTCGGCAGGGCTGTTGACCGGTCAACGAAAGTTGACCAGTCAACGCCCACATGGCGCTAACGTGGCGCCCACGTGGCAGCCACATCAGCCGTTCGGTTAATAACAGAATAAAAAATAAAACAAACTCGATCCGACAGTGGAGAATTAGCCACGTGTCGCGATCTCGCTTTTCTCAAAATAAAAAATGATTTTCAAAAATAAAAAAATACTTTAGATCTGACGGCCACTGTTCAACCTTGCCTTTCAATCTGGACCGTCGGTTTCTAGCCTCAGATCAGACCGTCCGTGTGTCGACACGTGGCACAATCTAGGCCGTAGGTTCGAATTTGAGCGGGAATTGAAGTTTGAGCAAGAGAAGGCTAAAACGGTGCCGTTTTCCGTGTGGGTCGATTCCGAGCGGGTCGGGCCGCCCGCCCGCAGGTCTTGGGCCGGGTCACCCGACTCGGCCCGAATAACATTTTTTTAAAATAAAAAAAATGGAAAATGATTTTAAAAATTAAAAAAAAATCAGAAAAACCCTAGAAAATCCAAAAAATGCTAGAAAATTCCATAAAATTCCAAAAAAATGTGGAAAAATTGTGGAAAAATCCTAGACACTCCAGAAATCCTCAAAAATCAAGGATTGACCACAGACAACTGGTCAACTATATTTTTGGGGTTTCTTATCCGTTCTTCCGAGACTTGACAATATTACCTTTTAGGGGTAAGTTGCCTCTGCTGTATATGCGAGATAAGGCCGATAATGCCAAGGTAAGAATTAGGGTCAAGTAGGCGACCAATTCTTAGGCTTGGGTTTTCGAATCCCGTCCCTTTTCTCAAAATGACGATTTTGCCCCCTCAATGGGAAAATTGTCATTCTTGTTCCACTCGAGTCCTGAAAATTGCTTAAAGTTAGGGTTTGGGTCAGGCGGTTGACCAACCCTAATATTTGAGATTTTCAGTCCTCATCTTTGTCCGAAATGACGACTTTACCCCTCCGAGGGTAAAATCACTTTTAAATTCCAGAAAAATCCTAGAAATTCTCGAAAAATAGGAAATGGATTGGATTGATGGCCAATCCTATTTCCCCCGTCTTTTGACTTCCCAATTCATCTAAAATGACAAATTTTCCCTTTCGAGGTGAATTGTCCCATAATTGTTCAAAATTACGATTCTACCCCTCATGGGCAAATCATGTCAAATCACTCCTAAGCCTTATTGATATTTCTCTAGGCTAATAAGGCCTCATTAGGGATGACATGCTGCTTTCATGTGCTTTATCCGCATGCACTGGATCCTTGATTTGCGCATTCATTTTTACTTATTGTGAGTGATAGGGTAGCCATTCCCATCTACATGAACTCCTAGATTTAGGATCTGTACCCCACTCATATGTATGAAATCTTAATATTAGATAAACCATTCAGCTTATGTACCGAAAGGGCGTCAACTCTGACAGTTGACGTAACTAAGTCCCCGAACCCACTTCTCTAGTTTCCGCAGAATCGAATAGATCGCTCCCAACTATTCGATAGGGTTTCCGATCGTACCCTCCATGAAACGATTGGTGGCGACTCCTTGGCATGTACACATATCACATGTCACTAGACCACACTGAAGGTCGACCACGTATATCTAGCCGTTGCGATTTGGGTAATGGACATTGGGAGAAGCCCGCGTCCGATCTGGCCAGCGTCGGGCGGCCCATTAGCCCCTTTCCCTCGCTCCTCCGCGAAGAGGGGTCGCGACACTATCAAAATCAATGATGAATTTGTTTTAGAAACCACAGCCCTTTTTTATACATGCGCTGATTTGAATTGCATTCGTGAGGGACTTATTCCCACGAAATATTTTGATAAAACCACATAATCTTTGAAGTCTGCTTTTGGTGATCATTTGAAAATAAAGTACAAGCTTCCTGAAGCCTTTGTGGTCAAAGATAATATTTCTTTAAAAACTTCCTTTCTTTTGGTTAAAGATTTAAAAAGGAATGTGATTTTGGGAACTCCCTTCATAAATCTAATCCAACCATTTATTGTTTCTAATGACGGCATTGAAACCCATATTTTTGATAAGAAACTCATGTTTCATTTTGTTTCAAAGCCTCAAACAAGAAATTTAAATGTTTTACAAGAACATGCCATCAAGGAGATAAATTGTCTCATTCAAGATAAGGAATCTCACCTTCTATTCTTAAAAGAAGAACTAAATTTTCAGAAAATTGAACAACAACTTAAGAACTCTGAAGTTCAAAAGAAAATTTCTGGTTTAGAACAAAAGATCAAAGATGATCTTTGTTTCATTCTTAACAATGCTTTTTGGGAAAGAAGTAATCACAATCATATTGTGACACTTCCTTATGAACCTGGTTTCTCTGAAAAAGAAATTCCAACGAAGGCCAGACCTTCGCAAATGAACAATGAACTTTTAAAACTTTGTGAAAAAGAAATAGATTATTTGGTTAAAAAATGAGTAATATGTAAAAGCCAATCACCTTGGAGCTATTCTGCTTTTTATGTTAATAAAAATGCTGAAATTGAACGAGGTGTTCCTCGTCTTGTGGTTAATTACAAGCCTTTGAATAAGGTTTTGAAATGGATTCGATACCCAATTCCGAACAAAAAGGATCTTTTAAATCGACTCCATTCTTCCAAAGTTTTTTCCAAGTTTGACATGAAATCTGGCTTCTGGCAAATCTAAATTGCTAAGAAGGACAGATACAAAACTGCCTTCACAGTTCTTTTTTGTCAATATGAATGGAATGTGATGCCTTTTGGTTTAAAGAATGCTCCTTCAAAATTCCAGAGAATTATGAATGATATTTTTAATCCTTATTCAAATTTCATAATTGTTTATATTGACGATGTTTTGATTTTTTTCTGCTAAATTGATTCACATTTTAAGCATGTAAATTATTTTTATAATATTGCCAAACGAAATGGTCTAATCCTTTCTGAGAAAAAGGTTTTCTTGTTCCAGACAAAGATTAGATTTTTGGGTCATCATATTTTTCAAGGAACAATTGTTCCAATTGAGAGATCTATTCAATTCGCAAACAAATTTCCTGACGAATTGAAAGACAAAACTCAATTACAAAGATTTTTGGGAAGTCTAAATTATGTGATTGATTTTATTCCTGACATTAACATTATCTGTAAACCTTTGCATCAGATATTAAGGAAGAATCCAAAACCTTGGTCTAGTTTACATACTGACACTTGGAGTTCCTCTTGCTTCGTTGCCTTTGATCTTCGAGGCTCTCTCAAAGATCTTCGAGAAGAGAACGATTCTCTATGTTTTTCTCCTTTGAATTACGACCTTTTAATATCTGAGGCGTCACTAGGGTTTTCCACATGTCACCCACTATTCTTAATATATATATATGTGTGTGTGTGTGTGTGTGAAAGAACTTAGATCGTTAGAGATTTCAGTTCGTATGTGTGAATACCGGTAGAGGCGCAACACTTGGGGGGCTAATCCAGACATAGCCGAACGTCGATTTATCTCCGATTTGATAAAGGTACGTATTGAACTCCTATTTCGATTTCGTTATACGCATAGATCATGTCTAGGATTTCGGTTTATAAATATATTCTGTTGCGTTTTAGCAATCCTCAAAACCCAACACCAGTTCCATGGACTCACTTGGGAACCAGACCGGACCGGTGGTCTAATTTCCGATTCCAATCCTTAATGGGCGGTTTCCAATTCTAGATTAGGAACCGCCCACCTAGACCATGCTCACTTGAGTGTCACATAAGTACAAGTTTAAGATTTTTTATGTCACAAGAAAAAGTTCAGGATAAATATGTCACAGTCAATATAGTTTGAATTTTTTTATCTCGCAAAAAAAAAAAAACAAAGTAAATGTGTCACGGTGGGTCTAACTTAGGGGTTTTTTTTTGGGTAGCTTTTTTCCTTATTATTTTGTCAGGATGTTATACTTTGCAATATAAATGAAAAATCAACTTTTAGGTCTACATCGAATTTATGTTGTCAACACTCGATTCAGATATTTCTTCAATGATGCATCTGCACTGGTCCGTCCTATGGATGCCGACTCTTGAGAAACAGAAACACTTTTAGAACAGAAACAAGAAAAAAAAACTTTTTTTGTGTTCCTGGTGCACTTTTTAGAAACACATTTGGAACATTTTTTTAGAAACAATTGGAAAAAAAATTAATTTTTTGAACGCATTCTCTTCTCTTTTATTCTTGCACGATATTGACACTTGATTTCTAATCATTTTATTTTAAAAAATTAATTAAAAATACCAAAAAATCATAAAATTAAAAAAAAAATCAACCTTGGAAGCTTTGGTCCAACCTTAGGAACCAATTTTGAATAAAAAATATTTTTCTTAATTTTTGACATTTTTCGGATTTATTTTAATTATAAAAATAGCCAAAATCAGGAAAAAATAGTATTCGTGGTCAGAAAAATGAGCAAAAATAGTCCATATTTTTATTTTAATTCCCTTTTCATTTTTCCTCTTAAATTTTTAAAAATTCAGTTTGGGACCACATGCCTCTTCATTGAACATAATCCTAAATTGACTAAAAAAATCATTTTAAATCATTTTAGCCAAAAAAAAAATTACTTTTAGAGTCATGACATAAGACTTTGATAACCTGCATCTAATTTCAGTCCTCATGTTTGGAAAAATTGCACAATTGGACTAAAAGGACCTAAATGCACAAATATTTTTAATTTTAGTTTCCGGTTTCACTCAAAGTGCAATTAATATTTTTCTAGGGTTTCCCGATTAAAGATAATCATATTTCTAACTACTTGGGAACATTTACGTGTAACTCATAATTGTAATTTTTCCTATCTATAGATAACATATTTGATATTCTCGTTGTTCAATTCCAACTCGTCTTCTCTTTCGATTTTTTTTTATAGTTGATCTCGTCCATATTGTAATTTGATAAATCATGCATAAATTACTTTGACATATGTTGGTCTAATTTTATTTAGTAAATTGAACAAATGAGATTTAATTTTATTTAGTAAGTTAAAAAGTAAAGACATCTTAATTTTAATACATATATCCCCTTAATTAAATGAAAAAATTAGGAATAATTTTTTTGTAGTTACCAAATGCGTTTATTTTCTTTTCTTTTTTGGTTCCAGAAATAGAAATTTTATGCAGTTACCAAACGCGTTTTTGTTCTTTTTTTTTTGTTTCGGGAATAGAATTCTTTTTTTTTAAGTTACCAAACGCATTTATGTTCGCAGAAATCGTTGCTGGGAACAGAAACAAAATGTTACCATACGCAGTCTTATTTAATCAATCCTAGATTACAAGAATGGGTCGAACTCAATCCCGACGATCATATGTCAGGTCGAGCAAACTCACCAATCACTATTGCTTGATGATTTACATAAACTTAAATATGTTGATTTCGTGCCAGATCAAATTCTGTTCTCGTGTTAGAAACTCATGCACAAGAGTCCGCGGCGTGTACCAATGCGATCGATAGTTCTAAATCTTTCGGGTGGTGCGATCAAAGTCCCGACTCTTTTCTAAAAGTCGAAGTCGCAGTCTTAGAGATGAACGGTATTGAGAAGTACCGACATGGCAATGAAAACACTCGTATTGGAGTCTTGAATTGCGCTTTTTTTTTTAATTTAGCCGGTTTTAATACATTTTACAATGAAGATTTAGGATCTGATTGCACCATTTGAAACTTTTAGGACTTTCATTCTATTTGTACACAAGGGTTTATGCCTTTTCTGTGGGTTAATTTCGTAGTTTTTTTAACACGAAAATGGAGATAGTGTCCAGCCCATCATGTGCAAGTAGAAGATGTTGGGCTTTTTGGACTGAGTTGGGTCGCCCATGATCTGACTCAACCCCAAGCACGCAATCGAAAAATCAAAGCATATCGGGAGTAAAAATACAAGTGATTAGACAAACAACGCAAGGATTACGTGCAGCAATCTTGTTCTTGGGATTTAACATACTTTTTCATGAAACCTGTCCACATTCAGGTACCACACATGATTTCATTGTTAAACATACAAGAAAAATTAGGAATCTATAATATCGATGGGTAGATACATAGGATTGAGCTTTTGGGGAAAGTGCAAAGAGCTTTAGGTTAAAGGAATTAAAAAAAAAAATGCAGATAGCATTAATTTGAAAAGTGCTTTGGAAAATTCCCACTTTATAAAGGACTTTTTGTTAGTTAAAAATAAAAACTGAAACTCGTGAAAGGATCAGGCTGGCTGGCAACCCTGGCCTGAGATTTAAGGGTGAGCGGTTCCAGATCATGTTTCGAGTAGGTTCCACTTGAAACCTACCCGCGGGTACAGGTGCCTCATTTTTTGGAACTTGGAACCTACCCGCCACACTATGGAACCTGGAACTTACTCTGTGACAGGTTTCGGATCCGATTTCAGGGTAACCGAGAACCTGCACTTAGTCATCCATAGATCCAGAACACTTCTCCAGCACCTAGGTACAAAATCTTTCTCGGTGCAGAGGAGGAAAAAAAGACAGAAACTCGTGGAAAGAACTGTTGATTATGAATAACGATAAAATGCACTAGAGAACTAAAAAACAAAAAAACAAAACAAAGTCCCAAGGTAGCTGATATTACATTGAATGCTCCGATTAGAAACACAAGAGAATCGAACACAACAATTATAACCGCTCTCAGGTGAAAGCGCACGACTCGGAAGAAAAACTTAACCAGATAAATTCATCCATAAAAAATGACGAACCCGAGAAAGAGACCCAAATCCAGACAGATCTTCCCACCTGATTTCCACGAGCAGATTGTGCCGAACCTTCGAAGAGAGCGAATCAACTGGATTTCGGCTTGGGGTTCCGAGATCTGCTCAATCGAAGCGAATAGATGAAATCATTGGCCTTCAGTAATAAACAATCGATCGCGAAAACGACCGACACAGAGAGATTACGAATCAGGTGACCCCCCAAGAGAAATGCGAGGAGACTCACACACACACACACACACACACACACACACACACACACACACACAAGGAAACGATGATTCAGCCGCAACAAATTCACTCACTCTGCGGCAGGCGAGAGCCGAGACAAAACAGTCGCCTAGAAATTATACCTTTTTTAAGGTCAGGAATACGGCTTAGGTTCTTATATTTCATGTTAAGTTATTGCAAAACGGTAGAGTTGTCGAATAGGTGGGTCGGATGTGATCCGATCCATATTGATCTATTTAATCCGTTTTGACCCCATTTTTATACAGTACAAATCTGACGACCCACACTCAACCCGACCCGCATTATTAAAATACTTTTATATTTAACCAAATCATAGGATATTTTTTTTTATAATTTATTAAGAAAAATGATATTACCTTAGTGTTCATTTATGTGAAATGCAAAGCTTCGAGGAGCCGCATAGGATTACAATACAACTACGCGTCCACTTTCTCAGTCGGTCCAAAGGACAGATAGATAGAACCTCGAGGCACACAAAACGCGGGATCCGAATCCCCTGCCCGGGTCAAATCCGGGCAGGGATGCCAAGATCACATCGTGGCGGTCCGTTCAATCACGGACGGCCACGCAAGGAAAAAAAGAGAGAGTATATTCCGAAAAAAGAAGTTTGGCAGACAACCAAGTATGGGCGTCTCAGGAAGAACTTGTCCTCACATGGAGGGATTGGAGGGACGACCAGAGGTTCAGGATCAAGCACATTCCTCAACATACTCACAGAGCAATGGCGAGAGCCCCAAGCCTTCTTTATGCAGAACATGGGAAGGATGAGGAAGAGCGAAGACAGAGGAAAGTTGACCTATTGCTCCTCCGTGTGAAAGCCGCATGTTCTTCGGCGGCAGGCGGGGGCGGTGGGGGCGGTGAAAGTGATTTTATTAATGGTGAGTCAAAGACCCGTATTGACACCTCAGCAAAATGTTAGGGTGTGGATGCTCTTTTTAACTGATTTTATTAACTACTCATTGCTTGATTTATATATGCCGTCAATAAAAAAATTTCCTTTGGGGATTAATGGTGAGTAGGAAATACTTTCCTACCATGAATTATCTCTAATTTACACAAGATTCACGATCTCGTCATTAGTATTTAAGATACGCTTTGGCGAAACCCATGATCAATCAAAACGTAATATTCATAGTCAAATATGAGTGAAGCTATGTCGACCAAATCAATGGACACGTTCATATCTTATTCTAGTCAGTGATTGATAGATTCGATTGCAATTTGGGTGATTACTAGTTCACATAATAAATGTGAACAATTTAAATCTCAAAACAAATCGTGAAATAAGAATCAGGAATCGACCAATATTGATCGCTACGAATCTGATGAATTAAGCCGATTAAAAACCCTCTCTACGATACGTCTTCACTGTTTTGCTGTCAAATAATCAATAGAAGAAGTCGACGTACCAAAAGGTTTTAAAAGAGTTGATCCTATTAGGGCTATGCAACCGGTGGACCATCGGATCGACGACCGGGACGAGGGAGAGAAAGAGAGAGAGGAGAAGAATTCTTATTTTTCATTTATGTTCCAAAAACTGTCTGGGCACGCAAAACAAAATTTCTAGAGTATAATTTCTGTTCAAGAAGTGACCTTGGGGTAGTGTCGCGACCCTCTCGAGATTCGCCATTTGCTCTCGAGGGCTAATGGGCCGTCCAGTCTGGTCGGACGCGGGCCTCTCCCAAGGCCCGTTACCCAAATCGCAACGGAGGTATACGTAGTCGACCTTCAGTGTGGTCTAGTGATATGTGCTAAGTGTGCATGCCATGGAGTCGCCACCAATCATTTTTTTGGAGGGTATGATTGGACCACCCTATTGAATAGTCGGGAGTTTCTATTCAATTCTGCGATAACAAGGGAAATGGGTTCGGGGACTTAGTTACGTCAACTATCAGAGTTGACGCCCTTTCGGTACCTAAGTTGACTGAGTTTTCTGACTTAAGATTTCATACAGATGAGTGGGGTACGAGTCCTAAATCTAGGAGTTCATGCAGATAGGAATGACTATCCTGGCAATCACAATCAATAATAAAGTGCACAAATCAATGAATTCAAATGTACAAATAAATCACATGCCATTCCTAATAAGGCCATATTGGCCTAGAGAAGCATCAATCAGGCTTAGGAATGATTTAGACATGATTTTGCCCATCAGGGGCAAAATCGTAATTTTGAGACAAAGGGGACAATTTGCCCAAAAAGGACAAAATCATCATTTCGGAATGAATCCGGAGTCAAAACAGGTTTGGTCACTCAATTGACCCATTTCCTATTTTTTGGCAATTTTCGTGATTTTCGGGAATTTTAGAAACCGATTTACCATTCGAAGGGTAAAATCGTCATTTTCTAAAAATGGAAATGAAATATGGAAATCTTAGACATAAGGTTTAACCACCCATCTGGCCCATCACCAAATTCTAAGCAATTTCCACAATTCATCAGAATATCAAAGACGATTTACCCTTTGAGGGGTGAAATCGCCATTTTGGATTAAATGGGAGAAAATCCCAAAAATGAAAACAAATCAATTTTTTGTCATTTTCAGCCTTGGACAATTTTTAGAATTTTTTCTGCAATTTTTTCTCAATTTTTTTTGTTTTTCTTTAATTTTTCCATTTTTTTGGCATTTTTGATTTATTAATATTTTTTTATATTTCCAGAAAATATTTTAACAAAAAGCATGTCTTTGACAATAGATAACACTCAACCAGATAAATAAGCTAACCACTAGACTGAAACAAATACATACAAATCAAGTCTATAAATGCAATATTTTAGAAAAATAATCCTGATATACAGATCGGGTACGTAAAACATACCGGATTGGACACCGGCCTTCAATCGCCCAGCCTCAGCCTGCGACCATCCCCATGCCCGTTACCTCTCGTAGCGTGCTTGAACGGAGGTGTCGGTTCGATGTTCTTCGATCTCAGCCTCCACAAGTGTTAGGCATCTAGTTCGGATGCACCACCAATTGACGAACGGGGAGACGACTAATAACTCCACAACAATTGTGCTAGTAATATGCGGAATCAATATTCCGAACTTAGTATATTTTGCTCACTCAAGATTATGAGAATATAGAGAGTGTTTGTGTTCTTCTCTCTAAGCTCTCAAAAATTTGCACACTCTACAAAATGTCTCTCCCCCTCAACCTCAAAACTCTTGCCATCCTTTTATAGCCAAAAATACCTTCCAATAAATTGTATTTAAAAATAGCACTAACAATTATAAATTCTATCTAAAAATAGCACTCACAAATAAATTGAAAAAATTGTGACCTCGAATACTACTTTTTTTTATTTTCTTTTTATTTTATATTTTTCGAAAATAATAATAATAAAAAATATGAAAAAATATTTTTTTATCCAAAATGGTCCCTTTAGCTTGGCCAAGGCTACCAAAGTTGATTTTGTAATTTTTCAGCTTTTTATGGATTTTCTATGAATTTTCGAAAAATAAAGGAAAAAAAGTTGATCAAAATTTAGGTGTCAACAGCTGCCCCTCTTTGAGAGGAATCTCGTCAGAGGAATCCCCTCAGAGGTTTCTCTCAAAGACAAGGTGACACCTGAGTCCTGATCGACTCGACTCGTGAAACTAAAGGAAAAGGAGTCATGATATCCAGTTTTTCATGCTTGTCGATGTATGCTCTTTCTTGAAGGGGGAAACATTTATTTGACATGAGAGAGTGAGATAATAGAGAGACATACCTGCCACTTACCTGTTCGATGTTTGTGCGATTTTCGCGGTGTTTGATGGATTCAAGAGAATTTCTAGAAACTCGTTACTAGAGTATTCTAGAGAGGTTAAGCTCTGACCCGTATGGTAGGTCAAACCATAATGGGATTCCTAACTGATAGGAATCTAAGGAAGACGCATCCCACATTTGGGAATTTGCCAAGGGTTTTGATTCGTATGGTGGATCGGACCATTGAGTTGACCATTTAAGTGATTTTTACTATTGGGTTGACCCTTCAGGCGGTTTCTACCGTTGTGTTAACCCTTCAGGCGGTTTCTACCATTGGTTGACCCTTCAGGCGGTTTCTACCTTTGGTTTGACCCTTCAGGCGGTATCTACCTTTGGTTGACCCTTCAGGCGGTTTCTACCTTTGAGTTGACCCTTCAGGCGGTTTCTACCTTGGTTTGACCATTTAGGCGGTTTCTACCTTGATTTGACCCTTCAGGCGGTTTCTACCTTGTGTTGACCCTTCAGGCGGTTTCTACCTTTGATTTGACCCTTCAGGCGGTATCTACCTTTATTTGACCCTTCAGGCGGTTTCTACCTTGTGTTGACCCTTCAGGCGGTATCTACCTTTGATTTGACCCTTCAGGCGGTATCTACCTTCATTTGACCCTTCAGGCGGTATCTACCTTTGTTTTGGTTTGAAAAGGGGTCTCATGACGAGGGTTCTCCACGTCCGATGAGACTGTTTGATATTTGAAAAGAGGTCCTAGGACGAGGGTTCTCCACGTCATGCCAGGACTGTTTGATATTTTTGAAAAAGGGATCCTAGGACGAGGGTTCTCCACGTCAAGCTAGGACTGCTTGATTTTTGAAAAGGGGTCTCATGACAAGGGTTCTCCACATCCGATGAGACCGCCTAAATTTTGAAATGGGATCACATCCTCACCCCTTCTTTTGAAAGATCCCGAAATTTGTCGGGAATTCAGTTTTGAAGCAGTGAAAGATTTTATTTTGACAAAACTTCAGTTGAGTCTGTTGAGACGACATTCTGGAAGCTGTGTTCTCCAGGTATACTGTAGAAAGTTCAAACCTGCGTGCTCCTGTCGCGACCCTCTCGAGGTTGCCTGTGTGCTCTCGAGGGCTAATGGGCCGTCCAGTCTGGTCGGACGTGGGCCTCTCCCAAGGCCCGTTACCCAAATCGCAACGGAGGTATGCGTAGTCGACCTTCAGTGTGGTCTGGTGACATGTGCTAAGTGTGCATGCCATGGAGTCGCCACCAATCATTTTTTTGGAGGGTATGATTGGACCACCCTATTGAATAGTCGGGAGTTTCTATTCAATTCTGCGATAACCAGAGAAATGGGTTCGGGGACTTAGTTACGTCAACTGTCAGAGTTGACGCCCTTTCGGTACCTAAGTTGACTGAATTTTCTTACCTAAGATTTCATGCAGATGAGTGGAGTACGAATCCTAAATCTAGGAATTCATGCAAATAGGAATGACTATCCTAGCAATCACAATCAATAATAAAATGCGCAAATCAATGAATCCAAATATGTAAAATAATCACATCAAATCAACATGACACTCCTAATAAGGCTCTATTAGCCTAAATAAGTATCAATCAAGCTTAGGAATGATTTAGACATGATTTTACCCATCAGGGGTAAAGTCGTAATTTTGAGACAAAAGGGACGATTTGCCTAAAAAGGGAAAATCGTCATTTCGGAATGAATCCGGAGTAAAACAATGTCAAAAATAGGTTTGGTCACTCAATTGACCCATTTCCTATTTTTTTTTTTGCAATTTTCATGATTTTCTGGAATTTTAGAAACCGATTTACCATTCGAAGGGGTAAAATCGTCATTTTCTAAAAATGGGAATGAAATGTGGAAATCTTAGACATAAGGTTTAGCCACCTATCTGGCCCATCACCAAATTCTAAGCAATTTCCACAATTCATCGGAATATCAAAGACGATTTACACTTTGAGGGGTAAAATCGCCATTTTGGATTAAATGGGAGAAAATCCAAAAAATGGAAACAAATCAATTTTTTTGTCATTTTCAGCCTTCAAAAATTTTTAGAATTTTTTTAGGAATTTTCTGCAATTTTTCTCAATTTTTTTTTTGAATTTTTCCTTAATAATTCACTTTTTTTTATTTGATTTTTTTTAAAATTTCCTGAAAATAAGTCCCAACTGAACGGTCCCTAACTCGCCACGTGGCGTCTCGGTGACAATCGAATCATTTTTATTTTTGTAAAATTTGAAATTCATTTCTTTTAATGTTAAAAATATTTTTTATTTTGAAAATCATCGGATCACGACACGTGGCTCATCTGCAACCATCCAATCTAGCATTTTTTTTGTTTTTGTTTTTATAGGACGCAACACAATGCAAAAAATAAAGAAGATATTAAGTCATTATACAACATAAACATAAGCAAAGGAGATGGGATCCGGTGAATTTTACGACGTCGGAGTCCGTCGGTGCTCGTGCAACAATGTGTGGGGGGTATATACCACCAGCAGGAGGCTCGGCCTTCCGATTCTGGGGTAGCACAATATAATTTATAGAAAATAAATAAATAAAACACCTTGGACACCAATAGGAGGCTTAGCCTTCCGATTCTGGGTCTTTTATGCGAAATATAGAAATACTATGACATAAAGTAAATACACAGCAAATATTTAGACACCAACAGGAGGCTCGGCCTTCCGATTCGGAAATCCAATTTGGCACTCGCGGACTCAAGTCTGATCAGTCTGACCTTTGCTCCTTCAAACAGCTCTACGGGACAAATGGCTCGGCCAAATTGGACTCACGATATGTCATTAGAACGGCAAGAGAATAAGCTTTCTAAAAATATATGGCTCGTTCCCATACGATTCCTAACGAAAGAGTTATGGCCGAAAAACCGGACGGTTTTCAATCGCCCAATGACCAGAATCTGTCCCAGAAAACTCCTTCAATTCAACCATTAAAACCCATCCAAAACTCAACTAGACTACAATCTCAGCTTGCTAGATTCCTAATTTAGGTGCTAGAGACATCTTATCGAATATTGGAAGCAAGGCAAGCCCTTGAATCACTCACAATGTTCACGGCACCACCTTGACAGAACCGGTTCAGATTTCTCGAACAAAACAATAAGGGATCATCCCTTAAATCCAAATATAATCCATCTTCAAACCATAAAACACAATAATATATGTCTTAACAAGGAGTGAGAGGTGGTCTTACCAAGATTGAACCCAAAACAAACCCGAAAATCCAATTTGGCACCCGCGGACTCAAGTCTGATCAGTCTGACCTTTTCTCCTTCAAACAGCTCTACGGGACAAACGGCTGGTCCAAATTGGGCTCACAATATGTCATTAGAACGGCAAGAGAATAAGCTTTCTAATGGTATATGGCTCGTTCGCATACGATGTCTAACGAAAGAGTTATGGCCGAAAAACCGGACGGTTTTTGATCTGGGCGGCGAGCTGAGCGAGAGGAAAAAACGAAAATGAAAGAGAGAGAGTTGAGGGAGAAGAAGGGTCGGGAGATGATGAGGGGGAGGAGATAAATAGGCAGCGGGAAGGAGAGAGGGAGTGGGGAGAGAGAGAGAGAGAAAAAGAAAAGAAAAAAAATATAATAATAATAATAATAATAATAAAAGTAAAAATAAAATAAAATAACAAAAAGAGAAGACAAAATCATTAGTCCCCTTTTCCTTTTAAATGATGATGTTTCCCTCCTTTTCCTTTTAATCATTACAAATATTTTTGTCAAATTCAATTTTATGGTGATCATAGAACACCTAAAATCAAACCTGAATTTTACTATTTATGAGGTTAGAAAATAGATAAAATAAAAATAAAAATACCGACTATTTTTATATATCTTTGTGACCTCAAATATTATTTTTCTTGATTTTCTTGATTTTCTTTTTCTTTTTTTTTTCTTTTTTTTTGTATTTTTCGAAAATATATATAAAAAAATGACAATTATGACAATTATTTTTTTGGTCAAAATGGTTCATTTAGCTTGGCTAAGGTCACCAAAATTGATTTTTCAATTTTTCAACTTTTTATGGATTTTCTATGAATTTTCAAAAAAATAAAAATAAAAAAAAGTTGATCAAAATTTAGGTGTCAACAGCTGCCCCTCTTTGAGAGGAATCTCGTTGGAGGTTTCTCTCAAAGATAAGGTGACACCTGAGTCCTGATCGACTCGACTCGGGAAACTAAAGGAAAAGGAGTCATGACATCCAATCTTCATGTTTGTCCATGTATGCTCTTTCTTGAAGGGGGAAACATTCATTTGACATGAGAGAGTGAGATAATAGAGAGACATACCTGCCACTTACCTGTTCGATGTTTGTGCGATTTTCGCGGTGTTTGATGGATTCAAGAGAATTTCTAGGAACTCGTTACTAGAGTATCCTAGAGAGGTTAAGCTCTGACCTGTATGGTAAGTCAAACCATAATGGGATTCCTAACTGGTAGGAATCTAAGGAAGACGCGTCCCATTTGTGATTTGCCAAGGATTTTGATCCGTATGGTGGATCGGACCATTGAGTTGACCAGTTAAGTGACTTTTACTATTGGGTTGACCCTTCAGGCGGTTTCTACCGTTGTGTTGACCCTTCAGGCGGTTTCTACCATAAGGTTGACCCTTCAGGCGGTATCTACCATTGTTTGACCCTTCAGGCGGTTTCTACCTAAGGTTGACCCTTCAGGCGGTATCTACCATATTTTTGACCCTTTATGCGGTTTCTACCTTTGTTTGACCCTTTAGGCGGTTTCTACCTTTGTTTTGACCCTTCAGGCGGTATCTACCATCATTGCTTTGAAAAGGGGGTCTCATGACGAGGGTTCTCCACGTCCAATGAGACTGCCTGGTTTTTGAAAAGGGGTCTCATGACGAGGGTTCTCCACGTATCCGATGAGACTGCCTAAATTTCGAAAAGGGGTCTCATGACGAGGGTTCTCCACGTCTGATGAGACTGTTTGATATTTTTGAAAAGGGATCCTAGGACGAGGGTTCTCCACGTCATGCTAGGACTGCTTGATTTTGAAAAGGGTCCTATCCTCACCCATTCTTTTGAAAGATCCCGAAATTTGTCGGGAATTCGGTTTTTGAAGCAGTGAAAGATTTTATTTTGACAAAGCTTCACTTGAGTCTGTTAAGGCGACATTCTGGGAGATGGGTTCTCCAGGTATCCTGCAAAAATTTGAGCCTGAAAGATTTTTTTTCTTCACCAAGAAAACGTTAGTAACCTTTGGGAAGACCACGGCTGTCCATTTGACAAAACCGTATGATTTAAGTTTTAATCATGAAATGTGCATTTTGATGCTGGAGGTTATCCAAAGCATTCTTGCAACATGCAAATGTGATCACAAATTCCTTGCATGGAAAATCCGGATCAACAGTTTGAAAATTCCAAAAAGAGTTTGTTCAAAACATCAATTGGAATATTTCTCGACAAGGAGGTCTTCTCACCTGTTTTGCGATAGTGGTTTTTTATAGGGGATGCACTCAATTCCCTACTAACCTGTGCCTAGGTTTTAGGCTCATTCGCAGTGCATACATTTTGATCGGTCGGGAGGTCTTCCACGGGATCGTAATGTTGGGCTTGGATATTGGTTTTCAAGGGGGACCCGCTTTGGAGTCGAGGTCATTGTATGAAAGTCTTCACCATCTGCTCCGGGTTTACAAGTCAAGAACCCTGCAAAATGAGAAAGAAATAGTCTTGCTCGTACTTCTTCGAGCTAAGCAATATGTTAACCCAAGTGTCTTAGTCAGAGAAGACTTTTTCAGGGTTGTAACATTGGTAGGATTGGGGACCGAAAAAGGCTTGTTTTTGGCCCAGAAATTACGAAGGGTTTGACATTGGTGATCATTGCAAATTTACCACATGCCCTTTTCCTCTCTGCACCTTCAGTTTTTGGGATGCGCAACCGATTTTGAGGTGTGCACCAGCTCTTCAGAGAGCGTTTCGTCGCATTAAGAGACTGATGACTCTGTCTGCGTCTCTGCTCCACGCTTGACACCATTTGGGGAGTAGTCTTTTTGATCTGACTCCTTTAGGGATTTCCTCTTTTCCCATCCGACTTCATTGCGGATCAATCAAACGACTTACACGAGCATCAGCCTTGCTTTTACCAGGCACTTTGCTTTTTCTTGATGCTTGGGATTTCTTTAATCCCTTGTCGCAAGTGGGATGCTTGGCAATTGTGCTAGATATATGACTTGGCTCTTAGCATGCTTGAGTATCAACTTAGTATTTTCTTCGTAAACCCTAAGTTTTGAACTTCTCCGTTCCTGAAGTGATTTGCCTTTGTTTTGGAACTTGCAATGATCACCAATGGGTTTATGAAATGAATTTGCAGGCTCAACTTGGCTATGCAAAGGATAAGGTGTGTGGGATAGAGAAATGAATGCTTCTCATCATCCTATGGCATTTGGATTACCATATAAACAACACACAAAGATTGATGTTAGTCCGAGTAAGAAAATTTCTAACCATTTTCTCCTGATGTTGCTGGACTCACCTCCATTTTGCCCCAATGTGGGGTGGTTCTTGACAGGGTTGAGAATGAAAACCGCCGTTCGAAGGGGTTGCCAATGGTCACCTGTAGTATTTGGGGATATGAAACGAATGCCTCCGTCATCCCAATCCATGTAATTGTTGCGAATAATCCCTACTTCCGTAGGTCCAGATTTTGCTATCTAATCCGCTCCACTTCTCTCCAGTGTGTGTAGGACGTGTTTGGACTAGGCTTTGCCTCTTGTCTTTTGAGAAAACGTCCTTTTGAAAGTTTTGAACTTTTGATTGAAAAAATCTCTTTCATTTTCTCCAAAAATTTTACCCGTCAAGGGGATTTTATGATGCACCATGCATGTTCTTATTCATGTTCAGACAACCTCCTGTTTTAAAACATGAATGCCAATGAAGTTTGAATTCTATGTCTTTTCTAGACATTAGATTCTGAAAGCTTTTCTTTTTCTCTCTGTTTTTTATTTAACATCTTCAATGGATTGGGGGAAAGGGATACTTACCTGTCCCCCGCGGCTGGAGATCCCTGAAAATGCGGAAGAAACATGTTATTGTACGTTCACGAATTTTTCAAAAAATTAGAACAATACAATTTACCCTTGGTCATGTATTCCAAGGGGTAATACATGGGATGTGAAAACCCGTTTTGCCTTGATGGCGAGCCCCTGTAAAAAACAAACAATAAGTGTCAGTTTGTGTTCCAAAATTCAAGACAAATTGGAACGATACCGCCTTGTTCTTGCTTGGCGTTTTCATTTGAACACAAACGCGCGGCTTGCAGAAATTGGCCATTTATATTGTGGCCACGATCCCTCCGTTTGGTTGGCGATGAATCATTCTCGAGGATTTGCCCCAGAGGAGATCCATTTGTGTTTTTGGGCACATTTTAGCGCCATTCTTCAAAGTTCCTTTTATTCAAGGAAAAAGGAAATTGTTATCGGAATGCATGTCAAAGCATGATGTGTGGAAGCGATACTTTTTACCATCCACTCGATCTTATAATCAAAGACCATTTCTTGGAGTGCATGACTTCCAAGGCCGATAATTTTGTTCGCTCCCCAATTAGTGAGTTCTTTTCTTTTGTGGCTTTCGGCGCCAACGCCTTCCTGCTAAATGAGGAAAAACTCATGTTACATGTGGGATCTTTGGAGATCAAATTGGAACGATACAAAGTTACCGTTCACCCAATTTTGTATCTTGGGGTTTACTTCTGATGCGGACGACTATGTCATTGCGCCCCTGGATTTTTCCAGAGAAGAAACGTCCGGCGTACAAATGATTCACTTGCCCCAGTTAGGCATGGTTTTTCATGCCTGCCCCAACTAAATTCATTCCTGCATTTTGCTGCAATCATCATCCACTTTGGGAATGTCTTCTCTCGTCTGTATTTATGGGTGTTGTTCGTGAGATTAACAGCCGTTCTGCCCCAGTTGGGCGACGTTTGTCCTGGCAACATGCCTTAGCACTTTCTGTGTTTGTTGGCAATTTTCAATTCAATTTTGACAACGTCCATGCATCTGTACATGAAGAAACATGTGTAGGTTTTGACTTCATTTGAAATTTCAGGAAAGAGATACTCCCTTCGGGGTTTCCAACATTTGAAGGGACGGTGTTCTTCAAGTATTTTGCCTTGGTAAGGCTTGTCTAATTGTTTGTTATCTCTGGATTTAATAACCCTGGTCCGATGCGTCTTTATGAGAGTTTGCCCCCGGTTTGGCCTCTTCAAAGAAAATGGGAGAACTCACTCCCATGGGTTTCGCCGATTCTGATCTTCTATCTCAATTGTCAGAATCTTCAATTATTTTTATCCATATCTAGATGGCTTGACGGTCTTGGGATTTTTCGTGTGGCGGTTTTGTGATTCTCTCGATCATCGTCGCCATTTGAAGTATTTGATGTTTCTCTTTTCCGGGTAGCGGAGCGATTTGTCCCCAGCCACTGGATGCTTTGTCTGGGGCTGGCTGATTTAGTCATAGGCAATTTGATCCTACCGCATTGATGCATTCAGGCTATTTGACATCAGTAAGCTTGGGTTTACTCGTGATTGAGTACTTCAACAACCTGCGCGATGAAAGGAGTGAAAGAGTCAATCACCGCGTAAGGAGCTTTAATTGAAACGATTACGGATTTACTATCTCCGCTCTGGTCACTTCTGGCGTCCAAGACGGTGGAAATTCTTCAGTGGTCCCATTCATTCTCGTCATCACCTGCAAGAATGAAAAACCATATCAACTCGTGAACCAGTCAATCTGATTTGGAACGGATACAACTTTTTCGACTTAGGGAGAGCCAATCCTAATTAGGTTGCTCCTTCTTCATAATTTGATTTAATTTGTCATTGCAATCCCAATGGGTGACATCTGCTGAAGGCACATTTCTTTCTGTCTTATAGGGAAGACAAATTTTCTTTCGTTTGTCTTTGACCATCTTATCCTGTAGACAAAAGACATAAAGGTCCCCGTCAGGTATAATATTCGAAGGGCTTATTGGAACGATTACAGTTTCACCATCGTTCCATGATCATCTTGCATGTGATCGGATGAGGACATTTTTGACAAATGTATGCCATGTAAAACATGTCCCTCGTGTCTATCCACAAATGGATTTTCCTTCTGTACCTGTTTTTCACCTGAGAGGAAAAGATAGGAAATATTATGCCGGTATCTGATTGAAAATCAATTAGGAACGACACGTCTTTACACTTGACCCGGCTGCCCCGGTCAAAAGGCATTTGCCCTCATCAGTTGACTCTCCAGGGTGGTCCAGCGTTTTTCCATGCCATCCTGGTTCGTTTAAACTCGCGACTGATTCTTCACACAAGTCTTTGGATTTTGATTCATAAGCGGCGCTGAATGACCTTTTGGTTTCGAGGTGTACCAATCATTCACATACATGCGCATGAGACCAGTGAGGTTTGACTTCTAAGAATCAAAATAGGGTTTGGAACCTAAGGCCAAGGCTCCCACTTCGAGTTCTAGAAAGGGTAGATTCCATTGCACAACTATCGTTGCATTGGGACCCAATCCATAGTTCGAAATGAGCAGAATTAAAAATGGATTACCCCGTGTTTTTCCTCACGGAGATTCCATTTTCAATTCCTTCTATTGTTTTCCTAAAGAGGGCGCCCGAGGTTTTAGGCGCGGTTGTGTGTGTTCATTGTGTCGTGCTAAAGCAATAAACATGCATTTCATTTAGCAAACACCGCTTCAATATAAACATCCACACAATCATACATCCTAAACTCCTACCTGCATAAGACAGAGTTAACGAACACTTCACCCCTTATTTCTCCAATCTGCAAAAACATTTAACACCTCAAGGGTTAAAGTACGTACCTCAACTTGAAGAGCATCTGCATAAAACATGTCAGAAAAACCAATCAACTTTTTAATCGGCTCAAGTTCTCTAATTCCCCAGTGGAGTCGCCAGTCTGTCGCGACCCTCTCGAGGTTGCCTGTGTGCTCTCGAGGGCTAATGGGCCGTCCAGTCTGGTCAGACGCGGGCCTCTCCCAAGGCCCGTTACCCAAATCGCAACGGAGGTATGCGTAGTCGACCTTCAGTGTGGTCTGGTGACATGTGCTAAGTGTGCATGCCATGGAGTCGCCACCAATCATTTTTTGGAGGGTATGATTGGACCACCCTATTGAATAGTCGGGAGTTTCTATTCAATTCTGCGATAACCAGAGAAATGGGTTCGGGGACTTAGTTACGTCAACTGTCAGAGTTGACGCCCTTTCGGTACCTAAGTTGACTGAATTTTCTTACCTAAGATTTCATGCAGATGAGTGGAGTACGAATCCTAAATCTAGGAATTCATGCAAATAGGAATGACTATCCTAGCAATCACAATCAATAATAAAATGCGCAAATCAATGAATCCAAATATGTAAAATAATCACATCAAATCAACATGACACTCCTAATAAGGCTCTATTAGCCTAAATAAGTATCAATCAAGCTTAGGAATGATTTAGACATGATTTTACCCATCAGGGGTAAAGTCGTAATTTTGAGACAAAAGGGACGATTTGCCTAAAAAGGGAAAATCGTCATTTCAGAATGAATCCGGAGTAAAACAATGTCAAAAATAGGTTTGGTCACTCAATTGACCCATTTCCTATTTTTTTTTTTTGCAATTTTCATGCTTTTCTGGAATTTTAGAAACCGATTTACCATTCGAAGGGGTAAAATCGCCATTTTCTAAAAATGGGAATGAAATGTGGAAATCTTAGACATAAGGTTTAGCCACCTATCTGGCCCATCACCAAATTCTAAGCAATTTCCACAATTCATCGGAATATCAAAGACGATTTACACTTTGAGGGGTAAAATCGCCATTTTGGATTAAATGGGAGAAAATCCAAAAAATGGAAACAAATCAATTTTTTTGTCATTTTCAGCCTTCAAAAATTTTTAGAATTTTTTTAGGAATTTTCTGCAATTTTTCTCAATTTTTTTTTTGAATTTTTCCTTAATAATTCACTTTTTTTTATTTGATTTTTTTTAAAATTTCCTGAAAATAAGTCCCAACTGAACGGTCCCTAACTCGCCACGTGGCGTCTCGGTGACAATCGAATCATTTTTATTTTTGTAAAATTTGAAATTCATTTCTTTTAATGTTAAAAATATTTTTTATTTTGAAAATCATCGGATCACGACACGTGGCTCATCTGCAACCATCCAATCTAGCATTTTTTTTGTTTTTGTTTTTATAGGACGCAACACAATGCAAAAAATAAAGAAGATATTAAGTCATTATACAACATAAACATAAGCAAAGGAGATGGGATCCGGTGAATTTTACGACGTCGGAGTCCGTCGGTGCTCGTGCAACAATGTGTGGGGGGTATATACCACCAGCAGGAGGCTCGGCCTTCCGATTCTGGGGTAGCACAATATAATTTATAGAAAATAAATAAATAAAACACCTTGGACACCAATAGGAGGCTTAGCCTTCCGATTCTGGGTCTTTTATGCGAAATATAGAAATGCTATGACATAAAGTAAATACACAGCAAATATTTAGACACCAACAGGAGGCTCGGCCTTCCGTGTTTTTCCTCACGGAGATTCCATTTTCAATCCCTTCTATTGTTTTTCTATAGGTGGCACCCGGGGTTTTAGGCGCGGTTGTGTATATTTTCGGTGTCGTGCTAAAGCGATAAACATGCATCTTATTTAACAATCACCGCTTCAATATAAAACATACACACAATCATTCATTCCTACGCCCAACCTGCATAAAACAGAGTTAACAAGTACTCCACCCCTTATTTCTCCAATCTGCAAAAACATTTAACACCTCAAGGGTTAAAGTACGTACCTCACCTTGAAGAGCATCTGCATAAAACATGTTAGAAAAATCAATCACCTTTTTAATCGGCTCAAGTTCTCTAAAGTCCCCAGCGGAGTCGCCAGTCTGTCGCGACCCTCTCGAGATTCGCCATTTGCTCTCGAGGGCTAATGGGCCGTCCAGTCTGGTCGGACGCGGGCCTCTCCCAAGGCCCGTTACCCAAATCGCAACGGAGGTATACGTAGTCGACCTTCAGTGTGGTCTAGTGATATGTGCTAAGTGTGCATGCCATGGAGTCGCCACCAATCATTTTTTTGGAGGGTATGATTGGACCACCCTATTGAATAGTCGGGAGTTTCTATTCAATTCTGCGATAACAAGGGAAATGGGTTCGGGGACTTAGTTACGTCAACTATCAGAGTTGACGCCCTTTCGGTACCTAAGTTGACTGAGTTTTCTGACTTAAGATTTCATACAGATGAGTGGGGTACGAGTCCTAAATCTAGGAGTTCATGCAGATAGGAATGACTATCCTGGCAATCACAATCAATAATAAAGTGCACAAATCAATGAATTCAAATGTACAAATAAATCACATGCCATTCCTAATAAGGCCATATTGGCCTAGAGAAGCATCAATCAGGCTTAGGAATGATTTAGACATGATTTTGCCCATCAGGGGCAAAATCGTAATTTTGAGACAAAGGGGACAATTTGCCCAAAAAGGACAAAATCATCATTTCGGAATGAATCCGGAGTCAAAACAGGTTTGGTCACTCAATTGACTCATTTCCTATTTTTTGGCAATTTTCGTGATTTTCGGGAATTTTAGAAACCGATTTACCATTCGAAGGGTAAAATCATCATTTTCTAAAAATGGAAATGAAATATGGAAATCTTAGACATAAGGTTTAACCACCCATCTGGCCCATCACCAAATTCTAAGCAATTTCCACAATTCATCAGAATATCAAAGACGATTTACCCTTTGAGGGGTGAAATCGCCATTTTGGATTAAATGGGAGAAAATCCCAAAAATGAAAACAAATCAATTTTTTGTCATTTTCAGCCTTGGACAATTTTTAGAATTTTTTCTGCAATTTTTTCTCAATTTTTTTGTTTTTCTTTAATTTTTCCATTTTTTGGCATTTTTGATTTATTAATATTTTTTTATATTTCCAGAAAATATTTTAACAAAAAGCATGTCTTTGACAATAGATAACACTCAACCAGATAAATAAGCTAACCACTAGACTGAAACAAATACATACAAATCAAGTCTATAAATGCAATATTTTAGAAAAATAATCCTGATATACAGATCGGGTACGTAAAACATACCGGATTGGACACCGGCCTTCAATCGCCCAGCCTCAGCCTGCGACCATCCCCATGCCCGTTACCTCTCGTAGCGTGCTTGAACGGAGGTGTCGGTTCGATGTTCTTCGATCTCAGCCTCCACAAGTGTTAGGCATCTAGTTCGGATGCACCACCAATTGACGAACGGGGAGACGACTAATAACTCCACAACAATTGTGCTAGTAATATGCGGAATCAATATTCCGAACTTAGTATATTTTGCTCACTCAAGATTATGAGAATATAGAGAGTGTTTGTGTTCTTCTCTCTAAGCTCTCAAAAATTTGCACACTCTACAAAATGTCTCTCCCCCTCAACCTCAAAACTCTTGCCATCCTTTTATAGCCAAAAATACCTTCCAATAAATTGTATTTAAAAATAGCACTAACAATTATAAATTCTATCTAAAAATAGCACTCACAAATAAATTGAAAAAATTGTGACCTCGAATACTACTTTTTTTTATTTTCTTTTTATTTTATATTTTTCGAAAATAATAATAATAAAAAATATGAAAAAATATTTTTTTATCCAAAATGGTCCCTTTAGCTTGGCCAAGGCTACCAAAGTTGATTTTGTAATTTTTCAGCTTTTTATGGATTTTCTATGAATTTTCGAAAAATAAAGGAAAAAAAGTTGATCAAAATTTAGGTGTCAACAGGTAGAAATCTGTTTGGTTACGTAACTTCATTTTTCTACTTTTAGAGCATTTTTTCTTTAGAGATAGATTTGGAGCCACTTGAAGAAGCAAAAAAAAAAAAAAATCTACTTCTCTCTAAAAGTTGATTTCTAGAGCAAATGTGTTGTCACGCGCGCCGAGCCCAGAGAATTAAAAAATTTTAATTTCTCATTTCTATTTCAACCCTATTTCTGAAACAAATTTTTGTCCCAAAAATAGAAAAATGAAATTGCGTTGTCAGATGGAGTTTTGTTCTAAACCAGTTCCAAAAAAAGGTAAATAAATGGTCGTTATTATAAAAAGTTGCAATTAAGAGATGTTGCAAAAAATATTTGACCCTAAATTGAGTCTCATATGAACGGTATGAAACTTCTAATTTCCTTAATCCCTCAAGGGTTACAATCAACCCGATTTAAGAGATCAGATCGAAAAAGTTTGAAGGACTGCCCACATCATTATCAGCCTCATTCCCTTAAAAAAACTAATTTTAGGTCTAATGACAATTTTGGCCTGAACGTTTTTTTTTTGTCTCATAAAAAACACATCAACTTTAGATCCAATTACGATTCTAGCCTAAATTATTTTTCATCTCATGAAAAAGCACAAACTTTAACTCGAGTTCCAAATCCGGCCCCCTTAATTTAAAACCATTAGTTGTCCAAAAATGTAATTTCACGTTATCAATAAATCTACGGGACTTGCTAATGTGGATTTAAGGCACTATTCATCATTTTCTTAGCACGAAATTTGAAGTTGTTCATCTGTTTCACCTCTAGCTCAACTTGAAGGATGACAGTTAATCTATTAATGGTTTCCTTCACTTCATCTGCAAGCATCAGCTGTCTAATTGGAATCTGAAGCTGTGTATTACAACCCATGGAGAGACGCCATGGACGAGATCCGCCTAGCTCACAACTAGAGCCTTCTCTTTAACAAGCCCAGCTCTACCCTCTCCCCAAAGAAGATGAACAATTTCATATTCCGTGCCGAGAAGACTATCGACTCTAAAATCCACGTCAACAAGCCACGTAGGCTTATTGATGACGTGAAATTACATTTTTGGACGACTAATGGTTTCAAATTAAGGGGGTTGGATTTGAAACTCGAATTAAAGTTTGTGCTTTTTCATGGGATTAAAAAAATATTTACGCTAGAATCGTCATTAGATCTAAAGTTGATGTTTTTTTATGAGACCAAAAAAAAAACATTCAGGCCAAAATTGTCATTAGACTTAAAGTTAATGCTTTTTTTTGAGAATTAGCCTCATCATTATCTGAATGCATAATTATCTTTTGGCAGAGAAATAGGAAGAAACCGCCCGTGTCGTCGATCCATGTGCCACATACACATATATGAAACTTTACCCTTTCTTTTTTTTTTTCCTCGATTTTATCTAGCTAAGGACATAGCAAAAAGCCAACCCCCCCAACAAAAAAAGGAGGACATAGCAATAATTGCCTTTGATTCATGACTGGGATGCTCTCATATTATTCACTTTCTTGCATACCATGATTAGAACTTAGAATAACGTCGTCTCTTTTTTGTTTTTTTGTCAAACCGGAAAACAAATCAATCTGCCACTCGAGAGACAAAATCCTATAATATCGGAAACCTAATCCAACAAGAAAACCATCAACAGGTAAATCTATAATCATTAGATACATATAATGATTCAAGTATAACGGATTCCCTTTGCAACTGCATGCTCTCTAAGCATATCTTGAGTCAAATAGAAACAATATATCCTACACATTTCCTAAAAATTAAATTTTTTTGAAGCTAGCCGGTAATCAATGTTTTGTACATGGCATCCGTCCATATTCAGTTATGCAGATCGAATTTCATCCAAATTGTGCAATAAAAACCCTAAACAAATTAGCTCTTAGTAAAAAAAATAATAACAACAATAATAATAATTAGGCAAAACTTGTATGAAGATAAACATACGTGGTCCACATGATAAAATTCATATCACCCATGCAAAAAAAAAAAAAAAAGATTCTTGACACATATATACACACACACACACACAGAAGGCGACCCCTTTCATCCAAAAACCACAGCTTAGCTTTAGCCTTCAAAGCACTTGTGTTGTGATTCACGAAATGGGATCTCGTCAACTGCTTTTTGTGGGTGAATCTTGAGTGGAGATCGACGAAGTGTCCATGCTCCTTGTTCTCTGGAGCGACGGCGCGCGGTGGAGCCGGCACCGGAACGAGCCGGGGTGGGTGGTCGGCGAGCACAGGCAGGCGCTCTTGGTGGCGCTCGGCTGCCTCGTGAGGCCGGACGGGGCGGCGATCTCGCTCTCGCACGGGACCTCCACCTTCAGATCCTTACTCTTGGCAATCTCTTGGTTCTCCATTCTTAGCTCCCGATTCCTGCAAGCATAATTCATATGGAGTGGATCAGCTGTCAAACAACGAAGATGATGGAACCTCAAGTACTAAAGCTGAAGTTGTATTTGGGATTTGAAGAGGGTGAAGATGAGGAAGGTACTGAGTCTAAAACTTGAACAATAATGAAAGCAATTTTATCCAAAGTGTTCACTCTCTCTCTCTCTCTCTCTCTCTCTCTCTCTCTATCACGGGAGTGATGATGCAAAGTCCATCAACGTCCCACCTAATTTTGACACTTTTGATAATGCTTCAACCACTCAAAAAGAAGCCGTCCTAAACAGGGAAGCCCATCATGAGTTTTCCCGTCTCTTTAAAAAAAAAAGTAAAAGGTGAAAGCAACATATATCTCCTGACAATCATATCCATCTACCCAAAAATTGCCAAATCAATCGTAAATTCAATTCAATCTTGAGCTTCTAAACCTTCGTGCTTAAATTTCAATGTAGTCATTTCGATCATGTCCTTCCAAGGAAAGCTGTCCACGTCAGCATACTACGTAGGATGACCAGAGATGAGTACATGCCACGTAAGCAATTTCGCAACAATCAATCGGAATGATCTCATTGAAATTTCGTGTAAGGATTTACGATGACATTGACAAAATTAGAAATAAGACTAAATTGGCATTCGTTCAATAGTTTCGCCACTGATTCGATAGTTATCCCGTACTTTGTTAGAAATATCATAGATGTATGTGCTTCTAATTGACAAAATGAAGTGTGGCGAAAACTTTAAAAACCATCTTCACTTTCTTTTCAATATCAATTTACATCCGAAGTTGTTGAAAATCTATACTTTCCATCTCCAAACAAAACTTCCACGCTCAAAAAGACCAATCTACCCTCAATTTTATCCATTCCCTACGCACACACTCTCTCTCTGAGCGCCCTGGGCTCCCACCACAACCTCACCTCCGCCACACCACCTCCATTTCTGACCAACGCCATGCCGCCATTGACCCTGGCTACGGAGCTCGACATATTTGGATTGAGCTTGATGCTGGCGAAATTCGACTAATGCCACGCGCACACATGCGCACGTCTCTCTCTTCTTAGCCATGGCCAAGCGCAACCAAGGGTCGACCTCGATTCAAACCTAGATCAACATGTGAAATCGAGCTCAACTCCGGGTCAAACTAGACATATTTGAGTCAAGCTCGACGCTGACAGAACTCGACATATTTGGATTGAGCTTGGTGCTGGCGAAATTCAACTAACGCCACTCGACTAGGGTGGCTGTGACACCGGTGGGTGGCAACGGTTCCTATCGAAAATGGGCTAATACTAATAGTAGGTGGGTTAGGGTTTTTGGGCAAGTGGATTTCCATTGAAGTTGGATTTGAAACGGCGTGGGGAGCAAAATTAGAAGGTAAATGGCAAAAATTCGAGAGTTGGATTAGATGTTCGATGAAACTTTGACCATAGATTTCCAAAACTCGAAATACAAATTGATATGAGGTTGAATTGCGAAGATGGTGTTTTATATTTTCTTTTATATTTTTGTTTCATCCAATTCTTTAAAATTAGAAGTAGGAAAAACATATAGAGGTTCCTTCTCTAATTATTATGAGTCTATGACAGACATTCTCGTGGGCATAATAAATTTCTCTCCCCGGTTCGACCCGGCGGGTCACATGTCCCATCACCCCAATCTATGGAGGATGTGATTTGACCCCTTTTTCTCACAAGCCAATAGCCATACGCCTCCTCATCAAAAGCTCTGTTCACTGCCAATATAGTATAAAAGACGGTAATTTCAAAGCTTCGGTGCTTCTCATTTGAATTTGTCAATATGGAAAACTAGATTGAGGAGCAACCACAAACATAGTCAATAAGAGGGCTTTAATCTTTAAAAGAATTGAATATTAACTAATTGTTCTAATAAAACAATTAATCCAAATCAAATGAATATAGAAAATGGTCAATATGAGTATACTTTTAATCCCAAAGAAAAGAAACATTATCTTCTTCAATTAATTAGTCCTCCACAGTAGACTTGTGAACGGGTGGATCGGATCATAAATAGCCCGATCAAAAATTGACTCATTAATCTGTTTATGACTCATTTATGCGTAGTGTAAATTTCTTGACTCATACTCACCTCGACTCATGTTGCCAAAACAATTCTATACTTTTAATCCAATCTAAGAAAACTTATTTCTTCATAAATTTTTGAAAAAATTATATTACTAAAATCATTGTGGACAGTTTTTATATTTTCATAATTTACCAAAAACTATTTTTTATAATTTAAAAACATTTTTATTTCTTTTTAAAAATCTAATTTTTTAAATTTTTTATTTGAATTTTTATATTTTTCTTTCTTTTAAAAAAAATTGGTCTTTTTTTTCTACTAAGACCGACGAGGGCCGCCCTCGCCGATCGCTGGCAAGGATGGTGGCCCTCGTTTGGTGTTGGCGATGGTCGGCCGGTAACCCTCGCCGATCTTAGAAGAAAAAGATTTAAACAAAAGAAAATAGAAATAAAAGAAAGGGTAGATGCCTCTCAAATGGGCTGTCTTAAGTGGGTTATGAATGGGTTCACATTGGACCCATTTATAACCCACTTATTTTAGTCTCTTTATTTTTCCTAGATTCATTATGCTAGCCTGCTAAGTTTATTATGACAGATCAATTATGACAGGTCTACTTCACATAATAAAAAAAGCAAAGCGTAAATTAACTGAAAATTAAAAAGGTGCACTTAAATAGACAAAAACACCAAACACACTTGACTCGTAATTTTTTTTTTTCACAAACTTTCAAGTTTCAACAAATAAAAATAAAAACAAGCACATTGTACTTGAATACTCAAGATGATCTATGAAGTGTGACAATTATCTAGCTCATGATGTTTCCGATTGGAACTTGAAATGATAAAGTGGTATATAGTTGATCAAATGTAGTGTCATCGTATTCACGAATTTTCCAAAAACTCTAGCTGACTGATACAATCGTGATAAGCCAGAGTTCCTTTTCTTTCTTTCTTTCTTTCTTTTTTGTCGAAATTGAATATTTTTTTTGTTCATATCTCAAGATCTCAAGATGATACGTAAGAGGTTCAAAACAAAGCAAATCTCAAACGGCAAAGTAGAACAATAAAGCATGTTGTTGTGAGCGTACTCTCATCCCACAAGACTAGATATGTCTCAGCATTAAAACAGAACGAACGGCGGATGACCACCAAATCTCATATCTGTCACAAGCGACGAGCGCACACCGTAATCTCCTTCACGCGGCAGCTGCGGGACAAGCCAGAGCCTGATCACAGGAAATTGGGCTTTGTTCAGCCCTACCCACCCCCAAATCTTTCTCAGTTTTTCTTGTGTTTTTGACCAAAGTCAAGCTACCAACCAACTTGGCCCAAGGCACTAGCTGGGCTTCATGCCTCACCGTAAGTCCCACCAACTGCTGATCTTTCCAACCCTTCACTGCAATTATGTGAACTTTAAATAAGCACAGAGCTGCTTGCGATAATTGCACCTTGACAAAAGAACAAATTACATCATGGGATGGCTTAGTTCACTCAGGAAAGGACTCGTGTGTGCGCATACGGCGCATGACGCAAGTTTGATTCTCACACCAACAAGTGTAATGACTCCATTTTCGAGCCATTTATACGAATTTTGTCTCTAGGGTTCATATATCTACGATGAGCTTCGTTATCTTCACAACGATGGCAGCAACCGCAATAATCATAGTAATGACAACAACATTTTCTCTTTGCAACTTTGAAAATGGAAGAATAGTATTTTAAATATTACATATAACTAGATTTGTTGATATTCTATATTTGAAAATATTTCAAGTGTTTTTATGGTAAGTTTTTTTTTTTCTTTTTGGGTCGAATTTTTATGGCAAATTAAATAAAAAGCAAAATGTCAAATATCAAATACACACCAACGTCACACATGACTAGACAATCTCCCTCATTAAGAAACCTTTCACATGATCTCAAAACTTTCCGTGAGGGAGTGGATGAAATGGGAAGTCATAAGAGATGTCCGACACTGTATCTACTTTTCTTTTTAGAGCTAATACTATGAAAAACCTTAAATTAGTACATTGTGATAAATTTATCCTGACCACCAAAATCCCAAATTAGTACACTGGTGACAAATTTATCATATGTTAGTTTCCGTTAAACCATGTTTCTATCACGAAAAATTTTAAACTGGTACACTCGTGATAAACGGAGGGTAAAGACCCCAATGTGGTGCATGCGTCAACTGTCACATGTCATCCAACTATGCAATTTGATAGTAAAATCTTGCGAAAATTAACAGAGAGTAAATTTGTCATAAGTACATCAGTTTGAAGTTGTTGGTGGCCAAAAAAATTAATTTAGAGTATAGTTATCATGAATAAATTAATTTGTGAATTTTCGTAATATTAATTTTTTTTTTGGTATTTGGTACGAGGGTAATTTTTAATATATTTTGTTTCATTTGTTGTTGGGGGCACTATGGGAAAAAAAACAGTTGGGTTTGCTGCCCACTCAAGTACAAGAAACTGATTGATTAAGCCCCCTCGGAATCTCTGGTCTTTGTTATGTTTGGATTGTACTGACTCAAACTCTATCCTTTATGATTATGAATGAAAGTAGTATGTTGTTTCGTCCAAAAAAAAAAGTACAAGAAACATTTTTTCACCAGAACAGAAAAATAAAGTACAAGAAACATTTTTTTCCCCTCTAAACAGAGAAACACTTTTTTCCCCATTTTCTCCCTGCTAATTTTTCCAGTTGACTCCAAGGGGAATTGACTTGCTTTCATCAAAATGTTCATGTCTAATTGACGGGTCCACATCGAGCTATGTCAACAGCATATACAGATTTTGTTTCGTGAAGCAATTGATCAGCACGATCGGCTTAAACCAGATCTTCAACATTTTCCTTCTTGGGCCAAGACTACTTAGCCAAAGACTGAATAACAAAACCTTGTTATGCCAAGGCAACCCCACAGACTCCGGAACCTTCACATCACAAATTCAGTGATTAAGACTAAAATTGACGATTCGAAGTGCTTAACATTGAATGGAAGCGAAGCTTATGTGACCTCGACACATGTCCTAGAATTCTAGATCGAGTCGGAAATGTCACCCTGCAGGCAGTTGAGGAAGCGAAATGGAAATCGAACATCTACGGGTTGGTGCAAAAGCCTGCTCTCCCCTAGAGATTAATGTCGCGTTAACATCATTTAAGCTCCGTTTATTTTACGAAAAATGAATGGATTTGAAAAATATATTTCCTAAAATTTATCGCTCTCATCACTCGAAATAATTAATCAATAAAAATATTCTCATTTCGACAACAATTTATGTCGCTATATTTTTGTGGACGGTGAGAATATTTTTGGTTCATTAATTTTTATAAGCAATACGAGGACGAGCGGTTATTTTGAGGAAAACATTTACCAAATCATTCATTTTTTGCTAAAAGAAATAGAGCCTTAGTTAACCTTCTTGATCACGGATTTGGGAATATGGGGGGACCAAAAGCGTGGCCCAGCATCTACCAACAAATAATAACTTCTTCCGTGATAAACACTACTTTTCTTTACAAGAGGAAGGTTAGACCTTTCGATTAGGGTTTGGTTAATCAATGACCCCACTTGTGTAAGTGGTGGTACACCTAGAAGTAAGCTATTTTATTATTAATTTCCTTTTGGTTGAACAATAATGGACTCTTAGGGGAGGCAATTGTATGACCCTTTTCAGCAAAGTTCTAGATCGAAGTGGTGATTTGGTGCCAAGGGAGACATTTGGTTCCACGATAAACGAATCGGACTTGATTTAATGCATTGAAGAAGGGCTGTGAATGAGATTTGGATTCTTAATGGCTTTTGTTCGAGGGGGAGCATGGCTGGTCCATGCTCTTGCGGGATGTTTACAAGAGCTACTACGTAAAGATGGACACGCATGTGTGATCCGGTTCAAGTTTGTGAATTTCTTGTGCACCTTGAAAAGGACTTTAATTATGGGACACTGAACTGTGGTTTGGCGCAAAATAAGTGAAGAATGTCATTTTGTTCCATCCCTTAGCTCCTGCCCAAAGTTCTAGAACGTCGATAAACATTTGCCATTCGACAATAACACGGGCATACTTAAGATCGTCCACGGAGGTGGACTAGTCAAGGTGTGTGTGACGAACTGCTAACCCGAGCACCATCTGAGCGCTATATTAAAAAAACAAAACAAAACATAATCTAAGTGCAAACATGCTTGAACAGATCTTTAGAATTTTCTAATAAAAATTTGTTTGGAGGGGCGATTTTACATTGTAAGTTTTCCATAAATCTTTTTTCTATTCACAATCTCACTTTTATTTGAAGTGAAATACTTAAAATGATTCAAAATAGTCGGATATTCATATACTGTTGTTTTTATCTTAAAGTAGCCAATTTTTTTTTCAAGAAATTACATTTCGACTTTCCGCTGTTTAGATTATGAAAAGCTGATCAATGTATGGAAAACAACAAGCTTAGATTAGGGGGAAAACGACTTTCTTTTTTGGCAAAAAGGTAATCACTTTCCATAAACCACCGAATAAATGAAAACTGACCATTTTCGTGAAAAAAAAATTTCATTGAAAATATTTTCCTTTTGCATGAAATTTGCAGTGAAACAAACGCACCCTTAATTGGATTCACTACTTCTTTAGGCTCCGTTTATTTCACACACAAAATTCGAGAAGAGATTTCCTTTTTTCTTGTGTTTGGATCGTTAAGGAAATGGGTTAATGACAAATCTTTTCCCAATCAATGGAAAATCTATAATTAAATTCAAGAAAATGATTTCTTCTTCCATATATCAGAAAGTAGTTCTAAACTATGTAAGATATCAACACTTGGACCAGAGACTATGCTTGGGCACGAAAACCCCAACACCTCTTCCTAGGGGTGATCGATTTTCGGTCCGGTCCGGTTCTCCTCAAGAATCGGGAATCGGACCGGTGCTCTTGGTTTCCATTTTTCGGAACCAGGGATCGGACTGGACCATCGACCCGGTTCGATTTCTGGGTGGTTCCAAGGAACGGTAACATGACAAATTTTTTGATCCTTTCTACTACTTGTTCCCGGGTGGTTCGAATCGGTGATCGCAGACTGAGGAGACTTCGTCATACCCCAAGAAGGAAAGCAATACAATGATCGAACTGTTTCTTGATCCTTTCCACTGCTAAGGGTGCGCACTAAAACCATCCAGAAATAGTTTCTGGAACAAAAACTTATTTCTGCAATACAATGGTCGCCAACCGCCGGTCGCCGCTTCCCGCCGCCGCCGTTGCCCGACCACCGCATTTTTCAGAAGTAAAAATTTTCAACCGTTGTTAAACAAAATTTTATTCTACGATCAGAAATTTTATGCCGTAATCAAAAGCATTTTTTCCCTCAAAAACTCATCCATAAATAGAAATAGAAAAAACTATTTCTGTTCCAAGAAACTATTTTTGGATATGAATGGTTTTCATGCGCATCCTAAATGCCTGTTGCACGGAATAAAAGTCCAAAACTAAACTAAGGATGCTGTTGATCTGGCTGGCAATCAGAGCCCACTACATGCCAACGCCCCCATTAAATACTCAATAATCAGATTTGAAGAGGTAAGAAAAAAAGGGCTACGAAGTATAAAAGAATGAAGCAAATCCTAAACAAATAAACAATATTGTTACTTTTGAAAAAAATTAAAAAAAAAATTCAATCGGTCCGGTCCGGTCCTATAGCTCAAGAACTGGGAACCGGATCGCCCTGCCATTGGTTCCAATTTTAAGAACTGGGGACCGGACTGGACCCAACTAGAACTGGGAACCGGACCACTGATCCAGGCAGTTCTCGATCCGAGCAGTCCGATTTGCTCATCCCTGCCTCTTCCTAGATCCTTTGCAACAAACGATGGTCCATTAAGGCCAAGCCTAGGTCCAAAGAGGTCGAGCTCAAACACTGGTACCCGTGCACGATTTCTCGATGCTCGAACTCAAACTTATAGAGGTCGGGCCTGGAACCCCGGTCCTTGTGCCCGGTTCCCCAGCCCCCAACCCCTGTCCATGGAGGCCGGACTCGGGTCTACAAATGCTAGGCTTGAGACCCCGGTGCCCATATCCAACTCCTCGACTGCTAAACCCTAGTTGTCGACGCTTAAGGAGGGGCTCAAGACCCTGGTGCCCGTGCCCATACTCTTGTGTCTCGGGCCCGAGTCCATTGAACAAATAGACCCTAGTGGTCAAGTCGAGGTTCATCGAGGCAAGCCTAGATATGTGGAGACCGACCCGGATCAAGTTGCCCGAGCCCAAATTTCGGACTTCCGAGTACTGGTCTAAGAGACAGGGCCTAGGTCTATGGAGGCTGAGCATGGGACCCTGTTGCTTGTGCTTGGGACCCTGAGTACAGTTAGCAGGGTCTTAGGCTTAGCCGCCATAAACCTAGGCCCTGCCTTGATGGTGTTGGATCTAGCAATATCACCTTGAGGGGTGGTGAATAGGTGATTCTGAATCTAATTGAAATTTCTTGCGGAATTAAAAACAATTTCAATACACTATTAAGAATAGAAACAATATAAACAACGTGTAGGGAAAAACTAAACACAAGAATGGAGTTTAGAGAAGAGAAAAGTGCACGCTGAATTTATAGTGGTTCGGCTTGTTAGACCTACGTCCTCTCTCCCACGATGACAGCCGATTGGCTGGATTTCACTATGATGAATCGAAGAAGATTACAATCGATTAGGTGTTCAGTCTCTCTCGTACAAATCCTCACAATGAAATGAAAATATCGAGCACTCAGAATACTTTGGTGAATTTGAATAACTCTTGCACTTTGGATTGTTGTTCTCTCACTACTTCGTGGATCACCATGGTTCTTCTTTAATACTCCTTTGTCTCCAAACTTAGCCGTTGGATACACGACCAAATGATCGCTCTTTAATCTTTGATTAGACGTTATCAATCGTGATTGAACGAGATTGTATCTGAGAAGATATGATAACCGTTGAGGTAGAAATTGAACCATTCTGATCTAGCCGCCCATACAACCAAAATCTCCAGTTTCTATAAGTGGAGTAGATTCAAATAAGTTGCCAAGGATATTCTTGAAAGGTAATATCCGATCGCGGATTTTCCCTTGATTGATTAGAGAAAATATCTTGTTAATCAAATATCACAAACTTCCATAATAAAACATGCCTAGTTCGAAAACCTGTCATTCGTGGGTCTTCATCATTGCAGAAACTGACCAGTCTTCAGAAGTAGTCTTCAAAACGAAAGAACTCTTCTGAATCTGAACGAGTCTATAATTGAATGATAATCCTGAGCTTCAATAAGGTCTATCTGACATTGCAAATAGCTTCTGAAAAGAAGTAACCAAGTTGGAGTACATATTGTATCTGACCCTCAGAAGCAACTCCATCTGACCAACGTCAGAAGCACTACCATCTGACCACGTCAGAAGCACTTTATGGCTACTCTTCCCTTGAGACTAAGAGACAGAAAAATGGATCGATACAAGCTTCTGCTTATACATTCTTTCTGCAATAAACATTTCAACCATTACACAGATCCTGTGCATAGTTTTGTCAGAATCAAAATAGAATGGAACTTTCCACAACAATCTCCCCCTTTTTTATGATGACAAAACTTCTGAAATAACAAGTGTATATAGATTATATTGGATGGTAGATCTTGGAATAATAACATTAAAAACATGAGAATGATGAAATATCACCCGATCACCAGGAATTTCAACGCATGAGTCACACCTGCAAATATCTTAAATAGAAACTCCTGCACAGTTATAGAGATATACTGTAGAGATACTATAAAGAATCTTCTCTCCCCCTTTTTTTTTTGTTAACCCAGGGAACCCCCGCACGGCCGACAGCCGGGAAGTAAACCCTGGGGGCGACACGTGCTAGCCACCACACACGTGCCACCGGTTAAGTCACCCTGTGTCGCCCGGGATTTGAACACTCAACCTTTGCGAGAAGAAGAGTGCTCGCTCCAGCAGCGCCACCCAGGTGGGTGGTAAATTAAGAATGCATGTGAAGAGAATAAATGAAAAATTAAGTACATAAAGTTTTAAGAATAGAATCAAGAAATGAATAACTAGTGGCGAAAATCATTAAGTAGAGGAGGATGAAGGCATTTTTGAAGATGATGGAATAGCGTCATGCTCTTTATCAGCCTCCATAGGTGACTCCTGGACATAGTTTGCTCCCACATGAAGTGCATGATCCTTGACGGCTTGAGAAGTAGGAAGTCATGGAGCTGGCTTGTCATCTCGAACAAGAGTATAGGTGGGCATTTTAGCTACCTCAGCATAGAACATCCTGCCATAAAGATCAATTGAGTTCTCTAGTATGTCCACTTTCTGTGCTAGGCCCTGTAGCTGATCAGCAACCTTCTTTTCAAAGCTGGACAGCTTCTAATCTATCATTCTCTCCATAGCAACCATGCTGTTAAAGATAATCTGTTGAAGGTTTTCCACCTGCTTCTGAACTTCAGACTGAGAGGACTTTGTTTCACGAAGCTCACCAATGAAAAGATCAACGGAGAGCAACATCTTGGTAGCGAAAGACTGTCCTTGCTTTGCAGTTTCAAGTATCTCGTGAGGCAAATTCTCCCCTTCAGATTGAGGCCTAAGAAAAGCTTGAGAGGCGTGAACTTCTGTCATAAATACATCGGAGGTTGCTTGAAGAGGCTCCCCCTGAACCCTTGCTACTTTTCCTTTATACAAGTGTCTGGGCACAGTTGTTGCCTCCATACTAATATCCATTGGGACTGATTGAGCACTTGAAACTTGGTCCTCTTGAACAATTGCTGCTACTGACCCTAGAGCGGCATTGGTAACAGTCAATCTGTTAGAAGAAATAGAATATGCTTCGTTATATGTAGTCTCTTCCAACTGCTCTGTTGAGACCATCGAGGGACTCCACTGCTCATAATAATTGAAAAGATTGTCCTCATACTCTTTCTCTAGCTCTTCTTCTTTGGTCAATTCCTCAGTCCATACTTGAAGAAATTTTTCATGAGTTATTTTAACTACATACTCGGCAGTATCTATGGGATGTGTCCCATGTAGATTATCTCCTATTTCAGTGGGAGTCTCATGTTGACCCTGACTAGCAACATCTCCAGTTGGTGCAATTGCACCTGGTTCACCTTTGGAGAGAGATGATTGTGTAGCCTCTGAGTCTAACTCATCTGCTGCATTTTCAGCTTCACGGAAGTCTTCATCATCTGAGGTTTCTGTTGCTTGTCCTTTGGTGGCCATAACTTTTCTCCTCTTAGGAGATCTCTGCTCTGACTTGTCCTTAAAATCCACAAGAACTGGCTCAGAGTTCTTATTCTTCCAACCATGAACAGTCTGCTTAAATCCCATTTTCTTTATCGTGTTTTCTCCAGCAACCATCAATGGAACTTCATGTAAATTGATAGCTGCAGGTAGTGGAATCTGGAGGAAATTTATCATCCTATAAATCAAACCTCCATAAGGAAGTTGTCCCTTGGGCTTTTGGATTGTCCTATACATGTGAAGTATGATAGTGTGAGCAAAAGATATTTTCTTGCCCTGCAGCATTCCCCACAACAACTTAGCCTCATATTTTGAGATGTCTGTCTTGGAAGCTGCCTTTGGGCTAAGACTTTCAATGACGATCTTGTGCTTTAATGTGTGCTTCAATGGAAAGTCTGTATAGGCAATGTGAGACTTTGAATCTCTGGAGAAAGTAGTTTTCTCGGTAAAAAAAACAGAAAGCTTCTTTGGCAGTAACATCCAATGGTGTAAAATTCATCTTGTCGACACCCATTAAAAAGGCAATGTCATAGGCATGTAGATGATATTGTTGTCTTGCAATGGTGAAGAAGATAGTACTGAAGTTGACAAAATGCAAGTTTGAGTAGGAATAGACAACAAGGTCAGAAAAAATTTGTCTCATCTGGGTTACAAAGTTTTCAAGATTGATCTGTTGAGGTACTTCCGAAGAGGGATCTCAACCTTGTCAAAATACGCTAAGTCAAACACCCTATGAGGTATAACACATCTCTGTTTCAAGGACTCAAACCTATCCTTATGTGCTTTGTTTTGGAACATGGTGTCAGGAAAACTTAAATCCACAGCACAGCCTCTGACTTTCACAAAATCATTGAACAGAATATCATCATCATCATCCACCTTGCCTTTAGTACTACTAACACCATCCTTGTTTTTTTATCACAATCCCTTTTGAAGAAGATTTCTTTGGAGTTGATGCCGAACTAGAACCTATTACTTTCTCATTGCCCTTTCGAGAAACAGGTTCAAGCATTTCAACAGCAATAGGTTCAACAACTCTTCCAGGCTGATTCAGAAATCCTAACAATTCTCCTTCACTTTCAAACTTGTGGATTTTCAATAATTTTCTGAGATTTTCATCAAAACCTCCAACTGCTTTAACATTATCAAACAGGAGCTTAATTGTATGTGCGAGAGCTTCTTTTTCTTCGAAGTCAGATACAGACAAACCTTTTGCCCGTCGAAGTGCCTCCCTTTGTTCGTTGATTTACGATACTGAAGGCTCGACATGAGTCGCATCTTGGGAGAAGGATTTCCTCTTCGCCTGAGTGGGCTTCTTTGAGGCGGAGGCTGATTTCGGAGCCATGGAGATGAAAAAAATTTGAAACTTTGAAAGAAAAAATTTTGTGTCGAGAGAAAATCGAGAGCGAAAGAGATTCTGCGTAGGGTTTAGGGTTTTGAGTGTGATCTGTGCGAAAGGTGAGAGACAGGGGTGACGATTCGTGATTTTATAAAAGAGGCGATTATTTAAAGAAACAAAATCAATTTTGAAAAATTTTGGGGAGATAGAAAAAAAATATCTTTGATAAAACGATCAATTTAAAGGCAATCGAATACTTGTAATGAGATTTAAGAGACCTATCTTAAAAAAAATTTGAAAGTAGAAAAAATCGACCTTTGATTGTGAACTTCCCTAAAAAAAAATTGATGACTTGTTTCTAACGCTCCTTCTGACACTCCTTCTGAGTCTTCTTCTTAGGCTCCTTCTGAGTCTTCTTCTGACGTTCCTTCTGAGTTCTCATTCTGACGCTCATTCTGAGTCCTCCTTTTGACGCTCCTTCTGAGGTTCCTTTTGATGATCCTTCTGAGCTTCCTTCTGAGGCTCCTGTTCTAAAAGATACTTAAGACAAATAGTTAATGATGGCTAATTCTTTTCTAATAAAATTAAAGGTTTCTTTATCCAAAGGTTTAGTAAAAATATTTGCAAGCTGATTTTTTGAATCAATATATTGAATATTAACGTCACCATTCTGAACATGATCACGAATGAAGTGATGTTTGATCTCAATGTGTTTTTCTCTTGAGTGAAGAATGAGATTCTTAGTGAGATTTATGGCGCTTGTGTTGTCACATTTGTATCTTCAACATCATAATCTCTTAGCTGCTACTTTAACCAAAGAATCTGAGCACAGCAACTTTCAAGAGATACATATTCTGCTTCAGCTGTGCTGAGAGCAACTGTACTTTGCTTCTTGGAGTACCATGATATAAGCATGTTTCCCATGAGCTGACAAGTTCCAGAGGTACTCTTCTTGTCAATTTTGTGAAGAAATATATTTTCCTCTATATTCAATATGAATCTTCACAGCATATCAATAAATCAAGAAAGACTATAATAAAGGAAAAAATTGCCTAATTTGAAGGAAATACAGCTCACGCCAACACTCCCCCTCAAGTGGGTGAGAAGATGTCTTCGATACCAATCTTGATGAGTGAGCTCTGAAACACTATACTTGACACAGCTTTGGTCAATACATCGGCTAATTAATCTTCAGATTTGACCAAAGGTAACTGAATTACTTTAGCATCTAAATTCTCCTTGACAAAGTGTCTATCAACCTCAACATGTTTGGTTCGATCATGCTGAACCGGATTGTGAGAGATAGCTATAGCAGCTTTATTATCACAAAATAACTTCATCCCAGACTCATTATGTCCTCCTGACTTCGCACCCTCCATGCCAATATCCCATCAATTTTTTCTTTCACTGTAATTCTCTCCCTGAAAGGAACATTGGGGTGGAGAAAAATAGGACTCGGACTCCAGAAAAGTCACGTCCATGGTAACATGTGTCTTCTTGGTCTTCGGATCATAGCAGCGATACCCTTTTTGATGAGCTTCATAGCCAATAAATATACATCGTACCGCACATGGGTCAAGTTTGGTGCGTTGGTTCTTGTGAAGATGCACAAAAGCCACACACCTAAACACTTTAGGAGGTATTGTCAAGACTGAATGGAGAGGCATAAATTGAGATAGAGTTTGTAATGGAGTTTGAAATTGCAACATGCGAGAGGGCATACGATTCATCAAGTGAACGGTTGTGATTACCGCTGCATCCCAAAACCTTCTTGGAACATTTTCGCCGACAAGAAGAGCTCTTGCCCTCTCTAGAATGTGGCGGTTCTTTCGTTCAGCCACACCATTCTGCTGAGGGGTTTGAGGGCAAGAGGTCTCATGGATGAGACTATGTTCCTTAAAATAAGAGGTAAGGTGTTGATTGATATATTCTCCACCAGTGTCCGTGCGGAGAATCTGAATACGAGCTCCAAATTGAGTAGGAACCATTTTATGAAACATGCGAAATATTGTAGAGGCATCATCTTTATGCTTCATCAGATACAACTACGTCATACGTGTGCAGTCATCAACAAAGGTTATAAACCATCTCATTTCAAACATTATAGTAATTGGATATGTACCCCACACATCAGAATGAACCAGACAAAAAGGCTTGCTACTTTTATTAGAGCTCAAAGGAAAAGAAACACGATGACTCTTTGCCATAATGCATGTTTCACATTGAAAAACAGAATCTGATAAACCACGAAACAACTCGGGAAATAAATACTTCAAATATCTAAATGATGGGTGTCCCAACCGATGATGCCACAACCAAACATCCTTCTCCTTACTAACAGACTGGCTAGGAGTGTGATATGCACAGCCAGAGCTCAGATCATCCACAATGTATAGCCCCTCCTTCTTAGTACCACGCCCAATAATCTCCTTCGTGAGAATGTCCTGAAACAAACAAAAATTCGGGTACATAAGAACACAACAATTCAGCTCATCAATAATTTGTCCAATAGACAATAAACGGTTGGACAAAGAGGGCACAAGTATTGTATGAGATAAAGAAAGAGAGGGCGTGAGAGCCACACTCCCAGCCCCGATGACTGGATGACAATTTCCATTAGCATTATACACACTGTCTCGTCGTGGTGAGGTACGGTTGACTAGGTCATCGAGATAAGATGTCATGTGATCGGTAGCGCCTGAGTCGATAATCCATCCATTGTTTCCACCATGATGAGTAATGATAAAATCAGAACCACAATTACCTTCAAGAGGAAGAGTGGAAGTATTAGCTGAAGATACCATCGGGACTAAGGAAGGGACTAAGGAAAGAGATAAACTCCCAATCACCAAGGATGCTTGCCATGTACTCTTGCCCAGTTCTGCTTCAGATTTCTTCTTCTTCGCTTGAAAATCGTCCCACCAATCTGGAAATCCATGTAGCTTAAAACAAGTGTCCCTAGTGTGTTTGGAATTTCCACAATGAGAACAGCCGCCGAACACCTGAGACTTGACCTTGACAGCAAACCGAGAGCGCCCACCTCTACCCGCCGAACTGCCAGCCATCATATGTAGAGATGGGTCTCCTCAATTGCCCCGTGAGACCACTGTTACACCCAGACGCGTGCGGACATCTTCCGTGCGGACGCGTGCGTAGGCTTGCTCAATAGTGGGGAATGGATCCATATTCAGAACATCAGCACGAATATTGTACAGGCGGTCATCGAGGCCGTCCAAAAAAGTATAAACTCGATCTTCATGGACAATAGCATTGTACCTCTGAATATCGACCGAAAATTGCATAGGATTAGGACGTCGGGAATCAATCTCACGCCAGAGCCCTTGAAGATCATTGTAATATTTCTCGATGGGTCCACCGCCTTGCTTCAATCGAGAAACCTGCCTCTTAAAATCATAGATTTGGAAGGTGTCAAATAAAGTCGTTGCCACAGCATCCCAGACGGCTTTGGCAGTAGGAAATCGAATAAAATTTGGTATCAAGGCTGGGTCCATAGAATTGATAAGCCAACCTTTCACCGTCGAATCATCGGTCTTCCATTGTCGAAAAAACGGATCAGTCGGAAGAGGCTCAGGAGAACCACCTTTCAAATAGCCCAGTTTGTCTTTGCCCGAGACATACATCTCAACAACCTGGGACCAGACGCCATAATTTTTGCCATCAAGCTTGACAATAATCGATGCAGCAAGAGCTTCAACGCGCGGCAGCACGGCCTGCTGGGTTAAGAGCTGCTTCATCGCAGCGGTCAGGTCTACCAGAATGGCAGTAGCAAAGACACTAGCATCCGCTTGGTCAGTTTTCACAATTGGCTGATCGTCGATCATGAGATCATGTCCGCAGAATGAATTGCTCGAATGGGACAAAGTCGACCGGCACGAGACGGCAGCGTCGTGACGAAAATGGCGATTGACGTACAGTACCCTAAGGATCAAACCCTAGAGCTTTGATACCATGAAGAAATATATTTTCCTCTATATTCAATATGAATCTTTACAGCATTACAATCGACCTTATATACAATATATGTGCTAACCCTAGCATATCAATAAATCAGGAAAGACTATAATAAAGGGAAAAACTACCTAATTTGAAGGAAATACAGCTCACGCCAATATCTTGCAACCTGCAAGATATGCATCTGAATAACATCTCAGAGTAAAAATAGAATCTTTAGAGTACCATAAACCAAAGCTGGGATAAGTCCCAATGTATTTAATTATCCTTTTGATAGCTGAGAGATATGATTCTTTTGGGTTAGATTGAAATCCGGCGCATAAGCAAACACTAAACAAAATGTCTGGTCTTGAAGCTGTGAGATAGAGTAGTGATCCAATCATACTGCGATATAACTTAGGATCAACTTCTTTTCCATCTTCATCTTTATCAAGTTTGGAGGAGTGAGACATAGGAGTTTTTGTCTTTTTGAAATTCTCCAAACCAAACTTCTTCACAATTTCCAACGCATATTTCTCTTGATGGACAAATGTTCTTTTCTATGATTGATGAATTTGAAGTCCAAGAAAGAATCGTAATTCTCCTATCATACTCATTTCGAATTCATCCTGCATCACTTTAGAGAAATTCTTGCAAAGAAGCTCATTAGAGGAACCAAAGATTATATCATCAACATAAATTTGAACTAGGAGTATGTCCTTACCTTGTTTTTGAATAAAGAGAGTAGTGTCCACATTACCTTTAATGAACTTTTGTTTGAATAAGAAGTTGCTCAATCTTTCATACCAAGCACGAGGTGCTTGTTTCAGTCCATAAAATGCTTTTCTTATAGCATAGACCAAATCATTTCCTCTAGGTTCTTCGAAACCGAGGGGTTGCTCAACATAAACTTCTTCTTTGATGTAGCCATTTAGAAATGCACTTCTCATATCCATCTGAAAAAGCTTAAAGTTATTGTAACAAGCATAAACAAGTAGTAGCATGATGGCTTCTAACTTGGCAACAGGTGCATAAGTCTTATCATAGTCTATTCCTTCTTCTTGAGAATAACCTTTTGCCACAAGTCTTGCTTGTTTCTTACTACCTTCCCTTTATCAACCAATTTGTTTCTGAATACCCACTTTGTTCCAATCACTGGACGATTTTTTGGTCTGGTGACTAATTCCCAGACATTATTGACCTTGAACTGATGTAGCCCTTCTTGCGCATTGATCTAGTTCTCTTCTGTTAGTGCTTCTTCAATTCCTTTTGGCTCTAATTCAGATACTAGTGCTATGCTACTCATTGCTTGTTTGAACTTGGATTTTGTCTTGATACCATCACCTATAGTTTCCATGATGAGCTCCTTTGGATGACTTGATTTGTGTTTCCAGTTTTTGTTGAAGCAATCATTTGAAGATTCTGTAGGTTCATTCTGCACAGCTTCTGAGCTTTCTTCATTTGGGTGAAACTCAATCTGAGTAGCTCCAGAATCAATATTTGCTTCAGAGTCTTGGTTCACTTCAGGTTCTTTTTGTGAATCTAAGATTTGAGGTAATGTAGAAGCATGACTAGGTTCAGATTCATCATTCTGACTACTTTCATCAAACTTGATGTTCATTGATTCTTCAACAACACGAGAGTTCCAGTTATAGACTCTGTAAGCCTTACTTGTTGTTGAATATCCTAGGAAAATGCCTTCATCTGATCTCTAATCAAATTTTCCACTACGATCATTAGCATTTTTCAAAATAAAACACTTACAACCGAATACACGAAAGTATGCAACATCAGGTTTTCTTTCTTTAAAAAGTTCATATGGAGTTTTCTCAATAAGAGGCCTTAGAGAAATTCAATTCAAAATATAACAAGCTGTGGAAATAGCTTCAGCCCAAAAATGAGAGGCAATCTTACTTTCAATCAATAGAGTTCTAGCCATTTCTTGCAAAGTTCGATTTTTCCTTTCAACCACCCCATTCTGTTGAGAAGTATAATGAGCAGAAAAATTGTGTTGAATTCCAAATTCATCACAAAAATCAGAAAAATTTTGATTTTCAAATTCTCCCCCATGATCTGTTTTTAAGCAAGAAATGGTATAACCTTTTTCATTTTGGATTCTCTTTGCAAATTTTGAAAATGATACAAAGGCATCACTTTTGTGAGCAAGAAATAATACCCATGTAAATCTTGAAAAATCATCAACAATAACAAGATAATATTTCTTACATCCAAGACTTAAGGTTCTGTTTGGTCCAAAGATATCCATATGAAGCAGCTGCAAACTTTGCTTAGAAGAAACTTGATTTATAGACTTGAAAGTTCTTCTTACCTGCTTGCCTAGTGTGCATGCATGACAGAGTCATCCTTTTTCAAACTTTGTTTGAGGTAACCCTTGAACAAGTTCCTTTTTAGAGAGTTTTGAAATATGTTTTATGCTAATATGTCCTAATTTTTTGTGCCACAACTCAGATTCATCCTTAATAGAAATAAGACATTTTGCATTTTTAGAATCAGAATCAATGTCTAGAAGATAAATGTTTCCATGCCTTCTACCAGTAAAGCTTTGCTTCTTGTCCTTGCTCATACGTGTGCATTTTAAATTTTGAAAGCAGATTTCATAACCAGAGTCACAGAGTTGACTTACATAGATTAGATTGTAGTTCAGTCCTTTGACTAAAGAAACATCGTTTACTGTCATATTTCCAATCTTGACATTTCCTTTTTCAATGACCTTTCCTTTATTTCTTCCTCCAAAAGATACACTTCTACCATTGTATTTTGATAGAGATACAAATATATTTGGATTTCCAGTCATGTGACTTGAGCATCCACTATCCAGAAACCATCTGTTCTTCTTTATCTTTGGTACTTGCAAGGAGTAAATAACTCACTGTTTCTTTGGTACCCATGCTTTTTTGGGTGCTTCTATGTTAGTAAGACTTAATGACCTTCTGTTAATAGGCTCCAGACTATCTTGCAACAGTCCTTAGTGTGGCTAGGATCACCACAATTCACACAAGGCTGGCGTATGCAAGATTTGGAAAACTGTTTGTAAAAATACTTTCTTAAACAATAATATTAGGTTTATGGAAATTTGTTTTAGTGAAACAATTTTTTAGAACACTTTCCTTTTTAAAATCCAAGCCTGATCTATCATTAAGAGGTATTTGTTTTGAAATGATATTGTCCAAAGTTCTTGAACTTTGTGAAAACCTTTTTGAGGTATTATCAATTTTCTCTTTTAAAGAACTATTCTCTTTTGAAATGATATCATGGCTTTCTTTCAACTGATGAAGTTCGTGTTGTAGAAATTCCATTTTTTCTCTTTGAGAAGTATTTTGTTGTTTTAAAGAACAATTTTTCTTTTTCAAAACAGAAACTCTTTCAAGAGTTTCTTTATAGCTTTTGCAAAATTAATCAATATATTCTGAAATTTCATCGGGGAGTTCAGATAGACATACCTATGTTTCTGAATCTGAGCTTGAATCTGATTCTGAATCTGACTTAGCCATCAAGCAAATGTTTGCATAGTCATTTTCACTGTCATCAGAATCACTCACTATTTTTGCTTTTAGAGCCTTCTTGTACTTCTCATACTTGACTTTATCTTTCTTCAAAGTTAGACAATTAGGTTTGATGTGTCATACTTTCTTGCAATGGAAGCATATCACATCTTTGCTTTCTTGAGACTCATTGTTAGAAAATTTCTGATCACTTTTCCTCAATGGTTTCTTTCCCTTGAAGTTTCTGGCTTTTCAAGCCATCCTTCTAAATTTCTTCACCATAAGTGCTAGTTCTTCATCATCCTCATCTTCATCATCTGTATCAGACAAACATTGAATAACTTCAGTTTTTAAGGTAATTGATTTCTTACCTTTTTTATCTCCTTTTTTGTTGGCTCATTCTGTTTCATAGGATTGCAGTGTCCCAACTAGCTCATCCACTGAAAGTGGTCTTATCGTTTGACATTCTTGTATAGAAGATTTGATGTAGTTCCACTCGTCTGTGAGTCCTCTAAGTATTTTCCTGACTTGCATCGGCTCAGCAATGGGTGCACCTTGTCTTGCAAGTCCACTTGCCAGACTTTGAAACCTGTCTATCATAGCTACAATAGACTCATCAGATTTCATCTAAAATGCTTCATAATCACTCAGTAAAATACTGAGTTTTGTTTCTTACTCTATCGGTCCCTTGAAAAGTAATATGAAGCCTATCCCATATTGCTTTAGCAGATTCTTCCTCTGAGATACAGTTATAAAGTACAAAATAACGAATTGACAGCTTTGGAATCCAAGCCTCGTCTTTTGACTTTTTTTAGTCTTAGTCATGATATGGTAGGATTTGCTCCATTTCCAGAAATTGCACTTGCAGCAGCATCAGGTACAACATCATTTGTGACAACATCCCACATCAAATCATCATAAGCCTTGAAGAACCATTTCATTTTGTTGCTACACATATTGTAATCATTCCCATCAAAGTAAAGTGACTTATTGGCAAAATGCGAGTCACTTGTTTCTAAAAAGTAGTTGCTAGACATAGTAGATCGTTAACTCAGCAATTACAAACACTTCTTAAATAAGAGTAACAAGGCTATGACACCAATTGTTGGATCTAGCAATATCACCTTGAGGGGGGGTGAATAGGTGATTCTGAATCTAATTGAAATTTCTTGCGAAATTAAAAACACTTTCAATACACTATTAGGAACAGAAACAATATAAACAATGTGCGGGGAAAAACTAAACATAAGAATGGAGTTTAGAGAAGAGAAAAGTGCACGCTGAGTTTATAGTGATTCGGCTTGTTAGGCCTACATACACTCTCCCACGATGACAGCCGATTGGCTGGATTTCACTATGATGAATCGAAGAAGATTACAATCGATTAGGTGCTCAGTCTCTCTTACAAATCCTCACAATGAAATGAATATATCGAGCACTCAGAATACTTTGGTGAATTTGAATAACTCTTGCACTTTGGATTTTTGTTCTCTCACTACTTCGTGGATCACCATGGTTCTTCTTTAATACTCATTTGTCTCCAAACTTAGCCGTTGGATACACGACCAAAGGATCGCTCTTTAATCTTTGATTGAACGTCATCAATTGTGATTGAACGAGACTGTATCTGAGAAGATATGATAACCGTTGAGGTAGAAATTGAACCATTCTGATCTAGCCGTCCATACAACCAAAATCTCCAGTTTTCATAAGTGGAGTATATTCAAATAAGTTGCCAAGGATATTCTTGGAAGGTAATATCCGATCGCATATTTTCTCTTGATTGATTAGAGAAAATATCTTGTTAATCAAATATCACAAACTTCCATAATAAAACATGCCTAGTTCGAAAACCTGTCATTCGTGAGTCTTCATCATTGCAGAAACTGACCAGTCTTCAGAAGCAGTCTTCAGAACGAAAGAACTCTTCTGAATCTGAACGAGTATATAATTGAATGATAATCCTAAGCTTCAATAAGGTCCATCTGACATTGCAAATAGCTTCTGAAAATAAGTAACCAAGTTGGAGTACATATTGTATCTGACCCTCGGAAGCAAGTCCATCCAACCAACGTCAGAAGCACTTCCATCTGATCACGTCAGAAGCACTTTATGGCTACTCTTCCCTTGAGACTAAGAGACAGAAAAATGGATCGATACACGCTTCTGCTTATACATTCTTTCTGCAATAAACATTTCAACCATTACGCAGATCATGTGCATAGTTTTGTCAGAATCAAAATAAAATGGAACTTTCCACAACAGATGGACGCGAGCTCAAGCGCCGAGGATCCAGACATAGGTACCACGGTTCTATGTCCGACTTCTATGGACCTGGGCTCAGCCTCTATGAACGACCCAAGCACAAGAACTATGGTCTTGAGCCTGGTCTCTGTTGACATGGGCACGGGCATCGAGGTCTCAAGGCTTGCTTCTTTGGACCCAAGACTAGTGCTTGTGCTAGTGCCTACGACCTCAATGCCAATGCCCGGGTCCTCGGTGCCCGCGTTTGGTTCCATCTAGGTCGATCCCGAGATCCCAGTGCCCTACTTGTTCCGTAGTTTATCCATGCCCAAATCACTAGCGCGCGAATAGTGCATGTCTATTTAGGAAAATGAAGTAGGCTTTACGACAGAAACTTTTTTCAAATTCATTCTCAAATCGGCCAAATGCCGAAATTTAATTATTTTTGCTATTGTCTGGATTGCTCATCAATATAGATTCGCAAAAGCTTAATTAGTTTCGACATGATGACTTGCAAATGACTATTGCATCTTACGGATGAAGAGCGTTTTCGCGTCTTCTCGTCACTTTTCTTCGTCTTCGTTCTCTCTTCTTCCTCCGTCCCCGCTACCTGTCTTCTCTTCCCTTTTTGAGAACCATTTTTATGCTAAGGACCACAATAGGTTCACGATACATTCCACATGACGAATGCACCACAAGTTATCGATCAGAATTTTGAGATTTTAAGAGTACGATGATGTAATGAGACTTAAATAAAGTTGGCTACCATGTGTCCGTGTCCGTAGTACATGATATAAATGTGTACGAGTCTTTAGTGGTAGTACTGACTTCATTAGTAACAAATTTTTTAAACAAATTTGGCCAACCCACTGCATGAAAGTACTTACAGTCAATGTGACAGCGTACTTGTTTCGTACTACTAGAATTCGGAAGAATCCCTGTAAATTGTCTAAAATACTTGGAAATGAGTAAAAGTTGTGGCTAGAAGACTTGTAAGTTATATATGCACCAAGCATGCCTATATGCATTACTGCTGAAAATGAGGATGCCGTTCTTGAATATGGGATCTCAATGGGACTCTCAATCTTATTGGGCACACTTGAAAACGTCTTAATTTAACATTTTCATAATATCTCACCTCATTTTTTTTTTCTGTTTTCCTTTTTTTTTTTTCTTTTCTTTTTCCCCCTCACCTGGCCTCAACCTCCGTTGGCCTCAGGCGAGGGCCGCCCCTTGCTAGCACCTAGCGAGGGTTGCCAAGCCAGCTCAAGCGGCCCTTGTCCACCCTCTCCAGCCCAGGAGCGCCCCCACGCCGGCCCAAGCGAGGGCGACCCTCGCCTAAGCCAGGTGATGGTGGAAGTAAAAAGAAAAATAAAAATACTTGAAAAAGGAAAAGAACTAAAATTCATCTACGACATCACCGGCAATGCTTTATAAAACGCGTAGCATCCACGTCAGCGATTTCCGGTCAATAGGATTGAATTGGCAAAAGTTGAAAAGGCTTAGCATTAAATCGGCAAACTGAAAAGATTTAGGGCGGAATCGGCAAATGTGCAAAAGGTTTAGAACTTTTTTTTTGTGACTATTTTCCCCTGTGGTGTATGTATGTACAAATTGTGAATTAATGCTCATAGCTAACTGAATAATAGTTGATTTTTGGCATTTCACTCAAATGAATAAGTACAAGCAATGGCGATGGCAGCATTTGAAACCTTAGTATTACAAACATGTCAAACTATAGTTATTGTCCAACATCCACCTCAAAACACTACACGAGGAAGTAAGTTGTAGGGAAACCAATTTAAGTTTGGATTGGTCAGCAGAGAGAGAGAGAGAGAGAGGGGCCTAGAAGATCCGCTTTATTAAAGTCGTCCGCATTTTGATTCACGCTACGAATGCAGCTTCAGCCTCCATCACCTCCTAGCACCGTCGACCTCCGCCGCACAACTCCAATGTGCTGCCCACCAGTGATGGATCCCCACCCACAATAGACACACACCCACACACACCCCCGAAAAAAAAAAAAAAAAAAAACTGGCACCGCCACAGCACCACCTCTCGACTGTCCATTGCACAGAATCTTAGCCCGGCATTGATGGCGGAGCCAAGTCCTTCAAGGATTGACGGTAAGGCTAAGGTTCAATGTTCATGGAGGGGACAACCCCCCCTGGGGTAGGCAGCGATGCAGCAAATCACAAGCACGCGCACAAAGGCAAAGGGACTCCAGGTCTCGTCGACAGAGGTGTGCCACAATGAGCGGCGGCAGAGATCCAGATGGCTTCTGGCACGGCGGCCACCATGCACTATGACGGTTGTGGCTAAAGTGGGGCGATTAGGGTTGGGATCTTTCTACGAGGGTGCTATATGGGATTTTTGGGGAATTTAGATTTTATGACGGGGGACAATACAGAAAAGAAAGTGGCAATTTTCAAAAAAAAACTTGAGGTTGCTAATTGATGCGAGATGTAATTTGGTGTCCAAAGACATTGATTGAGTGATTGACTTAATTAATCACCGTCTTCAGGTGGGTTTGGTTCAGCATTTTTAAGAAACTTTCAGTCTCCAAAGCTCATTGAGAGAATGTTGAAGCATTTGGTTCAGTTTTGAGCGAGCATTTGAACAAATACTGACATTGAGAAAGCTGAAAGCCCAATATTAGTAAAGACCAGCATTAGCCTTTTCAGTATTTGGCCAAATGCTAAGAGATTTTTTTCTTTCCAAAACTAACCTCATCATTCCCTACATTTTCGATTCCCCAAAGGGTAATTTTTTTATTTATTTTTACCAAACATCATTCAACCCAAAACTCATTTTTCAAATGAAATTTTACCAAACGCAATTAGCATTTTTTTAAACCCCTTTAGGTGAAGACATTTGTGTTTCCCCAAAGTTCATTTCAAATATTGAACCAAACCCATCAAGTGCCAAACTAAACAGGGCAATGTATATATAAACAATCAAACTCCAATTCACTTATCCATGTAATTCATTCAACCTCTACATGCGTTGAAAGAGCCATAATTTTCTCATTAATTAAAGGAAAATTCGACAAATTCCTAGTTCACGCGACGACTTATTCAGAAAATTAGTCAGGTGGCGTCTCTCGTTTTATTTTATTTATTTTTTTGAAGTAAAATGGGTATATCTTTAGGGAGCTATACTGTCATTATTTATAATCCCTCGATATTTTAATTAATTAATATTTTATGCAAAACATGTATGAAACTACAATCAGAAATAACTAACATTATTATCAAAACATTTTCCATATTTTCAACTCTTCCTTTCATTGCTTCTCATAAAAAATCTCGTTAATGAGAGATTTCTAAACTTTAGACGAAGTGATTAGTCATTTCAGAGAAGAATTTAATGAAACTTAAGAAGCTCAACAATTTCACTTTTATAATTTCTTTTTTCCCCAAATAATCAGAAGTTTTAATTTCTAAAAAAAAAAAGTTAAAAACCTTTCTTCCCAGTAAGATTTGTGAGCCACAGCTTTTTTCATTACCAAGGTCAACGCTCACCACCATGATCTCCAGGGAAAAACCACGAGAATTAACTCAAAGTTGCAGACCACGCTCCGCCATTTTTTTCCAACCTCTCGTTCATCAATAACTCGCACGCTCTGCAAATTATTAGCACCCATCGATCCACCATTAACGACGCTTCCGAGCTTGCCCCATCTTATGCTTAACCACATACTTAACAACTGACCTAAGAGACAGAGAACAGAAAACCAGACGGGAGCACATATGTAGAGGACGAGAAGGAGAAGCGCGAAGAAGAAGATGAAGAGAATTTGCAGAGTACACCATGGTTACAACCCCCATCTTTCTCAAAACCCTAGAAGAAGAAAAAAAACAGCAAAGATAGAAGAAAAATGACAAAGTAAAACGCAAACTCCTTCGATGTTCAATCTAGGTCCGTGGTTTTTCTTCTTCTTTTCCCTCCAGAGCTATATCATCAATACACATAAGCAGGAAATGGGTATATAACTATATATAGGAATATAGTAGAGACTCGCAAGTGATCGGCTCAAGCATCGTGTACCCTAGCTGCGAAAGTGCCGAGAAACTCAGGGCACTGGAACCCATCCACATCCAGCAGCGACGGAGCCGCTGTGGGAACCCCCACGAGCTCGTCGCCGTCGCCGTCGCCGCCTTCGCACGAGTAGGTCTGCAGGTGCAGGCTGGTGAGGCCGTTCAAGCTCTGCATTTGCTCGCGAGGCGAAGTGACGACGCCGAGACCACCGCGCGGGTCGCTGTTCCAGAACTGACCCTTCACTTGATCTGAGCTCTTCTTCTTCCTGGGGAAGAACCCTTGGATGACTTCCTCCAGGAGGCCCGACTCGGGAGATTCTTGAAGGAAGAAGTCGCACGAGTCGTCGTCCTCGTTCGGCTCGGCAGGGGCTTGTGGCATCTGATACTCATTTGGCGAACGGAGAATCTGAGGCTGAGCATAGGAAGAAGCTTGAGACGGCGGTTGCGGCGGCGGCGGCGGCGGCGGGTACAGAGGAGCGGTGTTGGGAGGGTTGAGAATGTCGCGGAGGAAAAGCGAGACGTCCAGAGAGGCGGCGTTCCTCGGCTGCGGCGCCGCCACGGGGGATGCGGCGAGGACTGTTCCCCTAGTGGTTATGCTGGATGAGTCTCGAGAGTAGGGTTTAGGAGGGAAGGTGCTGAAAGGGGCCGGGCTATGGAGGAAGTGGTGGTGGTGGTGGTGGTCAGAGAGAGGCGGTGGGTTGGTGGGGTAGACGAAGTTGGTGCGGGCCTTGACGCCGCGCATGGCCCGGGCGGCGCAGTCGTAGGCGCAGGCCGCCTCCTCAGCCGTGTCGAAGGTGCCGAGCCAACGGCGCTCCTTCGACTGCGGGTCCCGTATCTCCGCCGCGTACCGCCCCCACGGGCGACGCCTCACGCCCCGGTACCTCATCGTGACGCCCGACCCGCCTCCCCCGACGCAGTCGCCGCCCCTCAGGGCCCTCTTGCCGCTGTTGGCGAGGGCGGCGGTGGGGACGGGGACGGGGGTGGATGGTTTCCGGTGGAGAGAATGATGAGGCGGGTTGGGAGAGAGGGTGTTGAATTGGGCGTGTTCTTGATCCATGTCTGCGAGAGGATCGACGAGAAAGACTGGTAAGAACTGAGCACCTGAGGAATGGATTGGACGGGGGAGGTTTGTGTATTTATAGAGGGGAAGGAAAAGGAACGAAACGAAACGAAACGAAATGAAATGGGAGAGTTTGGAGATTGTTGGGGGCCTAGGAAAGTGATTGATTTAGTGCCCATTCGAGTTTCGTTCGTGTCTCCTAATCTCGAGAGTAGGTACTTTTTTTTTTTTTTTGCATAAACCCGACATAATTTGATTAATTAACGTAAATATGTAATTCGAGCTTCTTGCGCATTCTAAATCCTTACGAGATTGAAAATGTAACTGGCCAGACGATCGTCGCTTTCGTGTATTCGGAGAAACCGAATTACAAATCGAGTGCGCTTTTCTTGGTTCGATCTATTTTCCTTAGTCACGAAAATACGATTTTAAAAGGGGATACGAATTATCTATCTGTTTCTTTTTTAATCATTTCCCTCGATTCTCAATTAAAAAATAATCGGATTGATCATGTCACATTAGAAATAATGTAAAAACTTTTAAGAATTTCTTGACGCGAATGACTTCAATTTCATCGGTCGCATCGATAATAAGCGCTTTCATGCTCTTGCGTACGCGCGATTCTCTTTTCTCGGTAAATAGTTAAATATGATTTTGATACTTGATTCTCAAAATCATAAAGCAAATGAAAAACAAATTCTAAAAGCGGCAAATGGGGTTTAAGTCCCTCAAAGGTCCTTTAAGGCTGCGTATGGATGGTGGCTGGGGAAACTGTTTCTGTTCCAAAAGTGTTCCGGGAACACTTTTGGAGCAGAAACGCGTATGGTTAAAAAATGTTCCAAGAGTGTTCCGCGGAACACTTTTGTGCCCGGGAACACTTTTGAAGAAACAAAAAAAACTTGCTTCTGGGATTTTGGAACACTTTTTGGAATACTTTTGAAACCATCATCCATCGTCACCGATACGATTACCACTCGCCGCCTCACTAAAAGCCGGCCGCCGCCGCCTGCCGCCGCCTGCCGCCGCCGATCGCCGGCCGCCGTCGTCGGTCGCCGGCCGCCGTCCGCCGTCATCGGTCGCCGTCCGCCGTCACCATCCGCCGTCGCCTTCCGTCGTTGCCGGTCGCCCGCCGCCGGTCGCCCGCCGCCGGCGTTGGCCGCGGCCGCCGTCCGCCGACAGTCGTCCACCCGTCGCCGTCCGCCATCCGCCTGTCGCCGGCCACCGCCGCCGCCGGCCGCCGGTCGCCCGCCGCCGCCGTCGCCGCCGGCAGTCGCCCACCTCCGGTCGCCAGCTGCCGCCGATCACCGGTCGACGACTGAAAAAAGTGTTTTTTTTTTTAATTACCAAACGCGTTTTTTTCCCAAAAATGGTAATTTTGAACAGAAACACAAAAAAATGTTTCTGTTCAAAAAATGCTCCCTGGAACAGAAACCCTACCATACGCAGCCTAAGCGACCCCATGTAAATCTTGATGGGTTTTTACTATTGTGCCCTATCGATCCTCAACTTGTAGTTCGGCACCGCCGGTTAGGGCGCGAATGACAATCATTCTTTTTTTTTTCGGGCTCTATTTTCGACGGCGCTCTATTTCTAGTCAGAAATAGATTTTGCTATTTCTATTTCCTGGACAAGTTTCAGAACACTCGTTTGACAACGACACTGAATTTTTTTTGTTTTCGAAATAGGAATTCATTTGATAACAGCATAAAATTTTCACGGTTGTGCGACCGGCAACGACGATGGGTGGACGGAAACCCACGACTAGCGACAGGAGAATGGAGGCAGGGACGCGAGAGAGGCGACCGGCGTTCGACATACGACGACAGGAGTATGGAGACCAACGACCGTCGGACCGGTGGCTAGCGACCGGCGGATAGAGACCAGCGACCGACGAACCACCGCCAGCAAATGGTGGCCGAGGGCTAGAAGCCGGCGGTCGACGAACGGCGACCGACGGGGCGACCGGCGGATGGTGCTACCGGTGCTATACCATAAAAAGAAAAGTAAAAGAAAAATTTACTTCTCGTTTCTATTTCAAATTTATTTCTAGATCAAAAATTTATCCCGAAAATAAGAAAAACGAAATTATGTTATCAAAGAATTTTTATTTCGAAATTCATTTTCCTTCGAAATAAAAAAAAATAAAAATAGAACCTTTGTGATTCGCGCCCGCAAGAAGGGGCAATGATTCGGACCAGTTAATTTGTATTCATCGTTCGACTATTTCCAAAGAGCAATGACGTGAACCCCCACCCCGATTAATGCACAACAACATCAATTGTCTTTCTTTTTCACCTCCATTTTTTTTTCCCATTTTCTTTAAACAATAATTATTCTCACATTGTGGCAATAATGCCCTACTTTTCGACACCCTTTTGTCTCCCCCCGCCCCCAAAGAGAAAAGTCGAAAAGGAGAGTTTTCACCTGCAGCAAAGCAACTACTGGTCTGCATCTTCTTCACGTCCCCCATCACACATGCAAATTAAAAAGCAGCCTGGATTTTCGGACATGTTAAAATGAAGCTGTAGCCTGTCTGTTCCTCTCTTCCTCCTCCTCCTCCGACGACGACGACGACGACGATGGCTTTTTTGTGTTTTTTTAATCATTTTTTCCTGTCTGTTTTTGTTTTGTTTTCTTTCTTTCTTTCTTTTTTCTGGGAAGTTGGAGAGGTAGAGAGAGAGAGAGGCAGTGCTGTGCTGGTCAGAAAAGGATTATCATTCAGAATGATTACACTGGCGGCGCTCAGAAGTTGTTCCTCCGTCTTTGGGGTTTTGTCATTGCTCCGCCTTTCCTTTTCGATTTCCCTCTGTTTGACTCTTTTATGATTTTATCTCGCTCTCCCAGTCTCACTCATTTCGCATGCTCCTTCATTTATTATGCCGCTGAAGAGCAAAATTTTAAAGAGGAAGAGAAGAAGAAGCACCCCACCCAAAAAAAAAATTAAAATTAAAATTACCCATTAAATGCATATATATATATATATATATATATATATATATATTGGAGATTTTATGTTGGTAGACTTTTATTATTTTTGCTAGAGGATATGATATGATGCATGAAAAGGTGTCTATGCAATGGCATAGGTTTTCCTTAGTACAAACACATGCCGGATAAGCGTGGATAATAAATGTTCGCAGCTTTGATAGAATTATTGTAGTAATCTGTGTGTATCACCGAAGTGAAGCATGTTTACATTTGCAAGTCTGCTTTATAATTTTGAACTGCAATTTTGTAGCCTTCTAGATTTGATATGTGGATCGATGGTAGGATGATTCGGCGATTACGAATCTTCCCTTCCATGAACGAAGCCCCGAGTACGTAGAACTAAACAGTAAATAGAGCTATCGTGCAATATGTTGTGTTTAACGTATCTTTGCTTGCGCTTTTCATATGACCGATGTCGTTGTCGAGTCGTTTTCATGGAGGGTTAAACTCCTTTCTCAATCGGTTCAAGCATTGGCAAACCGGCCTTCCCGGGGGGGAATTTCTTTGTTTAAGTGAGCTCTTTCGCCGGTTAGGTTTTCAAGAGCCATGGAGTTGAACGTCACATGGATTTGTCCCGTGTAGGGTTTTATATTAGGTTGTGATTTGGACGGGGAAGTGGGTTTTATTAGGCTATGTTGGTGAGTTAATAGTCACGTGGGATTGTCTCTCTAGGGCTTTACACAGGTTGTAAGAATGGCGGGGTGGGTTATGAGGCTATGTTGGCTGGTTGTTAGTGCTAAGCAGTACGGTTTTGCATTAATGAAGAAGACAGGTGACTCCCACTTACATATCTGATTCCACTTAGCTTTCTTCGTTGCCAGAACCATGGTCATTCGGTTATAATGAGCCGTGAATAGGACTTTCTAGGGTTTTCTAAGAGCTCGCCAATTATTTCCACAACTTTACTCGGTCGACGGAAATCGACACAACTTGACATGTTTTGATCCATCTTGATCATACAAGTTACTGAAGAGGGGATTTTTTTTTTTTTTTGTAATAAAATCATAAAGATTCACCCAGATGCAGTTCTTGAACGATCGGGTTGGTGAAAATCATTCGGCCTTCGTGTCGGCCTCTCATTGGGCATTTAAAGTTCTATACTTTTTTTCTTTCTCCTTTTTTTTTTTTTGGTTTAACATAGGCAAAGGACCGATATTACCAACAACCGAAGTTAACACTCAGATTGTGATAAAGTTTATAGCCATGTTTGTTTTAGATGTTAAAAGAACTAATCAAAACCGACTGTGATAAATTGGCTTGCGTTTAAAAAGCAAGGGAATATACCACCTCAACTATCGCCTCTTATACGCGTTGAACCCTAAATTGTAAATCTTTCCATTTTTCGAATCTGCAAACTATCACATTCTCACACTTAAAATTCTGAATCTTTCAAATAAGTCCCTGAACTTTGACTCCATTACACGCAAAAACCCTATTTTTTAATTCCTTGCACTTTACTCTCCCTAGCTTACAAATTATGCCATCGATTTTCACCGTCAAATTTCTCTGTTAAGTATGTGTATACCGTCAAGTTGTGCAACACACACGCTTCTTAAGCTTCAATGAAGAATCACACTAGAGAGTTCATCGATAAAAAGAATAACTAATGTATTCTAGTCAGCATGTTCAGCTTCAAAATCGCGTGCGTTGCACGTTTTTTTTTTTTAACGGGGGGAAATTTGACATTGTTCTGGTGACTGCAATAATATGCTAGTTCGAGGGAGTAAAGAGTGACTAATCATAGTATACGGTTTAATTTCGACCCGGTTTGATCCCATAGTTACAATTTAATCTTGATTAAGCACAACGTCTGTGCTAGATTCATTTACGATTTACATGAAGGCGTTTTGTTGGGATAATTACCAAAAAAGACTTAAGTCTATTGCAACTATGCCAATTCAGTTCTAAATCTTTTTTTGCCTGATTCAATCATATACCTTTTACAATTGTGTCAATTCAACTCATTTGACTAGCTGATACTGACGTGAAAATTTTTAATAATATTTTTTTAAGTGTCAATTTTTAATTCTTTTTTTTTAGGGTTTGGGCTTGCAGCCCTACCGATCACCGGCCTTTAGGCAAGAGCGCGACCCTCACTAAAGCTAAGCGAGTGTTAACCTCGGTTGTTGGTAATATCTGTCCTTTACCTATGTTAAACCCAAAAAAAAAGGTATAGAACCTTAATACCCAATGTAAGGCTGACACCAAGGCCGAATGATTTTCACCAACTCGGTCTTTCAAGAACTACATCTTCATGTTTCTTTATTATTTTAATGCAAACAAAAAGCCTCTCTTTAGTAACTTGTATGATCAAGAAGGATCGAAACATGTCAAGTCGTGTCGATTATGATAAAGTTCATAGCCATGTTTGTTTTAGATGTTAAAAGAACTAATCTAAATCGATTGAGATAAAGTGGCTTGCGTTTAAAAAGCAAGGGAATTTACCACCTCAACTATCGCCTCTTAGGGTCTATTTGGTTCAACTGTAAATGAGCATTTGGGCTCTAAAGTCTCTTAGCCAAATGCAAATGTTGTTTGGTTCAATTTTTTGCTCACTTTGTGGCCAGTTGCACTTGCATATCAAATGATGTCTAGAGGTACTTTGGGCTAAGGGATTTTTGCGAAATGCAACTATTTTTTTTTATTTTAACTTTGTCACCTACGTTGCTACCGCTCATCACCACCCGCCACACCCCGCCTATCGCTGTCGATGTCGATCGCCACCGCCGGTCGCCGCCGCCGGTAGCTAGTCGCCAATCACCGGCTCCGATCGCCGCCGCCATCTCTTTTTTTTACTAAAAAAAGTAAAAAAAAAAAAACTTTACAAAGTTCATTTTTCACCAAATAATATTTACGTCAATATTATTTTTCAATGTGTTTTTAAAAATACACTTTACCAAACACTACTTGTATTTTGCAAAAGGCCTTTAGGCCAAAGCTATTTTGCATTTTTTTAAAGTCTCTTGACCAAATGTTGAACTAGACAGGCCCTACCCGTTGAACCCTAAATTGCAAATCTTTCCATTTTTCAAATCTCCAAACTATCACATTCTCACACTTGAAATTCTAAATCTTTCAAATAAGTCCGTAAACTTTGACTCCATCACACGCAAAACCCTATTTTTTAACTCCTTGCACTTTACTCTCCCTGATTTACAAATTATGCTATGGATTTTCACCGTCAAATTTCTCCGTTAAGTATGTCTATACCGTCAAGTTTTGCAACACACAAGCTTCTTAAGCTTCAATGAAGAATCACACTAGAGAGTTCATCGATAAAAAGAATAACTGATGTATTATAATCGGCATGTTCAGCTTAAAAATAACATGCGTTGCACGTTTTAACGGGGGGAAATTTGACAGTGCTATGGTGACTGCAATAATATGCTAGTTCGAGGGAGTAAAGTGTGACGACTCATAGTGTACAGTTTAATTTCGACCCGGTTTGATCCCATAGTTACAGTTTAATCTTGATTAAGCACAACGTCTGTGCTAGATTCATTTACGATTTACATGAAGGTGCTTTGTTGGGATAATTACCAAAAAAGACTTAAGCCTATTGCAACTATGCCAATTCAGTTCTTTTTTTTTTTGCCTGATTCAATCATATACCTTTTACAATTGTGCCAATTCAACGCATTTGACTAGCCGATACTGACGTGAAAATTTTTAATAATGTTTTTTTAAGTGTCAATTTTTAATTCTTTTTTTTAGGATTTGGGCTTGCAGCCCTACCGATCACCGGCCTTTAGGCAAGAGCGTGACCCTCACTAAATTTAAGCAAGTGTTAACCTCGATTGTTGGTAATATTTGTCCTTTACCTATGTTAAACCAAAAAAAAAAAAAGGTATAGAACCTTAATGCCCAATGTGAGCCCGCCACGAAGGCCGAATGATTTTCACCAACTTGATCTTTCAAGAACTGCATCTTCATGTTTCCTTATGATTTTAAAGCGAACGAAAAACCTCTCTTCAGTAACTTGTATGATCAAGAAGGATCGAAACAAGTCAAGTCATGTCGATTGTGATAAAGTTGATAGCCATGTTTGTTTTAGATGTTAAAAGAACTAATCTAAACCGATTGTGATAAAGTGGCTTGCGTTTTAAAAAGCAAGGGAATCTACCACCTCAACTATCGCCTCTTAGGGCCTATTTGGTTCAGCATTATAGATGAGCATTTGTACTCTAAAATCTCTTGACCAAATACAAATGCCGTTTCATTCAATTTTTTGCAAACCTTAGCTTGATGCACTTGCATCTCAAATGCTCTCTAAATCCCTTAGCCCAAAATACCTCTAGAGGTACTTTAGGCTAAGGGACTTTTGCGAAATGCAACTATTTTTTTAATTGTAACTTTGTCGCCTTCGTCACTGTCGCTCACCGCCACCCGCCACACCCTGCCGGTCGTCGCCACCGGTCGCCACTGGTCGCCGCCGCCGTCAGTCGCCGCAGGTCGCCAATCGCTGCCACCATCGTTTTTTTAATTTAAAAAAGTAAAAATACTTTACAAAGTTCATTTTTATCAAACAGTATTTACATCAATGTTGTTTTCCAATGTGTTTTTCAAATACACTTTACCAAACAATATTTGCATTTTGCAAAAGGCTTTTAGGCCAAAGGTATTTTGCATTTTCTCAAAGTCCCTTGATCAAATGCTGAACTAAACAGGTCCTACGCACTGAACCCTAAATTGTAAATCTTTCCATTTTTCAAATCTTTGCACTTTACTCTCCCTGGCTTACAAATTATGCTATCGATTTTCACCGTCAAATTTCTCCGTTAAGTATGTGTATACCGTCAAGTTTTGCAACACACACGCTTCTTAAGCTTCAATGAAGAATCACACTAGAGAGTTCGTCGATAAAAAGAATAACTAATGTATTCTTGACAGCATGTTCAGCTTAAAAATCACATGCGTTGCACGTTTTTTTTTTTTAAGCGGGGGGAAATTTGACAGTGTTATGGTGACTACAATAACATGCTAGTTCGAGGGAGTAAAGTGTGATGAATCATAGTATACAGTTTAATTTCGACCCGGTTTGATCCCATAGTTACAGTTTAATCTTGATTAAGCACAACGTCTGTGCTAGATTCATTTACGATTCACATGAAGGCGTTTTGTTGGGATAATTACCAAAAAAGACTTAAGCCTATTGCAAATATACCAATTCAGTTCCAAAAATTTTTTTTTACTTGATTCAATCATATACCTTTTACAATTGTGTTAATTCAATGCATTTGAGTCATTTGACTAGCCAATACTGACGTGAAAATTTTTAAAAATATTTTTTAAGTGTCAATTTTTAATTTTTTTTTAAGTTGTCTTTTTTTTTCGGATTTGGGTTGGCAGCCCTGCCGATCATCGACCTTTGGCCAAGAGCTCGACCCTCACTAAAGCTAAGCGAGGGTCGCTTCTTGCTTGCGGCTGGCAGCCTGCAGCCGGTCCTAGAGGTGAGCGGTCCAAATTCCTTGCAAGTTTCACCTGTAACCTAAAACCTACTCGACGAAACAGTTTTTATCATTTTTTTTTAAAATTTGGAGCCTACCCTGTCACAAGTTCTAGGGTCAGTTCCAAGGTACCTGAGTACCTACCAATTTTTTTATTTTTATTTTTATTTTCATTTTTAGTTAAGTAAAATGAGAATGGATGCTACAACAGCTAAGAAAAAGCAGAAGTGAGCGATTTTAACTTCCAAACATGTTATATTTAAAACCTAAAACTAATTCATCGAAACATGTTCCTCAATTTTTGAAACCTGAAACTTATCCTACACACCTTGAAATCTGGTATTCCAAGTTCTCAATTTTACCCTGAAACCATGCACACCCCTAGCCGACCCAAACCCCAAAAAAGGGAAAAAAATTTAAAAAAGTACTAAAAAAATTATCTTGTCAGCACTGGCCAGCCAAATGAATTAAATTGGCATAATTGTAAAATATTTAGGACCTAATCGGGACAAAAAAAGGTTTAGAAATGAAGTGGCATAATTGCAATAGGTATAGAACTTTTTTGATAATTTTCCCGTGCTTTGTTCGCAAAACGAAACGTTAAAGAGAAGGAAAAAAATTAGAGAAGAAGTCGCACGGATTTTCACCTGGAAAACCTTTACGAAATTGGAATGGAAAAAATCAGGAAGCCTCGCTAGGACAACTTGTATAACAAAGACAACTAAGGACTATTTCTATTCATGGTAGATGAATAAAGAGCAGGATCAATTTACGTAGTTCTCCGCTAGCAATAAACCTTGCCACGCACATAAAACATTTTGCTCGGAAAAATTACCAAAAAATTTCTAAATCTATTACAGTTGTGCCAATTCAGTCTTAAACATTTTTTTTGCCGATTCAATCCTAAACCTTTTGCCGTTGTGTCATTTCAATCCATCCGGTGAATTTTGACTGGCAGGCTAGCGATCGAATATTTTAATATTTTTTGAATTGTGTATGATTTTTTATTTTTATTTTTTTTCTTTCATTTTTTTTATTTTTTATTCCAATCTTCTTCTTCCTCTGTTCAGCAACTGGCCATGGAGCGTGAGATTCTAGAATGGGTAGTTGCCTTCTCCATTCGGTTTCTCCATTGTTGAGCTTCAATTCTAAACACGAGAGAGAGAGAGAGAGAGAGAGAGAGAGAGAGAGAGAGAGAGAGAGAGAGAGAGAGAGAGAGAGAGAGAGAGAGAGAGAGAGGAGAGAGAGGAGAGGAGGAGAGAGAGAGAGAGGAGGGAGAAGAGAGAGAGAGAGAGAGAGAGAGAGAGTTTTGGGAAAGATCATCGAAGCAATTATGAATGAAGGAACCCAGATCTGGCTGGTGAGGCTTGACCTCGCGTGGCCATGGGGAGGGCTGACGTCGCCAGGCGACGGCGAGGTTTGGGCTGGGCAATCGGGCCTCGCATGGCATGAGCGACGTCGACCCCCCGCCGTTGCTACCTTGCCCGGCGACAGCAAGGTTGACCCCCCGCCATGGCCGAGCGAAGCTCAGCCTCTCCAGCTGCATCTCTGGCCGATCGCTGGACCTTGTCAACCGGCTGGAGGGTAGGAGGGAAGGGGGAAGAGAAAAAAAAAAGGAAAAAAAAGAAAAAAAATCATTAAATATTTAGTCGTCGGCCAAAAATCACCAGATGGACCGAAATGACATAATTACAAATGGCTTTGAACTAAATCGACAAAAAAAAAAGTTTAGAACTGAATTGACATAATTGCAATAGATTTAAGATTTTTTTTGGTAATTTTCCTCATTTAGCTCCTCGAAAGTCCATTAAAATGATCCCTTTTTTCGAATTTACGAGAAAAATCCTGATCAGCAAAGCTTAAATTAGTTGTAACGTGTTATAAATTATGTAAAATTCATTCGTTACAATCACATTAGTAATAGTCTTTTTTCGCGACAATTCAATGTAGCCCATTCCGCTCAATTTTGTTCGAATATTGAAGAACACAATTGTCCAGCCATCGCCAGTTGCCCCACGCAACGCATCGCCACACCCAAAAAAAAATCATGTCCACCACGAAACGACACCTTCACCGTGCCTTCGACATTTGCTACCTCATGTACCTATGAATGGACCGAGCAATTTCGATTCGAGCGAATCATTCCGTAACGGATGTGAGACCCTTGAGACGCGACGGACATTGTCTCTCTTTGAAACGGATTGGCATGTGTCCAAGAAACTTTCGGGGTGGTTTCTCTCGAGAAGCGCTATGGAATGAAAGAGGAGGAGGAGAGCAGGAAGAGTAGCAGAAGAAGAAGGGACAAAACGAGGACACGAGGGAACGAAATGCTCTCCAGCTTCTGAGAAAGATGGAATTTAATGAAAAAAGGTGGTGGGGTGTTGTGTTGGCGGCTATTTCTCAGAGTTTGTTTCTTTTAATCAATTGACTCCTCAGACTCTTGTCCCCCCCCCCCCCTCCACCCCCCCACCCCCTGACCTCCATTGATGTCTCTGCAAATCCCTTACCCACCTCCTCTTTCTTAAACCTCGACATCCAAAAAACCAAAGCCTACAACCTACGACCCCACCCCCTTCTACTTCTTCCCTTCTTTTTTTGAGCAAAAAGAATAGTTTAAATTTATGCAAAAAAAAAAAAGGGATTTGTGTTTTTCGAAACGGGGTTTTCTATTTGATTAATGCATTTTCGATTTAATCTCTCGAGTATATGAAAATATATCTTGGGATCGATGGAAAAAAAAAACAACGTTGAATATTTTCATGCAGTTTTGGAACTAAGATTGAACGTTTTATCAAAATTTGAAGAAGCACATCGAACGAATTAAAAGGTTCAGATACGACGTCGCACGCCGAGCTATAGTTCGAGGGACCAAACTGAACAAAATTCGGGGACGACATTGCCTATCGGGTCAAATTTCTAGAACCGTTTTGCGTAACTACCCATGAAAAAAAAAAGAGAAAAATGTCCAAAGGCAAGAGCCGACTGAACCGGGATATAAAACCTAGTCTCTTATCCAAAAGGAGTAAAGAGTGGGGAGAAGCCAAATTCGAAACCAACCACTGAGTCCCAAGAAAGGAAAGGGAAATCGGACAGCTGAGGTAGTCAACAAAACATCTCGACAACCTAATGTCCAGTAAACATTTCGAGAACAGAGGACTGCACTATCCATCGGACACGTCCAAACATTGTTTCCAATGCTAATTCATTCTAAGCATCATCATCCACGAGATTGGCTTGGGAATTTGAGAAATCAACTCATAACAAATTTACTTTTAAGCCCACAGTTTAGGTTAAGATTATCGCCTTTTTTTTTAGTCCTTAAAATTAAAACTCGGGATATTTCATTTCACGGGCTCGAGAATTACCTACAGAACAAGGGCTTTCACGTCATAAAAGGTACCGGTTCGCGGAGGTCTTGCCTCCATGCCAGGGGGTGGCGCCGGCCATAGAGCTCGAGGAGCCCACCGGAGGCCGTCACGGACCTCGGACGACGTCGGATCGATTGCCCTAGATCTCGCACGCACAAGTGCACAACAAAGTGACCGAGCTAAAGCCTATACTGAAAATACCAAGAAGAGCGAACACCAAACGGGGATCCGCTAGAAATTTCTGAAATTGTCGAACGTGCTCACGGCGGATCTAGACAAATTGCTTTTCCAGGGATGGACGGTCAGGATGCCGCCCCTCCTCGCAGCTTCCACCAGCAATCGAGTGCCACGTGTGCTCTTCATGCGACGTAGGGCATAGGTTACCACATGGCCCCACTTTAGAGCAGTTGACTTTCTTTACAAAAGGAAATGCAATGAATAAATAAATAAATAAAATGATTATTGTAATTATTAATTAAGGGATTCTATTTGCCACTAATGAAGGGATTATCCATCCTAATACCACAGGAAATTACCGGTTTACCACGTCGTGAAATTAATTAAATAAAAAGATTTATTATCATGAAGAAATGGATGTGGTTGTGAATTATTTAATTATAATTTTGAGGAAGCGGAAAAGGTGGGTGCCGCCAAACAGAAAGTCAGCGTTCTGGGGGGGAGGGCGCGAACTCCGAAAACGACAATCCTTCCCTGCGTTCTGAATCTCTCTATCTCGCTCGCTCTTTTCGAGGGAAGATCCGATTGTCGGCATTTGCAATTCCCCTCGCATCACATCAATGCCTCCGTTTTCTTCCCCCATCCAATCAATCCCTCCCCTTTTCATCTCCCCCCCTCAACCTTTTCTTCCCCCTTTTTATGCACATTTCAAAAATTTAAAACAAATCTAGTTTGCGACACGCCTAGATTGATTTTACTACTTATTTTCCATTACAATCGACATCTAAAAAGCACCAACACTTTTCGAAGACATTCATGTCAGTGTCGGATGCGTAACAGAAGTCGACGGTTTCCTATACGCGAGCAGCGCTCGAGAAACGCCTGAGGCAAAGGCAATCCGATCCAACATCTCGATATGCTATTTCGATATGTGCATAATTAATTTTAAATATTTTCAAATTTATGAGTCGAAATTTAAATACATCAATATATATATACCGACAGCTACCTTAAAATTAATATACTTAGCTAGCAAAAAAAAAAACTCTGATCGTGAATACCTAACAGAAAAAGAATAAAAAGAAACTCACTATTCATATATGTCCCAATATATTGAAATTCTTTATTTTATTTTTTTAGAAATATGTATCGTCTTGTCGTGTCGCGTGTCGGTGCTTCTTTAACGGCGAACTTTAATTTCTTTTTTAATATGAATATCACAATTTCATTATATGCTAATATTTACACGACATCAGCACTTTTTCTTTTCGAAGTTTACATAATTTTAAGTTTTGCAGGAACCAACGCTACCTCCTGGTGGGCTCTACTTAACGCCAACAGAACCCAAGAACACCGGTCAATGTAAAGAAAATATATTTTTACTTTTAGAAGTATTTCATATTATTATGACTTAATAAATATTCTGTATTCACTCGTCAAAATACATCCATTTATTTCGTGTCTCAAAAAAAAAAAAACCAAAGCCCTCCTAAATCTACCCGGAATTTTATTTTGTCTAAAAAAAATCACAAAATTCAATATATTCTAAAATGTATCTAGTGGTCAAATCCCAACTTGACGTGACATTTTCACGTCGATAAAAAATTCACCTTAGCAAAGTGATTGGAGGATAGGTACAGATTGACATGTCATTTTCACGTGGATAACAAATCAATCTCATTAAAGAAATTCTTCAAAGTAAAAATCATTTTAGGATATGAAAATTAGGGACGACTAACGTGATTTTTAGACAGGGGGCTAATGGGACAGGTTTGAGATTATAGTAAAAATTTGTGATTTTTACTTAGACAAAAAAAAGTTCGGGTAGATTTGGGAACTGCCTTAAAGTTTAGGATTTTTCGGAGAATTTTTTTTTTTGAAAAGATTTGGACTGAACCTAAAGTTAATTTTTTTTTTAGACAAAAAAATTTCGAGTGGATTTGAGACTTCACCTAAAGTTAGAGAATTTTTTTTTTTATGGCCTTTGTCTTTTCGCTAGAAACCCACGTTGTTTTGCAAGGTTAAAAAGTAGATTTTTTTTTTTGTTTTGTTTTTTTTTTTAAACGTGAAGAAACTAATTGGTACGGATAAAGAAATTCCACGGCAAAAGGAAAAGGAGGGCGTGGGTGATCGTGAGGATAAGACATGTTTCCCATAAAGCCTGATGCCCCGATCGCCTCGAGAAGCGGAGGGGGCTCCCCTCCCTCCCTTTAGATATCCTGCTCTGAGGCTTGGATTTGGATTTTGCTTTTTTGTCTTATGGTACCCACCTGGCACCTACACCAACCAAACCAAATATGGCCATTGAACATTTCTCTGTTTCAACACAAAAAAAAAAAAAAAAAGGCTGACCCACTTATGGTTTTTCTCTATTTATGATTTTTTTCCTTTTAGTAAATGTAAAGCTAACTTTTAAATTTAGTTTTTCTGCTTTATATATTCAATGTCTAATACCATCTCGACATATAATGTTAATCTCGAAGAGTAAGGATGAGATGAATCTGTAACTCATCGAGCGAGGCGGACGGGAAACGTCCCAATATTACAACGATAAAAGGAGCTTCATAGCAAATAAGATCTAGATGTTGAGTTTTAGGACCGACCGCACCTTGTTTCGTCCGTCGGCATTGGAGGTTTCGGGCTCCTTTTGGCAAAGAGGGCGTATCGGAGTCGCCGGAGTAGGTGCTACATATTCGATTCGAATTTCCTTTCCCACCTCGAAAGTAGACTTTCCTTTCCAACCTTTAAGCTCCATGTTCACCCCTTACCGTGATCTAAGCGAACAATTGTTTCCAAAAAATCCCATTTCACTCTGTTATAGTGTGAGGACCCGTCCTTAATCCATACTTTGATACCAAGTGTAACATATGGGAGACGTCCTAGTGTGTTCCCCTGTTAGTTACGCGCCGTTATGTGATATTTACTTAATAGAGGGCGCATGGGGAAGTCTAATAAACTAAAAACAGTCAGCGGCCATACAATCACAAGTGCATGAAAAGGGAAAATGGCAGACACGCCTAAGGGTATGGCATTATTAGGGTTTCTTTAACCTGCAGCAATCATGTAGTAAGATTATTCAACAAATTATGAAAATATTTATCTTTATACATGATAAACGGTTTAGATACATTTTTTAAAGCCAAAATAAGAACAAAACGAGAATGGACATCTGGGAACAATATCAAAAAGTAACAGCTCCCACCTAGCTTGGCACAATCCATGTGCTGCACCACCACCACCACCACCATCTCGACTATCTTACAGCCCACGTCCAAAAGTTATCTGCCGTGGCACTCGGTCATCAAAAGACCTGCCTGTACATTTGGTCTTCCAATATCCGCTGCTCCACACTATCATCACTCTCGTCCGCTCCCGGTGCATAATAAGGAAGAGGTCCGAACAACCGTCCCAAGAGCCACGCATAAAACAGGCGCGAACCTGAGGGGTGTCAGCTCTGTAGACGACCCTACATCAACCAAAAGCACGACGATGCGCTTGAGGATGTGCACCTCAAGGAACTCAGGCTCGCCATGCTCCTCCCAAATGACTGAACATCTCAAGGGTGAACCGTAGCGAGTGAAAGGGATCACAAGGATAATCGGCATACCCATCAGCTGATAAATCCCCAAGGGGTGAGCATATAGCCCGGCAGTTGAATAAGAAGTCCAAACAACTAAAATGACTATTGTGACAGCACAGCAAACACAAACAATAACACAATGAAAACACATAGAGCGAAGCCACTGCAAGGCAAGGTTCGGCCAGTGTTCTTCTATTCGGATCATAATGGGAAAATCTAGCGGTGTGGAGTCAACTCAATTAGTCCTAACCGGGTTTGTTTTCGGACTCAGCTCTTCCTCATTCCTCATTGTCACCTCTATCCCCGCGTTCAGGACTCCCGCCCACTCAAACAGATTGAACCCCCAGGACCTCAAATCACGTCGCCTCGACCGTAATGGTCCCAAACAGCTCGTATCTTCTCGATCACTCGAGCACGCTAGTTTTCATTCCTCGTCCCGAACTCCGCAAGCAAGCACGAAGATACACAATGACTCCTAGGGCTCCCCGGCCAACCACCTCCCTCGTAATATCAGGCCAAGTTCCACTCGTTTCAACGTTCACAAGAGTGAACAGCCCTCAAATACGTTCTGCCCATGACCTTAAGGTCTTGATCCAACCTCCAACATCAACATGCATCACCATCCGCTAACCACACCACGCACTCAAAATTTCCCTTCCGGTAACACCCCTAAGCAAACCGAGCTTTCTAAATCCAACCGCAACCAATAGTCAATTTAGTAGGAATGATTAGAGTACTACTTCCTGAAATGAAGTTCCAAGAGAGAGACGACGGCATATTTGACGAAGAATTGATACCGCGCGGCTCGGCGTCAGTGGTGCAATGGCGAGGAAGCTGAGGATGAGCGCCTGTTCGCCACCGGTGTCAAGCTAGTGGTGTCGTTGGTGGTCGGGCGAGAGCGAGAGAGATGAGCCGAGATAGAGGGGCGAGCGGGTGGATTCAACAAGGAGGAGGAGGGGTTGCGTCCGCGGGAGGGAGGGAAGGGGGTGAGGAGGGCTTAAGATCAAATAGGTGAGGGGTGAGACTTGAGGGGGTCCATCAGCCGGTGGACCATCGCGCTCCAAGCACGAGTGACATTTGGCGCGAATAAAACTAGTCAAAACTCAAAGGCGACTAAACAAAGTCAACGGCCCATATTTAGCTTCCCATTGCGTAACCGTCGGTTTATCGTTCCATAATTTAAATCCCAAATTACAATCTCTAACACTTAAGCCTGATATCGCCCAAATTCGCTCGACAAATAATTTGGTAGGAATTCAGGCCATCACATTTAGGCCTTCATCTTATCCAGTTTCAGAAAAGCCGGAACTTCTTTTTTCTCTCCACGCTCCGAGTTTGTGTAATACCTCTTGAAGAACGGAAGAAAAAGTCACGGATGTCAGCTTGCAATTATCAATTAGCTAAAACGTACAAATTAGAATTGCGAGATTTGAAAGAGGATTTGAATATGAAAACTGAGAATCACTTGAAATAACATTTAGTAGCAAGATTCAAACGAGTGCTAGCAAGTTCAGATTTACCCAATCAGGCCTACAACAGTTTCTCAATCATCATGCTCTCGTTTCGAAACGGCGAAGATGGTCGGCATGGGCTCAAAAGCCCATTTCTCACACTCTTTTCCAACCTGTCCCAATGCATCTCTCTCTCTCTCTCTCTCTCTCTCTCTCTCTCTGCTACTCGAGCCACACGCATCATGGAAGTCATCATTCCTGCAGAGAAGAGTGCCATTTTCATTCCAAAGCTTCAGAGCTCTCCATCCCAAAGCTCTTCCACGGACTTGAATGGCCCTTTGGCCGAGACAAACTCTTCCTTGAGCATCATTTTCTTCTGCGGGATCCGCTTGATCTTCTCGCGGTCGCCCTCCGTCAGTTCCCAGTCGAAGATGCCGAGGTTCTCCTTCAACCTCTCCTTGTTGAAGCTCTTCACCACAAATGTCACTCCTTGCTCATAAAGCCATCTCAGACATACCTGCCAAGAGAAATCCCCAAATGTTGCAGTTGAATTTACAGATTGCAATCCATTCTGACTTGCAAGTTTATGTCAAATCCCCATCTGAAGTTAGTTGCCTAGTCTTAATCTTTTGCTGTTGTTACTTTCAATGGTTGGATTCACTCATAATCGGGTGTCTTCCTAGGCCGATTTACTTCTAATATGACTAGCTAAAGTACAAACAATAGGAGTCCCAAGTAGTCCATTCGAACAATAGAACATTCAGCTGCCGGAAAAAAAAAAACAATCAGCTTTGATAGTAAAAAACCTGGGCCATGCTCTTTCCCCGAGCCTTTGCAATCTCTTTCAGAGATTCGTTCTCCATGACTTCGTTCGTTCCCCAGTTCGCTCCTCGAGCTCCCAAGGGAGAGAAAGCGGTGATGATGACGTTATTCGCTTTACAGAACTCTCTCAGCTTCTTCTGCTGCCACAGAGGGTTCATTTCCACCTGAGAAACAATCATCATCCAGACAGTTGTTGGGTCATTTACGACGCGGTCACTTGCATACCGCCACGTCCACTAGTCTTCAACTTCCTTTAATTCTTGAACCAGAAGGCTCACCTGATTTACTGTTGGAGGGATCTTGGCGAAGCTGAGGATGTTTCCGAGTTTCTTGCAAGAGAAGTTGCTGACTCCGATGGACTTTGTGAGACCTAACCTCTGGCACTCTTCCATGGCTGCCCAGACTGCCTCGAAATCCATCGGCATGAGGTCGGATTCGTCCACTGGGTATGCGTACGACCCTGGCTTACAGCTGATTGGCCAGTGGATGAGATAGAGGTCAAGGTAATCCAATTGAAGATTGCTGCACATATGAAACAATCATTGAGCTTCAGCCCGCCAAGTAGGGGAGAAAATGATTTTTACAAGAATCGATATGTTGATACCGATGCTAATGATGAAACTAACATGACCTCCAACATATATGGCTTACTTTCAGAAACCGCAAATTATGATGGCTGGAAACATATCATTCTCTTCTTCCATTACCAATTAGCTGAAGTAAAGGAGGCTCGTCCACGGTAACAGCCAAAGGACAACTCGATAATCGCATAGGACAGTACACCTAACATAAACAATTTTCATTCTGCAGGTGCAACTGATGCAGAGAAAAACACTCTTTAGTCCGTCATGGCACGAAATGTTTGAGCTGTAACTGATGCGAATTCGAGTTCATTCGTTCTTTCACATGAATTCATTGTCTTGAAGTTTTAGTTACAGCTATAGGTTTTCCTAACCCCAAGAATCCGAGAGGGCTCCAACTTAGATAAACGGACGTGCATCACTACAAACTTCGGTGTTAGAAGATGCCCAACTCAAGTCCAAGGAACATCCATGAAACAAGCCGAACAGCAAGCATGTTCATCTTTCTTAGGAAGACCACTACTTTCTGTCGGAGCCTCAAAAGCTGATCCGACGAACAAGAATCGCGAGATGCAACTAGCCCAACAAGGTACTTTGTTAGTGGATATGCCGATAGCTGGGTCGCAGTACAACTATCTACTAATTCCAGAACGAAGAGTGGCCCAGATAACAGGATTCTGCAGCAAACTGTTCGGAAGCGACAACGCTAAAATGATCGAAACAACCAAACCTCAATTCTGTGCAAAACAAATGCTAATCACGAACAACATAACGGCCATACATATTGTTCATAGTTGAGCTAAGGTCCAATCGATAATGATTACCTCAGTGACTTCCTGAGCGCGGGCAAAACGCGATCGGCGTGAGCGTCGCTGCTCCAGAGCTTCGAGGTGACGAAGAGCTCGGCCCTCGAGCCGACGAGCCCGAGTCGGAGCGCTTCGGCCAGGACTTCCCCGAGCGGCTCCTCCGACCCGTACATGGACGCCGTGTCGAAGTGCCTGTAGCCGAGCTTGATCGCCTCCAGCACCGCCGACCTCATCGCGACAGCGTCGAGGGGGTCCGCCGCCGTGCCCAGGCCGATGACCGGCATCGGGGGGCTCCCGGCGGCGGAGGAGCTCAGCCGCACCTCCGGGACCCTGATCGACGACCCTGAAGCACTCTCCATTGCTGCTCGAACTTCGACTGCTTGGGGAAGACGAGATGTGCAGAAGAATGGAGAATGATTCCCGGGGATGTCGGCACGCCAACCAAGTGGAACTGAAGTGAGGAGTTTAGGCGTCACGAGTCAAAAAAGTTGCAGGTTGAGACTCGAGACTGAGAGCGTAACCGAAGGTCCTCGACGCCTTCAAGCTTTCAAGTAATTTTCAAGGCACTTGTTTCGGCTGTGTACTGTTTGCGCGAGTAAAAAATATTGCTGAAAAATGGCTCTTAGCGAACCAAGAATACTTTCCGATTAAACTAAAATTTACTCAAAAAAATTAGAAAAAGCAAATTCTTAAATTTGAAAATGTGAAAGCATTTTTCGAAACTATTCATTTTTTTAAAATTTTTAGATTATGTTTATATTTATATTTATATTTTTCCTTCTTTCTCCACCGATTACCTGGCTTCGCGACTATCGGCGACTAGCCACACAAGACTACGCCTTGCCAATCTAGCGAGCTCGACCTCGTCTGGCTGGTTATCGACTAAGGAAGAAGAAGAAATAACTAAATAAGATATGAATGAATAAATATAATATAAAAAAATAAAAACTGTTAAAACTCAATTATTATTTTTTTGAAATAAATAAAGTAATGAGATTGAAATTTATTTTTCAAATTGGCCAAATAAAATAAAATAAACCATCTTATTTTGGGTTTTTTTTACGAAGGTTTCCACCCCCCCCCCCCTCCCAAATAAATGCAGCTTAGACTCGGGAGCTTTTTTCTAAAATAATATTAAAAATATAAATATTTACAAAATTAAATTAAAATAAAAAAAAATTATCAATTTAGGTCTCCCTCGGCAATTCAATTGCCGAGGGAGGGGGAGGGGGGGCCAACTCGCGGGCCCCCCCTCCCTCGACAATTCAATTCAATTGCCGAGGGAGGAGGAGATAGTTTTTTTTTTTTTAGTTGCTCGGCAAGTGCCGAGCAACATTCTTTATTATTATTATTATTTATTTCTTTTTCTTGTTTTCTTTTTATTATTCAATTTAATTTCACTTAACCATTTTTAAATTTATTTTTTCTCATCGTTTTGCGGCCATGTCACATTGCGTGCCTCGATTCCGTGGCCTCGTCATCTCGCTCGTTCGCTCGCTCATTTTTTTCAATATTTTTTAATATTTAATTTGTTTTTCTTTTAATCATTTTTAATTTATTTTTCTCGTCGATTCGCGACGCTGTTGCGTCGCTCGTTCGTTTCCTCTATTGTTCATTCGCTCGTTTTTATTTTTCTTGTTATATTTTAATTATTTTAATTATTCAATTTTTTAATCATTTTTAATTTATTTAACTCATCACTCAACGGCCTCGTCGCTTGCTCGTGTATCATGAAGATGCCGCTCGACTTCGTGGCCCCGTCGCCTCGCTCATTCGCTCGCTCGTACGAGTCAGCGAGCGAATGAGTGAGGCGACAGGGCCACGAAGTCGAGCGGCGTCTTCATGATACACTAGCAAACGACAAGGCCGAGCGAGGCGACAAGGCCGCTGAGTGATGAGCTAAATAAATTTAAAATGATTAAAAAATTGAATAATTAAAATAGTTAAAATATAACAAGAAAAATAAAAACGAGCGAATGAACAATAGAGGAAACGAACGAGCGACGCAACAGCATCGCGAATCGACGAGAAAAAGAAATTAAAAATGATTAAAAGAAAAACAAATTAAATAATAAAAAATATTAAAAAAAAACGAGCGAGATGACGAGGCCACGGAATCGAGGCACGCAATGTGACATGGCCGCAAAACGATGAGAAAAAATAAATTTAAAAATGGTTAAGTGAAATTAAATTGAATAATAAAAAGAAAACAAGAAAAAGAAATAAATAATAATAATAATAATAAAGAATGTTGCTCGGCACTTGCCGAGCAACTAAAAAAAAAAAAAAAAAACCTATCCCCTCCTCCCTCTCCTTCGGCAATTGAATTGAATTGCCGAAGGAGAGGGAGGGGGACCCACGGGTGGGCCCCCAGGTCTCCCTTGGTAATTCAATTGCCGACGGAGACCTAAATTGATAATTTTTTTATTTTGATTTAATTTTGTACATATTTATTTTTTTAATATTATTTTAGAAAAAAAACTCTCGACTCGGAGACCATGGTGGAGCCTCATGAATCAATGATGGATATTGGATGGTGCGGCGTCCACATCTCGTCGTCTCGCATATCCGTTGACCCTTCCTAGATTTTACGTGTGGTGTGGTGGCCCCCGTTTTCTAGTAGTAAGTAAAAAGGGCTCAATGCGCCAAGTGAAGTTGGAGATGTCGCGATAGTTTTTACAAACTTTCCAAAAAAAAAAAAAGTTCACTTTTCTAATTTATTTGTTATATTATTATTATTTTCTTCTTCTTTTTTCTTTCTTTTTCTACGAAGCACGGCCAGAGTCGCCGGCCGACGGTCACAAAGCCCTACCCACCCCCCATCTACTGTTTGGGTTAAAACGTGAGTTCCAAACCCATTTTGCTGGTCCCTATTATTGACCGGCGAACACATAGATGAAGAAGTCTGTCCGGATTTTGCCGGGGACGCTCGAATGCTTGCGTACATAAGGTAGGAATAGTTCAGGCTGGTTTTTTCGGGCTCGGACTGGGCCGGGCTTTTTTGGGCTTCATATTGTGCAGGCCGAAGTAGCCCCGGACCGGACCGGCCTGAAATGATTTGTTTTTCATATATAATTTGTCAAATCTAAATGAACGATTCTATGGATCCCCATTAGAAGAGAGCAAACATAACCTCTTAGCACTATTTTTTAGCATTTCTTCTTATTACAATCTTAGATTGCTGACAGGTTAAGTGAATGCTTGAGGGGCTCTAAATCTTAAAATTGTTTGATGGGCTCTTGAAGTAAAAAGCCCGGGCGCTTTTGTCACATGATTTTCCCGCGGCCCGTTAAAAAAAATTCGACAACATTCAAGAATCCGTTTGCTTTCTGAAAAAAAAAAAAAGGGCTTAACTGAAGGGCATTTATGTCTTTTATTTTTTTTTGAATTTTTATTTTTCTTTTCTTTTCTTCTCCTCTTTCCTCTCTTGGCCATGGTGTTGGGGCGAGGGTTGTCCTTGATAGATTTGGCGAGGAAAGCCCTCACCGGCGTTGCCCAGGTGAGGTGAGGGCAACCCTCGCTTGGGCTGGCGAGGCCAGGGGTCGGGCGGGGATTGATTGATGTTGGCCCAAGCGAGGGCAACCCTATCCCGACACAGGCGAGGGCAACCCTCACCTGAGGCCAACGCCGGGGGAGTGGAGAAGAAAAAGAAAATGAAAAGAAAAGATTTTTTTTAAAAGTAAATGACGAAAATGCCCTTCGACCATACCCTTCTTTTGAGACAATAAGTGCACTTCAACCTCTTATTTGAAAGAAGATCCATCTTAGGTCCTTCTTTGGAAAAATGGTGGCACTTCAAATCCTTATTTGAAATGTTCCCAAATTATCGTTTACATCGCTTGAAAGATGAAATATGTGTTCATTATCGACAACAAATCATATCTAAATATTTTCGTGCACGATAAAAATATTTCTCTTTTGTTCATTTCTATAAGGGATGCAAATACTCATTTTTAGAAAAATGTTCTCCAAAAAGGCGAGCCAACCAACCAAGTTGGGCAGGGCATCCATGTCATATAACCTTTTGTTCACTTGCCGCAAAACAAACGCACCCAAGTTGGGAAAGAGGATCTCGGGTCTTAGCCCGGCCCGATCCGAACCGGGCCGAATATATGAAGGGCGGGCTAATCTCTATTCTTTTTACTTTATGGTGATATTATTGTAAGGAAGGAACCAGATCCCCTGCCAAGCCGCAATCATGGCAGGGTGTACCTAGGTAAATCTGGGTCGTCCGTTCCACAACAGACGGCCTTGATCACTTAAAAAAAAACAAAAACAAAAATAAAATTCCAACCGCAATTTAAAGAGATTTGGGCCGTCCGTTGTTGAACGAACGGTTTAGATTTACCCGGGTACACCCTGCTAAGTAGGGGTGTCAAAAAGGCTCGGGCCAGATGGTACTCGGGCCGGGTCGGACCGGCCCGACGCCCGGATGTTTTTTAACATCCATATTTTTCCTTTAATTTTTTTTATATTCTTTCATTTGGAAGATTTGTCAATTAATTTTAATTTCGAAAAAAAGAAAACAAACGAAAATAAAAAATAATTCGGCCCGGCCCGGCCCAAATTCGGTACTGTTCACCTTCAGGCCGAGTCTCGGCCCGGCCCATTGACACCGCTACTGCCAAGATTGCGGCATGGCAGGGGATCCAAATCCGGAAATAATAAGACCACGGAAGAGAAAAGGAAGAGCAAACAAGCACCACTCATTTGAAGAGAGAAGAGGAAGAAGCAGCCAAATCCATTCCACGCCACACTCCCCCCTCTCTTTCCACCAGAAAAACTCTTCCTTTGAAAAGGCCAAAAAAAAGCAAATGAGATCTCTTCCATCTTCTTCACCTCCATATCTCTTTCATTCCTCCTCCCTCCTCCTCCTCCCATGGCCGCCGCCACTGCTGCCGCCGCCGCCGCCGCCAATTCTCCTTCCTAACAGTGATCCGGCCCCCACCATCCCTATTACTCTCTCGCCACCTCTCCCCCCTCCACACCCGGCAAACTCATGACTTCTTCTTATTTCTTCTCATCCTCCACCAAACATTACCGCACCACACCCGAACCTCTCCACCTCCTTCACCGCAGCCGCCGCCACCACCACCTCCCCAGACACCAAGTCCTTCCGCTACTATCCTCGGCCATTGTCGAATCTCACCTCCCGCAGAAACCATCCACCATCTCTCTCCAACCGCTCCGACCCTCCCACCGTTTCGGGAAGCCCTCCTTTGCCACCACCATCTCGTCCTCCTTCGAGGGCGAAGAGGAAGGAGAGCAGCAGCAGCAGCAGCAGCAGCAGCAGCAGGATGAGGTGCCGGGAGGCATGGCGGAGGCTTTCCACATCTCAACAAGCACCGCAACGGCCATCTCGGCCCTCATTGCCGTCGCCGTCCTGTCCTTCCCGCTGCTGATAAAGTCGCAGCTGGGGGTGGGGGCGCCGCTGAAGAGCCGGGCGCTGACGTACGTGACGCTGCTCTTCGGGTTCTACATGGCATGGAACATCGGGGCGAACGACGTGGCGAATGCAATGGGGACGTCGGTGGGCTCAGGGGCGCTGACGCTGCGGCAGGCGGTGGTGACGGCGGCGGTGCTGGAGTTCTCCGGGGCGCTGCTGATGGGGACGCATGTGACCAGCACGATGCAGAAGGGCATCTTGGTGGCCGGCTTCTTCCAGGGCAAGGACAGCCTCCTCTTCGCCGGCCTCCTCTCCTCTCTGGCCGCCGCCGGCACTTGGCTCCAGGTACGGTCCAATTGGAAGAGGCTAAAATTAGTAAACCGGGTTCGTACGAATGAATAATGAATATTTGACCTCTAACAGTAATCTCTCTGTCGATCCAGATTTGCTACTTTTTATTTCGGGATCAACTCTTGTTGTCACGTGGTATCATATGTAGTGTTGTGTCATCAAGCAGGACCCAACATGCTAAGTCTTAAACTTGAGAGGCGGGTGCGCATTTTTTTAGGGTTTGCAAATTAAGTCTTCTACTTTGCCAAATTAGAGAAGAAGAAGAGGGTCGCCCGGTTTGGTCGGGTTCGTTCCGCCCCTGAACCCGGAAACTGGATTGAATCCTATAAGAACCGCCCAGATTCAGTCGATTTTTGGTTCAATTGGGGTTGATTTTTTTTTTTTTTTGGGGTCAGAAATTCAATTGGGGTTGATGCTCACCCCTATTTGGTATGACTTTTATGAAAGGTCATTTATATAAATGTGGCGGAATCAAATCATGTCTCATCAGATATCATGTCATTTGGGTCTCAAAAATTACATACTTTACATAGATACTTATATGGAAAAATGAAGGAAAAAAAAGGAGTAAAGAAATAGGGAAAAATTAAGAAAAATAAGACGCAGGAGACTTGTCACGATTGCATTGGCCAGGTATAATTTTATTTGTCTTTAGTAACTCTGCATGAACATAATGTAAAGATAAGTAAAAAAGAAAAAGAAAAAGGAATTTACGAAATGATGCGACATAGTCCTTGCAAAGACACAACAGCCAGCAGCCATCCCTTATGTGATGTTCAATCATTTTCTTTTAAAAAAGATTTTTGTGATTCGTGATATGTTCTTATTATTATTTTTTTTATGTTTTTATAAAGTTAATCTAGCTTCTATCTTCTACATTTTGTTTCGTATGAGTCCCCCACATTAATGTTTTAACAGTTTATTCGACAATTGAATTAAAGGAGGACGTTAAATTATATACATATGGAATTGTTGCTAAATTGCGCGCTTATCTACTCCATGTTATATAGTGCTAGAATCTTCAAAAACGAGACCACGTTTTTATCTACATCGACGGTGATTTTCATAAAACTTTAAATGGTATGAGAGCTGTCTAAATATGGGGACATGTTCCGGTATCTGTGCCAAGGCATTGCCAATATCTCCTCTGATGTGGGAATTATTCAAATCGCAAAGCTTCATGCTCGTGATGCAGCATTTCTTATGGTCATTAGTCAATTGGGATCGCTAATTTGATCAGGTTGCATCCTACTATGGCTGGCCTGTCTCCACCACCCACTGCATCGTCGGATCGATGGTCGGGTTCGGGCTTGTGTACGGAGGGCCGGGCGCTGTTTTCTGGAAATCGCTGGCGAGGGTGATGTCGTCGTGGGTTATTTCGCCTCTGATGGGCGCTCTGGTATCGTTCCTCGTCTACAAATGCATCCGCCGGGTACGCTCCCCGCCCTTCACGGGACAGTAATGTCCAAAGCGCAGAATGTCTTTAAAGATATACTTCACTCTCTTTTTGAGACCTAACCTTGGTTTTTTTTAGCTCTGCTTCTGAATGACCTTTTGGTACGTCCAGTTTGTGTACAGTGCTCCGAATCCAGGACAGGCTGCCGCCGCGGCTGCACCGCTCGCGGTGTTTCTCGGCGTAACCGCCATCTCCTTCGTTGCTTTCCCGCTCAGCAAGAGCTTTCCTCTGGCTCTGGCCCAGGCTTTAGCTTGTGGCTCTGCTGGTGCGTTCTTGGTTTACCGAATCATCAGAAAACAGCTCGGTCATCTCCTCGACAAAGCCGATTCATTGGGGACAGAGCCCAAGGAAGCAGCGCCAGCCGTACTCGATCAGAAAGTCGGATTCCTGACCGAAATCGCCGGCCCGAAAGGCACCCAACTGGAGATAGTTTACGGGGTCTTCGGGTACATGCAAGTCCTGTCAGCGTGCTTCATGTCGTTCGCACACGGGGGGAACGACGTGTCGAACGCGATCGGTCCATTGGCCGCTGCCCTGTCCATTCTCCACGGTGGGGCGAGTGGGGCCGAGATCGTGATCCCGATAGACGTTCTTGCTTGGGGAGGATTCGGGATAGTGGCGGGTCTTATGATGTGGGGGTACAGTGTGATCGCCACGATCGGGAAGAAGATAACGGAGCTCACGCCGACTAGAGGCTTCGCGGCAGAGTTTGCAGCAGCTACCGTGGTTCTCTTCGCGTCAAAGCTCGGCCTACCGATCTCGGCCACTCACACGCTGGTCGGCGCCGTCATGGGGGTCGGGTTCGCGAGGGGACTGAACAGCGTGAGAGCAGAGACCGTCAGGGAGATCGTGGCCTCTTGGGCAGTGACAATCCCTGTTGGGGCGTTCTTTGCGGTTGTCTACACATGGATCTTGAGGAAGCTCTTGTCGTACATAATGTGAAGATGATTGAAGATCGATCGCTTGTTCAATGCCTGCTGTTGTGAGTCAACCTTAGCTCTTCCCTGATGATTCTGGGGGATGATTTTGTTTTCTCTGAGCTTTAAAGGTGCTTCGCTTCGAGTAGAAATCTGCGTTTTCCCATAAAAGATTTGCTTCTCCTGCTTGTGTTTTGCTTTCAAGTTCGAGCTCTTTCTCATCCCTCTAGTCGTTCCTAGATGTCATATGCCTACTTCTAGATGAGCAAATTCACTCTTCTTCTCCGATTCTGTTAACGCGGTTAGTAATCATAGTTGTTAAGGCGACAAGGCGAGCAGAGGCCTCTAAAACACCTAGGTGATTAGGCGCCCGCCTAGTCGTCCGCAAGGCGATAAGGCGACAATGTAGCTAAATTTTTAAATATATATGTATAATTGTATATTTTATATTTGAACTTCAAAACTTACATTCATGATTTAACAGAGCAAATATATACAAGAAAGATTATTAAAAATAAACAACTTTTAATATAGTAAATATATGCATGAAATATTATTAAAAATAAATAATTTTTAATATTTGTATTTCTCAAGGCGCCCAAGGCGTCGCCTAGGCGACCAAGGCGCCCAAGGCGTCCACAAGGCGACGCCTAGGCGATCAAGGCGCCCGCCTTGAGGAGCACAAGTAAGGCGCCCAAGGCGTCCACAAGGCGACGCCTAGGCGACCAAGGCGCCTGCCTTGAGGAGACGTAGCAAGGCGACAGGACGCCTTGGTCGCCCAAGGTCGCCTAGGCGACGCCTTGACAACTATGTCAGTAATATAACTCCCTAGAATATGGCGAAAGAATCATCCTTTGGTGAGGAGCATTCTTTTGAGGGAGGGAGGGAAAGCGTGATTACATAATTACATTACGACTACTTAACAAACTTGGTTGCCAGAGGTGCTTGGATTTAAAAACAGCCCTTTTATTTCATCCGACCCGACCCACCTAGGGCAATTTAGTATTTAATTGAAAATTTTTATAAAAAATAAAAATTAAAAGTCAATTTTAATGGTGGAATATGAATTATGTGGTGCTTTTTTTTCTTTACGTAATTTCAATATAATTTATTATTTAATTGATAATTTTATAATTTACTCGTTTAAATGGATACCTAAATTAGTAAAGTTTAAAAATTCGATAAAATAATACTTTAAAAGGGCATATCTCATCGCTCGGGTGTCCGTTTGGAACGAATTTTTTTTTATTTTGCATAATTTTTCGAGACAAATCTATTGAAAAAAAAATATAAATAAATAAATAAATTTCGACCCCAATCGGCAATTGGGCCGCCGATTGGGGCCCAAGTCCCATTTTGGGTGCCGATCGGCGGCCCAATTACCGACTGACACCCAATTTGGTAAATATATATATATTTTAATATTAAATTAATAAATATTTTAAAAAACAATTATTTTGAAAAATTACCCACCGACCTGCCCAGGGCCCAAGGCTCGAAGCGGTAGAGTGAAACAGGAATTGTTTAAGGTCTTAGAGTAGCATTTATAAAGCTCATGAGCAGAATGGACTTCACAACTTATCTTTCGGTCTGATCAAACCACCAGTTTTTTTTTTTCGGTAATCACCAGAGGTAAGCGAACGCTTGCCACCTAGATTTGAATGGAAAAAGAAATGACGCATTTTCATAAATATAAACATGACGGTTCTTCGCGGTGAGTACAGAGCAAAAACTAAAACTACAGAGTCCAGCCACAGTAGAAGGATCTCGAAATTCGGTTACATAGCCATCCCTAACTTGAATCTGGCACACCAAGAAACATTAACTCATTCCCATACCTACTTCGGCAAAGCTTGTCGACATGCTTTGCCTTTCTGAACGCATCTCGCACACCATGAGAAACTACAGAATTTGAATTTCCAAAAAAAAATTCCTTGAACAGGAGGTACTGACATACACCAGCTTCCAATAGATCCTTCCAATAGATCTCAGGGTTCGAGGATCTCGATTTTCCATTCTATTGTCAACATTAAAAGTGCGTTACTGGAAATATCAACTTTGATGAAGAAGCGGACAAATCAAAAGATCATAGCACACAAGCAACAGAAGTCAACATCTACACGGATGAGGATCCTAATTTCTCTCATTTTGACTATAATTACAGATGGGCAAATAACTAAAGATTTGCTAGGAGATGACAGAGAGGAGATGAATCATCTCGCATGCAACAGGGCACTCCTTTGATCACTGTAAAAATCCGTGTGTTTTTCAACCCCGCAGCCATGATGTATTAAGATCCACCCAGAATAAGACACGAGGATGCTGGGGCACAATAAGACGGTAAAGGAATCATCAGCAACCACCGTGACTAGAGCACTTGTTTCAAACTTACAATCAAATCTTCTCGTCATCTTGGCCTTCTAGTGGGTGATTTAGACCTCGACCTTCTCCTTACCCTGCAAGGCAAGAGAAGAAAAAAACCAACTTTTATTGAAGATCCGGGTATATATATAGAAACCAACGTCTTCACCTGAAATTCTATTGTTGTAATGAGTGTCAAGTCTTGAAAACATCAACAGAGTAAATTCAGAGGCTTATGGAAACGTACCTAGTATTCCCAAGAGAAGAGTAGGGAGAATGCCTGCGCTGAGAATGCTTGCTATGTGGGGACCTCGATGGTCTAAAAATGAGACATCCATCACACTAATTTGGTGAGTTCAAACGTGCAAATCCAAGAGAAAGATGCTCAGCCTTTTAAAACATCAATTATTCTCACTTTCTAACAATTACTAAAATGAGAACACACTAAAAACTGAAGCACCACTGTTTACCAGCCAAAGGAGGAAAAAGCAAACTGCCAAATAATTCACTTTGATGATCATTAAGACACCCTATATCATGGAACTACATGAAGGACATGCCAATCTATAAACTGCACGGTATGAGTTCCCACACTACGTTCTGTTTGCAACACAGCCACCAACAGCTGCTAAGCTGACCCAGTAGAGGTGGTGGGGGGCAGGACTGGGAATCTATCAAAATGATGGCCTCCACTCGCATAATATTTCTCAATCACAATATTATCGACTCGAAAGAGAAAGATGTTCACTGTTTAACAGTCGGGGAAAAAGTTAAAACACAACAGGTTATTTCCAGGCAAAACACAAATATTCCCTTGCTTCGAGTTGCGTCTACAGTTAATATTTGTCGCTGTTGAAGCAACAACATATATGTGGTGGAGATGGAAGGGAAAGGTGTTGCCGCATAATTTGACAAACTTATAGAACAGAGAAGCAACAAGCGAATCACCATTAGAAAGCAAATTATTATTGTTGGCCATCTGTCCAAGAAAACAAAGCAAAGGCAGAATTTTTTCAGATCCTTCAATCAAAAGTTTAATACCAGCTAAAGCCAACCTCCACATACTTCACAACAACTTGTTTAAAGAGCCAAAAGCGCAAGTCGCTTGCAGCTGGCTGTAAGATCAGCCCAAAGCAAGACCAGCAAAATCTCCATAACCAACAAAATGACATTACAAATAAGCACGGATTTTATATATTCATTTTCTTTCTTCTACTAATTTGTATTTCAGCTCAACATCTTACGTCCTAAATGTACGTTATTGCATTACCAGAGAGAACAGCATTGAGGATATTACAAAAGGCTCCACTAGACATATGAGTTCATCTTTCATCCTTCACTGCCAAGTAAGCCCTCTTTCCATCCAGCCTTAATAAAACCTTGCTACACTAGAGGAGATGCCGAAAAACAATACACAAAAAGCAAAGAACTGAATAGAACAGAAGACAAATCATCCACAATTTCAACAGTACTTCCTGCTCCAGGAATATTCTTCTCTCATCCCAAGTCCATGACAAAGGTCAAAATCAGATGGACCACAGTCCAAAAGCAGTGCAAATAATGAGATGAAAGTGCTATCCCAGTCAGTAAGAAGGAAGTGATTAATTTAAGTCCTACTGGGAAGGTATCACATACTCTTCCAGTCAATCTTAGACTCAGCAACCACCACATGAAGAAAAAACGAACAGCACATTCCTAAAGGATTTAGATGACTTCCAAAGTGAAAAGTATCTAATCATCATGATTATTTGTCGGACATTTTTTCATGTAGATGGCACAATATTATGGACTTGTTTGAGCAATGATCCTATATACACTTAGCAGTCTTATCAATCATCTGCTTAATCCAGAGTACATGCTTAAACGCTCAAATTCTCACAATCAGCCAAGATGCTAGATGACCATGACAATGTGCTAAAATCTAAAGCAATGCCATTTGGTTGAACAATTACCTTCTTCTTGACCTAACAGGAGAAGGTGAGAGGTCTCGTTTTCGGGCACGTGACTTCCTGCCAGACATCAGAAAAGAAGGCAGTTGAATCCCAACAATGTCTCTCCTTAATATTTGTAGTACCAGTAAGCAAAATTTTAGCTCAAACATCAAGGAACAGGAAGAATATTCTCTCCAAGTACACAAATAAAGGAAGATAAACCACGAGAGAAAGTAGACATCAACCTAATGACAAACCTTCTAGAATCATCAGAAACTTCGTCACTTGAACTTTTTGCATGTGAATTTTCTTTACTATTTCTACCTCTGCTACCAGTTGAAGAGGAACGTCTTCTCTTATGCCTTCTTGAATCATTTGCATGCTCATTCCCCAACCTGTCTTCCTCCTTATGCTTTAACCTTTCATTTCTTTTGTCACCTTCTTTGGCACTAGACCTATAGGATCGCTCTGCCTCCTTTCTATCCTCCCTGCCGTCAACATCATTCGTTCTGCTCCTTGAATGGGATTCCTTCGCTCTATCCTGAGATTTATGTTGCTCCGACATCTCTTTGGAATCCAACCTTTCTGTCCTTTCCTTCCTTAGTTGCCTTTCATCCTTTCTCTGGTTCTCATCCATCTTCAAATCCACTTTAACTTTACCAATTGAATCACCTCCGCTTGATCTGAATCTGGCCTCTTTATCTTGAGAATTTTCTGGCTTGAGTTTTGACACAACATTCTCACAAGGATGTTTTGACTTCATTGAGACATCATCTTTCATGGCATTCCTTGGCCCAGAAATATTGATGTCTTCATTCACCTTTTTATGATTTAAATCCATCCTGTCAACTGTGCTGCCAGAAGCTAACTGCGCCGTCACATCTGCCTTATTGACACTTGAGCCAATACCATCAGTGCTGTTTTTCCTTTTGGAAGCATTGACTTTGGTAGAACCACTCTCCACTTCCGCCTGAACCACAACACTATCTTCAATTTTAATTGGTGGCAGGCCATTCTCAAGGGCTTTAGTTACACCATTTCGATCCGTTTCACCACCTGAGATCATCGGAGCCACACCTTTTGCAAAAGTTGGGGCGCTGGAGCTGTGCATTTCTTTGTCCCCAACAGCGTCATCGTCATCAGACGTATAATTTGCCAGACCCAAGATATTCCCTGGGGAGCTGGAACTAGACTTTTCACTGATATCTTCAGTCTCTGATTCCTTAGTGTCAAGTGAAACTGAAAGCTTTGCAGGTGTTTTTGGAACAAGGCCGGAAAGTGCAGATGGTGAGACCCTTTGGTCTGAAATAGTTACATTGTAATCAGCTGCAGAGAAGTAAAAACACCCATAGAAAAGAATCCATAAGGAGGATAGATGCTACAACAATCATGCAAGAAACACCAAATGATTGACAAAAGGAGAGCTGCGAGGTCATGATAAAATTACCATCGGTTACCAAATCATCTTCATTAAGGACCTTTGTCGCTATTTCATTGAAAAGCTCATCAGTCACCTATCCAAACAATTATAAATTTATACTTTAGGATGCACACTGATGTATATGTTCATGAAGAAAAGTATCAAACCAAATAGCTATTAACCTTCAAAAGAACTTCAGTTAGAACACGTTTGATTTCTTGGTTAATGGCCACAGTTCTGGCAGCTTCTGCATAATCCTACAACAAAAGGGAAAGCTTTCTTACCTGGTGGACAAACACGCACTCATGCAACTGAACAATATGTGCAAAGCAATATTGAAATATTTGCTCAGTATACCACTCTCCCCATACTAGAGATCACCAACAAAAAAAAAAAAATGGAAGAAAGGAAAGAAGGGTAATTTCAGGTAAACCTCATCGTCATCGTCTTCTTCAGTTGACCTAGATGTGTCAATGCTTTTGTCTTCTCCTTGGTCACCCGTTTGGAATGACTTATCTGATTCTTCATCCTCTATGGATTGAGATTCAACATTAGCATACCCCAGAGATGTGCTCGAAATGGTAGCTGTTGTCTTAATTATCTCCTCTCTAAGCCAATTAGGCACTGGAGCCTGGAAATATGTCAAGCCCGAAGTCAGCACCAATTAGGTCATGCCTGATGGGTCAAAGCAAAGATTACAAACTAGTACTTTTTTGGGACGCTCGGATATATTAGAAACACCATAAGCATCGCCAGCGAAGGCTGAAGCAGGAGGTAACGCTGTTCCTGCACCTAGACTGAAAGGGCCACCGGGAGATGGAACTGTAGGCTGAAAACTTGATCCAGAAAATCTCGCAAATGGTGTTGCTCCATGTCCAGAGAGAGTAGATGGTACAGAGGGATCGAGCTGCAAGAAAAGTTTCTTGGCATGTGTGCACAGGGAGTATAAGACAAAATGAGAGAGAGAGGGAGATCCAAACCTGAGGCCCTGGTGGATTAGCTGAAGGAACTGAAGGGTAAACCGCATCAGGAACCACAGATGAGGTCCAAGTATTCACAGAAGCTGAAGCTGCAGGGTTAAGGTGATGAGCATAACCAGGCTGCTGAAGTGAATCTTGATCCCGAGTGAATCTGGAAGTGAATTGCAATGGCTGATCAGCAAGATCAGTCACAGACTCAGCTAGGTGATTGCCATATGGAAAGGGCTGTCCAGATGGAACTGATCCAGCAATAGCAGGCCTGGATGGTTGCAGGTGGTGCATATTTTCCTGACTTGCAGAAACATGCCAAGGCGACGACTTCTCCCTTTGATCTGCCCTATCTTCTTGACCTAAGATCAAATCAGTAGTCAAACAGCTGACAAGGGGAAACCAGAGGACAACTTCCATGGACATTCATGAGGAATAGTAATCAGATTTTTGCATCAAGCGTCAAAATTCAAAAAACTTCCAGGTAGTTTGTAAGTTCACGATCCATGTGCAAATATGTAACCTTGAAATAAACATAGTACATTATTTCAACCAACTTCATATCCGATATACCTCCTACTTTGTCTACACAAACTAGATTCTTTTAGAAGTAGGAATAAAGAATTAAGGCCTTGTCCGTTCCTGTTCGAACCGGGTTTGAACCCATTAAAAAAAAAGGAAAAAAAAATTACCAAACTTTAAATGAATTTTAGTCGATAATTATATACATACAGAGATCCAGTGCTTAAATAAATACGTCAAACCTAAACATAAGAACAAATAATCAAAAAAATAAAAACAAAATTCATGCCGAACACAACCTCTGAGGAAGTCCCCGCCATATAAGAAATTAACTCCACCAGAAATAATAACGATACTCAAAAGAAAGCTAACGTGACTACATGGAAGCGAAATGGACAATATAGCGCCTCTTTCACATCTAGTCACATCTTTAAACATGCGGTCCCTTACCTTTCCTAAGGCAGAGGAAAATAGAGTGAAAATACATTATGTACGCAACCAGTCTCTCTGTATTCTCTTGTACGAATATTTATGTCAGTGGCGCTTAAGGGGATATTTGGAAACCAAAAGATTGTAAATAAAGGTAATTACTTCCATGTATGAATTTCCCTCCAAAATTAGAAACAAGGACAAAGCTTAACTATTAATGTACACCGTCACACAAGCCAACAGTAGATTTTCTATTAGAAAGTTCCATGGAAACTGCTCATCAGCTCTAGTTTCACATGCAAACTATATGTTAAGTGAATATTACCTGAAACAGAAGAATAACTAGAAGGTACCTCCTGCTGAAGAACAGATACGTTGGTAGGCAAAGAATCTTGTTGGCGAAGCACCGAGTTTGCATGTCCAGCTACACCTCCATCTCTAGCCGGGAAGGGTGAATTTCCATCCGGAAGGTAAGCTGATGGCCCAGAACCGACAGATGTAATCTCCTGCGCATACAATGGTTGCCCTTGAGGGGGTGCGGTAGAAAGAGAATGTTGCTGATGGCCCTGTCCAGATAGTGGCTGTTGATGATTTTCCGTATAGTGAGAGTCCAGTGCAGATGGATATGAGATGTGATAATGACTCTGCTCATCCATCCTGCCTGGTGGTGCATATTGTGACTGAGCATGCTGGTTTTCCGTGGCAGCTTTGGCATCTGCCCATGCTTTAGCTCTGGCAGCCCAATCTTCGGCATTGCTGTGTGCAGCTGAAGGTACCGAAAACCATTCACAGTGAAATATATAAGAGCATTAAAAGGAGGAAAAAATACTACCAAAAATTAGTGTACAAAGAAAATTCATCCAATTAGTTATATGGTGAGTGAACATTAGTTCCAGAATTATGGGAAAGAAATAATGACAAACTAGCAATGATGAGGAGAGCCATGAGCAAATCGACAGATCATGTACCTGGCTTCTGCTAACTCATATAGTGACATTAACTATCAACAGGAACTTAGCATGATTATATACTTTCCACAGCCCACCCCTATGGGCCTTTGCAACAACAGAAGTTAAATCAACACGCAGAATGAGAAACAAAACAAGACCAATATCTATAAGAACTCACATCCGGTCGATTATTGTTGCTTCCATAAAGGAAGATGATTTTCTCAGGCCAGACTTATATAAATGGATGCAAGGAGAAAATTTCATTCTCAATATACATATACTTCAGACAAAAAGTCTAGTATTAAGAACCTTAAGCTCCAGAACATAAGCGGCAAGCAAAATATAGAAGGATACATAATTGTTAACATTAAACCAATTGCACCTATACTCAAGGAAATCAACAGTTTACATAAAATTGAAAAAATCTGCCAGTCCAGATCATCGATAACCAAGAACTATGAAATACAACAACAGATAATTCTTCAAAAACCTGCTGGATGATTCCAATTTTGCTGGTAAGCCCAGTTCGGATTGCTCCATTCCTGTAAACATTACCGGATTAGGAATCAGAGAATGCAAAAACCCATTCTACAAAAGAAACTAAGCAAACATATCACTACACACAAGGTGCTTAGGCATATTAAGAAACGTCTCCTGCGTAATTAACCGTGCAAAACCAAAACTCACTGAAACAAAAACAGACAAAACCCTACCCAATGTCCCAAAATCAGGCGCACCTAGCACACAAGTAAACCCAACCTAGCTTCAGAGTTTCGCCTAAAAATAAATGCAAGGACAATAGAATCGATCGTTTCATCCTCGAAAGAAGGCAGCAAACCAAAACACCTCCTAATGAATAGTAGAAAATGACATATAAACCTTGGACAAAAAAAAGCAGCAAGACGAAGAATAAAAAACCTGCGGAGGATACGAATTAGGGTACGCCGAATGAGGAGGAGGAGGAATTGGAGGAGGCGGGGGGAGGTGAGGCCGAGGAGGGAACTGGCCGTGGAGAGGGGGATAAGGCACCGATCCCGGAGGAGGCAGAGGCGGTTGAGCCCATTGCTGTGACTGCGGAGGCGGGGACGGAGACTGATAGTGGAATTGATTGGAGTACCACGGACCTTGAGGAGGCAGCGGCGGGGGCTGCTGCTGCTGGTACTGGTGGTAGGGATCCGCCGTCGACGGCGGCGGAGGAGGTGGCGGCCTCATGTAGCGGTGGTACGCGTCCATCGCCGGCGAAAGGTGGGCCCGGTGGTGGTGTGAGTACGGAGAAATGGAGATGGGAGGTGTTGGTGTCTATGCGCTGCCGTGGGTGGAGACAGGGTTGTTATTAGCTTTATGCAACTGGTGCGATCACGTGACGGACCAGGTGGACACCGGTGTAGGGGATCTCAACACCACATCGGATCGGGTCGGGTCGGGCAAAGCTAGAACCCAGTTTATCATATCACGAAAGCGGAATAGCTACTCGCCTAGGTCCTCGACCCATAAACACTGCAATTACAGAAATGCCACTGAAGGACGTCAACTTGCATCAGCTTCTATATGATGGCTAGGTTTACTTGATGCATTGATTGTGAAAAAGTACCTAGTCTTTTGTCGGAAAGCCAATCCCTCTCGTCTTCCTTTGTTCACGGTCCGTTCACATCCATACCCACACCGCAATTATGTCGGTGTTGATTACATCTCCACGCAATTGCCGCCGCCGCCTTCGACGATCGTGGCCATCTGCGGTGGCGCGATGTTCGTCGAACGCGCTGCGAGAGAGAGAGGGAGGGGCGCGGGCATAGCGAAAGTTCAAAATTCATGCTCTTCACGCTATTCTTTCAGAGTCTGGACTTGAATCGTTGGTCGTGCTTGAACTAATTGCTACTCCTAAGCTTTTTCCAGATGTACAATGGCTCGATTGACGACAACTTTTGCTGCACTGACTAAACTATCCCCAAGTTGGAGCAGGTCAAAATCTTCCTTGCACAGTTGCTTTTTAGCTTTTAGGTAAGAGAGGGGGAGCATCTGCAATCCCATCTAATCTTTATGTAAGAATCCGACTTCATTGAATCGGGGGGAAGATGGGGGCTTGTGAGAGTATCCAGATTATAGAATGACCCAACATGGAACTCTGACGGGACGCCGCAAAATCGTGTTACCTGGAATTACTACGATGAAAAAACCCGACAAATCTTCAACCGTTGTCCGAGCTCCTTGTACGCATCCTCCGATTTTTGGCAGAGGCTTGGCCAACACAATAGTCAGCCATTCATCTCTCTTCACTATTGACCAAAAAAAAAAAAAAACTCTCTTGACCTTTTCCGGAGAGAGAGACAGAGACAGAGACCGAGGGGGATGGGACATTACCGTTCTTTACCTCTCACGGTTTACTTATGAAAATAACTTCGTTAACAAGTATTCCAATGACACTTGTTTCCGACCAAAGGAAAAAAAAAAATGACACTTGTTTAGTAGCTAATTAAACAAATTTTGCAGTTATAAAATATTTCAATTATTTTAAGTGTTACTTCTAATCACATTACTGAAAAGTGAAGTATCTATAATTAAGTATGCTTAACAAGCATCCTGGGTCACTCGTTAACACGACCCAAATGGCAAGTACAAAAAAATATGTGGTCAGTCCTCGCCTTGTAACTAAGCGGCCAAAAACCCACGTGTTACAACCCGCGAGAGAGTAAAGATCAATGAGAAGCATGGTTTTGGTGAATCTGCGGGAAGCTGCCGCCTTCAGCAGCTTGCCAAAGCATAACCTGTTGTATGCACTTCCTGTTGAATGATCCTCGTATGGACGTCGGTAGCCAGGAAATAAAAAATATGCTCGACCTTCTATGCTGCATCTAATGAAGCTATGAGCTCACTCCATCGAAAGAATGAGAAATCGCCCATGTTCCGCCTCTGCAAAATCACGCTACAGCGTCCGCTTGCCTTCTGGTGAGTCGTGCATACAGCCCATCTCTGAGGAGGAGCTCGCTATGCTTGCCCGTCTGAGAGAGAGAGAGAGAGGAATTAATTGATGGCTCGGGAACATAAAATGTCGAAAGGATACTTCTGCAAATCTTTATAAAAGTCATGCGGTCTTCATTCTACTTCTATCTGATGTAGCAGAAAAGTGTAGCCGTGTAGGTTGTCACACTAGGACACCGAAGAAAGCCCTAGATGTCAAAACTCGAAGTCTGGGATAAAACATTACAAAGTCCCTCCATCCATCTCAGAGGTTATAATATTCTTATGAGCATTTGAGCAATAAGTAGCCACGTATTATGTTCTTAAAGCTTGTTCGAGCATGTTGTAGAAAGAAGCAACAGAGAAATTGACAAACAACTCAAGACATTAGAAATAAATATGCTCAAGGCAAATCCACCGATCTATTGGCAAGACAAGACCGCAGTTTACAATAAAAGTGGCAAGAATACAAACCTCAACAATTTGGCCGCTGTCCATTACCACTATCCTATCCGCAACTTGTATTGTGGAAAGCCTGGAGAAATGTAACAACAAAACATCAGCACAGAAAGTGAAATGCTCAAAAAGGGCTGATAATTATCTCACCTATGGGCAATGACTAGAATAGTTCTCTTTGTGGTCGAGTTACTTCTCTCGGCACGAAGAACACCCTGGTAAAGTGAAGAGAAAGAAAAAGGATATGAGATGATGACGTTGAGCCTGCAAAATGCAATCTCTTCCTTTTTCTTCCCTAGGTTTTTCTGTTGCTGCTAAATGCACCAACCAACCTTGATATTGTGCTCACTCTCTGCATCAAGTGCGCTCGTCGCCTCATCAAGAATCAAAATGGTTGGATCTCTAAGAATTGCTCGAGCAATGGCAATTCGTTGCTTTTGACCTCCGCTGAGTAGATCATCATCAACAAGAGTTTGGTAACCATCGGGCAGTGATAAAATGAATTCATGAGCATATGCCTGCTTGGCTGCCCGCTCCACATCCTCCTGTTTAACATTGCGTGTACATCCATATCTTATGTTTGAAGTAATATCCATGCGGAAAAGTCGCGGTTCCTGGTAAAGCTATCACGTCAACAATCAAAACATAAAAACGAATTTCTAATACTAATGAGAGGCTAATTAGGCACCAAAACAAAAAAGAGAGGCTAATTAGGTGTAACCTGTCCCACGTATCCAACTTTTTCCCTGAACCACTTCACATCCAACTCTGGAACGGGAAAGCCATCCACCAAGATCTGAAACAGACACAAACCAAAGTAGCATCATATGACTGAGCAGAAAGGCCTTGAAATATAATTACTGGATATTGCCTAGTTCTAAATGTCTGGAAAATGGAAGCGTCCAACGGCAGAACGATGGCACAAAAAAGGTCAATCATTGAACATGAGAATTTTAACATCCTATGGGAAAGAAAATCTAAACCAGCTACTGTTTACTCTAGAGCATTATAACCACCAAGCGCTTTCTTCCCAAGAGAAATGTTCACAAGTGAATCTTTAGCCTACAGAGAACATCTCATTGATTTTCACCTTGAGATAGCATATTTCTTAAGCTGCATACAATTCAAATCTAGTCCACTGAGGTTAAAGATACATCACCTGACCATTTGTTGGCTCGTAAAGGCGAAGCAACAGATTCACTAGTGTACTTTTACCACTCCCGCTAAGACCAACCTGCACAATATAATAAGATGAGGTAAGGGGTTCCTAAAGTGTAGCCTACAAAGTCAAAGAAATCGATTACAGGAAGCACGTCCATACAATTGCAACAACTTCACCAGGTTGCACAGAAAGGTTTACGTGTCTGAGAACTGGCACCTGTTCAAAGTACTCTTTAAGTGTTTATAGATGCATATATAGAGGAAGAGTTGTTACAGTAACAATTTATCAGTACTAAGTAATACATGAGAATGTAAATCAGACAGACCCAAAGAAGGCAAAGAGAATATGATGTCATAGCCTCATCTATAACCATGGAATTTACAGTGCTTGTTGGCTCTAGCAGAGGAACTGAGTAAAAATATAAGCAATTGAAACAGAGAGAAATAATCCAGTGACAGTGGAAACATGGTAAAGGAAAACAGCACCGCCAGCTAGGGAACAGATGATGGAAAAATATGTAGTTGGGTCAACAAAGAAAAAGAAACTAACCGTAGGCCTAGAGGAATAGTAAAATGAGACATTATGAAACTCAACGCATCCAAGAAGCCTTTGCAACTTTGAACCTGAGAGGTGAGAGGTAAACATTAGAAAGGGTGATCCATCCCTTGCAATTAAAGATTTATCAAGGCATAGAAAATGTGCACAGATAATTTGAGTCCAAAAATCACATAACCGTGTAAGCTAACTTCAATTATTCATATTGTTCACTTGAATGAACAAGGGAGATTTTTAAGTAAAAAATGTGTTAAGGTTTCTGATCTCTGCCATTTTTATATGATATTCAATACTGCAATTCCAGAAATGCCACTAAGAAAGTACACTGCATATTATGATATTATGTTATTCTATCAGTTACCAAAAACACATATTTATTCCCTGTATTTGTAAAGCTGAAAATTCTCCAACAATTCTTTGTAAATATTGCTCCAAGCCTCTATCTATAACTTAGAAAAGCTGTAAAATAAGAGGGGGGAGGTAAACACTGTTTTCTCCTGCAGCTCACCTCCAGAAAGGACTCAGGAAGAAGAGACAACTAGCATTTATTCAGGTTAGCATCCTTTAAGCAAACTAAGCCACTTGCCTTTTGATATGAATTGGTCGCTCGCTGGAAGATCCATCAGTTGGAAGACTTTTTCACTAGCCCCAACAGATTGCATCAATGATGATAAATTGTCCCCAATCCACCATGTCGAGTAAATTAGCCACTCACTGTACAATAAAAACTTCGTGAGTTGCTCTGCAGTTATCTGACCAGCCAGAATGGACATTCCTCCCATCAGCACAGCAATAACCTACAAAAAAACAATCTGCGTGTCAATAGACAGAACGTTGTCAACTTTATCTTTCATTTGAAGAAAAATATTCAATTAAATCTCAAGTGAAGACTTGTTCCTTGTATTTTGTACCATACGAGCCAAAGCATTAACTCACAGAAAACCACATAGATATATACGATATACGGCAAGCCCTGGGAAATAATGATAGAAGCACCTGAAATTTTGATTAAGAAAATGAAGTAAAAGCAGCTTTTTCTTAATTCTGAATGAGGATTCTCAAAGTGATGTCTCCTCAGCCTATTGTCTTGGGCAAAGAAGAAATAAATACTTTAGTTCTCATAAATCACGCATCAGTGAACATCAGAGAAGGCATAGCGGACCTGTGTACTGTGATAAAGGGTATTGAAACTCCAATTCCAAAATCCATATGCCGCACTCTGCCTCAAGCTTATGCCAGCCATTTTTTCAAGCCATTTTGTGTACCTTTGAAAGATAAACAAATATAGCTGTGTCGGTTAAGCCACCATCTAAGTGGTTTCATTTGTTGCAAGTGCAACTCGTACATCAAATATGAAAGTGCATACAAAGAGGCATCCTTTGAACTGTGAAATACTAATAATCACCTCGTGAGTTCTTGCTTTTCCGTTCCATAAACACGTACTGTTCTCATAAGAGAAAATGTCTCTTGGGCCACCTATTGCCATTTACATCAAAAAGGGGAAAAAACAAAATTAAAAAGCAAGGAAAGGTGCTATAACTCATTCTGACAAAAACGAAAATTCAGAAAATATGAAGTCAGTTCCTACCTCATTAGCAGAAGCATTGTACTCCTGGATTAGCTTTGCAGACTTCTTTTGGTACCTGTATGAAACATTAGAGTCATGTGAGAAATGCTACATATTGTGGAAGGAGAACAGAAGCATAAGAACTTGTCAGTATGCAAAATGCAAGTACTGAATATTCAAAAACATATATGTAGGAAGTATCTTCCCTGAAACCATACTCTTAATAGTACTAGAGAATCGGCAACAGAGCCAAAAGAATCTTACTGGCCATAAATAAGCATAATTGCCGACAAAGTAGAGCATATAGCCAGTGTGCATAGACCAAGTGGCCGTGACAGGATTAGCAAGTAGATCAATGAACCTGCACCCTGCAGGGGTTAAGGCATAAGACTACAAAGTTGTTGATAGAGTATAGGCAAAACATGTGGCCCCTAAGTGCAAAACCAACCTGAAGGGAATTGCGCAATATCAGGTTAAGATCATTGCCAATTACACGTGACACTTGCTGACAATCCGCACCGAGCCTGCTAGTCAAATCGCCCACTGTTTCCCCATCAAAGAAGGAGATATCCTACAGCATTGGTAGTATGAAAAGGACATCATGTGAATATCTTAACAAACATGGAGATTAGATAATCCAGCTTGCAAAAAGAACGTTTATATATCTCCTCTACCTGTGAAAGGAGAGACTGGTACAGAGTTTCTCTCATTCGCTTGACCTACAAAAGTATAAACCAGGTTAGCTTCGATATCCCTCTCATTAGATAATCTTCCATGTAACAGCAACTTGCCATAGATAAGCCCTGGATATTGTAGTTATCCCGAGGTATTATTTAAAAAAAATCCAACTCTTGCTTCTATGTGTTAAGATATATTATCCCAATTATGAATTTCAAACCATATCATGAAATGCCTTTCCTTCTGCCATAAACAAGCAGCAAATATTTGTAGCTTTTTTAGGTCATGTAATATCCACATTCAAAGGTGATGTGTTTTTTCTCCACTATTAGAGAGAACAACAACAAACTCAGTTTACCCTTACCAAAAAAAAAACACAACAAACTCAGATTGGCCTTACCCAAAAAAAAAAACAACAAACTCAGTTCCTTACCAAAAAAAAACAACAAACTTAGCTAAAAAATAGAAAGAAAGTGAAAATTAAGGATTAAAAATTCGAGAAATCCATCTTTTTATCTATTTCAAAGAACAATTATCAAAACCAGTGGTCTGGATGCAACACAATTAAGAAATTTTTTCCATCTCTAATGACTGCGTACATGCATGAAGATGTATCAGTTGGGTACTTCAACAGCTCCAAAGAGACTGAGAAGAAAATGAAATACCTCAAATTATTTAACAAGGAACTATGCTAGGTTACAGCATTCCCTGTATCATGAGCATCAGCTACATCATGTATGTGGAGAGTTGCATGAATCTAGCTTTATCTATTATTTTTCCATGAAAACCCGACAATGTCCAAAGGTATAGCATCTTGTAACTATCAGTGAACACATATTTCGTATAAGACAGCCTTGGAAGCACCTCAATTTTGGCAACTTGTCATTTTTATAACGACAAAATAAAATGGAAACTCACAAGGATCATATTTGCAATGCCGAAACAGCAACCACGTACACCACTGTTCATCAAATGAACAGAGCATGAGGTCAAAGATCTCCCTCAAAATCTGGGGATTCGAGATACTTCAAATCAAAAGGTTCACCAGAAAATTAAGCAATTTGTTCGTTGGTAAAATCAAATCAAATGCAAAACAAAAAACTGCACTAAGAGATGAGGTAAACAGCCTATCAATAATGCAACGTGTCAACATAAATTGTCAATCAGAGAAATCACATATGGTATAGTATTAAGGAAACTAAACTTGGACATTAGGAAAAGACTATCAAAGGAGTGGAGAAAAAACGTCCTACAATTAAGGAACTTAGAGGAGAAGGGAGTTTTGACCATACAAGGTTTCAACCTGCATATTCCTGCACTGATACACAAGAGAACCAAGAGACACACATTCCGATGAAACACTGTGGTGTTCCCACTCTGTGCCGAGAATATTGATGCCGTCAAGTAATGTGGTATAGAGATCTCTGAAAGCTGGAAAGAGGAAAAGCAATATGATTAAAATGGACCAAAAAATATAAAACCAAGAATGATAACTAAATCAAACTGAAGGATATAGTGCACCAATACCAGATTCTAGTAAATTCAGCGACAGTAGCCACCACTTAAATCCCAAAGATAAAGTGCGCTTAGTGGTCCAACATTCTTGGCAATGAAGGGGCTGGGAATTATCGCCCAACCCCTCAAGATAAAAAGCAAGAAAGGACTGTTAGCCATTCTCTTGTCTGTTTCCATGTGACCAGCTATTAGATAGGCAAGTTTTTTCTTTTTTCTCAGTAATAGTAAGATATTATGAATAGCTCAAATAAGTACCAAAATCTGTAGTACGTTAGAATTATCTATGTTAAGCGCAATACTAAGCTAGTAAAAGGTTTTAGGTGCATCTCAATAAAAGGACACTTATTACATGAAGGAGTTTCAAAGATTCTAATGAGAAACCTCAGCTTTCCTATCTCACCTAAAACAGCAATTTGCAGTCCCCGAGTCCATTAACAGTATGCAATTAGAAGTTCTTGCACAGTACATCATCCACAATTGTACTGAGCTCCACAGTGAATTAATCTATCTGATTTCCCTCTCTCTTATTCCGTACAATTATCTCCTCTCCTTGCTAATGACAAGTTGATGCACTTCCATAAACTAAAGACGGCCTCATCCAAGAATGGCCATCATACATGACTACTGCCGAATTCAAACACTATTCAATTGCTGCCCCAATGCTAATAGTATCCCAAGCATAATGTACTAGACAACCCCATAGCAATCATATATCTGAACTTATGAGCTTGACATGGAAGTCATCCCTATCATGCTTCCATAGAAATGCAGCGACAGAAATATGTAAAAGCAAAATGCAACAAATCACACTCAACAACAAATGAACAAACGAATTGCACGAGAGTTCCACCACAACCTAGAATAGAGAATTCAAAGGACTAAAGCGGGAATCCTAACGAAAGAATGCCCCAAAACAATCACAAACCGCGGCGACAATGAGGGTGGCGAAGGCAGCGAAAATGATCCACCGGTCCCTGGAGACTAATTCCCACATCCTGGTAAGCGCCCGCCACACCGTGACCGGCTTCGCCAGCATCTTGACCTCCACGTCCTCCGACAAGTCCCACCACCTCCCGCCGGGCAACACTGACCGGACGGACTCCATCCACTTCCGGAGCTTCTCGAGCGCCCCGGCATCGCCCCCTCCGCTGGCCCCGAGCAACGGCTCCGGCTGTTCCGGCACGATGGCACCGTTGATAGACGAGGATTTCGGCGGGGAAGGGCGGGGCCGCCGAGCGCAGGAGGAGGCGATGCGGAGGCTCGCGCGAGGGAGAGGGAGCCGAGTGGCGGCGCTGTTGGCGGCGAGAGGACGCCCGTGGGTGAGGGAGGTGGAGAAGAGGAGGCACGGAGGTGGTGGTTGCGTGTGGGAGAGAAGGCGAGGCCCGGTCATGGTGGTGGGAATGGCGGTCAAGGAATGAGAGAGAGTGCGAAGACGGAGGTGGTTTTGGTTTGCAGAAGAGAGAGCCTACCGACCATTCCCTGCCGCCTGGGAAGAATGCCACGACCACGAACTGGATGAGTGAGGGCGGTCGGAATCCACTGATTTACCAGAGGCTCCTTTCTTTTGCTAAAAAAAAAAAAAAAATTGTTTAAAACAACTTACATGCAAAAATAATGAATTAATATCGCAAAAATAATGACTTAATATCGCAAAAAATACCGAACTGATCACCCATAATAAATTTATTTCAAATTATTCAAATTACTATATTTGTGATAAATTTACCATAAACTGATACATATGATCAATTTACCATATCTCAGTTTTCGTTAAATCTAACGATTAAATTGTTGAGTCGAATGGCATGTGAAAATTCACAAATGTACCAGTTTGAGATTTTCAACCTCTTTTTGTCACAGATGTATTAATTTGAGATTTTTAATGGTATTGACCCAATTTAATATAGGGTAAATTTGTCACATGTGTACAAATTTAAGATTTTTCATGGTAAAAAGATTAGTTTATGGTAAATTTATCATAAATATATTAGTTTGAGATTTTTAGCGATCAAGAAAATTGTTTGGGATTAATTTATCATAGGTATACCAATTTGACGATTTTTCGCAATTAAAAAATAATTTGAGGTAAATTTATCACAGATGTATCAGTTTGGAATTTTTCACGATACTAACAGAAAATAATCACTTTTTTTGAAAATAATATGTTAATAAAAATATTTTCATTTTCGATAATAATTTATTGTTACATAATATCTTAATTTTTATTAAGGGTACAAGTGCTCTCAACTAAAAAAAAATTGACAAAAAAAGCTAAAAAATTCAAATGCGAAATAAAAAAAATTACAAAAAAAAAGAAAAAACCCAGAGCAGCGATAAAAAAGAGAGGGAGCGGTTGAGCCGCCACCTAATCAACCGTGATAATTGCTGAGTAGGACGACTAACATTCATGTCGGTAATTTTTAATCAAAATTGATTTTGATGGATTGCATTGGCAAAATTGCCAAAAATTTCAGGATTTAATTGGTACAGTTGAAAAATATAGGATGGAATGGCACAAGTACAATAAATTTTACGACTTTTTTGATTTTTTTTTTTTGTTCCACAAAGGCATTTCCGGTGAAGTCAACGTTGATGCGTTCACCAAGCACAAACACCCATAATATCAACGACTGATAGGAACAAAGAAAAAAGTCAAATGAGGCGATCCGTCAAAAGGAAAATCCGCCGACGTAATCGAACACTTGGCACGAGTTGAGTGGCCATTAACTTGGTAATTACCGTGATTATACGATCTTTACCACTTATGCAGTGGTTTAAACGAGTACGTTTTTATTTAATTCATCACTAGTAGTAAAGTAACAATGTAAGTTGAGTCTCCCTTTTTCTTTACTTCGTTGCCAAAGCTGCCTTAGACCGGGTCGAGCCGAGTCGCGGAGCTGCGTCATCGAACCATCATTGCGCCGAGCCGAGCCGAGCCGAGCCAAGCCACCGCTGTTGCCGAAGCCAGCTCAGGTCTCGAATAATCCCATGGTTCATTTTCGTTTAAGTGAAATTAAGGGATAATGATGCTGTAAATTATTTGAACTTTCGGCTATTTTACGGTAAATATACTAATTTTTTTTTCCCTAGTCAAGTACCTCAACTTTTCGAATTTGGGTCAACCCGGATTCGATGTTGAATAAGTTAAAATGATTTTGATCTCTACTTACGTGTTAGGTGATAACGTGAAAGAAAATGCTGAATTGGATGATCTCGGTTGTCCAGCACGTCTCCATCGATGTGATATTCCTATTGAAAGAAAATATTTGTATATTCGATTGCCAAACGAATTGCAAAATTCGAATAATTGCCATCTCCCACTTACGCAAATGATCATAGTTAATGTTCGAATAATTTGGACACTACTAGAAGAATTAATCACTTTAGCATTGGATAATTGATTTTGGATTTGGAGACCGTATCATGCCCTTTTTTTTTTCAATTGGTTAATCGAATTGATTCCTAATTACACTTTTCTACTGTGAATTTTATCGTTAAACCTTCTTAAATCGATGTAGAGATTGACAGATGCTGGCGAAACTCCGTTTGATGAATAATTTATTATGGGCTTTTGACCATCGATTTGGTCCAGCTTCGCCGGCCACTGTCAAACAAACAACGAGAGAAAAGAAAATAAGAAAAAAATAAATAAAATAAGACAAAAAGTGTTAAAATATTACTAAAAAATGCCACGTTAGTTTGACATCGCAGCTGTGGGTGATGCCAGCCTAGATCGTGGCCGCGTTGGCCTCTCCGGATCAAGGCTAAGCAAGGCGAGGGCCGCGATCCTCACTCGCAGTCGGTGAGGCATCGCGGCCCTAGCCAGGGGCTGAAGTAGAAAACTAGAAGAAAAAATAAAGAAAAAAATAAAAAAAAATAAAAAAAAATCTGAAAATATATATTAAGATATTATTAAAAACTATCCACGTCAACACCGGGTAGAACGACTAAGGCACAACAACTTCAATTGAGGGGGGTGATTGCTTTAAATGATGAAGCATTTTCTGATCTGACACGTTTATGTCTCGGTGCAAAGGTGTCTAAGCTTGAAGAACTATGATGCATGCGCGAGGCGGGCGAATGTTGTTTTAAGTGATGGATGAAGGAATCGAGACACATCAGAGTGTTTGGTGGGATAGATGTCGGTTAAACGAAGGAAACAAAATGCAAATGCAAGATAGATACAATCTATACCAAGGCGTAAATGATGAACCACCAGCCAAGATATATAATGAAATGATAGAGTGCGATCTACACCGACAGCATAAAAGGCGCACCACAAGCCAAGATATAGATCGGGATTGATGAAGCTCGCCATCACGGTATAAAGCAACGCCACCAACCGAGGAGGACTTCATGATAGAAAAACTCACCACCAAGGGCTAAAGATATCACCGGCCAAAAATAAATGGCTTTTTGGCTCTCCACCAAGGAGTAATACGCTCTTCACTAATAAAGAAACCAAGGAGTTATTCAACTCCCGAAAATATTCACTCAAACATGAGGAAAATCTTACAAGTATTTTTATTCATCAAAATCATCGTCTGCCTTACAATTGAGATTTCGCTTCTTTATATAGAGGAAATAGAGCATAAGAAATAGATTAGGAATTATAGGCTGACAACTACCCAACCAAGGTCGCGGCTGGTGGTTGTCGTGGTAGCCCTCTCGAGGAATAGTCGAGGTACGCGCAAACTGGCCCGGACACCTCGGTCATAAAAAAAAAAAAAAAAAAAAACTACCCAACCAACAATGGCATGGGAACTAGAACTTGGACTCTTGAAACTTGCAAGACAATTAAGACTTACAACAGCTAAGACTAAGGACACTTGACCAGAGATAACAATGACTTTAAATTTGTCCATCTGCATGAGCAACTCCATAAACGACGACCTCATCCAAGGCAGCCTTCCATTGACATGTTGTTGATCGGCTCAGAAATTTATTATGGTGAATCAATAACACAATTGGCATGTAAGAATCAGCAACAGGACTCAATCGACTAGGGTAGAGTCGATAGCTTAATACATAACCGACAAGAAAGAACCAGCAACTTCGTAATCGGTATCTTGGAAACGCCTCCATGTCGGCAGCCTGATTGTTGGGCAGCTCGATTGTTAGTCTTCGCACCGATACCTTCATCTTGAGCTAGAACCCACCAAAACAAGTTTAAGACCAGAACCTGTCTTTAGCTTGAAGGGACAATGATGTTGCTTGAGTAGCTAACAAAACTAAATGGAATCTAATGGATTGTTCTTTAGAATCGGCTGCTCCCGTGTCTTTAGATGGATTAACCGACGATGACCGAGTTGAGCTTGCGAACCGATGGATTAAGCCAGATGCTCCCGCATCAAACTAGGAACCATGCAAGAAAACGTTTCTCTCTTGGGTTCTTTAGAATATTTTTAGGGGCGTACAATGTTGAAAATGTGCTTTATTATATAGAGTTTCGTGTAATTTGATTGGTTGATGGTAAGGTGAAATCTCCACTCGAACATTGATCAACTATTGTAATCGAGGGAGTCTTTGAATATACATGGATCTCCTCTCGATCATTTGTATCACTTTACAAGCTAATAAAGTTCTAATCATCTCTCTAGAGTCTCTCTATGATCCTTGTGAAGGATGTTCGTAATTTTTAAGGATAACTTATTTATTTCCTCCATATATATGCGACCATGGTTTTTATAATAAAACTATGCTTTTTTTAATTGAAAAATATCCATAATTTTTTTAGCCAAAAAGGAAATGTGGTTTTTTTCCGTTATAAATTTGTTAATATGTTTATTTTACATTATGTTCAACTTGAATATATAAAACTTGAGATGATTATTTTTTTTCTCAATTAAAAACAAACCTAAAATTTAAATTGAATTACACCAAATCGCTTTCCAAATATGTCAATCAAATGTCATTTCTTTTAGAGTTGCTTTCCAACCACCGGAGGTTTGTCCCAATGGCCAGAAAAGAGGGAGGTGAAGTGTTCGAATCCCTACCTTTACGGAAGTGGCATGGGGTCGTATGGAGAGATAACAGTCTTTCGCATATCACATGCATACTATAATAATAAGATAGAATAGAATAAGATAAAAAAAATTGCTTTCCAATTACAGTTTCTGTTCAAGTTGAAGTCCTTAGAATTTTTTTTTTTTTTTTTTTTGCGAGTGGGGGAAGGCAAAATGAATAATTTTAAATTGGTTAAAAAAAGGATTTTTCGACAGAGAAGAAAATTTGGCCACAAAAAAAAAGACAGAGGGAAAAAAAAAAAAAACCTTAAGCGTCCTCGAGTAACGTATTGACTAAGCTTCTCTCTGCGCTTTGAGAAAAAGACAGTCGCCATTCTCGGACATGAAGACACGCCAGAAGCTGTCACTCGTGTCCCGTCCGAGTCCGAGTCCGAGCAACCTCGACCTCGCTGAGACTTGCATCCTTCGCCGAATCTGAAGTCTCCGACCATTCCGTCGCCTGATCGGTCCGCACTCCGGATGAATCTCCACCCGCCAAGGATCGCCGAGCCAACGGCGGAGCCTCGGGAGAGCCGCGTCGAGGACGCTCTGTCGCACTCGATACTCCTGTCGGAGCGGGTCCGCTCGGCGGTCGAGGAGTCCAAGTCGTTCAAGCTCGAGTGCGCCGAGATTGGGAAGCAAGTGGAGAGGCTCTCGCAGATGCTCCGGGCCCTGGCCCTGGCCCGGCTCACGACCTCGAAGGCGCAGCAGCTCTACGAGCATCCCCTCCGGCGCGTCGCCGCGGAAGTCGCCAGGAGCCTCGAGCGAGCCCTGAGCCTCGCGCGTAAGTGTAAGCGCCAAAACCTAATTCGCCGCTTGATTACGATCACTAAAGTCACGGATTTTAGGAAAGTGTTGAGCCTGCTGGAGGCCTCTGTTGGGGATGTGAAATGGTTATTGAGTGTTTTTGACTCTGATGCCCCTGGTGGCGGCGGGATTGTGCTCTCTTTGCCTCCGATCGCGAGTAATGATCCGATTTTGGCATGGGTTTGGTCCTTTATTGCTTCTATCTGTATGGGAGAATCGTCGGACCGAATCGAGGCTGCCAATGAATTGACTTCGCTTGCAAAGGATAATGACCGTAACAAGAAGATTATTGTAGAGGAAGGTGGGGTTCCTCCTTTGTTGAAGCTCTTGAAGGAGGCTGCAGCCCCGGAAGCGCAAATCGCTGCTGCGATCGCACTTTTCAACCTGGCCAATGATCAAGAGAGAGTCAGGGTCATCGTTAGTGAACTTGGCGTTCCTCTCATTGTGAAGGTCCTCAGGGATGCGCCTACGCGAGTGCAGATACATGTGGCCCAGTTGGTTGCAAGGATGGCAGAGTTCGACCCCATCGCTCAGGATGATTTTGCAAGGGAGAATGCCATTAGCCCTCTGGTATCGATGTTGTCATTCGAGACATTTATGGAGGATGATATGAAAGTTCATTTGGGTAAACAAAGCATACATTCGATCATTCAATTGAACAAGGAAAAGGGTAAATTCGCTTTGGCGAAATCTAACAGTCATCTCCCTCAATCAAGCTCTCATTCACGCTCGTTGTCTGATGGGGTTAGTAGATTGGGGGGTCAGAGGAAGGAAAGAGAGGGTGAGACGCCCGAGATTAAGCTTAAACTGAAATGTAGTTGTGCGGAGGCTTTGTGGATGCTTGCAAAGGGGAGTGTTCTCAATAGTAGGAGGATAACTGAGACAAAAGGATTGCTTTGTTTGGCAAAGTTGGTCGAGAAAGAGTGCGACAAGTTGCAGTACAATTGTTTGATGACATTGGTCGAGATAACTGCAGCTGCTGAACTTAATAGTGATCTTAGGCGTGCGGCTTTTAAGACAAGTTCGCCAGCTGCTAAGGCTGTAGTGGATCAGCTTTTGAGGATAGTCAAGGAAATAGACTGGCCATCATTGCAAATTCCTGCCATAAGGTCCATTGGTTCATTGGCCAGGACATTTCCAGCAAGAGAAACCAGAGTAATCCAGCCGCTAGTAACCCGACTGAGCCACCGAGATGAAGATGTGGCCACTGAAGCTGCCATTTCTCTGGCAAAGTTTGCTTGTCCTGATAATTATCTCTGCACGACACATTCAAAGGCAATAGTCGAGTTCAATGGAGTCCCTCCTCTCATGAGACTTTTGAGGGGCAATGAACGAGCTCAGTTGAACGCGCTGATCCTCCTCTGCTACCTTGCTATACAAGCTGGAGATAATGAGGCTCTAGAAAAAGCTAGGGTCTTGACTGCACTTGAAGGAGTAGATTGTTCCAGAATTGGGCAGAATCTTGAATTGAGGGACTTAATTTCCAAGGCTGTATACCAACTCAAGATGTATCATGCTGATGTCCATTCTCATCGCACACATTCATACTTGCCCTGAACTTCAAGAACTGCATTCGATGTTTTTTCATTCATTGGTCACCTGGAAAAAGTACTTTTGTTTTATAAGCATAGACAGATAGTTAGGGGTCTTAGGTCAAAATTGTAAATCAATCATCAAATGCACATTTGCAGTACAGTGGATTGAAATATGAAAGATAGTTTTCACGCCTTTATGGTTGCTTTTGTCTGATGGAACTTTTAAGTTTGCGTGGGCAAACAGATGTCTTGTGGCCTTAATTGTTCTCTTATCCAACTGGAATCCCAACTGGCGAGTTCTATCATGTGCAGGTAAGTGATGTTGAACTATGAAAATGTGTCTATTCATACAGTGAGCTGTTTCATTGCCTGTAGCGGATTTGCTCAACTTTGACATGTGGCATTGACAAGCTTGAACAGTGTGATCATGTACGCTTCTTCTGGTACTGTTAGTTCTTCGCTTTGGTTGCACAAATCATAATTGGGCTGAGACCAGACAATAGTGTATTTTAGTTCCAACCAATAATGCAGGTAGTTTCTTTACCAAATCGGACCAATTCCTTGTTTCCTCATGCCGGTTGTTGGCAAGTGACATTTGATTTTGGCCCCATGGACTGATCTGTCGAACCCATAGGATAGCGGACATCTCTGTGTAGTGGTTGTGGGTGTGATCATTAATTAGGCGGTATGACGCGTTTGCCATGTTCTGGATATTCTGTTAGTATCTCATCTCTTGTTCACAATTAGGTGGGTGTCGCCTCCATTTGTAGTGTGTAGAGAAAAAAAAAGGATATGCTAAAAGGTCCTACTTGGCTTTGCTTTGCTCGAGGTCCATCGGATCATGTTGACCGTCCAAGGATTAAGGGATCGGTCTGTTAGGACGCAAGGGCAAAGCATAGCTGGAACAAGTCTTGAAAAGCCATGTATCTGACTGCAGCACAATTTTCACATTGTGAAAAAGGACTGTAAAGGATGAAAAAACGAACTCTTTCACAACGTGAAACTGTGAGGAGGAGACTGGCATGCCATTCCGAGCCATAAGAGAAGAGAGAGAGAGAGAGAGAGAGACCACTCTCCTCTCACGCTAGATAAGTTGGCCTCTTGCAGCGACTGTTCCATGAAGCGGATCCCCCAGAACCCGACGCCACCAAGACACCATCCCCCGCCAATGTTTCTTCCTCCATATTAAACCAAGACCGGCGAGATGGAATCGTTCTTCTTCACAGCTGATGATGGAGATTCGGATAACAGAAAGTTGATGATATCATTGTAGCTAGGTGATTGTGCCGATGCTCCGAGTCTTCTGGAAATGCCCTTGACGGCCTTTCCCCTGCAGCAGATTACTGTCTATTGCAGCTCGTGTCGGTCACGCGAAATCGGCAATGAACTCCCTCATTTTAGCAAGTCTCTTGAGTTTTGGCCATGAAGGCTTTCCATGAGGCCTTCTTCTCCTGCTTCTTTCCACAGATCAAAGATGCAATTTTCAACTCTGTTTCCCTCTGACCCGATTAAACCCTTTAAAAGATCCACCGACTTGCCATCGCGAGTTTAGGACACGGCATATTTATGAACAATATCCTTGAATTCTTCCATGAAACTGAAAGCTTTTTAATCCAGACTACAGACAGAGAGAACCAGAAATCAAACTGGACTGATCCATGGAACACGAAAAAATGGCAGATGAGCGAGCTCGAATCCTATTCCAAAGAGTGGATCCTGATAAGCTCCAATGATTCATTTCTCAGGAAGACGGAAACAATTCAGAGACGTTGCGATTCGTGATAGCGCATGATGCCGGCAAAATGAACGAACTTGAATCCATGAAAATGCAGAAAAGAAAACTCGGCACATCAAACTCTTCCTCGTCATCGTCCAAAACTCCTGAGCACCCTTCATGTTTCATCACTTGCCAACTGGAAGAGCGATCGAAACCCCTGAAATACGACCGCTTCCGTTCGTCTCTAGTTTACACGAAATGCTTTTTTCAACGAATTCCTATGCATCTCCAGCTCCTGCCTCGACTGGATTATCTCTGCATTTAGAAAACGGAGGAGGACTGAAGAGAATCGATAGGCGAGATTCAGAGATCCCTCGACAATCTCAAACGGTCGACTGAATGACCAAACCACCAGAATCTCCGAAGATCGACAGAACATATTTACTTTCAAGTGACGAAAACAAATTGAATTTGAACAAACCGACAAGTGGGTTGCCGTTGTAATCAACACAACCGAAGCCCAACGTTCTGCCACACGGTTAGGTCTCTACGGACACGAACTTAGACCACCTTGTCCGACGACCTGGTTCAACAGATCGTAAAGCTGGGAATCACTGACGTTCAAGTCCAGATCGCCAACCTGAGATTTCTCTGTCCTCTGCAACGCCGACGTCTCGTCTTTCCCGTGGCAGCAACCGGCAGAGGCTGCTTGACTGCACCGGAGGCCGGATAGCGGGGAGGCCAAGCGCATCATGGATGAACTTTTATGCTATGCCTGTACTATAAAAGCTAAATTTTGTCGTAAGGTCCAAATAAGATTTTCGACTTGTTTGCAACCTTTTTTTTAATGCAATTTTTTTTTTACTTTCATAATTCGTAAGTCAATCAATATTGCCACGTGAAATCATATGCTAATTTTCAGGATTTTCTAAACTTGAAAGGTCACAGACATTTTACTATTTTTCAATTTTGAAAAAAAGAAAAGAAAAAATAAGATAATAAGTGACAGATAAAACTACAAAATAAAGTTGCCCCTCCAAAAATAAAGAGCATCGTCACATATAACAATGACCGAAGATCCCGAAGATTGACTGTAGGCCGATTGGACCCATTAAAAACTCACACTTTACTGTCCGCTATTTCTCAAAACTCATTTCAAACTCTCGCTATGGCTTTTAAGTTTCTCTAGACTTGTATATGCATTTGTTCTCTTCTAGGATAGTTTTCCCTTCGAATTTAAGAATTTTTTAGAGATTTTCTCCGACTTTAAGCTTGTGAGCGTGCTGGCAAGCGGGCAATTTGTGTTTCTATTTCAACTGTTTCTGCTGCATAACTGAATAACAAATAAAAAGTAAAATTCTATTCAGACACGCTTTCTGTTTAGTATGTTTACCACACGTCTCAGCTTCAGGAATTACATCAAACCCTGGTGGTTCCATTCCATCCACAGCTCTGCTTGGCACAGGATGTGTTGGCCATAACTCCGCTCACCATTGAGCAGGCTATGCTTAACCAACAACCAGATTCACGATCGATTTCAGAAGACGGCTGAACTTGCAAGACTTTGACATATAGCCCGGTCGAGCATTCGGATGGAGTACCAGATTGCTAGTTTCAAGTTTCAGCTGTCATCAAATTCACCAAAATTCCTGCGACCATTTATGACTTTACAGAGTTGGCAGTCTTACAACTTGCAACAGGGTTTCATGTGGAGTTCCAACCTCTTGACACCAACCGTACGTCCGCTTACCATAAAGCACACTCCGAAAACTACTAGCAAAGATCAGCTTCATCACAGTGCAATAAGGGAGCACAAGCAAGAAAGCCATCAACCAGCAGCTAGGTCCATCATAACAGTCCCTCTTGCCCTCAGAAACTTGAATGCCTACGACAGAAACCCTAGAGAGAGCCTGACACATTTTGGACATCAGAAATGAGAACCGATAAAAGTGCTACAGGAAACGAGTTAATAATACATTCTAAAGATAGCTTGAAAGGTAATCAACTGTTGCCTCTGCTCTTAGCAGTCATCATCAACAGAAGAGCCTATTGCATGCAATTACCCTTATCTGCAATTTATTTGGAATTAGTCACTATTCACTTACGTGTACCGCAAATAATGTGCCTTATAGTCACTCAAGTTATTATATAAGATAGGTCGCAGCTCTTCATAGATCAATTGCATCCTGCTTTTTTGCAACCTATGCATTCACAGTGAATTGCTTAGCCATCTTCTATACATGACATAAAATGACCCAAAACTATACATTCCGTGTTTGGGTTTACATTCACCTAGCAAAAATGAAATCCATCTAAATGCTACTAAAACAACAACTTAGCCCCCCCATATTGCCATTTGATGGCAATGAAGGCAACATTAAATTCATGAAAACCTACCTCAACGAGATGAAGGCATAGCACGCCAATTGTCAGCAAGAAACATCACACGATCACGTGATGGTGCTGACAGCTGTTGGAGAATTACGTTCTTCAGGTGGGCTGCTGCTCTTTCGCCAGCCCGAGTAGCAAGTTCTAAGTATACAACAGCTTTCAGCATCTCACCCTCCTGCCATATAGTTTGAGAAAGCCCCCATCAGTCGCTGTATTCCCTTAAGAGTGCAAAGTCCAAGTAAGCAAACTGATGATACAGTTATTAAATATCCATTCTCAGACATCATTCATCATATTAGAATGGTAAAATGAAACATCCAAACGAAATTGAATAGCTTTATCACACTGGATGATAAGAACAATGTTTCCTGTGATTGTTACATACAGAAAAAAGGCTCAGCCCGTGCTCAAATTGAGCTTTGCTGTGACCACGATCAGCTGCTCGCTTCATCCAGCTTCTAGCTTCTCTCCGATTTTGGTGTAAACCCTCTCCAAACGAGTAGCAAAGTGCAACATTGTACATAGCACGCACATAACCACCTTCAGCAGCTTTCAGATACCATCTAGCCTATAATAAAAGAACCTGATATTAAAAGTGACGAAATGATAGAAGAAAATAAAAAGAAAGCAGTGGATCTGTTGGAACAATTGCGAACTCTTTTTTATCATGGACACTTGCCGAACTATTTGCAGGCATAGTATTGCGATATAAAAGGACTACTAGGGACATCCACTGCTTTATGATTAGCCTAAACTTCAACTTAGATTCACCGAGATTCTTCATTAACTTTTACTTTATGATGTTCAAATACATTGAAAGAATAGGACAAAAAGCAGCCTATTACAAGTATTAAATTCTCCAGTACTCGACTGCATTAATGCATGTCCACATCTGATTCTTCAGTACATTCATACGCCACCACCACTAAGTTCACCAAGTTTACAGACAACCGAAGCACAGGCTCAGCATTAGGATTTTGACAGCAACCAGGGAAAAAATCCATATATGGACATTAGACAAAATGGTGCTTACAGCAGGGGAAGGGGGAAGGGAGGAAGGGGTGGCTATACACTATACAGAATGTCAGAAGCTCATAAGCACAACAAACTTTCTTGAATTTTAATCAGCTACACAGCCTTCAGAAAACCAAGGGCTAAAAGACAGAAAAGCACCATACCGCTTCCACTAAATTACTATCCAGGCCACAGCCTCGATGCAGGCAAAGTGCCAATTGGTACTGCGCCCGGACATGGCCAGCTGTTGCAGCTAGTTGTAACCATTTAATAGCTTCCTGAGGTTTTGAAGGTTCAACTGCAAGCATCGGAGTGATCATAAGAACATCTATATAAACTTCGGCAACTGAACCACAAGAGTCATAATTTAAACAATAAAAGAAGAAGCAGGTCATGAGCAGAATGATCCACAGAAAGAAGGGAATTTTGAAACATAATAGAGTTCACGAAAAGATTGAGCATTGAAGCGACAAGCCATTTGCATTTCATGCACATTGAGCAGCCATACGTTAAAAACCATCCCCTTCACGCGAATGGAGAAAATCACTCTCGACAGCAATCTAACTTCCTAAAATCAGGAAAATCGACTGACACCAAGCTCTTCTAGTTCAACATTTACAATAACTCCTGGGGAATAATGCTTGCTAAATGTTTGGGAAGCAAAAATTACAACAACAAAAGCATAGACAATTAGAAATTGAACGATGTCGGAAAACAATAGCATCTCCTCATCACATCACAAGTCCCCAGATGCAATCTCGACAAGAAAGAAACCAAAGAAACTATCCGCGATGCACAAACACTAAGAAGTCCCTTTATCTTCTTTAGCTCAAAGAAGCAATAATTGGTTAGTGCAACTACCAAATCACTAAACCCTAACCTTGCAAGCAAGCAATCCCCAAATTGCACTGCCCAGCCCGATCACCAAGCGAAGCGGCTTTTCTATACAATTCGATGGCGGCCTCCTTCTTCCCTTTCTCCCAGTACATTAGGCCAGCATCGACCATGGCAAGCGTGGACCCACGCGCCGCCCCTTTCAGGAACGACTCGAGAGCCTTCTCTGAGTTCGCTCGCGCCCCGGCCCGGCCGTGCTTGAACCGCTTCCCCCAGTGGAGCAGCAGCATCGCCTCCCTCAGCGGCCGGAGCGCCTCGTTCCACGACCTGCACACCAGCGACGCCGCCAGTAGGTTCGACTGCGTGAACGAGGCGGCGATCCTCGCGAGCACGTCGTACGGCAGGGCCGCGAAGTCTCGGGACGGCGAGGGTTTCGGCGATCCCGAGGGGGGCAGAGCCTGGCGCGAGCCGGGGATTCTGAGCCTGGACGACGACGGCGACTGCTTGGAGATGTGCCGGCTGGAGGCGGAGGGGTCCGTGTGGTGGTGGTGGCGGACGAGCTTGGCGGCGAGGTTGTCGGCGCTCGAGCTGTCGAAAGGGAGGGCGGTGAAGCGGGGGTTGTCCGTTCGATGCGGCCATGTTCTCTGCTTCATCACCGTCGTCTACGGCTGATCTCGGATGAGGATTTCTCCCCCTTCCTTTTCGTGAGAAAGGAAAAATCGGCGTGCGAGAAGCAATTTTTCTCAAGCCGCGCGAAAACAGTAGGGAGACGATCTTGTTCTGCCACGTCATTAGTTTTTAAATTTCGCTTCGATATTTTCCAGAAAAAAATCTAGGTATGGAAAAGTAGTTTAATTTTTGTTTTCCTACCAAAATTTACTATATTATCTAAACTTTTTAAAATTATGAAAAAAGTAATACATTTTGGTTTAATATATCAAAAAAATTTCAAACTGGTGCATCTATGATAAATTTATCATAAACTCCAAAATTATTTTTTTGAACACGAAAAATCCCAAACCTATATATCTACGATAAATTTACCCCAAGCTATATATACACACATAAGTAGAGAGAGATTGGAAAAGAGTCAACATGTGCTCGTTACAAAATTTAAATCAAGCAAAAGGAAGTATATTCAGACATGATCATTTTTTGTCTTAATTTCAATCTTCCGGCTTATCCACTTTCTTTATAAAAAAAAATCTGTTACAGTTGAAATTTTCCACAAAAAAAAGGATCATTTTAACACATGGACTCACACATCATTTTTCCATAACTTCTTTAAATTTATATAACATTACAGATTTTGGTGTGAAAACAAATGAAAAAAAAATTTCCACCTAGAAGAGCCTTACTCTATAGAGGCGTTAGCGCGCTACAAATAAACAAATAGGCCCTTCCAAAAAAAAAACCCATGATTTTTGTATGCTTGCAATTATTTCGATTACTCTTTTCCTGGCTTAAATAATTTTTTTTTATCTCAGACATTTAGTTTCCTTTTTTTGGGTCAAAACTCGGACTTTTAGGCTCTGTTTGGCAATGTTTCTGTTTCCGTGTTTCTGTTCCCGGATGATTTTTGAGATTCAGAACGCATTTGGTAACTGCTAAAAATTTTGTTCCAGGAACAGAAACGTGTTTGGTAATTGCATAAAATTTTTGTTCCCAATTTACATTTAAATTAAATAATTAAATAATTAAATAATTATATTTGATGACAAAGAAAAGAGAAAATAATTAAATCAAATAGTGATTAAGAAAAAGAAACAAAAAAATAAAAAAGAGTTGCGAAAAAGAAAGTTCAATATTTTATAGATTTAAAAATAACATCTTAAAGAGGAAATTGAAATAAAAATATCAACTATATTTGTGTATTTTTCTGACCACGAATGATATTTTTCTAATTTTTTGGATATTTTATAATTAAATAAATTTTAAAAATATGAAAACTATTTTTAATTCAAAATTGGTTCCTAAGGCTCAGCCAAGGCTTTCAAAGTTGATTTTGCAATTTTTAAGATTTTTTGTTATTTTTAAATTAATTTTTAAAATAAATATAATTATAATTATAAATCATGTTTCAACAATAACTGAAAGTATCGATGAAAAATTTATAGAAGTATATCGTGAAAAACAATGATTTGCAAAAGTGTTCCGGAACACAAAAACCAACTTTTTTTTTGTTCTGAAAAGTGGTCCAAAAGTGTTCCGGAACACAGAATCAGAATCATAATTATTTGCATTACCAAACATGTTTTTGTTCTTTACTGTTCCTGGGAACAGAAACAGAAAAATGGGAACATTGCCAAACAGACCCATGAAAATCCATTTAGGGGCTGCATGATAACACTTCTCATTCTCCATTTCTCTACCAAAAGTCAATCTGACAAAGAAATCCATTTAATAAAAATCCTATCGAAGTAGAAATTCGTTTGGTAAACAAGTTGACGTCCGGTAGGATTTTCAACTTCTGGATGAGTTTTTGGCCAATTTTGAGAAGAAAAAAAAATTTACTTCTTGGCTCCAAAATCATTTTTTCGACCACATCGGTCTCTGCTGACTACCGCTACCATCGACTGATGCCCGCCCACCGCCGCCGAGGACACTGCCTGTCGCTGACAGCCGGCCGCGACCCGTCGCCACCCGCCATCGCCGACCACCATCGACGCTTAAGATTTTGTTAATAATGTTTCAAAAATAAAAATTTTCAACCGTTACCAAACGAATTTTTCTGATCATGAGTCAATCTGGAGTAGAAGTAGAAAAATCAACTTATGCTTTTGAGGAGAAGTAGAAAAATCGACTTCTGATCATAAGTTGATTTCTGGTTGAGAAGTATTACCATCACGCCCTTCGCTTCTTTTGTGTGTATGTGAAAACTCGGACATTTAGTTTGGTAGGAGGGAGTAGGAGTGAAGAGAAATATCAAAAACATAATATCGTTTGGATGAAGATCATAAGGGATATTTTTCTTGCTATTTTTGTGTAAATTTTAGATCCCTTATTTACATTTATTTTAATAAGATAATGTGATTTTTTTTATATTTTAATGCATTCTTTACCTTTCTTTTTTGTCATAAGTATCCTAACAACATTATAACTTAGGAGGTGCATGAAATCATTTCATTTCTCAATTTCTGTTTCAGAAATAGTTTTTGAAATAGAAACTCGTTTGGTAACACAATTTTATTTTTCTATTTCTGAAACAAAAAAGTTGTTTCAGAAATAGATTTGAAGCAGAAATGAGAAACAAAAAAAAATTACTTATCCAAGAAATAGAAATAGAAATCTTCATTGCCGACGGTTGTCGCCGCCCGCCCACCGCCGTCATCGGCCGGCGCCGTCAACCTCTGGACGCTGCCGGTCACCGGGCGCCGAACACAGCCGTTGTCGGACGCCTGCCAGTCGCTGAACGCCGCCAGCCGTTGCCGCCGGTCGACGACGGTTATTTTAGGATAAGAAATTTTATATCGTTATCAAACACATTTTTTTACTCAAAACCTCATCTAGAAATAGAAATAGAAAAAAAGTATTTCTAGCCAGAAATCAATTTCTGGAACAGAAAGTTTGTCATGCGCGCCCTTAATCTTCCCAAGTCATTCCTCCTATCTTTCTTTCATAATTATTCGAATTCTTTTTTATTATTTTCCTTTCTAATCACCCTACCAATGCAACGAAGTAATGCCGTAATGGACCTAAACATGATATATCCAGTGGAGAATTCCTACCAATATCCTTTATGTATTTAGGGGAGAATTTCCTAAACCTATTACAATTATATCAATTCAATTTTAAACCTTTTACAATTGTGTCAACTCAGTTCATTTGATCAGCTAGTGTTGACGTTGACGTCAACGTCTTAATTTTTAATAATTTTTTAAAAAAATATAATATTTATTATTTTCTAATAATTTCTATATCCTTTACATATCTAGGAGAGAATTTCCAAACAAGTTCTAAACCTATTGGAATTATATTAATTCAATCTTAAAATTTTTATGATTGTACTAATTCAGTCCATTTGGCCAGCCAGCTAGCGCTGACGTTGTATTTTTTTAATAATATTTTAAATATTTTTCAAATTTGTATATTATTTATCATTTTTAATATTTTTTTTCCTTTTTTTGGGCTTTGGGCCGGTCGAGGGCCTACGAGCCCTCACCCTCGGCTGGTGGCCCGCAAAAGGATGCCGGCCCAAAACCCAAAAGAAAAAGAATAAAAAAGGTAGAAAAATTATTCAAAAATAAAGATTTTGAAAAATATTAAAATATTTCTAAAAATTTGTCATTTCAGCGCCAGCTGGTTGAATGGACAGAATTAGTACAATTGCAAAAGGTTTAAAACTAAATTGGCAAAAAGAGAGAGTTAATGATTGAATGAACAGATTGATCGTTCGTCGAGAGAGATTTTCTAGATTGTTTTCTTAGAGAAAGTTTTCTGAAATAGCCATTGAAGAACGACATACGTTCTGTGGAAGAGATGATCACCTTTCTCTCTCTCTCTCTCTCTCTCTCTCAGAATAGGAAACAAATTCTATTAATTGCCAATCCATTAATGCAATTATGGCAATTGGCCAATTTAGCCCTTAATAGGCGCTGTATTCCATTATCTCTTACTCCCCCGCAAATGACTAAATGTTTCTCTTTCTCTTCTCACTGCAAAGTTGATATGAGCAAATAATTCGTGTGACCGGCATACTATGAGAGCTCGTTGCTATATATTTGTTAGGAGTATATAGCAGCTCAAAATGGACACATAACCTCAAAATAGATACAGTATGCAGTACTCTAGATCAATTAGTCACATTTACTTCATATCTCTCTTATTCTCTTTGAGCGCTCAAATACAATACATTGTATTCACAATCATGATTAAACTCATATAATCATAATTGGTTGACCTGTGAATACAAAGATTGAATGTGATATCCAAAATAAAATTGATCTTTCTCTTCCCTTAAACTTCTCAACCTCAATCCAGCTCGCTTTTCTAGAGATGTTCCATTAAATCGACTATCTCATGACCATTGGCAACACTCTAAGACAACAAACACTGAATAGAAATCTCAAGAATAGGCCAGAGTCGTGAGGGCACTTAATTGAGGAACTCATATCATCAAGAGTAGAGTTGAGATCAAAACTCTTGCTAACTCATTTTGATCGTCTCATGCATACGTAATATGAAGTACGTATTACGGTATTCTCTCCTTTCCTATGGAGCGTATGTCTTCTCACTTAATACCGTACAGATGATAGTTCAGACATACTCAATGTCTAGTTTGAGTTCACAAATCTACTCTCTTCAGAACTCACATCTGACAATAAAGACAGATAAAGTGAAATATGTGGGTTATTTCACTTTCGGACATAACTTATTATGGCCTCATCTTAACACTTTTGTTAAGGCGACATCAAAATTTCAAACTTGAGCTCTCAATTATCACCTAGATAATAAGCTTGAAATCATCTCATCTCCATTCGTCACACAACAAATAGAGGTGATTATCCGTGTGAGTGGGCTAATTTTTAAACTGTCCGACATACTTTCTCAGTATAATGCACTAAGCATTATTATGCATAACTGTCATACAAACTCATAAGCATCAATAATGATAACAAATATAATTAATTGTGAACTTTAGGAAAATCCAGTACTCCCACTTTTACGCACTTCTAGATATTTCAATATAGGAAACTAATCCCTTTGTCAACACATGACTAAGGAAAACATATCTAGGAATTCACTTCGTCAAAAGATCTGCTCTCATTCTATGCGTATATATGTACTGTATGTTCATATCTTTTCGTACAACCATGTCTTTCACAAAATTATATTTTGTGACTTTAATTTGGTCTTATAATGTATCTTAAGTGTAAGCTATTGCTGCTTGCTATCACAATTAACTAATAATTGAACCTGTAGCATCGTTAGCAACACCACACTGACCCAAACATCTCTTGAGCCACACATTCTCATGTACTGCTACTGATAATACACGAGATCAATTCTCATAGTGGATAAGGCTATACACGTTTGATTCTTACTACTCCAAGATATTGCGCCACTGCACAATAAGAATACAAATCCAGAGGTAAATTTTTTTTTCTCATCTAAACCTCTTCCTCAGTTAATATTAGTATAGCCTTCAAGGCGCAGATCTTTACCTTGAACTCAGTAGAAAATTGGCAGTACTTTCCAGATACCTCAGAGAATTCTCTTGATGGCAATCCGATATACTTGACTTGGATTAGAGTGATACACATACCATTCCAACTTTATTACAATTATCATATCTTGTACACATATAGTGTACATTAAGCATTCAAGCACTAACATATGGAACACTTTCTATTTTTGCATTTGCTTGTGGGGTCTCAAGACATATTTTGCGGCTCAGACTTTCACCTCATGCAATAGGAGTGTCTTTGGGTTTATAGTCTTGCATACAAAATTATTCAAGGACTTTATTCGTATAAATCTCTTGTGAAAGAGACCACAATCTCTTTGAATGATCTCTTGAAATCTTAATTTCAAGAATATATGCAGTTTCACCCATATCTTTTTATTTCAGAATTGGAACATAACCAATTCTTGACTTTATTAACAAACTCTATATTGTTCCAAGCAATCAGTATATCATCACCATATAATGATAAGATCACATATTGATCTTAAGATCTTTTGATATACAAGCAATGATTTTCATCAATCATTACAAAATTATATGCCACTAAGGCATTACAAAAAGTATATACCATTATCTCGAAAACTGTTTAAGGCCATATATCGATCTCAAAAGTCGATATACTTTTTGTTCTTGGCCAATTGTAACAAACCCAAGGAGTTGTTTCATATAATTAATTTTTTTATATTCTCCATTGAGAAAAGCAATCTCTACATCAATCTGATGTAATTCAAGATCTATACTAATCACTATTGCCGGAATAAGGTGAATTGAGATAAGTCTCACTATAGGAGAGCAAACCTCTTCCCAATCAATTCATTCTTATTGATTATACCCTTTCACCATAAGGCGAGCCTTATATCTCTCAATCGAGCCATTATCTTTACGCTTTTAATTTGAGAACATACTTGCTCGATGATCGGTCACCAGCCAAATAGGAAAGTAAAAAGAAAGGAAAAAAAATTAAAAGAGAAAAAAGATAAATGAACATGATTTAAAAATCAATTTTTTAAAAATTATTTTCCGATTCATTTTCAAATTTCAGCCAAACACAGAAAAATATCATCATTTTGCAGGAAAATGACTTCTTGAAAAATATTTTCTAGAAATGCCACATTTTTTTGGGAAACAGACGAAGCTTTGAAAGTCGTAGTTCAATTCCACACAAAGATCAATGGTCAGAAAGAGTGTTATAGACACATTTGACGCGAACCAACCATAAATCGGAAGTACAGCGAAAGTATTCAATAACAATGCATTCGCAGGACGAAAAAGATCACGAGAATCCAAGGAGGTTTAGGTTCCTCTTTGTACCATCGGAGGAGATTATACTACAGATTGTCGGAGACCTACAGCATCATCCTGTTACATCCTGGAATAACCCCGATGGTCTTCATATTGCTCCATGAACTCGTCGTTGAACTCCTTGAAACTCGCCATGATCTCTGGCATTTCCTCCTCAGCAGGCAAGATGGTCGTCCTCAAATGGAAGACCCTACAGGCAAAGGATGATGAATTAGCTCGGGCTCTATCTGAGATGTCGCGGGAAAATGTGCATCGTCTAGATTTTGTAGAAAGGTGTATGAGTAGATGAATATATTACCCTTCTTTCTGCCCGAATCCGGAACCGGGGACAGTGGAAATGCCAGTCGCTTCCAATAGCTTGAGACAGTAGAAAACATCGGGGACTTTTCCAGCTTGTTTAGCAGCCTGTATGGCTCTCGGTGGCAGACGAATTTGTGGGAACGAATACATGGCACCTAAAAGAAGTTTTGTGTCAGTCCTCACAGACGAAATTCCGCTAAAGTTGAGGGAAGATTGGGAAGAATGCAATAAAAAAGATTATAAGCGAAAGTAACAACTTATACCTTCTGTGAAGTTGCAAACTACATTTCGGCAGCTGTTGAACCCGTCGGTCATTATCCTTGCTCGTCGCCTCAGTGATTCAAGGATCCCTTTGCTGCAAAATACATGCTTTAAACATTAACAAGAAGACCATCACAATCCTTGTGCAATAAAATAACAAAACTTTCTGCGCATGAATCTGCTGTTCTAAGTTCCCACGAGCCTAGAGAACAATTCCTTCCCTGAGAGCATATTCACCAATAGGCAAAGAATTTTATGATCAGTGGAGTCTTAGGAGTGGTACCTTTCAAGAACATACTGGTCGTATGATATGTCTCCAGGTTTAAGAGGGTTAACCATCAATCCCATCTTAATGGCATCATAAACAGAAAGTGTCAAAATCATTATTACAGATGATTAATTGTAGCTAGGCCAATAAACCACCACTTACAGTGGAAATTATTGCAACTTACAAAAATCTGGGCAGGCACGTTAGGGCTAAGTGATATTGATGCCACTTTGTAGATTTCATCAACACTCTGCAAAGTCAAGACATGCAAAGAACATAAACTAAAAGCATTACCACAAAACAACTTGTATAAATTTAAGACACAACTAATGCATCAGCTATCCACTGCTAAATGCCATCATAAGCGACCTCCATACGGCATGTAATCATGAATAGAAAGTGATAGAAGAGCGCCAGCACCCATGATAAGGAAAGTCGATAAATTATAAAAGTGCATGATCCTGTGGAAACAGAAGATTGTACCCGGTGGGAAATAGCCGACATTGAAGGAGTAGACATTGACAGAATACGGATGATTAGATCATGGAATTGATAAGAAAAGATTACGATCGTAAATTTTTACCATCCTCAAATTTGGTTCAGAATAAATCTGAAAAGCCAATGTGCAAACATGTCTAGTAAATAGGTTCAGTACTCTTTGGCACGATCCGACCTGCAACACGACATAGTGGTAGAGAAGCAAACCTTGGGAGGAATATTAGTCATCTCGAAGTATCCACCTCTCTGTCCACATTCACCCCAGTATCCCTTTGAAACAGTGTGGAAGGAAACGAGCTGGAGTTCCCTGCTAATAGGCAGTCCCATATCGAACAAAACCTTCCAGCATAAGAGGAAATGAAAACATTAATGAGCTTGATGATTGAAGAGAATTTATAGGAGTAACACGAAATCTAACGACCAAAAAAAAAAAAAAAAACTACCTTCCTAGCACTGATAAAAGGACGCTCATCCTGGTAGATATTCTGTTGATAAACCTCGTCGCCAAGCAAGACTAAGTTCTCTTGATAACAGAAGTAGAGAATTTCTTTCAAATTAGCGTGGCTGAGACACTGGCCTGTAGGGTTGCCAGGGTTTATAATCACCATTGCTCGCACCTGGTCATTCAAAATACAAAAAATTGTAGCTAGATGTGGAGAGAACAATGCAGCATATTACTAAAGCAAGTTACCAATTAGTGTAATTTAAATTGACAACAGACATGGAATATTACAATCAGATGAGGATTTCAAAAGGATTTTAACTGTGTTTTTCCTATAGGATGGCCAGATAAATTGGTTAGCTGCACCATTCTTCCTAGTCTGCTCTTTCGGTATCCTTTTGATGCACACATGCAAATGGTCCCACATTATTGGTTAATCGAGAATCAAAGTGGGTTTACCAAAGAATCACGAAATGCTATGGTTCTTAAATATGATTAATTTTCACTTAGTTTATTGGGATTAAGTGTAATGCTCCTTTCAGATATGCAGTAGCTGCACACATTCAAGTATAAAAAGAAAGGTTATTTACTGTAATTCCATTCGCACGGGCCCGTGAAACTGATTGCCGAAGATCATTTACATCAAGACCCCAATTTGCTGTCTCCTCCAGATAATACGGGACAAGAGAACCACCGAACAAAGCTATTGCAGCTGAATAGAGGGGGTATTGTGGGACTGGCACTAGAATCTGGCAAGAGAGACACGTAAATAACCCCAGTGGAAATAAATTTACCAATTATTAATTACTAACTACAGTATTTAGAGGAAGAACAACAAGATTAAAATCAAGTAAAAGAAGAAAGTAGCTTGGGAAAAGAGTAAAAACACCGGATAGGGGAAAAATGGAATATCTATAAGCAAACATGAGGGCAAAACATTACCCCATCTCCTTCACCACGGATAATAGTATTTAAGATCTGCATGACACCTTTGCTTGCACCATCTGTGAGAAAGATGAGCTCTGGGTCACTGCCATCAGAGTTAAAAAAAGGTCAGTTCCCTTCCATTGGCAGCTGGGATATGAAGCAATCACTGTAGTGATACGTTAGGACTTTTAGATCACCTTGGGTACCCATCACGCCTTCCAATGAACTCTGCCACTTCTTTCCTGATACCCGGAAGGCCACGTGAATCACTATAAGCACCTGAGACATGTGGATCCTCCATAAGAGCTTCTTATTTTGTGATGATGATAAAATTAGCTAAATTGGATATGGCACAAAAAATGTAAGAAAAGTAACATGATGCGCTTTCGAGGCACCACCACTGAATGGCCACGTAATTAATCCATCAAAAAGATTAGCCATATAATATGCATAATTGCAGATGTCGTGGAGAGTGTCAATTGGTATAATTATGTTTATGGGACCATGGTAATCCAACCTCTGAGAATTTAGGATTCCAAAGAAATAAAAACAAGCACCTAGGTACGCCCGCGAGAATGACAAAGTCTGCCAAACTCAGTATGTTGAGGTGATGAGACTACTTGGGAAGACCCTGAATATATACACCCGGCAGTGGGTGGTCCTTCCACTAAGGTTATGAGGCATAAAAAGTGGACTACGAGTGAAAATGGAGATTGATGCACAGACAAAAAGCGCGAGTGTGATTAAGAAAGCTCAAGTGGCTGGTACAGTTATGATTCCGGAGGCTTGTAATAAAACAACAAGAGTAGAATACCTAAGCCACCGGTGGTAAGTGAGAGATAATGCTTGGCTCTTGCAATTGCATCTGCAGGGAAAAGCAATCCTACATTTGGGTCATCCAACAGAAATGGAGCTTGGCACAATGCAACCACCTGATATAATAAGTATATTCAGCTCGTTAGAATGGAAAAGAAACGAACATATGAGGTTGTGGAGCAGGTGAGTCCCGCCAGATGTGGAACTGACATGTCACAATGGAGACGAACCTGACGAGGAAATGTCAACGGTTTCTGTCCTAAAGCATGGGGGTTGCCAACGTTTGTAAATATGATCTGCAGAGATAAAATCGTTAAATAAGTAACTGGAGAGAGAAATATCCAAGCATACGGAACGACTTTGTCAATCAGATTTCATATACATTGGAAATGAAAGAGAAGTGCATGGTTCTACGCCTTCGTGAATAGTGATTTCAATAGCATATGTATTGCAACAAAATGTAGGTGGATGTAGGCGTCTTTTTTGGCCATGACGTGAATATCAATCTTTTCTTGTGAAAGTTGCAACTGCACAGATTAGCAAATTTTTTTTAAACAGACAGACAGTGTCATTCAACTGAAGGGCCACAATAATGAATTACACTTCGGCAAACTGAATGAATTAAAAGTTTGATACATCCTCAAACAACTCTCGACCACATAATTTCACCGGCTATTAATTCGACGTATTAGCTTACAGACAGCATAGTGCAGCAAAGCACAAAAACACGTTATCTCAAAGCAACACTGAGTCAAGCGAACTGTAATACCTTCTTCCCTTCCTTCTGAAGTTCTGAAGCACGAAGATACAGCTCGCCCCTAACAGCATACTGAACTTTCTTCACATTCTCATTCAGTGACTCATAGTCCAGTGCCCTCGGTGCCATGATGATGATATGGCCTCAATAAATTGCTCACCTACAGTACCAATTTCTGATGAGTATCTGCAGACTGCCGCATGAATAGCTGGAATTGCAATCTCGGAGAAGTTTGTTTTAAACAAACCACAGGAACGCCAACATTGCATATGTTTACTGAGTACCCTGAAGAGCGGATATCCAAGCTTATGAAAATAGCGTATCCCGAGGCAGTTAAGCACGTTTTTCAATTTGAATACATATCCCGGGTTCAACTAGGTATTACCAATACAATCGCCATCTTGATTTCCAAAACAGTACTGTTCCCCGACTCAATTCGAGTCATAAACGAGAAGAAATGACAGCTATTGGCACGGCATGAAAAATTTTGAGATTGATGTCTTTAGTAGAGAGTCCTAAACGCATCAAAGAACAGCTAATGTATGGAGATTCAAAAGATTGGCCTGGCAAAAGACGCTCATTTTAAGGATTCTGCTCATCATGGTGACAAAATACAAAGACACCTAGTCCCACATAGAGAGCTTACCTTCAGATCGAATAAGGCATCAAATTCTTGAAAGAGCAGGCCAAAGTATCATACTGTGGCTCAGTAAGAGCACATATGCAGCACACACACCATAAAAGAAATGCCAAAGACCAAATTTGAACACTTGGAACTCGTAATTAAGAACCAGCACATCAGGACAAAGCAGCGAGTGCTCAGAATGAGAGAGAATAGTCACGAAAGACATTAAAGCAAGACAGAGACAAAAAATTTCAGAGGACTCATCATCGACTCGCCACCAGAAAATCTGAACACAAGAAGCCAAACCGTCACGCGATTGCAAATTCGACAAAGCGGTTCTCACTTCTCAGAGACACCCGTCAGTTGCACTTGCAAAAAGCATACAGTGAAAAGAAAAAAAGAGTCTGACCCAAAAAATGGCCACCCTGACGCGACGCCGCGAGCCAAAACTTGATCGAAACAGACCATGCATGCAGCAGACCCGACCATCGAATCAACCCCGTGGAATCATGTCAATCAGTAAACATTACGAAACCAAGAGACGATGCACTGATGGACCAACAACAATCACGAAATACCAAAATCCTCACTCGACAAGGTGAACTCGATCGAACCAGATAAGAGGCGGCAAAAAGAATCAGCACCCATTTCACACAGCTTCATTTCTCATCACAAGAGTGGGAGAAGTTACCAGCTTGGAGCTTGAGCTCAAGTCCTCTCGATCGCGCAGGAAGCCGGTTGTAGCAGGGGCTCGAACTGCGAAATGCAGGAGCTTTATTCTCTGGGCATCCGACAACGAATATGGGTCCTTTTTGTCTTGGCGAGAACAAAGCAAATATTATAGTGCTTGGAAGCGAAGTGGGATGGCGCAGTAGAGTATGTGTGGCAGCAGCACATGTGAATCCGCAGTGGGATTGAACGACAGCCACTGGAAATAGGTAAGGTGGGTTTTTGTTTGGCGACTCGCCCAAAATCAAGAATTTGAAGGGATAAAGCGACGAGCGACGAGTGTGGTGTAGCTTCAAACCGCGAGGTTTCGTTTGCTAAGATGATCGACGCGGAGAGGCTTTGCAAAAGGGGACCCCTTTTGATGGGGACTCATCTGGGTTCTCGCATTGGTCAATTTTCCATGAGCTTCCATTCTCTCTCTCTCTCTCTCTCTCTCTCTCTCTCTCGCTCTGAGGCGATTTCCGTGTTACAGTTTCAGGTGCAGGTCGTGGAATTTCCATCCTCCTTTTATATTTTAAGTTCAGAGGCACGATGAACAATAAAGCGCATGGTAATCATTTTGATCTCGAATATTGATTCTGATTAAAATAATTTTTTTTATTTTATTTCTGAATGAATTTTAATGAATCAGTATTTGATAACTGCATAAATTTTTTATTTTAAAAAATACTTCTTTTTCTTTTTTTTTTTCATTTAAGTCAAATAACTATGTAGTTAATTTATAAATTTTCATACTACATTGAAGACTAATTTTCAATGCACATTAAAATAATTTAAAATATATTATTTTTTAGCATGTCATGGATGAAATACAAATTTTAATATATGATGTTTGAAGTTCGATGAAGCATGAGACAGCTTCTTATATTAAGAACTCATTCTTTCTTTAAATGTTGTGTTGTCTAAATACATAAGAACATCTTGTGACGCACGGCTACGAGTATGCACGTTGAATGCTCTCATCTTCTGCATTATTCTTTGTAGGAGAGTGGCATATATTAAATATATGAAATTTAGGCCCAACTTTAGGAAAATAAGGTCACACTAGCCTAATCTAAGCTTTTTCTATTTTTTTTGGATTATCTAAATTTTTTGTTATTTTTTATTTTATTTTATTTTTATTAGGTAGAGGAAAAATGACGAGAAAACTATGAGAGAAAAATAAGAGATGTGAGACTTCATTATGTTTTGTTATTTTCAAAAGTGATTCTTTTTCCAGATGTAATTTTTTTTTTGCTTCTCGATTTTACTCTAAAACTGATTCTGATTTTCCAAAACTGATTCTGGGAACAGAATCAGAATTATTTACGTTATCAAACATCATTCTCATTTTTTACTGTTCTTGAGATAAGAATTAGAGAATCAGAATGGTTACCATGCAGACTCTAAATATGCGGCCTGAGGAAAAACATGGGTAATCATTTGTCAAAATTGCATAAATTACATTTTGATTGAGTTGAATATCTTATGTCAATAATTCACATGTAACTTTATGAAACCAAAAAAAAAATACCAGAAAAATCAGCAAGAAATGAAAGCCGGTTGCTAAGAAATAAATTATGAATCCTCGACACCCAAAACAATATAGGCAATATTGGTCCAAAAGAGGAAAATCTTTCTTTAGGAAAGCTATTCGAATAAGGAAACTACTGAAATTAGAAAATCTACTCAAAAACCTTTTAGGAAAACCTATTATATCGAGTTTTCTTACAAGCTCGGCATTTTGTTCCATTCGAAATGCTTTATTGTAATAAAAATTTAGCAGTTCTACCATCGACACGTAACAAGTGCCTTGATCTAGCGAAAAATATACTACAATTGGCGTAAATGACAATGTGGATATCATATATGTAAAATGTCTTATATACTTTTTATATTCATGTGGTCTCCCTCTACAAAAAAATTTAAGCTTTTGGGTTGATTTTCTATGATAATATCAAAGGCAATGCTATCCCTTTTGCGTATGTGCATCCACCCTCATTAGACAAATTTCATGCTCATAATCCGACTTGCACATAGACAATAGTTCTACATATTTTTTATATTCATATGATATTCTTCCATTTGTGAATTTTCTTCTACATATATTCTTTAGCCATAGTTGATCGATGTTACCTGATGATGATATTGTTGGCTATGGCCGAAAAAGAGAGTGAAAGTATACTGTGGAAACTAGCGTTTGGAAATTCAAAGATTTGAAACAAAAACAGTTCTCAATACAGTTGCCACAAATTAATTTAAGGGATGAGTATATTGGAAGTCCTAAACCTTCCCATGAAAGCGAAAATGAGTCCTAGAACTTTCAAAAAGTCGAATCAAGTCTTAAAACTTATTGCGAAAGTGTATTTTTTTTTTGGTCAAATCGAGAAAGTGTATTCAAGTCTTAAACATTTCAAAAAATGCAATAAAGTCCTAAAACTTGCCATAAAAGTGCAATCAAGTCCTAAAATTTAAAAAAAAAACGTAACAAATAGAAGACTTTGATTGAATCAATATGGCAAGTTTTAGGACTTGATTACACTTTTTGAAAGTTTTCGAATTCAAATTCACCTTTTTGATAAGTTGTATTCAATTATACTTTCGTGATAAATTTTAGAACTTCTAATACACTTTTTTTTTATTTAAAAAAATCTAGATTGATTGGATATTTTTGCGTTTGTCTTATTAAAAATATGATTAATCACATGGAGCCGCATTACTACTCACACTACTTAGACATGAATTATTGCCCCCATATATAATACTGGATTTTGAAGATTGAAAATATTTTAGAGAAAGTAGTTATAATTTTCGAAAACATATTTGAAAATTGTGTCGCGGTTAAGGACTTAATTCATGATATGTGGGGCCCTTAATTCTTTGGCTGTGTTTGGTCAATATAGAATATGATAAGATATCCAATGATTGTCCTATCATATCTATTATTTTGTGAACTGCGGATTTAAAGTTGGATAAGCAAAGACAAGCCGCGCTTGAGATCAATTCTATTTTATCGAAACATTAGGATGCCTTAGAAACTATTTAGTGATGAATTCCGATGAGAGAGTTATTGATGAGCAAAGGTTTGTACTATCTGAATTCGGGTACAACATTGACGGAGCATGACTAGTAGAATTGAGTGTTTTGATTCGGAGTCGAATCATTTAAGAATGACTAGCTGGCCTTGCTTGTTGTCTTGTCGAATGAGTAAACAAGTATCAAACAATCTAATTATTCGGTCTCTTTTCACAAACTGAAGATGCACTCATGTTGGTCATCCAAGAGAGCTACCTTACAAGTTGATGATCAAGCTCGAGTTCTTTTTAATATGCTGAGATTCCTTTCGAATGTTGGAAATGTTTAAACGATTAAAGAACGAGGGATGTCATCTCATATCATGCCAAAAAGCGATTCAAGAACAATGTCGTAGAAGTTACCGGCTTTGAGGTTGAAGATCCTAGCCTAGTGCCGCCGGGGAGGCATCCACACTTGACGGTCGCCGCTGCTGGAGAGGCGGGCCCCTACTAGAGAGGCATCTCGACGCGGCAGAAAGATGGCACAATGCAAAGGAGATGCGGTGGTTGTGTGAAAAATCTAGACCGTCCCGTGTCTGCTCTCTTGAGAAATCTTATTCTGGTCTATCTCATCCTTCCCTTTAGATTTATTTATTCGGGATGTATCCCCTTTGTCATATCTTGGACAGTTACCAGACATAGGATATGATAAAATATATCACATTTTGACTTATATCTTAACGACTAAACTCAATATTTTGACCTATGAGTCAGCTTCATGCAATGGATTTTCTAGTGCAATTTTTTTTAAATAGACAAAATAATAACTAAGAGAGAACATATAAAATTTCCTAGATTTTTTTAAAGAGAGGGACGACTACGATAACATGCTTTAGTATACTTTTGAAGACTAATTCTTGCATTAAGAAAGCTACATTATTTTATGAAAATCCCATATTTATTTCAGCATAGTAGCAACTATATTCAATTTTCTATCCCCATCTGAGCATCATATCAATATCGATTTTATATGAGGCGTTATGATTTGCCACATTCTTCAACCAGTACATGCTTGTAAGGGTGATTGATTCTAAAGTAAGCCAATATCCACCCTAGAATCGAGAATTGAATCAGAAAGGCCGGTTCCCAGTCTAGGGAGCGAGAATCAACTCATCTGATCCACAACCCATCGGGAACCTGCCTTGATATTTTCTTTCTCTATTCATTGCAAGTTCACAGGCTTCACTATCAAAGGAGACGACACAACATCGGTCTCTGGCTGCACGTATGATCAGCATTTCTCACAGCAAATAGGCTGTAAATAAACCAACCCAGGCGAAGTAACCCAAACAAACATCAAATTTAAACGAGCATTCATTATTGCTATCGTTTTGTACAAATTAAGGTTTCCATGCCCTAAAAAACTTCGAGGCATTCAACCATAGACAGCCGTCGATCTAAAACTCTAGCAAGTTGCCACAAATTAGTATCCAAAGAAGAAAAAAAAAAACTGAAATCTAATCTACAGCCAAGACCTAATGAGCTCGATGCAACCAACCGAAGAGGAGGACGAGAAAAGAAAATTCAAAGGCGCGCAAGCAAAAGAATAAACCTCGAAAGGCCGAAATTTCAAGGAGCAAACAACAAAATGGTAACTGAAAAAAACCGACGCTTTTCTTCAAATGTTCAGTGAAAGAGAATTTGAGAATGAGCATGACTGGGAATCAGTGTATTTTCGACTTTTGCAATAATAATAACTATATCTATACGGATACCTCGGTCATAAAAAAAAAAACTATATCTATATATCTTGATTCGATTCGGGTGGATGGATCCACACCCCGAACAGGGAATCGAACCTATATTTATTGGTTTCAATTTTTAGGAATCGGGAATCGGCCGGTTCGGTGCGAATTTTTGGCTCACCCCTAGACGTTTGGGACTCGTTGGAAGTTTCTTGAGTGGAAATGAAGAGTAGAGGCTCTATTTATTTGGTAAATTTTGACTCGAAGGGGAAAGCCTCCCATGGTCAGAAAAATTCTTTAAGAAATGGTCATAAAAATCAGTTCCAAAAAGAGTGGACCGTGCGCCTGGGCCGCCGCACCGGCAGAAGAAAAGAAAGCGCTCAGCCTGGGCCAGGGAAAGCTCGCGCGCCGGTCTGAAGAAGGACACGCCCTGTTCTGGGGGTCGCTCGTGCGCTACACCACAGGGGATAGCGCGCCGGGCGGGGCACCCGGGCGCACTGCCGCCGGAGAATTCGCCGACCGGTCGAACCTAGAAATCCAAGAACTTTAATCCCAATAGTCCTACAAGGCTTGCTCGAGCCTTTTTTTTTTATTCTTCATTGGATCCCCTTTCGATTTCAAAGCCTCGGCCAGCCTTACATGCTTCATATCATTTCCCTACCATCAGCATGGGTTCACATGACCACTGGCCACCGCACCATGTCCGCAACGTGCGAGTTCATGGTCTACTCTTTTGCATGTGAGCATACTTTGATATCACCTGCACTTCATATAATGTTGTCGAAGATAACCCAGCAACTTGTCCCCGACCTTTTCATAAGATTTTCAAAAAGTCGGTACGGATCTAGATGTCAAATATGTCGGGGAAATTTGATTGGTGAGGAAGATAGTAGGACAAATGCGTGACGATAATCACCGTCTTTAAGACATTATTTGCTATCACTATTGTTGTGATCGGGCTTAGAGAAACAAGTTTAATTTCACAATTTTTCTTTTGGAATTTCACCTTAAATGTGTTAACAAAATTGTGTGTACGAAAAGAGAAGAGGAAAGAGTTACGGGGGAGAAATTGTTTTTTTTTTTAGAACAATGTATGATTTGGCGTTAATTATAGACAACTAATCGACACATCTGTCGAAAATAGGTACCTTCCCCTCCACTTTTTATATGAACAATTACTTCATTTCATATACAACAGTCACCTGCGTCTTCTCCCCAAGGTTTTCTTCTCCAGTCAACCACCCTTTTTTTTTTTTCCATCCCTCCCCCTCTCCTCTCTCTTCCTTTAGATCTCCATGTCCCTTCTTCTTCTTCTTCTTTTTTAGATTTCTTCGTTAATTTCGTGGACGAAACGTTTGACATTCTCTATGAAAGTAAGCTTTGAAGATCGAAGCGCGAGTGTCTCGAAAGAATTTACTCTTTTCGTATCTCCTTGCTCGCTTTGGCTCCGGATGCTTGCTTCAGATTGTCAAGCACTCCGCAAGTTTTGAAATTTCTTTTTCTATATTAAGCAATCGTCTTATCTGAAAGCAATCTTGTAATCAAACAACATCTTTTTTGCTGCTATTCTCTCTTGATTTAGAATTAGAATTAGATTTGGATGCTTTTCTATCTCGATCTTAATAGTATTTGGGCTTTACAAGGTGTTTTCTATACCTTTTCGACCTATTTATGTTGTTGTAGTCTCTATATAGTAATTGTGCTGGCATGCCGAACTTAGGTGCGCGCCGGCTTTTGGTAAAGCTGTAGCTACTTGGATTTTTTTGGCGTTTGCTCATTACTGATAATGATGCGGATTCGATGATTGATCATCGGTTGTGCTTGGATGCTATGATAGATTCGTTTTTAAGGAATAAGTAAGTTTCTGCATGCTGTACCGGGTTAATTTACTTTTCGGTGCATGCTGTACCAAGTTAATTTACTTTTCAGTATTACGTGCTTTGTGAGAGTTTTATTTTTATTTTGAAGTGATACATCTCTCTTTGATATAAAATGAAGATTTTTTTTCAAAAAAAAAATCCAATAGTCACTTCTTCTTTTTATGACTAATGAAATAGATAAATTAAATCTTAAATACAAGAACGTATGTATGTATCTAACTTCTTTTGCTCGTGGCTTGTTGATCTTTTTCATTGGGCTAGTTTTACTCATAAATCTCTATTTACTCTTAAATTTTCTTTTAACTCCGACTATAATGATGATTGAGATTATTTGTATATATGAAAAGAGAGAAAATAGAGAGAAGAAATTTTTAAAAAGCCCTAATTTATTTGGAAAATGATATAAATGGTCCTTGAACTTTGATTTAATGTATAATGTGCTCCTTGAACTTTTAATTTGACTAATATGGTTCGTGAACTTTTGAAATATGTTCAACTTAGTTTCTAAATTATAAGAAGATGTTCAATATAATCATTTTTTTTCTTGGTCAAACACGAGAACTTACATTTACTTAACAGAGTCTGAAAAACAACCAAAGTTAATGTCATAACACAACAAATCTCGGAGGATAGCGGAAGGTCTAGATTGCCAATTAGAAGAAAGAAAACTTAATCGGTGAGCCTTTGCTAATCAATCCGCGCATAAGTTCGCTTCATGGAGAGAAAATTTAATTCGAATCCCATCCAACTGGCCCAATAGTTCTCTGCAGTCCATAAGTACATTTGCGATGGGCCAAGGGTCAGGGGCCTTATCTTTTGGATCAGTCAGAAGCTTGACAAGGGAAGTATAATCACTGAACAGAAAGCTAACGGTAGTAGAATTGGGATGAAAGTAAAATTTGGTGTTTTTTAGGAGATAAAAAAAAGTTTTGGATATAATTGGGATATATGCTAAAATTGAAATTTTTTTCGGATATTAAATTAGTAAAATTGAGACAAAAGTAAAAGTTGAGGGTTTTTTATGAGACAAAAAAAGTTTTGAATATAATTGAGACAAATGCTAAAGTTGAAGTTATTTTTTATTTTTTTTAGTATTAGGCCGTTCTTCTTCGCATCTGTAATTTTGGCACAAATATTTTTTGTTCTTAAGAAGAAACAATAAATATTCTTATCCTCGATCGATATCTTGCCAATTCTGATTGATTTGTTATCAATTGCAAGCAAAGAAAAATTATGATTTGATTGTTATCAAATCATAATTTTTCTGAAATAAAAAAAAATCCCAATCTAAATTAGGAAAGTTTCTTTACTAAAAGGCAACAGTTAAATCATTTAGATAAATATATGCACCATAATTGTACGGTCCGAATATCTCATTCTAAATAGAATATTTGTTCTCTTCATTCCGAGGTTCCCTCGTCCGTAAGCTTCAACTTCTTATCGTTTCGCTCTTCTGCACATTCTCTTCTTTAGTTTCGCCGTTGAAAATTTGAATACTACACTGAATACCCGAAACGCCCACCTGCACCATAGTTAAATCTGACTCCGTTGACTGGCTCAAATCGGGAACCTTCTTCAGATGGAGCAAAAATTGCAGCCCCTGGTTTAGGGCGAGGGTTTCGGCTGTGAGAGGAGAATCAGCTTGGATCAGCAGAGCGAAGCCATCAACCATCGTTCCTCTGTGATCTCGGACCACACCTGCTATGGCCACTTCAGATCTCCCCTCAACCCATGATCCATCAACGTGGATTTTCCAGGTCCTCCCATCCCTATTCGAATCCTGACTTGGTAAGATTACCTCCCGATTCGCCTCCTTACCATTAGTGAAATCTTGCGGCAATTTAGGGACCATGAGCCTTTGCATCACTGAGGCTTCATCTATGATTTCTTGCCTTCCAGATTTGCCAGAGAACCATCGCAATCAGGTGTCGCGTTTGAAGAGCAACGCTACTGGTAAGAACTTCGAATAACCACAAGTCAAACCCTGTAATTCTGTGAGAGTCTGTTATGAGGTTCAACTTATTGTTCCCCCAAATCTGTTTAGTCCAGTCGCATAGCAGGAATAGATGTTCTGTAGTCTCTTGGGCTTCATTACAGCTCGGACAGAGGGGGTCAGATATAATCTTGTGTTTCCAAAGGTTTTCTTTTGTAGGAAGAGCATTTTGACATGCGTTCCACAGAAAAAAATCTAACCTTTGGGGGGGACTGAATCTTCCAAATTTTAGACCAAAGTTTCTGAGGAGGTTGGAATGAAGATGACGCTCGATCCTTTGCTGCTTCTTTGGTTTCTGTGTGTATAGCGTTGTAAGCACTCCTGACACTATAGGCTCCGTCCTTAGTCTTAGTCCAAACTAACTTATCAGGAACTGGCCTAATACAAAGAGGCACAGTTAAGATATCATGGACGATCTCATTGTCAAAAAGGGAGTGCAGCTTAGGTCGGTTCCAAACTCGTGAATTTGTGTCAAATTTAGGGACGACTTTGAATTTTTTTTTTTTAGTTTAGGGACTAAGTTGGACATATTCCAAAAATTCAGGGATGATGTTGAATAAATTGAAAGTTTAGAGATCATATTTCATATTGGGCTAAAGTTCAGGGATCATATTAATCAAATTAAAAGTTCAAAAATCACATTACATATCTAATCAAAATTTAGAGACCATTTGCATGTTATACCGATTTTTTTTTTTTTTGAAAAAGGACTAAAATTGAAAAACCCTAACAATCTACGTCTCGTCTTCTGCTTCTTTCCGCACGGTACGGCCCTTACCGGAGTCTCTCTGCCTCTGGCCTTGACCTCCGCCTCTCTCGTTTTCTGCAGCTTGCCGAGTCGCCGCCAATCACTTCACGTCGCCGGCCTCAGCTCGCCTTCGAATCCTTGTCGTCAGTAGCTCTCCATCAACTCAAGGTGATTCTCTCTCCCTGTGTGTGTGTGTGGAATCTTGGGTTGCACGACTCTTGGGCAATTGTTTTCATCGGACGAACTGATTTGGCTTCCTATGCTGGTGTTTCATTTCATAATTGACCCTATTTTCAGATTTTTAATGTTTCTGCGACCATATAACTAGAAAAAGATTTTAGTATTGTTCACGTTCGTTGCGCTTTTTTCCAGATTTGTTTCACCTCGAGTTAATAGAGGGAGATAGTTGCAGTTCTTGCGAGGCATTGGATTGAAAACTCGGGGTGCCCAGTGGGAGAATGGGAGGAAAGAAGGAGAAGAGGGGGAGAATTGAGGAGAATCGGGTCGATGTCGCGATGGATGTGGATCACCGTGAGTTTGACGCAGGTGATAGAGTTGAAAATGGCGTTGATAAGGTTAATCAAGATAAGAAGAAGAGTAAGACCAAAGGGGAGGTTCGTGGTGATGGAAGTGAATTTGTAGCAGAAAATGTGAAGGGTTCTGTTGGTGACGATAACAAGGGGGGGTGGCAGTGAGAAGAAGAGGAAGCGAGAAGTAGGCCAGGAGGAGAAGGAACTCAAGAAAGCGAGGAAGAAGGGAAGTAGACATAGCATGGGCACTGAAAGCAGCGGAGCTAGGAGTATCTCAAAGGTCCTCCAGATTGGAGAATATGAAGTTGGGCACATGCGTCATGGCGACTTCGAAAACATGGAAGAAAGACTGCAGATCCAAACAAAGGAGGAAAAAAATAAGAAGCACAAAGAGGTTAAGAAGATGGATGACATAGATGCGGCTTTCTCAGCAACTAAGCATTTGACAGACGACAAACCGGATGCAGGAGTTCAGGAGCAGAACAAGTCTTTGGGCAAGAACATCAAGGAAATAAAAGATACAGATCAAGTCATTATAAAGAAGAAAAAGAAGAAAAAGGGGAGTAGGGATACTGATCCTGTCGGTGATAAGCAAAAGATGGAGGAAGCAAGTGGATATTCTGATGCGGTGATGGTGAAAAAGGATAATCATGAGAAGGAGAGGAGCAAGAGAAAGAAACAGAAATGGATTGAGGAACAGGGTCATGTAGCAAGTCAAAATATAGATAAGAAGCACATGGAATCTGAAGTAGATGCTTGTTCTACGAATGACACTATGGGGGGTGAAAAGAAGAAGCCAAATAAAGATAGGAAGCGCAAGAAGGAGAAGGCTGCAAAAGATGGTATTGAAGCTAAAGATCGAGAAAAGAAACCAAAGAGAGTAAGTTTTGCTGAAAATGTTGAGGTTTTTCCTCCCTTAGATGGTCCAAGTGAGGAAGATAATAGCAAGGATCGAAACCTTGTGCGGGGTAAGAAATTCTCAGAAGAAGAAGATGAGCTAGTCAAACAGGCTGTTTATAAATATATAGAAGCTCATGATTTAGGTGAAGATGGCTTGAAGATGGTACTCAACTGTGGAAGACATCGCGAGACCAGAAAATGTTGGAAGGAAATTGGCGCATATTTACCTTGGAGGCCTAATGAAAGCGTCTATCATCGAGCTCATCTGCTATTTGAAAGAGGCGAGAATCGTACTTGGACTCCTGAAGAATGTGAGCTTGTTCGCAAGTTTCACGAGCAACATGGGTCAGATTGGAGGAAGTTGGCTGATGCTCTTGGTAGACACAGGTTCCATGTGAAGGATACCTGGCGAAGAATAAAATTTCCATATAAGAAAGGACCTTGGTCCCAGGATGAGTACCAGAGACTATTTGATCTAGTAAACATGGACTTACGTTTGAAAGTCACCGAGGAGAGAAAGTCAAAGCACGGCATGCTCCTTGACAATATTGCCTGGGGGGCTGTAAGCGACAGTTTGGGCTCTCGTAATCATGCTGTTTGTTGTGAGAAGTGGTACAAGCAATTAACATCTTCTATGGTAGCCGAAGGCAGTTGGGCGGATACAGATGACTATCGGTTGCTCATTGCTCTTGTTGAACTGGATGCTTGCTCGATGGAAGATGTAGACTGGGACAAACTCATTGAGAATAAATCTGGGGACCTATGTCGAAGGCGGTGGAACCAAATGGTCAAATACATTGGCCATCACTGGCGCAAGTCATTTCCTGAGCAGGTGGAGATTCTCTCAGAACGATATTGCCCTGATATGCTGGAACCAAGGGAGATTTACGCTAACAAGCCAAAAGTTACATGACACCAACTTCCTTTGTGTGGGTAAGGCTTTTTGAGCATCTCGAAGCCACCTAAATGTGATGTGATCTTGCATCTTGAATGGTGTTACATTGGTTGGTGAGTCTATAATGAGCCATATAAATTTAATGGCCACTTTCGCACTGATATGTTCTGGCTAAAGAAGGTGCTCTGTATGCAATTTGTGGTTTGTGAAGTTCATTGTCCAGTATAGGGTGTTTCATTCTTCCCCTTCTAGATGTATTTTGCTTTAGGTATCCTCATCCTTATATTGAGATGAAGTTTGCTTAGAGGAATGTAAATTTCATGTTATATTCGAGTTTTGTTTGTGTATCATGTAGGAGAAGCAAGACTAAAGGTGTTTGATGTAAATCAATGGGTTGAGAATGGAGGGGGAAACCTTCGTAAGATGATATTCTTCTGCCACTGTGCAATATGTTTGCTTGTCTGGTACAATTTTTGCTTTGGCTCTAAAGAGAAATGATATTCTTCTGCCACTGTGCAATATGTTTGCTTGAGAATGGAGGGGGAAACCTTCATAAGATGAAGCGATACGTATGATCGTATAGACTTTGGTTCAGTGAATAGACAGTATGTCTATCACCCACATTAAATAAGCACGAGTAAAACCTACTTTCTAGAGGTTTGTGAGGAATCACACAAACAAAGATTTGCAATAGTTAGAAATGATCTGCTTCACCTGCTTGGGTATATGGATGGGAAGTTGATTTTAGCATAGAGGACACTGAAGCAATGTCTTGCCCGAGAGATCCACTTAGTTCTTCTCCATGGGATGAAAGTATCGAGTGACGAAAAGATAATGCCGTCAATACTCTTAATAGTTTGGGTTATGTATTAGAAATTGGCTCATGCATTAAATGCTGGTGTGTGACGAAAAGTCGATGCTGTCAACACTTTTAATAGTTTGGTTATGTATTAGAAATTGGCTCCTGCATTAAATGCCAGCGTGTAGTTAGATTTTTTCTGTGGAGGAAAAGTTGAATTTATCGAGAGGCTAGAACCCTGACTTTCTATCTAAGCACCAAATTGGACCTGATTTATATTTTGTTCAGTTTAGTGCATGCAGGAGGAATTTGGCGTTTCATCTGGTCAAGTTTATGCAAGTTTAGAAGTCATGTTTGGTTATGTGCAGGTTTTCCTCATATTGTGTACCTTGGTGACTCTGTACTTTGCTGAGGAGGTTCCCCTTTCTGTGAATGAGCATCAACGTTTATCAGATGTGGCTCCTTTGCTGGATGATTCCAAGCAAAATGATCTGGAACTGTCCAAGATGAAATCAGACATCCCAGGTGTTCACAATGCCCATGCTATGAATGGGGAGGGATATCATGAAAGAGAGCTTGCCGAAAAGCATTCGAGCCCAGAAACTAATGGTGGACAGAATGAGAATTTCGATGATGGCCCTGGGGCTGTTTTAGTGAAGTTGTCGACCAGTTTAAGGCATTTACCCCCTGCAATGCATTCGGTGCTTCTTGTTATGGCACTAACGTGGGTAAGATCCAACTTCAACAATCCTGCACTTTCATAAGCAAAAACTCAGTGCTCTCATGTCTTGGTCAATTTTAGCAATAATTACTTAAACCCGGTTCCTACATGTGGCGCTTCTCTTATGATAGGTTTCTTTCCTCATTCATAGTCTGGTTTTACTTTTGCTGACATATGCATTGATGGTGAAATGCAGTTGTCATGGTTTCCTTTCTTTTTGACACTGATTGGATGGGGAGAGAAGTATATCATGGTGATCCAAAGGGGGATGATTCTGCAGTGAAACTTTACAATCAAGGTGTCAGAGAAGGTGCTTTTGGTTTGCTATTGAATTCAGTAACACTCAAAATTGATTTTCATCATTATCAAGCTTCCTGCCCTCTTTTCACCTCTGCTTGAGCTCTGGTTCGACATCTTGTATGTGTTTTACGATTTTTTCGGTCTCTGATGAAAAGGCTATTTAGATGAATGTGTGCTCTCATTAAGGGCCTGGATTGGCTTTACTGTTGCTCTCAACATGTGAAGTCGGTTTAAAATTGAAAAAACTAATTGCTTAGATGAAAACATGTTAGTATTGTATAATTGAGTTTAATATTTGTTTCTTAGAAGTCAGATATTGCAGGGGTTTTCATATGATGTCTAGTATGAAGACAGTTTTTGCATGAGAATACGGATTGTTATCTGCTTTTTGTTGTGCTCTGTTGTTGTCACTCCAAAGTTTTCCTCTATAATACTAGTTTCCTATGTTTGATTATGCCACGGACAAGTTCTCAATGAAACTGCTTTGGTAACTAATGGAGCATATTGGGGAAGATAGGGAAGGCTACTATATAAATCAGGCACTGTCTTTTGTATATTACGATTGCTTGTCAACTAACAATTGCAGATAATAGTTTGAAAGATTGTTGTATCTTATGTGCCTCTGCACCTTGCTGAGTTCAACTTTATTATGCTATGCAATGAGGAGCACTCTTACATAATTGGATCAAAATATATCATCTTTACCACTGTGAAATTTCGTTTATGCAGGTATAGGATCCCAATGAGCTTTGCCCGATTAGATGGAAGCCTAGAGAGTAGACCTGGAAGCTAGACCCTAAGATCATCTGTTTGCCTTGTTCATAGATTTAAAGAGTTTGTTTTTTTGTTGTTTCATTTTTTTTTTGTTGCATCTTTTTTGTTTGTGATGAGTTTCATGCTACATTTTTGGGGGGAATGACTGCAATCCAACTAGACATTTCCATCTCCTTTGAATGTACGGTTGATTAGCGACAAACCCTTGGTTTGGCCAACACAATGTTATTTGTTCATGTGATCGATTAATGCAAGCCATGTTTTTAGCTTTTGATTAAAAGCCTTGAAATGGTTCAGTTTCCTTTACAAAGTCACGCGAACTCGTTTTCAGGTTAATACTGTAGTTCAAAGTAATACGGAATGAATTTACGCTATATTATGGCTGCGCTCTGTATTGCCTCTCGTAGTGTTCTGTTTTGGGTTATTGGGCAAAAGAACACAAAGAAGAAAAGCAAGTGTGTTGATTAAAAGTCATATGGTCGGTCAGTGGAGGAGGTCCCTGTATAGACTGCCTGGCGTTGCTTTTTCTATGCGTTTGTACAATCTTTTCCCGTACTGATCGATGCGTTAAAAACTACATGTCATCTAGTTTCATCCCGATCGGACACTTTTTCCCTCATAACTTACACGCGAAATATTTCTGACTTGAAACCCAGTTTTCTTGAAACATGTCAAACTCACTACACGGGGATGGTTTTGAGGATATTTACGTCTGATTATGAGGTTTTAATTTTTATTTTATTTTAACCTCTTTTTATATATAGATATCGAGGCCCAATTTTTTTTAGAAAAAATAAGTAGAACTAGAAATCCCTTTTTTTGTAATTAAAAAAAAAAAGAACATAAAGAAGAAGAGCAAAAAAATAAATAAATGTGTAATCCACTTTGTGTAATCTAAAGTTGCTTTATAATTCATAACTGACCTTTGTCCGCTAAGAACAATAATGTAGGAGTAATAATGCATTTTTCTAATAAAAAAAAAAGAAGAGCAAAGATTTTGGAAAAACTAAGCAACCATTTGCGTTTCAATCTATTTTTCTTTCTTTTTTTAGTTGTTATATCGCGCAAGATATTCGTCATGTATGCTACCATGATTCATGTTCGATTATCTGAGTTCGTAATCCATTTTGATTGGGGCGCGCGTGTTCATTTTTTATTTTTATTTTTTTCCCAAAAATAGCCGTTTTAAATATTTGACTGCTTAATTATCACTTTGTGTCTCGTTTAATTGCTTGAGGATTTTTTTTTCGTTAAATTTTATCTTTTCTTTTCTTTCCTAAATGTTAGCCTGAGAACTAAATAGATAATTACATGACAATGACCCAAAAAATAAAAAATGAAACATCATTCCTGGCCACCTAGTTCTGCTCAGGTGTCTTTGAGTTTTCGAGTAATGAGCAAAATGCATGATCACTTTAGTAATATCGAGTTAGCATTAGTTGTGTCCGGCAACAACGATGTACGATTATGTTACAAAACTACTACAACTCTTTCACAATGAGATTTTGGAATGAGTAGATAACAATAATTCTACATACAACAGAGAATACAGGGTCTGAAGGTAAAAGAAATCGAATATTACAAAGAAACGGCTTGTTACAAAGAAACGATCATTGCAACTCTCTACCGGGAAAGCTATGGGAACATAGCAGTAAAGTCCAGCCATCTACTTTTTCAGGACTACTAGACCTAATAAAATAACAAAAAATACACGAACAAAAAGTGCACCTTTAATTAGTAAGACATTTAAATGGTGCAAATAATGCGTCAATCCTTGAGCTTATTCCTCAATCCCTCCGCCTTCCCAAAGTATCATCAAGATAACAGGAACCGGAGAACATACAAACCTCAAGAGCAAGATAATAGAGTTCCAAATGTAGCATGAAGAAAACCATCATCCTGCCAAATCAATCAAAGGGACAAATTACTCCACGTCGTAGCAAGGAAATGTATAGCCAGCTTGCACACAAAGTGGTCAAAGAAGAGAAGGAAAAAAGACATTATCTAAATTATATTTTCACATCAAGTAACGGATCGAAGACAGGAAATGGTCTCACAACAATAAGTGATACCATGAGAATTCCAAAAAGACGGAGACATGAGTAGGCAAAGTCTTCAGACTAAGAAGCATTTGGATAAGCTAATTTTCCAATTCAGGACAATTTGAGAAGATGCGGCATAACGTGACAGACAACTTTCTGCTAAGTGCATTTCAAGACATATGCTGTGAAGACTTACTCATAGTGAAAACTACTTGCCGGACTTTGTTAGCGCCACGGCAAGCCCTATCAATCCAAGGAATTGTGAGTTTGTGACTCTGGCTATAAAGTGCAAGTTGATCATGAAAATCCATAGATGCAAGTTTATCCATTTGATGCAAATCATCTTACACCAGTAATTGATTAAAATAAGAGCATTAATGACAATAAAGCATGTTCAGAGAGAGATTGAAGGCACGTAATTACCCTGACTTGTTGGGACAATGAACTCAAACAGAAGTTGTCACTTACCACATAAGAAATCCACTCTCATCTAATAAAAGAGTAAGACACAAGCAGACAACTGAATAACCATGACGGACAATAGAAACAAACCTGTTCAGCCATTTTGTATTTCAGAACCATCTCTTAGTCTAGAGCCACCAGTTCCCCTGTCCCAGAGTTTATTGTAAATTTGACTTTTGCAAATGTTCCCTAGCTGATAGTCCGTCATGCCTCATATTTGCCCACTTCGCGCTCGACTTTAGTTAGATTCATTCCAAATTCTCGCATCGAATCACTAATTACTGATGTTGGACAAATATTTTTGTCATATATCTTCAATAGTCAGCTGCAGCTTATTACAAGATGCTACAGGCAAATTCTCAGTCAAGGAGCACATTGAGGAAGCAGCATGAACTGACATTATCATGACTCGTGCAAATACAATGCAAAGAACGCATGCAAACGTCAGAAGAAACTTCATGATTTTGATGTACTCTGCCTAATATCAGTGACACAAATGACCTACAGCCTCCTTTAACCAAAAGTACTCAAACTAGATAAGTTATCAGTATGTAATATTTTCCATTTCATGAGACATGAACCGCATATAAGACAAGCAAGGACTAGCTGACGAAAAAAATCTACACTAGAAATAAACAAATCAAAACTGCTGTGTATAGATAGAAACATTTCAGCAATGAAAAAGACAAAAAAAAAATGTCACACAAATCACGACAAAGAACCATTCCAAAGTGGCGTGAGAGTATAATCTCAAAAATACCCCAAATCTTATATAGCCTTTTCATCAGAGACCGAAAAAATCGTAAAACACATACAAGATGTCGAACCAGAGCTCAAGCAGAGGTGAAAATAGGGCAGGAAGCTTGATAATGAATACTCAGAACCAAACCTTCCACACAATTACAGCTCGAAATGAGGGAAGACCCTCAAATTGTGCCCACTCAAACTATGAAGTGAGTTCATTCCTTGGGTAAATTTTTCAAGATTGACTTCTCAGCGGTAATAAAAATCTAGCAAATTTCCAGCAAAATAACTATACAAAGAGCTCGAAATTGCTGCAAAAAGAGCCTATCGACTGCTTCGTTCCTAGAATCGAAGTCCCAAAATGCGTCAAAGATGCTCGGATTATCAGCTCCTACCACGAGCAAAGTCTACAAACACACGATCCAAGAAATCCCAACAAGCAAATTGAAGTGAATAACCAAGAATTCCTATTGAAAAAGAAAATAGCCGATGTAGAATCAATTGAACGGAAGATAATGTCGCGACCCTCTCGAGCGGTATCTGGCTAGCGAGGGCTAATGGGCCGCCCGATCGTCGCCTGATCGGACGCGGGCCTCTCCCAAGGTCCATTACCCAAATCGCAACGGCTGGATATACGTGGTCGACCTTCAATGTGGTCTAATGACATGTGATATGTGTACATGCCAAGGAGTCGCCACCAATCGTTTCGTGGAGGGTACGATCGGAAACCCTATCGAATAGTTGGGAGCGGTCTATTCGATTTTGCGGAAACCAAAGAAATGAGTTTGGGGACTTAGTTACGCCAACTGTCAGAGTTGACGCCCTTTCGGTACCTAAGTTGAATGGTTTATCTGATCCTAGGATTTCATACAGACGAGTGGGGTACAGATCCTAAATCTAGGAGTTCATGCAGATGGGAATGGCTACCCTATCACTCACAATCAGTAGAAATAAACGCGCAAATCAAGGATCCAGAGCATGCGGATAAAACACATGAAAGCAGCATGGCATCCCTAATGAGGCCCTATTAGCCTAGAGAAATATCAATCAAGGCTTAAGAGTGATTTGGACATGATTCGCCCATGAGGGGCAAAATCGTAATTTTGAACAATTCGGGGACAATTCGCCTCGAAAGGGCAAATCTGTCATTTTAGATGAATTGGGAAGTCAAAAGACGGGGGAAATAGGATTGGCCATCAATCCAATCCATTTCCTATTTTTCGAGAATTTTCAGGATTTTTCTAGAATTTAAAAGTGATTTTACCCTTAGAGGGGTAAAGTCGTCATTTCGGACAAAAATAAGGACTGAAAATCTCAAATATTGGGGCCGGTCACCCACCTGAGCCAAACCCTAATTTTAAGCAATTTTCAGGACTCGATTGGAACAAGAAAGACGATTTTCCCATTGAGGGACAAAATCGTCATTTTGAGAAAATGGACGGGACTCGAAAACCCAAGCCTAAGAATTGATCGCCTATTTGACCCTAATTCTTACATTGACATTATCGGTCTTATCTCGCATATACAGCAGAGGCGACTTACCCCTAAAGGGTAATATTGTCAAGTCTCAGAAGAACGGATAAAAAACCCAAAAATAGGGTTGACCAGTTATCTGTGGTCAATCCTCAATTTTTGGGGATTTCTGGAGTGTCTAGGATTTTTTCACAATTTTTCCACATTTTTTGGAATTTTCTGGGATTTTCTAGCATTTTTTTTGGATTTTCTAGGAATTTTCTGATTTTTTTTATTTTTTAAATCATTTTCTGATTTTTTTTTATTTAAAAAAAATGTTATTCGGGCCAGGTCAACCCGACCAACTCGGGTCGGAAACCCGGCCCACTCGGGTCGGAAACCCGGCCCAGACCCGAATCCGCCGAGCCAAAGCCAAAACGACGCCGTATCTGCGCATTTTTATTTTCGGATTACCCTGCTCTGATCCGACGACCCTTATTGCACCACGTGGCTAGTCCACGATCGCAGGATGGTCTGACTGGAACCTACGATTCAGATTGAATGGAGACTTGACCAGAACCGTCTAATCTGACTACTTAATTCTACGGCCTCGATTAAAACCTAAGACTCGATCTGGACCGCCCATTCATACTAACCTAAACGACGCCGCGCTATTACTAATCTAAACGGCACCGTTTCACCATATTTTTATTTTCCGGTTTAAAACTATTTTCAGATAATCCCTAATTACTAATCGGACGGTCACCGTTTATTAGACTCGATTAACCTAGACCGTCCGATCTACCTATTCGAATAACAGATCCCTAATGGCCTGCTGATTGGACCGACACGTGGACCAATGGCCGACTGCCACCTAAGCTTTTGACCGGTTGACCGTGCCATGTCAGCTTCGTCTTCAACCTCGCGACTCCGGCGGAATGGACGGCTGTGCTTCTCCGGTGATGATCCAACGGTGGATCCTTGATGAAATCATGCGAGACCAACGGCAATCGACTCGCGATCGACCCTAGTTTAACATATCTAAGAATCGAAGCATCCTATTTACGAAATCAAGAACATCACGCGAATTGCCGAGTATGGCCATGGAGATCTAATAGCTCGATTCATAGCAAATCATGTCAATTTAATCATAGAACAGCATCAATGGAGGTTCAGGAGACTTACCTCGAGCTCCGATTGAGCTCGCTCGGCCCAGATTTGGCTGGGCAAGAATGAACGGGGGCCGGTTATGGAGGTTGTTTTCGAATACTCGATTCGAGATATTCATGCAAAGTCAATGCGAAACAGACACGCGACGATGGTCAGTGACCTTCTAGGAACGAAATGCCCAGGATAATTGCAAGAATAAGTGTGAAACAAGCAAAACGCAATTGATGCATAGTGAAAGGTTTGAAGCTGCGCCTCACCTGTTTTCGTGGCCTCAGCTCGCACAGTTGTCGCGACCCTCTCGAGATTCGCCGTGGGCTCTCGAGGGCTAATGGGCCGTCCAGTCTGGTCGGACGCGGGCCTCTCCCAAGGCCCGTTACCCAAATCGCAACGGAGGTATACGTAGTCGACCTTCAGTGTGGTCTAGTGACATGTGTTAAGTGTGTATGCCATGGAGTCACCACCAATCATTTTTTGGAGGGTATGATTGGACCACCCTATTGAATAGTCGGGAGTTTCTATTCAATTCTGCGATAACCAGAGAAATGGGTTCGGGGACTTAATTACGTCAACTGTCAGAGTTGACGCCCTTTCGGTACCTAAGTTGACTGAATTTTCTGACCTAAGATTTCATGCAGATGAGTGGAGTACGAATCCTAAATCTAGGAATTCATGCAAATAGGAATGACTATCCTGACAATCACAATCAATAATAAAAGGCGCAAATCAATGAATCCAAATATGCAAAATGAACACATCAAATCAACATGACACTCATAAGAAGGCCCTATTAACCTAAATAAGTATCAATCAAGCTTAGGAATGATTTAGACATGATTTTACCCATAAGGGGTAAAGTCGTAATTTTGAGACAAAAGGGACGATTTGCCCAAAAAAGGCAAAATCATCATTTCGGAATGAATTCGGAGTAAAACAATGTCAAAAATAGGTTTGGTCACTCAATTGACCCATTTCCTTTTTTTTTTTTTTTGCAATTTTCATGATTTTCTGGAATTTTAGAAACCGATTTACCATTCGAAGGGTAAAATCGTCATTTTCTAAAAATGAGAATGAAATGTGGAAATCCTAGACATAAGGTTTAGCCATCTATCTGGCTCATCGCCAAATTCTAAGCAATTTCCACAATTCATCGGAATATCAAAGACGATTTACCCTTTGAGGGGTAAAATCGTCGTTTTGGATTAAACGAGAGAAAATCCTGAAAAACGACAACCAATCAATTTCTTTTGATCATTTTCAGCCTTGGGAATTTTCTAGAATTTTTTTTGGTAATTTTCTGCAATTCTTCTCAATTTTTTTTGTTTTTCTTTAATTTTTCCATTTTTTTGGCATTTTCTGATTTATTAATATTTTTTTATATTTTCAGAAAATATTTTAACAAAAAGCATATCATTGGCAATAGACAACACTCAGCCAGATAAATAAGCTAACTACTGAACTGAGATAAATACATGCAAACCAAATCTATAATGGCGACATTTTAGAAAAATAACCCTGATATACGGATCGGGTACGTAAAACATACCGGATTGGACACCGGCCTTCAATCACCCAGCCCCAGCCTGCGGCCATCTCCATGCACATCACCTGTCGATCACCACATCAAAATGTCAACAATCAATTTTACAAATTTTAAGACCGGCACTAAATAATAATAATTTAAAAAAATAAATAAATAAATAAATTCGGGCTCGGAAACAAGCCAATTCGCTTAGCCATGGATCGGCTATGGGCTCGACCATGGGCTCGGCCATGGCCCAAGATCACGGCCTTGGCCCACGGTCACGGCCGCTCGGCCCACGGGCTCGGCCATGGCCCAAGACACGGCCACGGACTCGGCCACTCGCCCCAGAATCTCGGCCATTCGACCCAGTCTCTCGGCCAACTCGCCCGGCCAATGGCCCAACACACAGGCCCGCGAAACAGGCCACGGCCCCGGCAAACAGGGCCCACGGCCCACGCGAACAGGACACCGATAGGAACTTCGCCCAGGGGTTCTTTGTGGCGCTACACGGCTCAAGAGGGACAGTAGCGGCTCGGGTGAGGCGGCAAGACGAAGGCCGACAAGGCTGGAATGGAGGCGAGTGGTGGTGCAAGGTGCTTGGGCAACAACAACGAGAGAAAGGGAGGAGGTGGGAGCCGAGACTGATGCTCGTCCGGAGGGGGGTCGAAGCAAGGTGGTCGCGGTTGACGAGCGAGGGGGCCATGGCGAACGGTGCGTGATGGAGCCGGAGTGAAGGGGTGGAGTCGCGAGTCCTCGAACGACCGGAGTTCGGCAAGCGCGGTTGTGGTGCCTCGGAGCTCTCGCGGCCTAGTCCTGGCTCGGCGACGGGCCGAATGGAACGGCAGAGGGCCATGACGGTAGGTCGACGACGGACTAAGGCGGAGGAAGCAGCAGCGATCAACGGGGTCTGTGTGGGGCGTCGCACGACCAAAAGCCAAAAAAAAACCAACAAGAAGAAGGAATAGGAAGGAGAGAAGGATCGCAGGAGGGTGTCTCGCGAGGGAAAAAAAAGAGAGAATGTCGTGGGCCCCCCCAGAGAGAAGTAGATGAAGGAGATTAAAAAAAGAGTGGTTAGAATGGGAGTGGTGGTGCGTGGAGGTGATGGATTGTGCGCCAGAGAGGGAGATGGTGAAAAAAATGATTAAAAAAATGGGTGATAGTGGGAATGGGCGAGAGAGAGAGAATCGAATGAGAGAGTTGTCTGATGGTGGGAATGGTGAGACGAGGGAGTAAAATAATAATAATAATAATAATAAAATAATAATATAATAAAATATTAAAAAGTAATAATAATAATAAAATAATCAAAAGCGAAGACAAAATGATTAGTCCATTTTTCCTTTTAAATGATGATGTTTTCCCTCCTTTTCCTTTAATTATTACTAATATTTTTGTCAAATTCAATTTTATGGTGATCAGAAAACACCTAAAATCGAACCTGAATTTTACTGTTTTATGAGGTCCTAAAGTAAAGAAAAAAAAATACCGACTATTTGTATATATTTTGTGACCTCAAATATTATTTTTCTTGATTTTATTCTTTTCTTTTTTTTTTCTTTTTTTTTGTATTTTTCGAAAATATTAAAAAAATGAAAATTATGAAAATTATTTTTTTGGTCAAAATGGTTCATTTAGCTTGGCCAAGGTCACCAAAATTGATTTTTTAATTTTTCGACTTTTATGGATTTTCTATGAATTTTTGAAAAATAAAGGAAAAAAAGTTGATCAAAATTTAGGTGTCAACAGCTGCCCCTCTTTGAGAGAAATCTCATCAGAAGAATCCCCTCAGAGGTTTCTCTCAAAGACAAGGTGACACCTGAGTCCTGATCGACCCGACTCGTGAAACTAAAGGAAAATGAGTCATGACATCCAGTTTTTCATGCTTGTTGATGTATGCTCTTTCTTGAAAGGGGAAACATTCATTTGACATGAGAGAGTGAGATAGTAGAGAGACATACCTGCCACTTACCTGTTTGATGTTTGTGCCATTTTCACGGTGTCTGATGGATTCAAGAGAATGCCTGGGGACTCGTTACTAGAGTGTCCTAGGGAGGTTAAGCTCTGACCTGTATGGTAGGTCATACCATTATGGGATCCCTAACCAATAGGAATCTAAGGAAGACGCATCCCACATTTGGGAATTTGCCAAGGGTTTTGATCCGTGTGGTGGACTAAACTAGAAATGGCTTGCCTAATGTAAGGCTTATTAGGGAAAACGACTCCTCCCGCATTCGAGATTCATCAAGGTTTTGATCCGTATGGTGGATCGGACCATTGGGTTGATCCTTCAGGCGGTCTCTACCAGTCCTTTGACCCTTCAGGCGGTTTCTACCATTCATTGACCCTTCATGCGGTTTCTACCATTGAGTTGACCCTTCAGGCGGTTTCTACCTTGAGTTGACCCTTCAGGCGGTATCTACCTTGAGTTGACCCTTTAGGCGGTTTCTACCTTGAGTTGACCCTTCAGGCGGTATTTACCTTTGATTGACCCTTCAGGCGGTTTCTACCATGAGTTGACCCTTCAGTCGGTTTCTACCATGAGTTGACCCTTCAGGCGGTTTCTACCATTGGTTGACCCTTCAGGCGGTTTCTACCTTGAGTTGACCCTTCAGGCGGTATCTACCTTTGATTGACCCTTCAGGCGGTATCTACCTTTGATTGACCCTTCAGGCGGTTTCTACCATGAGTTGACCCTTCAGGCGGTTTCTACCTTGTGTTGACCCTTCAGGTGGTTTCTACCTTTGTTTGACCCTTCAGGCGGTTTCTACCTTTGGTTTTTGCTTTGAAAAGGGGTCTCATGACGAGGGTTATCCACGTCCGATGAGACTGATTGAATTTTGAAAAGGGGTCTCATGACGAGGGTTCTCCACGTCCGATGAAACTACCTGAATTTTGAAAAGGGATCTCATGACGAGGGTTCTCCACGTCCGATGAGACTGCCTGATTTTGAAAAAGGGTTCTATCCTCATCCCTTCTTTTAAAAGACCCCGAAATTTGTCGGGAATACAGTTTTGAAGCGGCGAAAGATTTTATCTCGACAAAGCTTCACTTGAGTCTGTTGAGGCGACATTCTGGGAGATTGGTGTTTCCAACGGATCCTGCAGAAGTTCGAGCCTGAAAAATTTTTCTTCACCAAGAAAACATTAGCAATCTTAGGGAAAACGACGGTTGTCCATTTGACAAAACCGTATGATTTAAGTCGTAATCATGAAATGTGCGTTTTGATGCTAGAGGTTATCCAAAGCATTCTTGCAACAAGCAAATGTGATCACAAATCCCTTGCACGGAAAATCTGGATCCAACAATTTGAAGATTCCAAAGAGAGTTTGCTCAAAACATCAATCGGAATATTTCTCGACAAGAAGGTCTTCTCACCTGTTTTGAGATAGTGGTTTTTATAGGGGATGCACTCAATTCCCTACTAACCTGTGCCTAGGTTTTAGGCTCATTCGCAGCGCATACATTTTGATCGGTCGGGAGGTCTTCCACGGGACCGTAATGTTAGGCTTGGATATTGGTTTTCAAGGGGGACCCGCTTTGGAGTCGAGGCCATTGAACGAAAGTTTTCACCATCTGCTCCGGGTTTACAAGTCAAGAACCCAGCAAAATGAGAAAGAAATAATCCTGCTCGTACCTCTTCGAGCTAAGCTATATGTTAACCCAAGTGTCTTAGTCAAAGAAGACTGTTTCAGGGTTATGATGTTGGTAGGATTGGGGACCGAAAAAAAAGCTTGTTTTTGGCCCAGAATTTATGAGGGGTTTGACATTGGTGATCACTGCAAATTTACCACTTGCCCTTTCCTCTCTGCACTTTCAGTTTTTTGGAATACGCAATCGATTTTGAGATGTGCACCAGCTCTTTAGAGAACGTCTCTCGTCGCATTTTAAGAGACTGATGACTCTGTCTACGTCTCTGCTCCACGTTTGACACCATTTGGGGAGTAGTCTTTTTGATCTGACTCCTTTAGGGATTTCCTCTTTTCCCATTCGGCTTCATTGTGGATCAATCAAACAACTTACACGAGCATCAGCCTTGCTTTTACCAGACACTTTGATTTTTCTTAATACCGTGGATTTTTCTCATTTCATTTTTGAAATCCCACTTTTTCTTATCTTCATGGGATCATGTTAGACACATAGTCTAAACATGCTTTTAAATATTAGTCCGGGAATTCTCTTCGTAATTCCTGAGTCTTGAACTCTTCCATTTTTGAAGTGGTGCGACATCCGTCTTGGAATGATCACCAATGGGTTCATGAAATGAATTTGCAGGCTCAACTTGGCTGTGCAAATGATACAGTGTGTGGGATAAAGAATGAATGATTCTCGTCATCCTATGGCACTTGGATTACCATATAAACAACACACAAAGATTAATGCTAGTCCGGGCAAGAAAATTTCTAACCATTTTCTTCTGACGCTGTTGGACTTACTTCCTTTTCGCCCCGGTGTGGGGTGGTTCTTGACAGGGTTAAGAATGAAAATCGCCGTTCAAATGGGTTATCAACGGTCACCTGTAGTGTTTGGGGGATATGAAACGAATGCCTCCGTCGACCCAACCCATGTAATCGCTGCAAATGGTCCCTACCCTCGTAGACCCAGATTTTGTTATCTGCTCACTCCACTCATCTCTCAAGTGTGTGTTGGACATGTTTGGATTAGGCTTCGCCTCTCATATGAGAAAACACCCTTTTAAACGGTCTGAACAACTTTTATTGGAAAAATTCTTTTCATTTTCTCCAAAATTTACCCCTCATGGGAATCTTATGATGCACCATGCATGTTTTATTCCTATTCAGACAACCTCCTGTTTTAAAACATGAATGTCAATAAAATTAGAATTCTATGTCTTTTCTAGACATCAGATTCTAAAAGCTTTTCTTTTTTTCTCTATTTTTTTTTAACATTTTCAATTGATTGGGGAAAGGGATACTTACCTGACCGTCGTGGCTGGAGATCCCTGGAGATAAAGAAGAAATATGTCAGTGTATGTCCCAAAATTTTATAAAAATTGGAATGATACATCCTACCCTTGGTCGTGTGCCCCAGCGAGTTTACACAGGTTGTGAAAATCTGTTCTCCTTGATGGCGAGTCCCTATCAAGGATAAATAACAAGTGTCAACTCGCATTCCCAAATCCAAGATAAATTGGGACGATACGACTTTACTCTCGATTTACATTCCGTTTTGATGTTGCATATTGATATGAACAACATCTATCAAATTCCTCCATCCGTGCTTGAAGGTATTTGCAATGCCTACGGTTCATTTGCCCCAGCTGGGCGACGTCTGTTTTGTCATTTGAATGCATGAGCTTTTGGGTGCATTGTCTCTTTTATCACCTGAGATAAAAAAAAAAAAAGGAGAAAAACTTATCCCCAGATCTGATTAAAAATCAATTAGGAACGATACGTCCTTTCACCAAACGAGTGGCTCTGCGGCCAAATGTATTTTGCATTGAAGGGACGAATTCCACTATGCTCCACGGGTTTGGGGAATTTGCCCCCATTTTTGATAGAAATGAGCCTTATCAAGATGTATACAATACAAATAGATCCATAATACAATCAATCTAAGGGACGATATAGAGATGATCTCAGCAAAATTAATCTTATACAAGAGAACTAAAAATGTCAAATCAATCAAAGGAATGTGGCCCGAACACTTGGAGATGCCCCAGTTCCAGTCTTCGAGATGTGACTCCAGGATCACCGAATTTTTTTTTAGGTGGTTTTAGATATACCAACCATCTAAAAACATGCACATGAGACAAGAGAGGATAAAATTTCTAAAAATCAAAGGATTTGGCACCTAAGGTCAAGGTTCCCACCTCGAGTTCTAGAAAGAGCCGATTCCATTGCACAGCTATCATTGCATTGGGACTCGATCCATAGTTCGAAGTGAGCGGAATTGAAAAGTGGATTACCCCGTGTTTTTCCTCACGGAGATTCCATTTTCAATCCCTTCTATTGTTTTCCTATAGGCGGCACCCGGGGTTTTAGGCGCGGTTGTGTGTATTTTCGGTGTCGTGCTAAAGCGATAAACATGCATCTTATTTAACAATCACCGCTTCAATATAAAACATACACACAATCATGCATTTTTACGCCCAACCTGCATAAAACAGAGTTAACAAGTACTCCACCACTTATTTCTCCAATCTGCAAAAACATTTAACACCTCAAGGGTTAAAGTACGTACCTCACCTTGAAGAGCATCTGCATAAAACATGTTAGAAAAATCAATCAACTTTTTAATCGGCTCAAGTTCTCTAAAGTCCCCAGCGGAGCCGCCAGTCTGTCGCGACCCTCTCGAGATTCGCCGTGGGCTCTCGAGGGCTAATGGGCCGTCCAGTCTGGTCGGACGCGGGCCTCTCCCAAGGCCCGTTACCCAAATCGCAACGGAGGTATACGTAGTCGACCTTCAGTGTGGTCTAGTGACATGTGTTAAGTGTGTATGCCATGGAGTCACCACCAATCATTTTTTGGAGGGTATGATTGGACCACCCTATTGAATAGTCGGGAGTTTCTATTCAATTCTGCGATAACCAGAGAAATGGGTTCGGGGACTTAATTACGTCAACTGTCAGAGTTGACGCCCTTTCGGTACCTAAGTTGACTGAATTTTTTGACCTAAGATTTCATGCAGATGAGTGGAGTACGAATCCTAAATCTAGGAATTCATGCAAATAGGAATGACTATCCTGACAATCACAATCAATAATAAAAGGCGCAAATCAATGAATCCAAATATGCAAAATGAACACATCAAATCAACATGACACTCATAAGAAGGCCCTATTAACCTAAATAAGTATCAATCAAGCTTAGGAATGATTTAGACATGATTTTACCCATAAGGGGTAAAGTCGTAATTTTGAGACAAAAGGGACGATTTGCCCAAAAAAGGCAAAATCATCATTTCGGAATGAATTCGGAGTAAAACAATGTCAAAAATAGGTTTGATCACTCAATTGACCCATTTCCTATTTTTTTTTTTTGCAATTTTCATGATTTTCTGGAATTTTAGAAACCGATTTACCATTCGAAGGGTTAAATCGTCATTTTCTAAAAATGAGAATGAAATGTGGAAATCCTAGACATAAGGTTTAGCCATCTATCTGGCTCATCGCCAAATTCTAAGCAATTTCCACAATTCATCGGAATATCAAAGACGATTTACCCTTTGAGGGGTAAAATCGTCGTTTTGGATTAAACGAGAGAAAATCCTGAAAAACGACAACCAATCAATTTCTTTTGATCATTTTCAGCCTTGGGAATTTTCTAGAATTTTTTTTGGTAATTTTCTGCAATTCTTCTCAATTTTTTTGTTTTTCTTTAATTTTTCCATTTTTTTGGCATTTTCTGATTTATTAATATTTTTTTATATTTTCATAAAATATTGTAACAAAAAGCATATCATTGGCAATAGACAACACTCAGACAGATAAATAAGCTAACTACTGAACTGAGATAAATACATGCAAACCAAATCTATAATGGCGACATTTTAGAAAAATAACCCTGATATACGGATCGGGTACGTAAAACATACCGGATTGGACACCGGCCTTCAATCGCCCAGCCCCAGCCTGCGACCATCTCCATGCACATCACCTGTCGATCACCACATCAAAATGTCAACAATCAATTTTACAAATTTTAAGACCGGCACTAAATAATAATAATTTAAAAAAATAAATAAATAAATAAATTCGGGCTCGGAAACAAGCCAATTCGCTTAGCCATGGATCGGCTATGGGCTCGACCATGGGCTCGGCCATGGCCCAAGATCACGGCATCGGCCCACGGCCTCGGCCATGGGCTTGGTCATGGCCCAAGATCACGGCCTTGGCCCACGGTCACGGCCGCTCGGCCCACGGGCTCGGCCATGGCCCAAGACACGGCCACGGACTCGGCCACTCGCCCCAGAATCTCGGCCATTCGACCCAGTCTCTCGGCCAACTCGCCCGGCCAATGGCCCAACACACAGGCCCGCGAAACAGGCCACGGCCCCGGCAAACAGGGCCCACGCGAACAGGACACCGATAGGAACTTCGCCCAGGGGTTCTTTGTGGCGCTACACGGCTCAAGAGGGACAGTAGCGGCTCGGGTGAGGCGGCAAGACGAAGGCCGACGGGGCTGGAATGGAGGCGAGTGGTGGTGCAAGGTGCTCGGGCAACAACAACGAGAGAAAGGGAGGATGTGGGAGCCGAGACTGATGCTCGTCCGGAGGGGGGTTGAAGCAAGGTGGTCGCAGCTGACGAGCAAGGGGGCCATGGCGAACGGTGCGTGATGGAGCCGGAGTGAAGGGGTGGAGTCGCGAGTCCTCGAACGACCGGAGTTCGGCAAGCGCGGTTGTGGTGCCTCGGAGCTCTCGCGGCCTAGTCCTGGCTCGGCGACGGGCCGAATGGAACGGCAGAGGGCCATGACGGCTGGTCGACGACGGACTAAGGCGGAGGAAGCAGCAGCGATCAACGGGGTCTGTGTGGGGCGTCGCACGACCAAAAGCCAAAAAAAAAAACCAACAAGAAGAAGGAATAGGAAGGAGAGAAGGATCGCAGGAGGGTGTCTCGCGAGGGAAAAAAAAAAGAGAGAATGTCGTGGGCCCCCCAGAGAGAAGTAGATGAAGGAGATTAAAAAAAAGAGTGGTTAGAAATGGGAGTGGTGGTGCGTGGAGGTGATGGATTGTGCGCCAGAGAGGGAGATGGTGAAAAAAATGATTAAAAAAATGGGTGATAGTGGGAATGGGCGAGAGAGAGAGAATCGAATGAGAGAGTTGTCTGATGGTGGGAATGGTGAGATGAGGGAGTAAAACAACAACAATAATAATAATAATAATAATAATAAAATAGTAATTTAATAAAATATTAAAAAGTAATAATAATAAAATAATCAAAAGCGAAGATAAAATGATTAGTCTCCTTTTCCTTTTAAATGATGATGTTTTCCTCATTTTCCTTTAATCATTACTAATATTTTTGTCAAATTCAATTTTTTGGTGATTAGAAAACACCTAAAATCGAACCTGAATTTTACTGTTTTATGAGGTCCTAAAGTAATGAAAAAAAAAATACCGACTATTTGTATATATTTTGTGACCTCAAATATTATTTTTCTTGATTTTATTCTTTTCTTTTTTTTTGTATTTTTCGAAAATATTAAAAAAATGAAAATTATGAAAATTATTTTTTTGGTCAAAATGGTTCATTTAGCTTGGCCAAGGTCACCAAAATTGATTTTTTAATTTTTCGACTTTTTATGGATTTTCTATGAATTTTTGAAAAATAAAGGAAAAAAAGTTGATCAAAATTTAGGTGTCAACAACGGTCGACGGCGATAGTTTCCTCACAGTAAGGGAAGCTTCCTGACGGCCTTCTCGAGCTTTGGTTCAGCCTGAGAAGGCCCAACCCGCGCTCTGCAAATCTGAGCTCAAACCTTCGACCACCGCGAGGGAAGGTGAGCTCTTTCTCTCTCTCTCTCTCTCTCTCAATTCAGTTTCTTTTTCTTCAACTGAACTAACCAACCTCCTTTCGCGAAGGCTCCTGCAAGCTTATATAGCATTTTCAGTTTTGGCGCCGGACGGGAGGGGCTCAACTGTCTTGAAATGGCACGTGTTGGCAAGTGCCATTTGGTCTAAACGGCGCCGGGGAGGATGGGCATTCCGTCCAATCCCGTTTGGTCCTCCGGCGAGCTCTATTTCATGCGAATTTGGCATGAATGTGGTCTGAGTTGACTTTCGCAGGTTCGCCGCTTGACCGGTCGATTATTCGCTGCCCCGGTAGTCACTGGTTTTCATTCCGGTCCCGATCGACGGGGATTGGCCCAAGGAACTAAATGCCAAACATTGCTTCTCCAATTGTCGTTGATTTGTCGATCAATTTCCTCTTTGAAATTACATCTTCCACTGTTCACTCGTGCACAGACCTGATGAAGAAGAAGACACTGTAGCGGACCGGTTCGACCGGTCCGACCGGCGGTCTGACCGGTCTGAACCGGTTCCAAATTACAGTTTTCGAAATTAGTTTAAATCTGTTGGGAATTTTTGCAATTAAACTTCGTAATCGAATCTAAGGCATGGATTTTATCTAAAAATGTGATTTTTCCCAAAAGTTCATATCAATTTATACGAAAACCCCAAATTTTCAAGTAATTGCAAATTGGGGAATTGTGCAATTGAGGGTTTAAATGATCAAATTGGGTCAATTCACCTATGCCAATCGATTCAAAATGATGAAAAACCTTGGGCAGCATGTTTAATTTGCAATGATAGTCATTGAATTGAAAGTAATTTCAATTATACCCAATTTCAAGGACTAATATGCAATTAAACATGTAATTGAGCAATTTGTTCGAACAATTGGGCTAAATTGAAGTGGGGAACAATCAGATTGAATGTCAAGGTCCTTAAAAATGCCAAAATTGCAAATAACAAGACTCAATTGATATTTTTTTCTCAAATTTACTCATATGTGTTATAAAGGAACACCTAAAATTGAATTTGATTTTGGGCTTTTTGTGAGGTCAAAAAGACAAGGAATTTAAAATAAAAATATTGGTTATTATTTTTTATTTTTTTGTGATCTCAAATTCTATTTTTCTCAAATTTTCTAGTATTTTTCTATTTTCTAAAAATACTAAAAAATACGAAAAATATGAAAAATTATTTTTTTTTTATCAAAAATGGTCCCTTAGGCTTGGCCAAGGCCACCAAAGTTTATTTTGTAAATTTTTTGACTTTTTATGGATTTTTTTATAATTTTTCAAATAAATGACCAAAAAAGGTTGATCGAAAATTAGGTGTCAACAGATACTTGGAAGAGAGAGCACCCACAATTTTCAGAAAGATAGAAACGAGAGTAGAGCAAGCTGTAAGGGGCTACGAGACGGCAGAGGCGTGATTTTGGTCGAGGGACTGCAAAGAGGAGTTCAGTTTTTGGGTTAAAAACCATAACCTGAGGTGTTAAGACTAACCTGAGGTCGTTGGATGCAAAGGACAAATCGAAGCCGCCAATGGGGTTCAGGGAGGCGACGGTGAAGGGATGGCGTGGTTTTGGTCGAGGGAGAGAGCGTGAACTTGGAGAGAACAGAGCAAGCCGTGAACAGGGAGAGAGAGAGAGAGAGAGAGAGAGAGAGAGAGAGAGAGAGAGAGAGAAAGAGAGACGAGGCGACACAAAGGTGCTTCGGGACAGCGGAGGTGGAAGCGGCGGCGGCGGCGCGGTTTTGGTCGAGGGGCCGGGCTGGTGTCAGGGTCGAGTCGAGATCTGGTCGAAGAAGACAGAGAGAGAGAACTTGGGGAGAGAGAACGCGCGATGTCGACCTAGCCAATCCGGATCCGGCGATTTAGGCGACCACAGAGCGCGAGAGAGCAGAGGAGAGAAGGTTTTCAGATCTGAGGGAATCGAGGCGGACGGAGAGAGGAGAGAGAGAAAATGGGAGGTTTGAAACTGAAAAAGGGAAAAAAAAAATTAAAGCAAATGCCGCCCATTCGGTCTCCACCCTTCGGCTGACGTGGCTTCATCTCATCCGTCCGATGCGAACGGACGGCTGGGATTAAAGCCTGATCACTCCCGCTTAGATCCCACCTTGGCAGGAGATCCGGTTCCCTCTCTCTAAGGCAATTTTCGTGGTTCAGCAGGTGCATGTCGCGGAATTTCCATTCTCCTTTTATATTCTAAGTTCAGAGGTATAGTGAACAATAAGGCTGCGTAATCAATCATTCTGATTTCGAAAACTGATTCTGATTAAAATAATTTTTTTTATTTTGTTCGTGGATGAGTTTTAGAGAATCGGAGTGTGTTTATAACTGCATAAAATTTTTATTTTAAAAAAATGCTTCTTTTCCTTTTTTTTTCATTTAAGTCAAATAACTATGTAGTTAATTTATAAAATTTCATCCTAAATTGAAGATTAATTTTTAATGCACACTAAAATAATTTAAAATATATTATTTTTTAGCATGTCATAAAAGAAATACAAATTTTAATATTTTAAAGTTTGATGAAGCATCGGACATGTTTCCATATTAAGGACACATTTTTTCTTTAAATGTTGTGTTGTCTAAATACATAAGAACATCTTATGACGCACGGCTACGAGTATGCACGTTGGATGCTCTCATCTTCTGCATTATTCTTTGTAGGAGAGTGGAATCTATGAAATCTATGAAATTTAGGCCCAACTTTATGAAAATAAGGTCGCACTAGCCTAATCTAAGCTTTTTCTATTTTTTTGGGATTTTCTAATTTTTTTTAAATCTATTTTTTGATTTTTGATTTTATTTTATTTTTATTAGGTAGAGGGAAAAATGACGGGAAAGCTATGAGAGAAAAATGAGAGATGTGAGACTTCATTCTGTTTTGTTATTTTCAAAAGTGATTCTTTTTCCAGAAGCAACTTTTTTTTACTTCTGGATTTTACTCTAAAATTGATTCTGATTCTCCAAAACTGATTCTGGGAATAGAATCAGAATTATTTACGTTACCAAATATCATTATCATTTTTTACTGTTCCTAGGATAAGAATCAGAATGGTTACCATGTAGATCCTAAACATGCAGCATGCACGTAAAGGGATTGAGGAAAAACATGGGTAATCATTTGTCAAAATTGCATAAATTGCATTCTGATTGAGTTGAATATCTTACGTCGATAATTCACATGTAACTTTATGAAACCAAAAAAAAAATTACCAGAAAAATCAGCAAGAAATGGAAGCCGGTTGCTAAGAAATAAATTATGAATCCTCGACACCCAAAACAATATAGGCAATATTGGTCCAAAAGAGGAAAATCTTTCTTTAGGAAATCTATTCGAATAAGGAAACTACTCAAATTAGAAAATCTACTCAAAAACCTTTTAGGAAAACCTATTATATCGAGTTTTCTTACAAGCTCAGCATTTTGTTCCATTCAAAATGCTTTATTGTAATAAAAATTTAGCAGTTCTACCATCGACACATAACAAGTGCCTTCGAATATATTCTATGGTTGATCTAGCGAAAAATATACTGCAGTTGGCGTAATTGACAATGTGGATATCATATCTGTAGAACGTCTTATATGCTCTTTATATTCATGTGGTCTCCCTCTACCAATGAATTTAAGCTTTTGGGTTGATTTTCTATGATAAGATCAAAGGCAATGCTATCCCTTTTGCGTATGTGCATCCACCCTCGTTAGTCAAATTTCATGCTCATAATCCGACTTGCACATAAACGATAGGTTCTACATACTTTTTATATTCATATGATATTCTTCCATCTGTGAATTTTCTTCTACATATATTCATTAGCCATAGTTAGTTGATCGATGTTACCTGAGGATGATATTGTTGGCTATGGCAGAAAAAAAGAGTGAAAGTATATTGTGGAAACTAGCGTTTGGAAATTCAAAGATTTGAAACAAAAACAGTTCTCAATAGAGTTGCCACAAATTAATTTAAGGGATGAGTGTACTGGAAGTCCTAAAACTTGTCATGAAAGTGAAAATGAGTCCTAAAATTTTCAAAAAGTCCAATCAAGTCTTAAAACTTATCGAGAAAGTGTATTCAAGTCTTAAACATTTCAAAAAATGCAATAAAGTCCTAAAACTTGTCATGAAAGTGCAATCAAGTCCTAAAATTTTCAAAAAAATGTAACAAATAGAAGACTTTGATTAAATCAATATGGCAAGTTTTAGGATTTGATTGCATTTTTTGAAAGTTTTAGAATTCAAATGCACCTTTTTGATAAGTTGTAGTATTCAATTATACTTTCGTGATAAATTTTAGAACTTTCAATATACTTTTTTCTTAATTTAAAAAAATCCAGGTTGATTGGATATTTTTGCGTTTGTCTTATTAAAAATATGATTAATGACATGGAGCCGCATTATTATTCACACTACTCAGACATGAATTATTGTCCCCATATATAATAATGGAATTCTATAGAGTTTTGGGCTAGTTGAAATTTCGGACGTAGGCCCACATGGGAGACTCGGCCTACCAGCCCACTAAACAGCCGACTATGTTTTCCATAGCAATCACGGGTTGCCTTGCCTGAGGTTCGGCCCAACTCTTACCGACTCCCAATTTTATTTTATTTTTGCGCCACCTTCCCTCGCATTTTTCTCCTCTCCTCCGCCACATGTCCTTCTCAACACCACGTCATTCCCCCTCCTTCCTATTTGAACGACAGCTTTACTGTCCTCGCCACTTTTACTGCTTCTTTTTCAACTTCACTTTTGCGACAACTCCACTTAACGAACTCCTCTCATCTCTTTCTCAATATCTCGTGCCTGGTTCTTGAGCCGACTACGCCATAGCCTGATGGCGGAGGTCCCTCGGTCAACCTTAGTTGAGCTCAGCTCGCTCGCCCACTCTCGTCCTCTCCTCAATCCTCGGTGGCCGCGACGCAAGGAAGAAGAAGATCGTTCGAGCCCATCCGGCAGCGAGGAACTCTCTCGTGTTGCCGCTCGACGTCGGCTGTGGACCCCCCGTTTCGACGCGACCGACCGGCTTATCCCAAGGCAAGTCAGGTTTTAACCCATTTACTAGATTGTGTAATGGGTGCCGGGTTTCCGGTGGGGGATGACAATTGGGTGATTTCGAGGTGCCAGGGGCTGCTCGTGAGGTAAAAAGGGGTGTGTGCATGTTTTGTGGGTGCAACGGTGAACTGAAATTCTGTGTCATGAGTGCGGTGGAATGAGAGCGACTAACTTGGGTCTTCTCCTAACTGAAATTCGTAAAGTTAGTATGCGGACCCCTCTAGTCGGATTCTGTCCAGTTGCACGGTAGCACTGTCTGCCATTGAAAATTAGTTTTTATGGGAATATAAATGGGCTGTTTTGGGCATTGGTTAGTCGCGAAGGTGTTTTCGGAGTTGCAGATGGGTTGCACCAAGCCTGATTTGGTGCGAGAGAGGGGCAAAAGCCGTGGAACCATCGAGGAAAGATGTCGGAACCAGAAACCCGAAATTTGTGAGGGACAATGTGAGGGGATTGTGAGGGACAATGTGAGGTTTTAGAATGTTAAAAAAAAAAAAAAAAACTAAAGATCTAATAGTTGAAAGACACGAGTGTGTAGGGGAATTGGTAATATGGCAGTAGTGGTTAATTGAATGGGATGCTTGGGTTGACTGGGCTAGCGTTGAGGCAAATCTTGGTTAAATTAGACGTGCTTTTAGAAATGTATGCGTATGTAAACGTGCATGTTGAATGTTGCATAGCATCGACATGCATTCATGGAGCGGCATTGAGGAAAATTCAAATGAATGGGCCTCGTGCCCGATGATGCCTCATGGAGATATGGGAAGACCCTGCTGTGTGACGGGATGGTCCTGGAATGTGCTTGGACCGGTTTCTGAGGCGGTACGAGACGTTGATTTGAGTGCATGAATACATGGCATGCATTAGCATCATCCGCATGTGAGTAAATGAATGATATTCGAGATGAGTGTCGTGGACACGTTGGGTGATTTGTTGGTTGTTCACCGTTATCTGTTCACTTTATTATACTATTTAGTCGGTGGTTTAAAGCTTCGACTTGCTGAGTTTCTCAACCCATCTTCGTCGACAATTTTTAGGTAAGGGTCACCAGTGGGTATTCGAGAAGGTCGTTTCAACTAAGATTCCTTTCGAATGCTGGAAATGTTTAAACGATTAAAGAACGAGGGACGTCATCTCATATCATGCCAAAAAGCGATTCAAGAACAATGTCGTAGAAGTTATCGGCTTTGGGGTTGAAGACCCTAGCCTAGTGCTGCCGGGGAGGCAGCCACACTTGACGGTCGCCACTGCTGGAGAGGCGGGCCCCTACTACAGAGGCATCCCGACGCGGCGGAAAGATGGCACAATGCAAAGGAGATGCGGTGGTTGTGCGAAAAATCTCGATCTTCTCGTATATGCTCTCTTGAGAAATTTTATTCTGGTCTAATTCATCCTTCCCTTTAGATTATTTTATTCGGGCTATATCCCCTTTGTCATATCCTGGACAGTTACCAGACATAAGATATGATAAAATATATCACATTCTGACTTAATATATCACATTCTGACTTATATCCTAACGACTAAACTCAATATTTTGACCTATGAGTCAGCTTCATGCAATGGGTTTTCTAGTGCAATTTTTTTTAAATAGACAAAATAATAACTAAGAGAGAACATATAAAATTTCCTAGATTTATTTAAAGAGAGGGACGACTATGGTAACATGCTTTAGTATACTTTTGAAGACTAATTCTTGCATTAATAAAGCTGCATTATTTTATGAAAATCCCATCTTTATTTCAGCATAGTAGCACCTATATATTCAATTTTCTATCCCCATCTGAGCATCATATCAATATTGATTTTATATGAGGCGTAATGATTTGCCACATTCTTCAACCAGTACATGTTTGTAAGGGTGATTGATTCTAAAGTAAGCCGATTTCCACCCTAGAACCGAGAATTGAATCAGAAAGGCCGGTTCCCAGTCTAGGGAGCGAGAATCAACTCATCTGATCCACGACCCATCGGAAAACTGCCTTGATATTTTCTTTCTCTATTCATTGCAAGTTCACAGGCTTCACTATCAAAGGAGACGACACAACATCGGTCTCTGGCTGCACGTATGATCAGCATTTCTCACAGCAAATAGGCTGTAAATAAACCAACCCAGGAGAAGTAATACAAACAAACATCAAATTTAAACGAGCATTCATTATTGCAATCGTTTTGGACAAATTAAGGTTTCCATGCCCTAAAAAACTTCAAGACATTCAACCATAGACAGCCGTAGATCTAAAACTCTAGCAAATTGCCACAAAGTATCCAAAGAAGGAAAAAAAAAAAAAAACTGAAATCTAATCTACAGCAAAAGACCTAATGAGCTCGATGCAACCAACCGAAGAGGAGAACGAAAAAAGAAAATTCAAAGGCGCGCAAGCAAAAGAATAAATCTCGAAAGGCCGAAATTTCAAGGAGCAAAAAACAAAATGGTAGCTGAAAAAACTGACGCTTTTCTTCAAATGTTCAGTGAAAGAGAGTTTGAGAATGAGCATGACTGGGAATCAGTGTATTTTCGACTTTTGCAATAATATATATATACGATTCGATTCGGTGGATGTATCCACACCCGGAATTGAGAATTGAACCGATATTTATCGATTTCGATTTTTAGGAATCGGCCGGTTCGTTGCGAATTTTTGGCTCACCCCTACACATTTGGGACACGTTGGAAGTTTCTTAAGTGGAAATGAGAGTTTTTTTTTTCAAAATAATATTAAAAAAATAAATATTTACAAAATTAATATATAAAAAATTATATTTACCGTTTTAGATCTTTCAATTGCCGAGGGAGGGGAAAATCATCTTTTTTTAATAATATAAAAATAAATATATTTATAATATTATATTAAAAAATAAATTATTTAAAATTTTGGATTTTGCACTTTTAATTTGTTTGCTTTGCTCGCAGTTGGATTGTCGAGCAAAGCATTTTAATTTTTTTAATTTACGTAAATATTTTTTCGACGCCGCCTCGTCGCTTCGCGATCCCGTCGTAAAAAAAAAATATGTACGCTCCTCGACTTCAAGAAAAACGAGCGAGGTGACGGCGTTTGCCTGCGTGGCCGCGGATCGATTATATTTACGTAAAAAAATATTTACCCGTCTCGCTTTTCTCGGAGCGAGGTATGATCGCTCCGTGGCCCCGGAGCGAGCATCAACGCCGTCCCTCGCTCGTTCGCTCCATTTTCTGGGAGTTAAAACATGAAAAATATTTTTTTTACGTAAATATGATCGCTTCGCGGTCCCGTGAGTAAATGTCGTCGCCTCGCTTTTTTGTCCGCTTTTCTCCGAGTCGAGATGCCTAAATATTTTTTTTTACGTAAATATGATTGCTCCGCGGCCCCTCGAGCAAATGCCGTCGCCTTTTACCTATTTGCTCGCGCCTTTTTTTATGTAAATATGGTCGGTTCACGATCCCGCAAGCAAACGCCGTCGCCTCACTCGTTTTTCGTGAAATAGAGACTCGTAAATATTTTTTTTTCATCGAGACCTTGAAGCGACGAGGCGGCGTCGAAAAAATATTTACGTAAATTAAAAAAATTAAAATGCTTTGCTCGACAGTCCAACTGCGAACAAAGCAAACAAATTAAAAATGTAAGACTCAAAATTTTAAATAATTTATTTTTTAATATAATATTATAAATATATTTTATTTTTATATTAAAAAATAAAAAAAGGGCAGGGGTTTCCCTCCCTCGGCAATTGCATTGCCGAGGGAGTGGGGGAGGGTTCAGGCCCCCGAGGGAGGGGGGCCCGCCTGTGGGCCCCTCGGTCTCCCTCGGTAATTCAATTGCCGAGGGAGATCTAAAACGGTAAATATAATTTTTTTAATATTAATTTTGTAAATATTAATTTTTTTAATATTATTTTAGAAAAAAACTCAGGAAATGAAGAGTAGAGGCTCTATTTATTTGGTAAATTTTGACTATGAAGGGGAATGCTTCCCATGGTCAGAAAAATTCTTTAAGAATTGGTCATAAAATCAGTTCCAAAAAGAGCTGGACTGTGCGCCTGGGGCGCCGCACCGGCGGAAGAAAGCGCTCAACTTGGGCCAGGGAAGCTCGCGCGCTGGTCTGAAGAAGGACGCGTCCTGTTCTGGGGGTCCCTCGCGCGCTACACCACAGGGGATAGCGCGCCGGGCGGGGCACCCGGGCGCACTGCCGCCGGAGAATTCGCCGACTGGTCGAACCTAGAAGTACAAGAACTTTAATCCCAATAGTTCTACAAGGCTTGCTCGAGCCTTTTTTGATTCTTCATTGGATCCCCTTTCGATTTCAAAGCCTCGGCCAGCCTTACATGCTTCATATCATTTCCCAATCATCAGCATGGGTTCACATGACCACTGGCCCCTGCCCCTGCACCATGTCCGCAACGTGAGAGTTCATGGTCTACTCTTTTGCATGTGAGTATACTTTGATGTCACCTGCACTTCATATGATGTTGTCGAAGATGCCCAGCAACTAGGGTGTGCAACCGGTTCGGATTGACTCGGAACCCGAATCAACCCACTCGAAAAACAGGGTCGGGAATCGATTTCAGCTCAAACCGGCCTGGATTTCGGGTCCAAATTTTGAGAACCGGTTAAAATCGATCCGGGTTCCGGTCTAAGTAAATACCCACCCGGACCGATTTTTAGAACCCTAGTCTCCCTCGTCTAAGTAAATACCCACCCTAGTTACTATTAAAAAAAAAAACCCTAGTCTCCCTATTGTGGCTGTCCTCCAATGCTCACGGCCTCTCACGAGTCACGATACAACTCCTCTCATTCTTCTTCTTTGTATCTCACCTTCGTCGACGCCACGGCGGCGCCAGGAGGAGCGCGGGGGAGGACATTCATTCTCTCTCTGTCTGCGTTTCCTCCTCTCTCTCTCTCTCGCATCAGTATATCCACTTTCAGGTAAAATTTTGCTGGTTCTCTCTGTTTTGGTAATAGGGTTTTTTTGTCTGCTGTTTGCGTGGAGAGTTTTTTTACGATCCGATTCTTGTTGCCCGTGTTTTCGATCAGGTCGGTCATCGAATTCTTTGTATCTGGATTTGTGTTTCTGGGTATGTTCTAAATTCCGACTCTTGTTTTGATTTCGCGATTTCTTTTGTGGTGGGATTCGGGTGCTCGGTGAATCGTTCGTTTGCTTTTTTCACGGATGCTGTCTGGCTTTCGTTGTTTGTGTTGGCGAATACCAGGTTTATGTTGAATTGGTTTGTCTTGTAATCGGTTACCTGCGAAATATTCGACGGATATTTTTGATTCTTCATCTGGTTTCTCGTGATTTTATTCACTTTGACGCAATTGTAGTTGTGAAATTTCTCATTTGGTTGGTGCAAGTCAGATTCTGTCATTTTGTCCACTCTAATTTTTATTGCTCCTTTTATGGATGCTCATATTATTTTGATGGAAAAAAAGGAAAAACAGGGTAAACAGGGTGAACCCTGAAACCGGACCGAAAAATAGGGTCGGTTCCAAAACAAGTTCCAAGACAGACAGGGTCGGGTCTTGGTTCCAAAAAGTGAGAACCTGTTATAACAAGGTCGGTTACAAGGTTTAGGTCTGGAACTGGCCCACCCGGCCCATGCTCACCCCTACCAGCAACTTGTCTCCGATCTTTTCATAAGATTTTCAAAAAGTCGGTACGGACATAGATGTCAAATATGTCGGGGAAATTTGATTGCTGAGGAAGATAGTGGGATAAATGCGTGATGATGATCACCGTCTTTAAGACATTATTTGCTGTCACTATTGTTGTTATCGAGCTTAGAACAAACATACCTCCAGGATATATACAAAAAGACACAGAGAAACGAGTTTAATTTCACAATTTTTCTTTTGGAATTTCACCTTAAATGTGTTAACAAAATTGTGTGTACAAAAAGAGAAGAGGAAAGAGTTACGGGGGAGAAATTGTTTTTTTGAACAGTTGTGTTGAACAATGTATGATTTGGCGTTAATTATAGACAACTAATCAACACATCTCTTGAAAATAGGTACCTTCCCCTCCACTATTTATGTGAACAATTACTTCATTTCATATACAGTGGTCACTTGCGTCTTCTCCTCTAGGGTTTCTTCTCTAGCCAGCCACCTTTTTTTTTCCCATCCCTCCCCCTCTCCTCCCTCTTCCTTTAGATCTCCATGTCCCTCTATTTTTTTAGATTTCTTCGTTAATTTCGTGGACGAAACGTTTGACATTCTCTATGAAAGTAAGCTTTGAAGATTGAAGCGCGAGTGTCTCGAAAGAATTTACTCTTTCCGTATCTCCTTGCTCGCTCTAGCTCCGGATGCTTGCTTCAGATTGTCAAGCACTCCGCAAGTTTTGAAGTTTCTTTTTCTGTATTCAGCAATCGACTTGTCTAAAAGCAATTTTGTGATCAAATAGCATCTTTTTGCTGCTATTCTCTCCCGATTTAGAATTAGAATTAGATTTGGGTGCTTTTCTATTTCGATCTTAATATATATTTAGGCTTTACAAGGTGTTTTCTATACCTTTTCAACCTATTTATATTGTTGTAGTCTCTATATAGTGATGGTGCTGGCATGCCGAACTTAGGCGCGCACCGGCTTTTGGGAAAGCTGTAGCTACTTGGATTTTTTGGCGTGTGCTCATCATTGATAATGATGCGGATTCGATGATTGGTCGTCGGCTGTGCTTGGATGCTATGATAGATTCGTTTTAAGGAATAAGTAAGTTTCTGCATGTTGTATCAAGTTAATTTACTTTTCAGTATTATGTGCTTTGTGAGAGTTTTATTTTTATTTTGAAGTGATACATCTCTCTTTGATATAAAATGAAGATCTTTTTTTCAAAAAAAAAATCCAATAGTCACTTCTTCTTTTTATGACTAATGAAATAGATAAATTAAATCTTAAATACAAGAACGTATATATGTATCTAACTTCTTTTGCTCGTGGTTTGTTGATCTTTTTTATTGGGCTAGTTTTACTCTTAAATTTTCTTTTAACTCCGACTATAACGATGATTGAGATTATTCGTATATATGAAAAGAGAGAAAATAGGGAGAAGAAATTTTTAAAAAGCCCTAATTTATTTGGAAAATGACATAAATGGTCCTTGAACTTTGATTCAAATTTAAGGACGACTTTGAAATTTTTTTTTTTTGGACTAAGTTGGACATATTCCAAAAATTCAGGGATGATGTTGAATAAATTGAAAGTTTAGAGATCGCATTTCGTATTGGGCTAAAGTTCAGGATCATATAAATCAAATTAAAAGTTCAAAAATCACATTACATATCGAATCAAAATTTAGAGACCATTTGCACGTTATATCAATATATATATATATATATATATATATATATATATATATATATATATATATATGAAAAACCCTAACTTCTACGTCTCGGCTTCTGCTTCTTTCCGCACGGTACGGCCCCTCACCGGAGTCTCTGCCTCTGGCCCCGACCTCTGCCTCTCGTTTTCTGCAGCTTGCCGAGTCGCTGCTGATCACTTCACGTCACCGGCCCCAGCTCGCCTTCGAATCCTTGTCGTCAGTAGCTCTCCATCAACTCAAGGTGATTCTCTCTCCCTGTGTGTGTGTGTGGAATCTTGGGTTGCACGACTCTTGTGCAATTGTTTTCATCGGACAAACTGATTTGGCTTCCTATGGCGGTGTTTCATTTCATAATAGACCCTATTTTCAGATTTTTAATGTTTCTGCGACCATATAACTAGAAAAAGATTTTAGTATTGTTCACGTTCGTTGCACTTTTTCCCAGATTTGTTTCACCTCGAGTTAATAGAGGGAGATAGTTGCAGTTCTTGCGAGACATTGGATTGAAAACTCGGGGTGCCCAGTGGGAGAATGGGAGGAAAGAAGGAGAAGAGGGGGAGAATTGAGGAGAATCGGGTCGATGTCGCGATGGATGTGGATCACCGCGAGTTTGACGCAGGTGATAGAGTTGAAAATGGCGTTGATAAGGTTAATCAAGATAAGAAGAAGAGTAAGACCAAAGGGGAGGTTCATGGTGATGGAAGTGAATTTGTAGCAGAAAATGTGAAGGGTTCTGTTGGTGACGATAACAAGGGGGGTGGCAGTGAGAGGAAGAGGAAGCGAGAAGTAGGCCAGGAGGAGAAGGAACTCAAGAAAGCGAGGAAGAAGGGAAGTAGACATAGCAAGGGCACTGAAAGCAGCGGAGCTAGGAGTATCTCAAAGGTCCTCCAGATTGGAGAATATGAAGTTGGGCACATGCGTCATGGCGACTTCGAAAACATGGAAGAAAGACTGCAGATCCAAACTAAGGAGGAAAAGAATAAGAAGCACAAAGAGGTTAAGAAGATGGATGACATAGATGCGGCTTTCTCAGCAACTAAGCATTTGACAGACGACAAACCGGATGCAGGAGTTCAGGAGCAGAAGAAGTCTTTGGGCAAGAACATCAAGGAAATAAAAGATACAGATCAAGTCATTATAAAGAAGAAAAAGAAGAAAAAGGGGAGTAGGGATACTGATCCTGTCGGTGATAAGCAAAAGATGGAGGAAGCAAGTGGATATTCTGATGCGGTGATGGTGAAAAAGGATAATCATGAGAAGGAGAGGAGTAAGAGAAAGAAACAGAAATGGATTGAGGAACAGGGTCATGTAGCAAGTCAAAATATAGATAAGAAGCACATGGAATCTGAAGTAGATGCTCGTTCTACGAATGACACTATGGGGGGTGAAAAGAAGAAGCCAAATAAAGATAGGAAGCGCAAGAAGGAGAAGGCTGCAAAAGATGGTATTGAAGCTAAAGATCGAGAAAAGAAACCAAAGAGAGTAAGTTTTGCTGAAAATGTTGAGGTTTTTCGTCCCTTAGATGGTCCAAGTGAGGAAGATAATAGCAAGGATCGAAACCTTGTGCGGGGTAAGAAATTCTCAGAAGAAGAAGATGAGCTAGTCAAACAGGCTGTTTATAAATATATAGAAGCTCATGATTTAGGTGAAGATGGCTTGAAGATGGTACTCAACTGTGGAAGACATCGCGAGACCAGAAAATGTTGGAAGGAAATTGGCGCATATTTACCTTGGAGGCCTAATGAAAGCGTCTATCATCGAGCTCATCTGCTATTTGAAAGAGGCGAGAATCGTACTTGGACTCCTGAAGAATGTGAGCTTGTTCGCAAGTTTCACGAGCAACACGGGTCAGATTGGAGGAAGTTGGCTGATGCTCTTGGTAGACACAGGTTCCATGTGAAGGATACCTGGCGAAGAATAAAATTTCCATATAAGAAAGGACCTTGGTCCCAGGATGAGTACCAGAGACTATTTGATCTAGTAAACATGGACTTGCGTCTGAAAGTCACCGAGGAGAGAAAGTCAAAGCACGGCATGCTCCTTGACAATATTGCCTGGGGGGCTGTAAGCGACAGTTTGGGCTCTCGTAATCATGCTGTTTGTTGTGAGAAGTGGTACAAGCAATTAACATCTTCTATGGTAGCCGAAGGCAGTTGGGCGGATACAGATGACTATCGGTTGCTCATTGCTCTTGTTGAACTGGATGCTTGCTCGATGGAAGATGTAGACTGGGACAAACTCATTGAGAATAAATCTGGGGACCTATGTCGAAGGCGGTGGAACCAAATGGTCAAATACATTGGCCATCACTGGAGCAAGTCATTTCCTGAGCAGGTGGAGATTCTCACAGAACGATATTGCCCTGATATGCTGGAACCAAGGGAGATTTACGCTAACAAGCCAAAAGTTACATGACACCAAGGGTGCGTTTGGGAATAGCTTTCCCAAGGGATTTTAGAGAAAAAAATTTGGTGTTTGGCAACTACTTTTAGCCCACTTTGAGAAAATGCCAAAGCTGAAAGCCCAAGGCAGGGGGGACCTGCCTTGGGCTTTGAGCATTTTCGGGATGCTCTTTCCTCTGAATAAGTGACTTTTTTCCCTTCCTATTTTGCCCTCACTAGCTTTATTTTATTCCCTCTTTACCCTGGCTTTCCATCTCAGTAAACGTTCGCATCTCTCTCTCTCTCAGCATTCGGCAACCACTTTCCTCTTCTTCGCTTCGCGTCTGATTCGAAGCACCATTTTTTTAGGGCTTCGCGTTCTCCAGCTCTCTCTCACCAGTTGGGGTTTGCATCTTCTTCTTCTGTATCTCGATATTGTTCTTAGTTCAGCGTAGGAGAATGATTCTGTGTACTGCTTGCTTCTTCGTTCCCCTAGGGCCCCATCCTGGCTTCACAAAGTCGCTCGAGAGACGTCGGCTTCCATGGGGTCGCACACCACCGATGGCTGTCGCCCAGGGCGACGCAACACCGGTGGCCACCTGGTTCGCAAGACACCGGCGGCGGTCGCCTAGCCTGTGTGGGTCGACGAGTGTTGCTCAACCTTGGCTTCGGGGATGGACAGGTGGGCGAAGGCGGAGGGGTTACAGGGACAGAATGGAGGTGTGTCGAAGTCGTCTGATCGCCGAAAAATTGAATTGGCACAGTATTCGACGGTGGCGTGTTGGCCTTTGGTGGTGGTTGTGGTTGGCGATGGGCACTCACCAGTAGTCTTCTTCTATTTCTTTCTCTGGCAAGTCGCGAAGAACAGAGAACCGCTCGAGGGACACTGGTGTCGGCTTCCATGGGGTCGTGCGCCACCGACGGCTGTCGCCTGGGGCGGCGCAATGTCGGTGGCCGCCTGGTTCGCCGGACACTGGCGGCATTCGCCTACACTCGCGTGGATCGACGAGGGTCGCTAAACCTTGTGAACAGATCTGGGGTTCGTGGGTCTCGAGCTGGTTGGAGAGGCAATGGAGGTTGTTCTTGCGAGATGGGTTCGTGGGTCTCGAGCTGTGAAGCTGAGTTGCGAAGGTCGGAGAGGAGGAGGAGGAAGAACCGGAGGTGGAAGCCATTGTCAATCGGTGGAGATAAGCCTAAGGCTTTTTGGACGAAAGCGCTGTTAGCCAAACGCTATTTAACTTTCACCAAATACAACTTCACTCAAAGCTGATTGGGGAAATGACTTTGCATTCCCCTAAAGTTTACCCAAACGCACCCCAACTTCCTTTGTGTGGGTAAGGCTTTTTGAGCATCTCGAAGCCACCTAAATGTGATGTGATCTTGCATCTTGAATGGTGTTACATTGGTTGGTGAGTCTATAATGAGCCATATAAATTTAATGGCCACTTTCGCACTGATATGTTCTGGCTAAAGAAGGTGCTCTGTATGCAATTTGTGGTTTGTGAAGTTCATTGTCCAGTATAGGGTGTTACATTCTTCCCCTTCTAGATGTATTTTGCTTTAGGTATCCTCATCGTTATATTGAGATGAAGTTTGCTTAGAGGAATGTAAATTTCATGTTATATTCGAGTTTTGTTTGTGTATCATGTAGGAGAAGCAAGACTAAAGGAGTTTGATGTAAATCAATGGGTTGAGAATGGTGGGGGAAACCTTCATAAGATGATATTCTTCTGCCACTGTGCAATATGTTTGCTTGTCTGGTACATATATGATTGTGGTACATATATGATTGTGTTTCGTGTTCGAATATTCGAGTTTGCAATTCATATAGATTAATCAAATTTTAATTTTTAATCAATAAATAGTTTTTTTTCTTCATTTCGTAAGGAGCAATAATTTTTGTTAGAATATTTTATATTAATAAAAATTCAGAAATGCAAATTTTTAACCATTACCAAATAGCTTTCTATTTCAGAAGCAGAAATTTCATCTAGTTATCAAACGCTTTTTTTTTTTTATCAGAAATCAGCTTCTAAAATAAAAGCTGTTTTTGAACTTTTGCTTTTGACATAGAAATGGAAAAATCAACTTCTGCTTCAGAAATGATTTCTGAAGCAGAAGTGTTACCATGCGCGCCCTAAATCTCTTTGCTTATATGATTTTTGTCTCTCGTCTCTTTAGAAAAAGTGCTTCGACGAATAGGATTGAGTATGATACTTATGAGATCGATGATATCTGTTGTTGCAAATTTGCAGTGAGCAATTTGATACGATCTATTATGAAGTTCTTAACATGGTAGAGCATTTCACTCTTACAAGGAGAATTTTGGTGCGTTTGGTTCAACTTTTGGAAAAAGTCTTTGGGCAAATGCAGATGTTCTTAGCCTAAAGAGCTTTGGAGAAACACATGACTTTTTAGTACCTGTAATGGAAAAGAGCTTTGAGGAAATGCAGGGGAGTGTTTGGTAAATCTATATTTGAAAAGCTCTTTGTTGTGACAATGACTTTTTCTTCCATTCTTGCCCTCGCTAAATTACTATAATTTCACTTTCATCTCTCAGCGATTGAAAGATAAAGAGAGTATATCGGCCTTTTGGTGTGATCAAGACCTTTTCTTCCATTCTTACCCCTAAATTACTATAATTTTTTCAACCAAAAAAATAAATTCCTATAATTTTACTGTCATCTCTCAACAAATGAAAGATAATATATTGACATTTTGGTGTGAGTGTGACCAGGACTTTTTTTTTTTTCGTTCTTACGTTTCACTTCCATCTCTCAACAAATAAAAGAGAGTATATTGGCCCTTTGGTGTGGCCGACTTTTTTCCTTATAACGTAGTATCTGGTGAAATGTTACGAGTTGCTATTGAGCTTGTTCATGGGATAAATATAGATGGATAGAACTAGGTTATTACAGTAAATGGGCATGATCAACTTTGTTATTGATTTGATAATCAAATAACATAAAGAAAGAATAAGAAGATAGGCCGGTCCTAGATTGGCCCTGTAACCGGTGACGACGGTTCCAAGGTCCTAGGCTGGTTTCGGGATTGACTTCCCGGAGCCTCCAGCAGCACAGCCGAGATAGCAATGGATTTTAAAACCTGGAAATCAGTTTTAACATGGGAAGTCATAGGTGGATGATCTGAAACTTGCCTTGTGATCCCATATTCCAAGAGTTACTTGCCTGGGAATTGCTCTTTCCATTTTCTCTCCCCCATCACACGTTATGCTAAATCCATCATTTTGAATATATTCTCTTTGCATGATACTTGCTTAAGATTTAAGCAGTTCATTTGACCATTCCAGCTCTATCTGATTCTATCCATTACTTTTTCGGATCAAGAATATTAGATCTGATCATGAGAATGTGATCTTTTAAGAAAAAAATGACATAAATGATCCACGAACTTTAATTCAACTTGCAATATCGGATCTAAATTTTTGATATGTTCAATGTAGTTCATGAACTTTGATTCAATGTGTAATGTGGCCTCTCGAGCTTTTGATTTGTTCAATACGTTTTATGAATTTTAATTCAATTTTCAATATGATTCATGAATTTTCAATTATTTTCACATAGTAAAAAAATTACATTGAAGATTTATTCATAGCTCAGTGACCACGGACGACATTGTATATTTAAAATTTATGGACCACATTGCAAAAATTAAAACTTTAGGGATAGTATTAGCTATTGAGTAAAAATTTAAGGCTCGTTTGTACTACTATCTATTTTTCCAAATGAAGCAGGGGTATTTTGGGAAGATAGCCATCTCAATCTTGGCCCACGACAAAAATTGCCCCAGAAGCGCTGCACGAAACCGTCGCCGTGGTGATAAACAACCGAAAAACACTCGCGCCCTCCGCATTCGCCGTCGCCCTCACACACATGGCGGCCGCGCCACCGCTTCTGACGTCGTTCCGAATTCCTCGCGCCAAATCCCTAAAACCCTCCTCCTCCTCCTCCTCGTCGCACGAGCCGTTTCCAAGCTACAAGCTCGGCTGTTCGTGCAGGTGCGAGGTCAAGAGCTTTGACCACTCTCAGAACTGGACCACCGTCGATCGCTTCCCCGCTCCGGATCCGATTCACATCTTCCCCGCCCCTCCGAGTTCTCTGACCGCTTCTCCGATGCAAATGGCGGCGAGCGCGCGCGAATCGTCCGGTAAGAGCTCGAAGAAGGTGTGCCTCTTCTACTGCGCGGAGACGAAGCCGCTCGCGGAGCGAGTCGCCGCTCAATCCGACGCCATCGAGCTCCGCAGCATAAACTGGAGGTTTGCATTTTCGATGTCCAACGAACAATTGAATTGATTAGAGTTCTTTTTAGCTGTTTTCTTTCCGAATTCTTTCGCGCTTGTTGATCGGCATGCCGGGTTTCGAAAACAGTGTCGGTGCTCATATGCATATGCGGCTAGTCTAGATGTTGTTTGATTCAGAGTTTCGATTCGTTCTACGTTTGTCTCTTCAGGACGTTTGCTGATGGGTTCCCCAACCTGTTCATACCTAATGCTCATGGAATTCGGGGACAACATGTCGCTTTTCTAGCCTCTTTTAGTTCCCCAGGCGTGATCTTCGAGCAGCTCTCTATCATTTACGCGTTGCCGAAATTGTTCGTCTCTTCCTTCACGCTCGTGCTTCCCTTCTTCCCGACGGGCACTTCCGAGCGCATGGAGGACGAAGGCGACGTTGCAACAGCGTTTACTCTTGCGAGAATCTTGTCCAACGTTCCAATCTCGAGGGGTGGACCTACAAACTTAGTGATCTTCGATATCCATGCCTTGCCGGTTCGTTTATACTGGTGCATAGACCCTTTTCACGCGCCGATATCACAGAGCACACGTACATCCATGACCACATTAAGCGGATGACCATTTTACGTCACTCAATTTCTTCGTGCTGAATACCATTTTCCTTATTTTCTTTCATGGGTATTCACAGGAAAGATTTTACTTTGGAGATAACATTTTACCATGTTTTGAGAGTGGGATACCATTGCTTAAGAATCGTCTCCAGCAGCTACCGGACTCTGACAATGTGAGACATCTATTTGTTGGCTTGGAAGATATGTACTTGTTCTTCTTCTCCTCATGAAGAATTTGTCTGCTTATGGAGATCATTAATCTATTTAGTTTTTTTATTAGGGTAACTGCGAGGTTACTATAATATGTCTTGAGATCTAAACATTCCTGTGTCCCAACTTGGAGTTGGCAGCATTATTCTTGCTGGTCATGCCACTTGGTGTTCATTTCTGTGGTTTCAGACAATAGTGTCAAACATGAGATGAATTACCTACTGTTCTAGTTTTAAGCTTCGCCCGAACATTTTCTGACATTCTAGTGATTTCTGACAATTTGTGCTGGTTCATTGAGGAGCAGATATCTATAGCTTTTCCGGATGATGGTTCATGGAAGAGGTTTCATAAACAACTGCAGCATTTTCCAATGGTATGCATAAATACACTAGATATACTGTGTTCATCATATTTGTTTGTGTTTTTCTATCAACAAGAAATTAATTGGTAGGCTCTTGATAGTATGTCGTGTCTTATTATCTTCTCTTGCTAGTTTTTTTTTTTTTGGTCGGAATCTTCTGTTGCTAGTTACTTGGCAGATATATTGTATTTAAGTAGTGGAACTTATTTAGCTACTCGGGCTACATATTTGATCTCTTCCAGAGTTTTCTAATGAAGAAACATTTTGTAATGGATAGTTTTTTGATCAGACGGAAATGGCATTGACAAAGTCCCTGAATGGAATCAGTTTCTGGTTGTATGAGGACATGGCCTTATTAAATTGACCAATAATTCCAACTGCAGTTGGATTTCACTCTTTTGATCTCATACATCATGTTACTTGGTTGTTTAGTTTGTGTTGCCATGTGTCTCGTGTGCAGAGGTGGATTTTTTTTTTGGGTAAGGATGCAGAGGTGGATTTGGTTGTGTTTTCTCCAAAATAGGGAGATGTGAGTTTTTCGACATTTTATTGGTGTTTATCATAATGGAAACAATTGGAAGTGGTGACCGCATTGCAACTATTTCTCTTTTAGTCCTTTTTCCCTATATATAAATATTTTTTTTTATCTTTGTTTATTTATTTTACGTATCTATCTATTTTTCTTCGATCGGTCCTGCTTTTATTTTATGAATCTTTGGGGTTCATTGACCGCCGACCCCGATTCTGACTAGTTTGGGATAAAGGTGTTGATGTTGAATGATCTGGAAAGCCAGTATGGAACTTAGGAGGAAGAATATCTTCTTTATAGGATTACTAATATGCTTCAGCTTCATCATGCCATTATCTCTGTGGAGTTGTGCTTTTGTTTTTGTTAGAAAGTCCAACCCAAAAACTTAAGCTATTAGGTGGAGGGAGACCGCATGAATATAAAGAGCATACAACACTCATTCACAAGCGATGTGAGACAACAACAATAACTTCAACACCCCATCTCGCGTGCAAGCAATCTGCACGTGAAAATTAACTAATGAGGGGTGGGCCCACATACGCGGAAGGAAATAACACTGGCTCTGATACCATGTTAGAAAGTCCAATCCAAAAGCTTAAGCTATTAGGTGGAGGGAGACCACATGAATATAAAGAGCATACAACACTCATTCACAAGCGATGTAGGACAACAACAATAACTTCAACAGTTTTATGTAAGCTATCATCGTAACCCATCTAATCTTAATTTTTTTGTGAGGAACTTATCATGAATCCACTGATTTCTACCGCTTCCGTTATTGCTGCTGGGTTAGCTGTTGGGCACCAACTCTTCGATATATTTCTTGCTGGAAGTATCCCTGATCTCATTGATAATTTAGATTGTGTGTGCCAAAGTTCGGGAAGGTGACCAGCGGATAGTACGCCTTAAGGAGGGAGATCCCAAGGGACGTCATGTTGTCATCGTTGATGATTTGGTGCAGTCAGGTGGCACTCTAGTTGAATGCCAGGTACTTGTCTTTTCATTTTTTCTAGGCCACTGGTGCTTATATTATGCAGTCTACTTCTTTGAAACTTTCTTAATCTTCTAATTAAGAAAGCTGACTTGTATGAGGTGCACGTTCGGCGTGGAATCTAGGTATACAGCTCATAGTCCTTTAACACAGGTATTAGCCTCATGGTGACAACATAGATGGGGAGAATGGGGAGTAAAGAATATCATCATTCTGTTTCTGGACTTGAGATTTTTCTCAAAGGATATAAGAGGCCTAGCTTCAGTTCTAACTAATTATGGGTTCAATTCTTTGAACGCTCAATAGAGGAAGTCAGGAAAATTGAACACATGAAGTTGATCTTTACTTTGTTTCTTCTTCATTAACCAAATGGAGGAGAATGATAAGTACGATACTAAGTGGCATGTTAGGTCTGCTGCAGGGTAGGCTATGGATAGTTGCATGTTGTAGGCAAGCTATCTTACAGGCCAATGCTAATACAGCAGGATACCCTGATTAGATGCCAACTGGGTCCAGAAGCACTATTCCTCATTAAGAATTGTACTCGTGAACAGTGACTTAGTGTTTAGGCTGATTCTTCATGTTGTTATGCAGAAACTGACAAGGAAGTTTTCAGGAAATTCAATATTTTCATTCAAAAAACTAGTAGAAGTAATGCTTGATTCTATCAAGTAGGAATGAAAACATGTTCAAATCCTAATGGATCTCAAACTCATTTGACAAGGAATAAGCTCTAATTGTTATCTAAAGAGTAGATCCTCTGCACACCTTGAATGGATCTTGGAAGATTGTTGCCGCAACCCTTTATCATCAAAATCAGTAAGTTCTTCCGACATCAGCTTGAGTTAACTGAATTTCATTTCATAGTGGTGGAGGATTGTGGCAACAACCTTTGAAGACTTCAGGGTGCTAGATGAGAATATACTATTTAGATATCGATAAGAGTTGTTTTTTAAGAATTATTCTATGAGAGTTTGAGGTTCATTAGGATTTTGATAAGTTTCATTTCCTATTTGGACTGAACGTTGTGGTTCCTAGTTTTATTTCGAAAGGATTTTCCCATCCAAGAGCTTATTTCAACATGGAGCAGCGCTTAGTGGAATATTTAAATTCATGCTCTTCCTCTGAATTATTAATTCCTTTTGTGTGATTTAGGGGATTCTGAAGAATGAATTCTTATCATAAGACAGTGTATACTGTGTATGCTACTGGGAGGAATTCTCCAATTCTTGGATTAGTAATCTAGTAAGGGATCCTGCTTCAGGCAGGTAAAGCAATAGGAAAATAAGTTGTTCTGTGTATCACCACATCACTATCTTTCTCATACCTCAACATGATTTCTGGTGATTTCTCCTTTTTCTTCCATTGCTTCTTTAAATAAATTTTCTCCAACTCCTTTGCATAGAACATGTTGGTTTCTTTTTGGATGGCTACTTAACTTACTTCAAATCTTCTAGAAATTGTTGGTTGCCCATGGAGCAAAAAAAATCAGTGCTTATGTGACACATGGGATTTTCCCCAATAATTCGTGGGAGCGCTTTGACCATGACAATGGAGGTAATATTTGCATTGATGCAGTGATCTTTGTGATATTCTTTTATTGTTGTGTATGCTCTTGCTGTTGTTCGTCGTTACTAGTAAGTTATTATCCTTGTTCTTAAATAAAATGACAATCTCTACATAAGGACTACTTTCCCACTACATCGGATATGCTAGCTTCACAAGGAAAAGTTATGAGGATGTCCTTTTTCAGATTCTCATCGTAGGGCCTTTGAGCATTCTTTCGGTTTTAACTAATAAAATGTCAAAGTTCATGGTACCATCTCGGAGGCATATGGTTCTTTTAGAGTATAATATTTGTATTTAATTGAAGAAGAATCTGTTGCCTTCACTTGATCTTGCTGTCTGCGTGGGGTGGGGAAAATTGTCATCGAGGGGACTTGGTGAAATATTGAAGAAGGTTTGCATCTAATAGGTGGAATATGAATCTGGATGCATGTATCAAGTTTTATCGTAGAAAATCAATTATTATGTAAATTTGAATATCAACTCTGATGTTTATTCGTATTAGTTTTTTTTTTTTTTGGGCCGTATTATTCGTATTAGTTGAGTGGAACATTTTATGTGTCATTTTTTACTTTTCTTAATGAGATATAATTCGTCAAAATTAGAGTTCAAAAGTAGTTTTCTTGCCTCTGTCTGTTCTTTTCATGTTCTGTCTGCTTATCCAGGAAATCCACAGAATGGTTTGACCTACTTTTGGATCACGGATTCATGCCCTCAAACTGTGAGTGAAGTCTTGAATAGACCACCATTTGAGGTTCTCAGCCTAGCTGGTTCTGTAGCAGCTAGTCTGCTCATTTAAAGGAATCAGAAATTTATGATTTGCTTCTTCTGCGGCCTAGGAAACAAGACGGACACTTCTAAGATTAAGACGTGAGTTAGGAAGCGCTTAACTTAGCATGTATCTCTTTATTTAACCTCTATTTTCCTGTATTTTTCCCCTTTTCTTCTGTAAATTTTCCATGGGTAGGCCAATAACTTGGCTTAGAAAAAAGATTCTTTTTTTTTTGTCTCTAAACTAAGGAAATAATGTAGACATGTAAGAGATGTCATCTTTATGACCTCGGAATAGTTGGTGAAGAGTATTTCAAGATGATTAGTTGATCACCTCGTTGCGTCTTTTGGGAATCAGGTTTAGATTTGAACGATGTGTGCTTTTGAGGCATCAAATCAGTTAATAAAGCTACTTAGAATGCGCCATGCGTTTGCGTTGATTTATTTTGAATTGGTATGACTGTTGTTGGGATTGCTATTGGCATTGGCGAGTGCGATCTTGCATCTTTTCTTGAAGTTATTGGGAATAATGAACTCCCTTTGGATGCCTGGACATGGAGGAACAGTTGTCTCTGCTTTGGATTCCATTGCATTAGGAGGAAGACACCACTTAATGTGATCCTTCGCATTTGGCTTCATCCATCCTCTCGAGTTATTTTCGTCCGAGAAAGTTCCCTAAATCAGATACGGACTTCGTAGTGCCTACATGGTCAGAGAATAGCACTATTCGATTTTGAAGCTGCCTCGGAAATTGCACCAGGAACAGTGAGAATTCAATCATGCTTTGTCAAGACATTGACTCCATGTTAACAGTTATAATTCATCTCATATTACCGTCGTCCACATCGATAGATCCTGCGATGACATCAACAAAACTACTTGTTACAAAGAGCATGTTATTGTTGCATTTAGACATGTAAAATGTTTTGTTGGCTAATCTAGCTTATATTGAACTTGCTAAATTACTGACCAAACAAGGGAAAAAAAACTTGCTAAGTTAAAGGAGTTCCTTACTAATCTATTTGTGGTCCTTGTCTCTCTCATTCGCTCTTGGGCGTAGAATAATAGGGTTGAACTATAGAGAGAGGCCTTTCCTCGTACTCCCTTGTCTGAACTAGCTGGCCAGAGGTTGTTCATATTTTTATTAATAAAATAAGTGCGATTAGTTTTGGATAATGGCACGAGAGATTATTGAACTTCGGTTTGTTTAATATCCTTCCCGAGCAAGCATTGGCTATTTTTATTAATCGCAACAGCTGATGCTCATGTGAAGGATGATCATTCTTTAGGGATGAATTGGTGTTGGTTGGTGTATTCCTGATGTTGAATTCCAAAACCCAGCGAGAGGTTCCCCACTCTTTGTTCCATCTTAGGTCAGAGACACATGCATGAAGATTGTTTGATGTATGCCGTATTGATCAAAATTTAATCTTGAATATTCAGGAATTATGCATGATATCACATGCCCTTGCGCAGTTAAACAGTTGTTTGTTGTATGAGTGTCTCATCTTATCTTTATCCGTTTGCACAGGACAGGCTTGTTTAGATTCTATATATATAGGTCTCTCTCAAGGGGCCTCCTCAAGGAAGCGAGCTTGTCCATACTGTAGCTAAGAGTTTGGGTTCTCTCGTCGCTCAAGTCTACTTTCTAGAGAAGAGGGAAAATAATTGCTTGAATAGACCGCTTGTGGCATGGGGTTTTTGTTTTAATTCTTAAGATATGTCTTGGACTAGATAAGAGAAATAGTGCTAGGGATATGAAGCAAAAGAAAGACAATGGCCGAAAACGAAGACATGATGATTTTTTCCGATTCAGATGATGTTAGGAAACAGACAAGTGCAACTCAGAAGAAGGATGGCAAAGATAGCCGGGGAAGTGACTCAGAAACTGATTCTGAGGTGGAAAATGTTGATAGGAAGCACAAGAAACGAAAGAGCCGGGCAGTGATGATTTTTCTTTTTGAAAAAATCTTTTTGCTTTGGGAAAAACTAGAGTCTGAGGCAGAATCTCACCCACTTCCCCACTTCTTCCTCTTCTTCTGCAACGGCAAAGCCGGGAAGTCAAACGAGAAAGGATTTAATGACATAAATGTAGAGGTGCCATTAAATCTGGGCCGTCCAATTCAAAATGGACGGCTCAAATCAATCAACAATTTTTTAGTGGGAAATGATGTGGACTAATCTGGACCGTTCATTTTGAATTGAACGGCCCAGATCGATCATGGTAGAAAATGGTAGAAAATTTTTAATGGTAAAAAATCCAGAGGGGAAAGAAGAGAGAGAGAGAACGAGAATGGCAAGTCTCTCTCCTCTTTGAGAGATGGAAGGCACTAGCCATCATCATTATCAATCAGCTTAGAGACACCTTAAGATGTGCATGATAACGTTTCTATTTCTCTATTTTTCTTTTTATTTTTTTTCCGGGGATTAGGTTTGGAACAGAAATGCGTTTAATAACGCAATTGAATTTTTCTATTCTCGGGTTAAATTTTTTGCTCAGAAATAGTTTTGGATGAGAAATGAGAAGTAGAAAAAAGTAATTTTTTTGTTTCTGAAACAAAAGAAAGGAACAAGTTCGTCCTTCCTTCTCACCGCCGGCCGCCGGTGAGTGACGGCGGCGACCTAGGGAGTTGAGAAGCCAACACAACGACATTTGCCATGAAATTTGCACGAAAATAGCAACGAAAATATTTGCATAGGTAGGCCAATAACTTCGGCCTTCGAAGATTTTAATTTTTTTTTTTTTGGCTCTCAACTAAGGAAATAATGCAGCCATGTAAGAGATGTCATCATCTTTGCAACCTCGGTATAACTGGTGAAGAGTTGCAAGATGATTAGTTGATCCCCTCTATGTTTCTTTTGGGAATCAGGTTTAGGTTTGATCGATGGTGTGCTTCTGAAGCATCCAATCAGTTAGTAAAGCTCCTTAGAATGTGCCTCACACAGTATTACTCGAGGGGCACACACTTTGCGTTTGATTTTATTTTAAATCGATACGGCTGGTATTGGGATTGCTATTGGCATTGGCGTGTGCGATCTTGCTTCATTTCTCGAGGTCATTGGGAATAATTAGCCCCCTTTGGGTGCCTCGCCATGGAGAAACAGGGGGTCTCTGTTCTGGGTTCCCTTGCTTTAGGAGGAAGACACCACTTAATGTGATCCTGCTCATTTGGCTTCATCCAGCCTCTCGAGGTATTTTCGTTCGAGCAAGTGTTTCCTGAATTTAGATACGGACTTCCTACATGGGTCAGAGAATAGCATTCGATTTTGAAGCTGGCTCAGGAAAATGCACCGGGAACGGAACAGTGAGAAGTCATCATGCTTTTGTCAAGACATTGACTCCATGTTGACCATTGTCCGAGTCAATAGATCCTGTGATGACCTCGACACAACTACTTGCTACAAAGAACATATTATTGTCGCATTTAGACATGTAAAATGCTGGCTAATCTAGCTTATATTGAACTTGCTAAATTAAAGAGTAGCTTACTAATCCGTTTGTGGTCCTTATCTCCGGCATTCGCTCTTGGGCGTAGACAAGTCCTTTGCTCGTACTCCCTAGCCTTCAGGAAGTCTGAACTAGCTGGCCAGAGGTTGTTTATATTTTTTTATTAATAAATGAGTGCAATTGGTTTTGGGATTATGTCATGAGAGATTCTTGAACTTCGGTTTGTTTATTATTCATCCCGAACTTTTTTTTGGGAGAATTGGATTCTTAAACTAAATCAACGGAAAGGTGATATGATCGTTAGTGCGCTTGGTGGTGGTGGCTAGGCATGGCCAACTGCCACCCCTGGCCACCACAAGTTCATGCCCACCCCCAGCACCCGGCAAGCTCATTCGCAGGTGGTCTAGGAACCTAGACAGCAAGTTGGGTGGGTCAAACTCGATCACCTTGAAACCCATCACTGAGTCGTAATTCACCGGAGTCAATCAGATTGCCGCCCTAGCTGCCCTCGGCAGCTAAGTTATAGCTAATATGCACAATTTGCCCCATAGTGTGGCTTGGCAACTTTCTTCAAGGGCTTCACGAAACAGGTCATGTCGGAACTCGATGGAGAATAAGTTCTCTTCTTCGTGAATTATGGAGTCGAAACATCTACATAGAGGGTCCATTCCCTGTAGGCTGTGGTGGGACTGGTGCTAAACTCCATTTTTTGGGCTGAAGGTTGAGAGAGACCAGAATGACTAACGGTGAATGTGTGGTGGCCACAGGTAGCGGCTCTGCAATGCTCAGTCGCCGGTGGGGTTTGCTTATCTAATTTTTCGAGTTTCTAATAGTCATGCAAGCGCAACGTTGCTGTCAAGTAATTGCCAATGCGGCACTTAAAATCATTTTCTGTCTGGTTCTCTTACGAAATGATCTACATGAACAATCGTGTAGCCCAACAACCCATGTATTGGCGAGAAAGCTAATTCCTCGAGTCTCAAGGCGTCCACTTTTCGTGATCTGAAGACTAGAAGGTAGTCCCCATTTTAATGGCCAAGGGAAGGGACCTATGTATTAGGATAAGATAACATATCGGCCTTGAATCCTCGTCTTCTTGTGCACCCAAAGCCCCATTCGATATCAGATCCAGGTTTCGATCCCGGGACCTATGGATAATGGGCCCTCCACACTTCTGTTACGTATCGATTTTGGTCTAAACGGTACAACGAAAAATCTGCCTCAGGTACAAGTCAAGGTCCACGAAGGTATTGGTCATTTCCCCGAAATGATGTCAAAGCAAAGTCGGACCTGAAACATGTAATCTTGAATTAACAAACTTCCATCTTGTTGTGCATCGGATCCAAACTTGCCTTCTTGCCAGAAAAGGGCCGGAAAATATCACCTTAATCGACTCGCCGAATGCTTGTAGAATTTCTTCACACATTTTGCATGCCGGAAGCCAACGTACAACCACGCAGCATTTTCTTTTCTGTTACTACGAAATCGATTTTCCAATAGTTCTAACCATAAAAAAAAAAAATAATAATAATAACATCATATGCGTATGCTTCGATTTCTCAAGAAAGCATTTGAGCAGAAAGAGAAGAAAATGAAGCCTGAAACAACTTTGACTTCATCTATTTGCAAATTTCACAATGCGTAAGGAAGGCCGATGTATAAAGTAGATGAAACAAAAGAGAGTGCGCGACCGCTTCTGTCCCACTACACTTTGTGGGAGATCTTGATGTAATTTAGGAGTCGTTTTAGAGCCTTGCCACTGTCGATGGCCTCTCTGGCTCTTTCCAGGGCCACAGAGATGTCTTCTGCGCCCTCACATCCAAGCAAGTGATCCACCATTCCAGCATTCAAGACGATTCGATCATATGCAGGTCCTTTTTCTCCATGAAGAGCTGCTAAACCCAACTCTATATTCTTCGATATCTGCGTTCACAAGCCACACAAATATGTTCCCCATTTAGCGACAAACATACTTACCACACCAACATGAATTTGGATCCCAAATACATTATGTATTCAGTTGGCAAAATATGAGTTATATTGACAAGAGGGATCCCTTAATTCAAAACAAATTCCAGAAATAACTTGGTCGACAAGAGAACGCAACCTCAGAGAGAAAGGAAAACTAAATAACAATATCCACCTTAATTTGCTATCGACCTTCATGATTGAACATGCATAACCCTTTACAAAAATAAAACTCAGTACAAGAAAAGACTCAGAAAGATTACCGATCTGTCTGTTCTTGGGGTATCAGAGGGCTCAAAACCATAATCCTTGGCATTAACCTCAAGTCTAAAGCTCTTCCGTAAAACCCCTGCCAGAATGATTGGCCCAAGTGTTAGCACTGAAGTGAGAACATAGTATCTTCTGTCTTACTCGAAAATTTGAGACAGTTCCCAAATCTAAAAGAATAGATGGAACCACTAGAAAAGGGACAAGTCTAACGATGCCACTGAAAAGGAACAGACCATCAACTTCAAGAGCAGATGCTGTGCTCAATGAATGAAACCCTGAACAATAGTTCACAGGAAGCCCTTTTGACACATTAGCTGATCGCAATCTTGTTGTCATGGAAAGCGCTCCTTCCTCTCCCTACACAAAAGTGCACATACAAATCCCTACTTACTTAAATCAGGTTGATGAGATAACTGACCTTCAGACAGCCTTAAGAATGATAAAGAAAGAATTCATGACCGACATCATCATCCACTATCTAATACTCATAAGAAAGAATACTCTCCTACGGCAAAAAGACACCTCAAGTGCCAACATTTGCGTACAACGGTCACTTTAATGTCTATATATATATATATATATATATATATATATATATATGTGTGTGTGTGTGTGTGTGTGTGTGTGTGTCAATTTTTTTGAAAAACGATTATTTAAGTGCCAACTCCGGTGAGGTCGCCGAAATTGACACTAAAGCGATTGGTTTTTTTTATCACTAAAGTGTCAATTTAAAAAAAATAAATTATTTAAGAGCCAACTCCGGTGAGGTCGCCGAAATTGACACTAAAGCGATTGGTTTTTTTTATCACTAAAGTGTCAATTTAAAAAAAATAAATTATTTAAGAGCCAACTCCGGTGAAGTCACCGGAATTTCTAGCCGTTGGCACTAAAGTGATCGGTTTTCCTTCTGATTTGATACTTAAGTGATCCAAAAATATATATATTGGCACCAAAGTGAGTGCCGTACACAAATATTGCCACTTGTGGTGTCTTCATGCCACTCTCCTACTAATGTGGGCATGCAAGAGTAACTTAAAAGAAATGCATCCCCAACCTTGACCACCAAGCCAGATTGAACACCTCTTCTCTTCATAAGCATTAGCAAAGGCTCTTCATAACCTTCATGATAGAAACTGGCAACAATTGCTTCCCTTCCAGTAGCCTATGAGAAGGAAATATTTAGTGCTTTCTGACCAGTAATCTTGGATTAAAAGATTTGCTATAAGATAGTTATGAAATATGTCGATACTGATGCACAAGTGACACATAAGTTGCCAGCAAGAATACCAAGATGACTACTCCTATAAAATATAATCTTTAAGGAACATCTTAACGCATCCATACCAGCTTTGGACCGTAGAAGTGGATAACTTATTTTTCTTTTGCTTAATATTGTATTTGAGGACTCAAAAACGCAAACAGGACACCACAAAGCTCAATGGAGAACTGCTTAGTGCTTACCCTCACAAATTGCTGGACCTTCTCACTTGTGGCAAGTGGGGGGCGCTTCTTTATATGCTCTCTCAAACTAATTAATGAATATCTGCAGCTCAAAGATATAGAAGTCAGAGTATACACACACATAACTAGAAAAGGCACAAGAACCTTGAAAGGAAAAATTAATAAAAAATCTCTCTCTCCCTGTAGCATAGATGTACCACAACCATTCCCTTGGACGTTATAAACTACAATATGCATATCATATTGGTGCTCATAAGCAGGAGCATACAGAGTCTTACAAGCCATTCATTTAAGGGGACAAGAATGCAGAGCCCCTATAATACTGCTGAAGGGAGGAGAAAAGAAAATCCTAAGAACCATGAGTTATATGCCTCACCAACATTCCGGATCACCAACCCTACAATAGATAAGCTATCATTAAGAATGACTACAGTAAAATAGAAATTGTAAAACATACTGAGACGGCCGAGCTTGGCGTAGACTAATGTATGCGAAACCAGCCTCTTCATCCTGAAGGTTCATAATAAAAGGTTTAGTTAAACGGAAGAATGAGCAAAGACATAGCAATGATTCCACAGTGACAGTCTAAGGATAACAGTTACCTCAAGAAGTGCTTTTGCCTGCAAAGTGGATACACTTGTATTTGCACCCATGAACTTCAGCATTTGCTCTTCCGTTATTCCTCCCTTCATATGCAAAGAATTTTGAGTAATCCCAAGTAGTAAGAGAGGCCAACAACTTCACAAACAAAGTTACAAAACATCCAAAAAACTGCATTCCAATAATTTAAATAATTTAGGAGTCTATGTTCCAGAATAAGGGCTCTTGTCAGAACGTTATTATCATGCTGCTTTTTAATTTCGAAGCAACCTTCAAGAAAAATTTTCGAACACAGACTTCCGCTGATGGCAATATCGGCTTTAAAATTAGTATTCAACTTTCGCAAAAGCAGATCCCAAGACATAGGTGACGAAAATACTTGTACAGGAAACCAACCTTAGGTGGCATCCATTCTACACCATGAAGCAAGCAAGATTCACCATAACATGATCTAACAGCAGCCACGAACAGTGTGCTCCTAAAGTAACGTGTGTTTCCGTCATAAGGTTCACCATAGTGAGTCAAAGATCTTATATCAGCAACAGGAGGAGGACCTGCCCATATAAGTAAGTGCATTAACCATTACACCAAATTGGAAATATAACTACTATTGTTCCAACAATTGATAATTGATAATCAAACTAAATCATGTACCAAGTTCATCATCAAATGCAAGGCAGTATGCTTTTAACTCACGATCTGTTTCTCTGTTCATACGTTGACCTATTAAAAATGCCGAAAGCAAGGACTCACTTACTCCTTCAGATAAGTTATCTTTTATTTTTAGGGGAAGAACATCTTTCAGAACACCTTGGACTTCCTCATATCCAAGATGCCCCCCTGCCAAGATTTCTCTGAGAGCACCAACTAATCTCATTTCAGTTGTATCATTGCCAGTGTAGTGGGGTCCAATTGAACTTCCTACTCCCAGTATAGAACCTTCAGGATCTGCTATAAAGATCAGATCAGGAGGTAGAACTCGGACTAGCATTGGCCAGAATGTGTTCATTGCACGCTCTTCCCCTTCACTCCACTGGGTTGCCTCAGGAAATGAATTGGCACGTATTGTCATAGCTGCAAAGAATGCCCCCATCTGTGCTTTGGACACTTGTTCTTGATTTCTAAGTTCTCCTTTAGCTGACAATGCATTAAAAAATAACAATAAGCAGCTACAGGTGAAGATATGTAATTTATATAAAAGTAATTATCCTTGAAATTATAGCAGATTGCTCCACGTAGAATAGGAACCATTATCTTCTTTATGTGACATGATGATAAAGCAACAATCACTAATGGTCGTCTGAACCAAAACGATAGGCATGAAAACTCACCATCCCAAGATCATGACAGGCTTTCGAGGAGTTAAAAATATGACATTGAGCGTGTTGTTTCAGAAAACACATGAAGGGCAAGAGATAGCAAAAGGGAAATCAGTTGCAATACGTAGAAGTCATAAAAAACCAGCCTCCACTCCAAGGCAAGAAACCAGCCTGCAGGCCTTGCCCTGGCTAGTAAAATGTACATTGACTTAGGTAAAAGAGACAGACGATTTGAGCCATTACACCCACACATCTCCGAAATTCTTTGCCTTACTCAGAACTAAGTATGATGTAGTTCAATTATCTTAACCGAAACACGCAAATCACTTAAACTATTGCTAACTCAATAAAAGAAGCCAGTCTCTTTAGGATGAGTTAAGAAAAGACAAAAATCTGCATCTAGTCTTCTTCTTTTTTTGGTCGAAATCTGCATCTAGTCTAGACTCTAGAGAAAACAGTAATATAAGGCCATAGCCAGATAACCATGATTCATTTAGACAGCTTAATCCAATCATCGGGGAAAACTGTACGGAAAAGTGGGCAAGGAAAGGAGTATCATCGTTGAGAAACACTCCAATCATCAAAAGTACGCATGAGGACTCACGATCAATAAAAAAACTAATAAACCAAACAGAAATCAGAAAATGCATGATCCAACGCAAATGAAGAGCAACTCGAATGCACATCGCCACCAATACTGGAGTCCTGACCTGATCTTAGTATGGTATCCAAAACCCTAAAGGCCTGCTCCTCGCTCAACGGCCTGGTCTGCGTCGGGCCGGTGCAAACCCTAGCTTGAGCCTCGAGCACCGTCTGGTTCGGCCTACGAAGCCTTGCGTCCCGATACGAAGAAGAAATGGAAGGATTCCGGACCTCCGAATCCGGAGGCTCCAAGTGATCGATCGTCGCCGAGTCCGGCGAAGCCGCACGGGCGGTCGCCCAGCGGGACGATCCCTGCCTCCAACGGCGGCGGCGGCCAACGGCGGAGAATGCGGCGGCCGCCCAGGGACGCGAGCTGGCGATGGCCGGACGCTCGGGGGCGTTGACCGGAGAGACCGAGTAGAGAGAGAGCTGAGGATTGAGAAGTGCTTTCATGGCGGCTTTGGCTCTGTGTCGTTGGAGGAGACGCTTTCGATCGACCGTTGAGGAAGAGGAAGTCAAGGTGGGGGTAGGGGGTTGGGTCTGTTGGTGGTAACTGGTAAGGATCGTTGATGTCATAAAGCCCGTTTTTGAGGCAAAAAATTTGGGTCTACCTACTTGAAAGTTGCCCGTTGACGGCACCGGTGACCAGGTGGCAGTTTGTGATTGGGTAGTCATAAAATTCTATTTAGTGGAGCAGGGGATCTGATTCCTATTTCCTACTCCGATTTTCTTGACGTGACCTATAGCCGGAAAGAATCCAAAGATGTAAAGTACTTTTATTTGTTCGACCAAAAAAAAAAGGTACTCTTATTTTCTTAAATAATAGTTTAAAGTAAATTTTATTTGAAAGAAAAATCTGAAATATCTTTTTTGAAACTCTAACCGAAGGACATTTTCTGGTTTTATCACTTTAAATGTTTTCTTTTTTTGTGTTTTCATTTTTTTTTCTTTTTCTTTATCCCTCTCCTCGCAATCGCCAGCCAACCCTCGCCTGGGCTGGCATTGGGAGAGGGTTGCCTTGCCGGATCTGGCGAGGCAACCCTGCGGGAGAGGGCTTTCCTCACGAGATCCGACGAGGCAACCCTCGTCAAACTGCGGTGTCACCAGCCTAGGCGAGGGCAGGGCTACCTTTACTGCGTGTGCTGGACAACATCAAGAAGTCAATCTTGAAGAGACCAAAAAGAGGGACAAGATAACTTAGATAAGGGCGCTTGATCTTGTTAAGTGCATCGAAGAAGTCGAGGTAGAGCCGAATGCCCGTGGTTCGTGCCGTTTCACAGTGCTTTGCTATGGTAGGCTTTTGGGGTCTTGGTCAAAGATGGTGGACCTCCTGCATTTTTGTGGCCATGTACTGAAGTTCTTCCAACAAGACAACAAGAATCATCAGCAGTCGAGGCTGTGGCTGCTGCTTTGAAAGAGGGCTTGAATAAAGCTTCAAAGCGACCTTGAACTTTTCGGAGATCTCCCGTGCACTTTGTTGAAAATTCTTTTGAGGAGATCAACTCGATCAAAACCCTTACCCGATGCTAGCCCAAGCGAGGGCGATCCTCGCTCGATGGTGGCGTGGGCGGCTCTCGCTTGAGGCTGGCGTTGGCTAGGGAGGTGTTGGGCATTGGCTAGGGGAGGGGAAAGAAAAAGGAAAAAAAAATAAAGAAAGGAAAACAAAGAAAAGAAGAAAAGAAAAGAAAAAAATTGAAATGGTGAAAGATAGAAATGCCCTTCCAAGCCTTTCTTTGAAATAAAGAGAGCATTTCAGATCATTTTTTGAAATAAAGTCCACTTCATGCTTTTATTTAAAAAAATGAGAGCACTTTAGGATTTTATTTGAAATTTTTTACCCTTTTTCGTGCTTCACTTTTGACTCAAAATTGGACTAAAATTGAATACGACCATTTATGATCAAGATAAGGATATTCATCCACCCCACTCTTGTACTTTTGAAAATGTCATTGAGAATTTTCTTGGGCCATAAGAGTTACTGAGGGTTCATTTGTTTCACAAATATTATTTATGAAAATATTTAAATATAAATTATTATTGACATTAAGAAATATTGATTAATTGTTTCGCTTAATGTAAGATATCATTTTAAAAATAAATATTTTTCAAATCGTCTATTTTCCGTACGAATAAATGGGATTCGATTATTATTACATTTTCTAATGAGCTTTCTTTAGGGCCGAACACCTATGAAAAAAAAAATGGGCCCGAAAGACGTCCGAGCCGTGGGCCATGGCCCGCAAGCCTATATAACCGTTCTCTCTTTTTCCGATTCGCCTTTTGATTTCACTTCCCCTCCCTTTTCAAAGACTCATCCTCATCCACGCTCTCATAAAACCATCTCCTCCCAAACGCATCGAAAATGGCGGGAGCTCTGATGGTTGTCGCCGGCGAGCAGCTTCCAGCGTGCTCCGTCAAAGGCTACTGGGAGGTTCGCTTCTCTCGCTTCTTCGCCCTCACTTCCCGGCCGTCCGCGTGTCCCTCGCTCGTTCCTCTTCGCGACTCCGACCGTCGTCGCCTCTCTCCCTCCGGCGGAACCTGGCTCTCGTCATCCTCGAAGGCTTCGCTGCAGCTTCACTCCGGTCCGCCCGCGATCATCACCGTCTGCTTGAGCGGGAAGTTGCTCGTGAGTCGCTGTCTCGCTCATCTTCTGATTCTTCCTCTTTCCATTTGTTAATCTTCATTATCATCGAGTTGGTCACTGAAATGTTCTTCTCTGATGTTGAAATCAAAGTGATTATCGTTTTAAAATGCTTGATATATGGTGCATTATGTGTCCGGTTGTGTGACTCTACGTAGTTTTGGCGTTAATTGCGGCGTGAGACATTGTGCGACTTTTCTCTGTTCTCCGTAGGTCGGAGATTCCTAACATCACCGGCACTTTCACTGACGGTTTCATTTCCAAACCGATTTCTGCGAATAATCTTTGAGATGGTTTTTGGTGATGATTCCGAAACGATCTGAAAATGAGTTTGATGCGACAGAACTAGAAGTTGTCTATAAGCAAGATAATTCTTGTTTCTCAATTTTTCTGTTTCGAAATATAGAGATTGATGATCAGATGCACGAACTTCAATAGTGAAGGTCCCAAGGATTTATGTGAGCAGTGGATTTCAATGTTTTGATACATGGCAGGCGCGAGCTATATTTTTGGAAGCTCTTATTTCTTTTTTGACGGAACATAGCTGTAAATATAGGTTCTTAAGTTCTACACTCCTCATGAACTAAGTGGTCAATTACAGAATGGGCTAGTCCATACTTGATGTCTCTCTCTGTAAGACTACAAATCATCCTAATCAAGAATCTTAACTATTTCAGGAACACCATTTAGTTTCCAAATTGCAGTTCTTCAGGCCACAGTTGTCATACATGTCTGAATTTCCAGCAATGGCTAGCAGAGCTGTCCTTGTGAGCTACAGGGATTGCAGCAATGAGGTAATCATTAAATCTGTTGGTTTCAACTGGTTGTGTGACATGATGTGCGTCCTAAAGCGAAAAATGAGGTTTTTGAAGTTTGGTTTTAGGGTAATTGATACCTGCTCGTCTTGAATACTAAGGAGTTTTTTAGTTCCTTTAGATATGATTTAGATCTTTCCTTTCCAAATAACAGCCGGTAAGAGGACCATTATCTAGCAAAAGAACAGTGAGAAAGAACACAAATCTACTTCTCCTATCGTGACCTGGGCACCTTGCCTTCTCTTGCTTTGTGCTAGCAATACAAACCCTGGCTCCCTTTTAGCTGTGGTAGGGCTTGCTCTATGACTTTCGAGAGCTGTTGTTTCCTTCCATTCACTCTATCGCATCTAGTAAATATAATACTAGAGCATTCCAGCGAGCCTTCTCCCTTCAAGGCCTATTCAAACTAGAATATAATACTTCTTTAGTTGTTGAACATCTGAATCATAGGCAGTTCTATCGGTACCTTTGCTTGGGGACAAAATTTTTTGAGTTAGGCTTGGTTGAATAGAATGTCTTTTAGCCATGTGAGAGATAGGTCCATGATGAAGGCAAACGTCTACCTATGCCATCTAGTTCCTCATTTAAACCTGAACCTGTCATACATTATTGGATCACCTTGGCAATGATAATTTCATCCAACGCGCATTCTATTGATCTTCCTGGAGATATACATATTTCATTGATGGAAATTTCTTGTGGCGTGAGTTATTGCTCTGCTTATGTGACGTACGAATCAACACATTAATGGCCATGTCAACTCAAATGATATTGGAAAAAGGCAGTTAAAAGAACGACAGATGTATTGCTTTTTGCCAACCATGACTTGTGTGTGTGTGTGTGTGTGTGTATCCCTTTTAGTTTCCTATGAATTGTTTAACAGTTTCAGAAGTGTAGAAAAATTGGCTTGAATAAAGATATTCCAATATCAAAAGGATTTCCCACCTCAAAATTTTCTAGTATTGTACTTGTCTGAACTCTTGAATTCTGTCCTCCACCTAGGGATAGGATAATCGGAATGAAGAATATTGTTCACACATTGTATAACTCATGTTTTGGTGGTTCGTGTCCAATAGCGCATGATGGACTTTTCAGTTTATTTGCAGATCCAGAAATTTGCCTTAAGATTTTCAACTACTCATGAAACTGATTCATTCACGAATTCTTTAAAGGTAATATTCTCATTGAGGGAGTTGAAATATTTATCGTATAGTTCACAATTTCTTATTGCATCACCCACTGTATTAGATTGACTGCATTGAATTGCTATACACGCAGGAGATCTTGAAAGATGCCACTGAAATTGAACTGCAAACTACTCACATGGCATCTCAAATATCTGCGCATTCTGAGTTCACATCCTATACTCCTCACAGGTGGAAAGGGTCCTTGATCCTGACATACTTTATGTCCGTCTTTGCTACAGTTGTAAACTACGTCTTCATGGTTGATCCACTTCCAACAATGAACTTGTCTTGTTGAGTTCTCAGAGTTCAGGAGGAAAAGGATGCTGTTTCTTGCATTGGCATTCAAAATCCTGAAAACTTAGCAATCTCGGAGAACGAGTCTCAACAGTTCTCTTCAAACAAGGAAACTGTTTATGATCATGATGCCGACAATGGCCTTGCATCCTTTCCTCCAAGCTTCACATCATTTCTGACTAGTTGTTTCCCCGACCGCGAACAAGGTGAACTGACTGCTCTCTCTTTAAGATAGGAGTATTCTCTCTTTGGCAGACTTTAATTGATTTACTGTATTGAATAATGAAGCCACAGCACAATCAACTATACGTGAAGTAGTCGACCTCAAATCACAGATCATGGTAATATTTTGTCTGACTGAATGCTGCATAAGTGGTATCTCTTTACGAGGTTAAGTTACCAATCATTCATTAATGGGTTCTTCTGTCACAGAAATACATGGAAGATTCTGAATTCCAAGGTAATTCATTTTCCAATTCTATCTCATGCTCTGCTAGTTGCTTGCTTACATAGCCTGCCATGCGTAGCTCTTTTGACTTCTTGCCAAATACAATTGGAAAAAGTATAAGATAAGATTGAAGTTAACTTAGAATAATAAAACGATGTTATCCAAGAGGACATTGGTTCCTCATTTCAGCATTTCTTTCGTATATATTCAATTTCCCCTTTCAAATAGCTGCTGATAGCCTGCACTGGTGACGTAGAGAAATTGCGTGTGGTTCTTTGCATTGAAACTTTGAAGATTGTGCTAATATGTAGAGTTCTCTTATGTTTTCATCAGAGATGTTGATTAGAGTGGACAGGGTCATCAATGAAATTGGAGTGTGATATATCATTGTGATTGTCACGGCTGTTGATATCCTTGGCGAGGCATCTGAAACCTTGGCTGCTATTGGTGGGTCTTGAACCTTGCAGTTAACCCTCTAGAGTGTAGATCTTTTTTCCACTTCTTCAGCAATTCCTTATTGCAGTATAATGTTACAAGACACCTGGGATATTCAAGGTCATTCAGGGGCAAATTGTTCCTTAAGTAAACTCCTACGATGATAATGTCTCATTCTTATTTTTTAATCCATTATGAATATCGAGTCATCCTAAAACATCAGACATTTAATCATAGCTCTGCATTTGAACCGATTATGTACCACAATTACGCATTTAAAAGCCCTCTTTGCTTTAGTAAGTTGGTGTTAGTCGAAAATTTTCTTTTGAATCATTCAAGTAATAGGAATCCCTTTTACCAGGTCTTCCAGATTTGTTCATTTTCTTTTCCCATTTATGATTCCAACTTAATTATTTTTTTTACCCTTATTTGCTAAATCATGGTAGTTTGTTTGTTGATGCCTTAAACCCTGCTTTTCACCGATGTGCTTGGTGCTAATGCTAATGTTCTTGCTGAATCAGCCATTTAGACAACGGCTATTCTTCTTTTCTCTAGTGAAGCGTTTTCTGATGTACAAGTTTCTCATAAAGCCGGTCGAACTACACGGGGCCAACTTGCTCTTGATTGCAATATCGATGTTTCTGATATGTTTCCATTTGTCATTGGGACATGACTAGGACCCCTCGTCGCCCACCGCTAGGGGTGTCAAATGGGTGGGTTGGATCAGGTTTGGGTCAGATCATAAATGGTCCGACCCAAATCGACCCGTTAACCCGTTTATGACTCATTTATGCACAATACAAATTTCTTGACCTATACCCGACCCAACCCATACCCGATCCATACCCAACCCGACCCAACTCATTTAAGAAAACACATCTATATTTAATTTAATCAATGAAAATTTATTTCTTATGATTGTTTAATAAAATTATATTGCTGAAATATTTTCATGAAATACAAATCGGCATTTTTATTGGATATAGGTCGCCCCATACTCGGCCCCGGTTGTGGTCCCCGCCACCGGTCCAGGCCTCGGCCACCGGTCTCGGCCCCCAGTCACCGGCCTCGGTCCCTGTCCGAGCTCTGGCCCCCGTCGCCTGCCCCAGGCCCCGGTAGCGTCGCCGCCCCGGTCGCCGGCCCCAGCCCCGGCCTAGGTCCCTAGTCCCAGGATCGGACCCGACCTGGACCCAGACCCGGACCCAGACCTGGCCTCGGTCCCCTGTCCCGGGACTCGGTCCTGGCCTCGGTCCCCGGTCGCGGGTCCGGACCCGGCCATGGCCCCGGCCTCGGTCCCCGGACCCCGACCTCGATCCCGGATCCGGCTTCGGCCCCCGGCCCCGATCCCTAACTCGGTCCCCGACCCCGATCTCCGGCCCCGTTCCCGAACTCATCCCCGATCCCGGACCGGGCCCCCGGCCCCGACCCTGGCCCCGTTTGCGGGTCCCCGGCGCCGGCCCCAACCTTGGCTTCTGCACCGACCTTGGTCCCTGACCCGGCCCTCGGCCCCGGTCGCTGACCGCTGTTTCCAGACCCGGTCCCTGGCCCCGATCCAGGACCCGGCCCTGGCCCCGATCCCTGACCCTGTCCCTGGCCCCAATCTCGAACCCGGCCCTCGTCCTGGACTTGGCCTTGGTCACCAGCCCCGGCCCCGGACTCTGCCCCGATCCCCGGCCTCGGTCCCAAGCCCTGGCATCTGTCCCCGGCCCCCTGCCTCAATCTCTCAGGCCATGGGCCTCAGAACCGGCCCCGGCCCAGGCCCAGGCTCCGTTCGTGGACCCGGCCAAGGCTGTATCCTCGACCCTGGCCCAGATCCCGGACCCAGCCTCGGCCCCGGTCCCCGATCCCCGGCCCCGAACCCGGCCTCGGTCCCCGGCTGGCCTCGGGCCCTGGTCCCCGGCCTCGACCCCGGCCTTGGTCCTCGGCCTCCGACCCTGACCCTGGCCTATATCCCCTGTCCCGGCCCTGGCCTCGGTCCCAGATCCCGGCCCCAGTCCCTGGCTATTGAGGGAAGAAGAGGATATTGAATAAAATGGGTTGTAAATGGGTTTAGACCAAACCCATTAAGGCCCATCTATTTTTGTCTTCTTGTTGTAAAACTCATTTATGGCTAACAAGAGAAATAAGAGTGACCCATTAATGACCCATTTTGATAGGTCTACCCACTGCAGTCCTCAGCATTCGCTGGACATCACAGGAGGACATCAGGCAGCCCCAGCGTTGGGATACAATAATGAAGTCTTGTGCTCACGCACACGAAAGCACAATGAATGAGCTTCCCTCCTTGTTAGCAGCCTCCTAGGATTTCTTTTCCCCGTTTTAGAGCAACTTCTCCTAACATAACGTCACCTTATAAACAAATTCTAATGGAGTCAACGAATCATCATTTGAATCATCGAACATTAGTCCGGTGAGTCCCAATCATGGTAAAATAGTTGAATAAAACTCCGTCTTTGCATGGTACATGAATTGAAAATCTTCTGAACGGCTCAAATTCAAATATAAAGATTTGTCTTTGGCAGGATTCACATCGCACCAACCCTTTGGATCTCCAACCAGCAAAACAAAGAACGCCTTTTGGTTGGATGATGCAAGACGCATATCATAACGAGACAAGAGACTGTCCTCCACACTTTGTCGGCTTCCAATAGATCCCAATTCTATAGTCTTCCTCAAAACAAGATCACTTGAACACCTTTTTGCCTCGACGGTGTTCTCTTCGCCGGCCACGCGAATTGAAGGTATCTGTCATTTTGCTTTCGAAATGAAATATACAAATAACAAGTAAAAGCGAAACACGAGGAAATACATTGTGACAACGATGGAGGTGCTTTCCATGGCCATGTCACCTATCTGTATCATCGAAGGCTAGCCGCTTTTTTCGAGGCATCATGTCATTGAATATGAACCCTTGAACTTGGAGGACTCCGATCAGATTCACGGGAGCGACAGGACATGATTCCTTTGAGTTACTGTTGAGAAGCAAAACGACGCTGCCATGCAGAAATCTTCTCAAACTTGTAGAAGTAGGTCGATAATCAGGAGACAATTCGAGTTCATAATAGAAAGCATAAGTACCCAATTGAAGTCAAGATTTCTCGTGTTTGTTTTGTTTTGTTTTTTTGTTTTTTTTCAAGAAACGGTTTATCTCAACAGTCTGTCGTCAAATAAGGCGAAAGGAACAAGTGAATAGCATTGTATTTTGGTGTGGCCCGATAAGATTCAGGTCGAGAAAAAGCATGGCTTCTTTGGACTGCCATATTTGATAGGTAACGCACGAAATCAACCGGCAAGAATGCGAAATCTGCGGCTTATCTCTCCGATGATAATGTACAATATTGGCCATGCTCACTTATATGTCGTGTATATACCGCATGGAGAATTGTTGATCTCGCGGTTCACATGCATCGTGCAGACAATTGGTGTACCTTGATTTCACCACATTTCCAGCACAAAGTCATCCTTGTTACGGATGATGACACAAATGGTCTATAAACTTTGACCTAATGCATAAAGGGATCCTTGAACTATTAATATAATTAATGTGGTCATTAGATTTTAGCCCAATGTGTAATGTGATTCTTGAAGTTTTGATTTGTTCAATGTGGTTCCTGGACTTTTAGTGCATGTTCAATTTAGTTCCTGAAATTAAAAAAAAATGTTCAGATAATATGTTCACATACAAGCCCAATAGGTGAAAGCATGGTTATTTTGGTCCATATGGGCTGGAGCCCAGTAGCTTGCATATAACTTTAGGGTTTCCTACGCTGGAGGTAACACTGTTAAGCATTCCAAATTTGACGTCTCTTGGTATAATACTTCAAGCAGACAAAACCCTTTCTACTCACTCAAATCATAACCTCTAACAATCTTGAAGTATTAGCTTCGTGTGTTGGATTTGAGCAAGCAATGTGTCTACTCGAAGGTCTCGTCGAGGTGAAATTGCAGGTACAAGTTATTTTCGATTTCGACGGTTGATTTGACCGGGATCTGAGTTTAAAGATACGGGTACCGAAATCTTTGAATCAAGAACCCAGAAAATATAGCCAATTTCAGAGGGTGAGACCACTTGGGTTTCGTTCTACTCGTCGATACGATCGTTTTGAGTGATCATTCGCGTCGAACGGAGGTCGGACGAAGGAGATACGACCGCCGAAAGTTTCGCGGTACTGTAGCGTCGTGGGTATTGTAGATCCGCGTATTTTCGCGTATTTCTGGCATATTTTGGTGAATTTTCAGCAACAAGGGCAATCTATCTAAAGGTTTTTGGGCGCTCTGGACTCATTTTTGGGGTCTATTTTGGCAAATTTCATATCTACAGAGTAATTTGACCAAGGTTAGAGGTGTTATTTGACTTTGTGAACTCCGAGTCCTCCAATGTGCACTCTTTCTAACTCTTTGCTCTAATTGGAATGGCAAAATATAGTTCCTATGATATTATAAAGCTGCAATCATTTGATGTGACTGAATTTCATGGTTGAAAATTGCACGTTCAATTTGGCATGAAAAAACGTGAAATATTCTATACTGTATTAAGTGATTTTGCATTTACCACTGAAGATGTAGATGAATATCAATGGAACAAAGATGAAGATTTTTGTAGAGATTACTTGCTGACCTCTCTAAATCCTCATCTAACTATGGCTTATAGTGAGTATAAGACGGCGAAAGAGATATGTGATCACTTGAACGCTCAGTTCCAAAAATAAGAGGTGCTCTCTAAAACTCTCCTAGCGAAGAAGTTCTTTGACTTTAAATTCAATATGAATTCGAGTATCACCTCATAGTTAGTTGAACTTGAGAACATGAGGAACAAGTTGAAAGATGATAACTCTGATTTGTCCGATAATCTCTTTGTTGGTCTTGTGTTGAGTAAGCTACCTACTGAATGGAGTTCTTTCAAGATTGAAATTCACAGACAGAAAGAACAGATGGGACTTGATGAACTAAAGATGTATATTCACATTGAGGATCAAAACTTTGCTAGGGAGAGTTTGGAACAAGTAGGACAACAAAAGTCAGTTGTCAACTTAGTTTCACATTCCTATAAACCTCATAAAAAGTTCAAGTCACCAAAAGGCTAATCCATTTCACAGGTAGAGGCCAAAAAGACTATCTTCAAAAGAAAGAAGAAGGGCAAGTGCCATAACTGTAGAAGGTGGGGTCACTGGGCGGCAGAATGTAAGCTACCAAAGAAGTCAAAGAAAGACACACCACTAAATGAGGCTAATATGCTAGTTAATGAGTCTGAGCCTCAAGCCTTCATTGGAATGATGAAGAATGAAAGGCCAGTGTCTCTTCTGAGTGGTGGTTGGATAGTGGCGCTACTTGTCATGCTACAAATGACAAAAACTTACTCACTGAGGTCACAGAAGTGAAAGATACCGTAGAAAATTACAATGGTGGTGAAACAGAGGTGACTCATGCTGGGACTGCAAATTTGGTGCTTTCTTCAGGTAAATTACTAACTCTGAAACATGTCAAAATAGTACCTTTACTTAAAAAGAATTTGATTTCTATGAGTTTATTTGATAAAGCTGGTATGTTCTTTTCAACTATGAATGGTAGAGTAACTTTATCAGTTAACTCATGTTATTTTGGTTGTGCATTCATGGTTAATGGCATGTATAGGTTGAGTTTAGATATTGATAGCATAAACCATGTGAGTTCTACGTTGATTGATCCAAAGTTATTACACAATAGACTTGGACATGTGAGCTACAGGAAAATGCAATATCAAACTAAAACTCATAACATTCCATTGGACACTTCTATTCGATTTGACAAATGTGAAGTGTGTGCACAAGCTAAAATCACTAGAAAACCTTTTAAGTTGGTTTCTAGAAGCACACAACTTCTTGAGCTAATACATTCTAGTCTTTGTAACTTTAGAAATTTCGTCACAAGAGGTGGTCAGAAGTATTTGATAACATTCATAGACGATTTTTCAAGATATTGTCATGTCTATTTGTTGAAATCAAAAGATGAGGCTTTTGAAAAGTTTAAGATTTTCAAGTCCAGAGTAGAAAATCAACTCAACTTGAAAATTAAGAGGTTTAGGAGTGATAGAAGAGGAGAATATACAATGACATGGTTCAAGAAATTTTGTGATTCAGATGGGATAATACTTGAAACCACTGCTCCTTACTCACCTCAATCAAATGGTGTTGCCGAGCGTAAGAATAGAACGCTAACTGAAATGCTAAGTTTCATGTTACTTACAGCTGGCATGCCTTCCTCCTGTTGGGGAGAAGTAGTTCTAACTGCTAATCACATCTTAAACAGGTTGCCGCACTCTAAGTTGTCTATGACACCTTATGAGATATGGCATAAGCATTCTTGTAGATATGATACTCTTAAGACTTGGGGCTGTATTGCTTATGTAAGAATACAATATCCTAAGAGGCCTAAGGTGGGACCTTGAACGATTACTTGTGTATATCTAAGTAGTGTAGAAGATAATGCTGTAGGCAGGTTTTTGGATCTATCTACTAACACAGTGATAGAATCTAGAGATGCATAATTCTTTGAGAATAAATTTCTCAGAGATCATGGCTTGAGTGTTTCTGGATCTACAAATATGATTACAAAATCTCTTGTAGAATCTGAAACAGACCATTCTGACACTAATCACACACAGCTCGTTATTAAACCGGATCTAGTTAGAGCATCTACAAGAGAGAGAATTCTCAAAAGTTTTGGTGAGGACTTTGTCACTTACCATCTAGAGGATGATCCATTCTCCTATAAGGAAGCAATGAGATCTAGGGAATCCTTACTGTGGGCAGAAGCCATAGATGATGAAATAAGCTCTTTGCTGCAGAACCACACTTGGCAGCTAGTCAATTTGCCAAAAGGGGCTAAGGCTATAGGTTGTAAGTGGGTATTGAAAAAAAAAACTGAATAGTGATGGATCGATAGCCAGATATAAAGCACGTTTAGTAGCTAAAGGCTATAAACAGCAGAGTGGAACAGACTATTTTGATGTTTATTCACATGTGTGTCATCTATCGACTATAAGAATTCTTATTGCTTTGGCATCTATTGAACACTTTGTGGTTCATCAAATGGATGTAAAGACAGCTTTCCTCAATTGAGAGTTAAATGAGGAAATTTACATGGAACAATTGGAAGGGTATGTCATGAAAGGTCTTGAGGACAAAGTTTGTAAATTGAACAAATCTTTGTATGGTCTTAAACAAGCACCTAAGATGTAGCATATTAAGTTTGACAAAATGGTAAAGAGTTATGGCTTCCAGTCTAGTTACTCAGATAAATGCATTTACCATCGTTCTATGTCGAATAAGATAGTCATCATTTGCTTGTATGTTGATGACATGTTAATTCTTGCCTCCGATCATTCTGTAGTGAGTGACGTGAAAGCTACTTTAGCTAAAGAATTTGACATGAAAGATCTTGGTATTGCTAATACCATTCTTGGTATGAAAGTGAGCTTTGAAAGGCAAGTCATCTCCCTTAGCCAGACTCATCATATTGAACAGCTACTTTCTACCTGAGGATACAGTGAGTGTAAACCGATTGAGACACCACGTGATTATAATAAAAAACTGAGTCCCAATGAAGGGACCGGCGTGGATCAGTTAAAGTACTCGAAACTGATTAGTAGTCTCATGTATGCTATGAGTTGCACTAGACCTGACATAGCTTTTACAGTTGGCATGCTGAGTCGTTTCACTAGTAATCCTAGTAAAGAGCATTGTGATGCCATCAGTAGGCTGATGAGATATCTTAAAGGTACTAAAGATTATGTTCTATGTTACTCTGGTTTTCCTCCAACTGTGGATGGATATTCTGATGCCCCATGGTGCTTAGAGATTGGAAATAGTAAGTCCACAAGTGGATATGTATTCACGTTGGGTAGAGCTGCTATTACTTGGAAATCCAAAAGACAAACTTGTATTGCATTGTCGTTTATGGAATCAGAACTTTTTGCTTTAGCTTCAGCTGGCGAAGAGGCAGAGTGGATAAAGAATCTGATTATGGATATTCCTTTGACTCGTCTAAAGATTAATTCTTTAAGCCTGTTCTGTGATAATCAAGCAGCTGTCCAAGTCGTCAAGAATACTCTCTTTAATTCAAAGAGAAAACATGTGAGACTGAGATATGCGTTGTTAAATTATCTGAGAGAACAAGGAGTTATCACCTTGATCGATGCGAGATCGAAGGATAACTTGGCCGATGCTCTCACAAAAAGTCTGCCTAAAGATCGATTATTTAAAACAGTGAGGAAAATGAGGTTAAAGACTGTGTAGACAAGTCTTAATTACTATTTACTTACCTTCCAGTTGTGTGTTTTGAATTATCAAATCTTCTTTTGTTGGCCAAAATGATAAGCACAATTTATGTGTTTCATCGATGTTCATGGTTGCTGATGAATTTGAAAAGGGTGAGTTGTCTCTTTCGAAACTTGATGAAGATGACTTTAACCTAATTCAAAGGTTCTATCTGGGAAGCTTGTGTCATTCCAAATTTGATGATACAATCCAACTAGGTTGGACTGTCATTTTGGTTAAATGATCTTATTCCAAATTTGATGCTAGATTATTTGACTTTAAGGAATTAGTAACTATGACGTTCCAAATTGAAACATAGAAATAGTTGTTTGCATAAGAAGCCTGTTGATCTTGTTCTTAATTGAAACATGATATTACGTGACTAGGTTATTGTAAGTGAGTTGACTATTGATCGTGTTCTTTGAAACTAGACAATGGTTATTCTCTTATAAATAAACTTAAGTTGATGACTCTTTGTAAATTAAATTGTTTAGGCCTTGTTCATGATTTATGAAACTGGCTTGATGCTTATGAACATGATATTATGATGCTTTATGACATTAATATATGTTCTTCTTTGCCTGATGTTATAATGCTAAGTTCTTTTAGCAGAACTAGACACTTTTAGTAGACTATTTAAATGATTGAATTCATGATAATATGAAATTCATATTTGACATTCTACAGAGAATGTCAGAGATGGATGAGAGCTTAATAAGCAAGATCTTGATGAGGATGACCTACTTGATGAATGAATATTTATTATTTAGAGCGTGTGGGGACTTGACAGTTCACCTGCTATTGCCTATTTTGATGGAGTCCATTTACTTGAGACTTACATTTTGATATCTCTATTTTGTGAACATTTTTGCCTAAACTCAACCCATTGTAACTCTCTATTCACCCTCTATGGAAAATAAAGGACTCCTCACACAATCCCAAGTTCAGAGAAGTGCTCTTGGTGCGGTTAAGTGATCCTCTTCGGACAATGTTCTGAATTTCTTCTTGGTTAGCTTGCTAGATGGGCCTGACTTCAACATCATGAAAAACATCAAGATGTTTTTTTTTTCTTTATTTTCTATTATTATTAATCTCGTATATTTCTTATGTTAGTTATTAGAGTATATTTTTTCCTTAGTTAACGTTTGGCATTATTATTAATATTGCAATTTTAGGTCTTGTGAATAAGCTATCTTTTTCAATATCTTACATTCTGTATAATTAGAATTTCAACTCTTCCATGTTATTGGTTGTAGTAATTTTACAAAATCACTATTAACTACTAACTTCCTCTTATTCTTCGCCTTGAATAAATACAAAAAATTAAAATAATATTAAATATCGAAAGCCAATTGTTTGGCATCATGTAGTAATAATAGCCATTTCATTGGGGGAAAAAAAATACTTACGTACATGAAGGGCTTAAAGTGAACTAACTAGGTGGATACGAATATGGTGATTGGTTCTCGATCCAGTTCGATTTTTCTCAACAACCGAGGACCAGACTAGCCACCCTGGGGACAATCCGGTCCGATTCTCGGGCAATTCCAAGGACCAGTAACATGATAAATTTCTGCACGCCTTTTTGTGATGTTTGATGGTGCTTTACCGCTGGACACTCATCTTATGCAAGTACTTGGTTCTGGGTAGGGGTGTCAAAAAGGCCCGCATCGGCCCGAAAATTCATTGCCTTTTCGGGCTGGGTTTGGTAGCTAAGTTGGGTCAGGCTGGCCCGCCGCCCGGCTTCTTTTAACACCAATGTTTTCTTTTTAATTTAATTTATTTTTATATTTTTTTCATTTGATGGATTTATTAATTGATTTTGTATCCAAAAAAAGGAAATGTAAGGGGAAAAAAGAATCCGGCCCGAGCTCGGTACTATTTAGTTTCGGGCAGGCTTTGGCAAAGCCGAGACCCTGCCCGTTGATGCCCCTAGTTCTTGGTAAAGCATGATGCCATTTGGGCCTGATGGAGTACTCTCTGGTACTTCTACAACCAACTCTTGAGCTGCATGAAAGTCCTCCTTCGCCGTCGTGAATTTTTTAGGGTCAATTTTTAAAAAAGAATTAACCGGTTTGATTTGGACGATCCTATGCCCTTGGAATCGAGAACCGGATGGCCCGACTACCGATTTCAATTTTAAGAACTGCGGACCGGACTGTTGCCCTCTAGAATAGGGAACTAGACCACCAGTCCTAGTCTAGGCAGTCCGATTTGCTCTCCCCTTATATATGGATTTTCAGAGGTAATATTATATACTACGTACTAAACAAGTCAGGCAAAATTCGTACCGTATGTAATTTTTGAGCTTCGCCCCTTTCATTATCAAAAAATAAAATAAAATTAGAAGTCTCGACCCAACTCAAATTTAACCCGACCCGTCCATTGACAACTTGGCCCATACTTGAAAACCGGAAAAGGCCCAGAAACCACGGGACCCACGTCGCTCCGGTTCCTCCTCCTTCCCCACCCCCTCCCTATTTCTTGCGGAGCAGATCGACGACGGCCATTTAGGAAATCCACGCGGAGATCGCCAAAATTCGAAAACCACAGTAACGGTCGTCTCTTCGGGCTACTCCACATCTCTCGCTCGACGCACGTACTCGATCAGTTGATACGACACAGAGGAAAGTGAAGGAGACTTCACGATCTTTGTGGAAGAAGCGTAGAATCTCTCACATGGCGTATCCTGGATCCCGGTTCTCGAGGGATATGGGTCCATCGGGTTCGGGCTGGCGAAGCTCCGCAACCCCTTTTGGTAGCTTCCCTCGCCCTTCGCCTTCGCCTTCGCAGCCGCCTTCGAATCACCCTCCTCCTCCTCCTCTTTTTGGTGCTTCTCCGGTTCGATCTCCGAGTCCGAGGTATGTGCCCTCTTTGTTGTTGCTTCACGTTCTAGATCTTCTTTTCTGTTCCCCGTGGTTTGCGATGATGGCTTACGGAAAAGTGCCGCCTTGTCTTGTTGGCTCCTTGGCCTCCGTGATCGAGAAACCTTGGATTGCGAGTATGGTAACACGCACACATCGTTAGAATTTGCTGGAAGACCTCAGAGTAGTTGTTTTTCTAATAGTATCGAAAGGATGGAAGTGTGATAGCATGAACAGAGACTACAATGTCTTTTGCATTTTGGGATGAAGGAAGTGTCATGTTTATGCAGAAAGAAATGGAAAAAGGGTAGTTTCTCAATGATCGTTCAAATATTTTCAAAGTACTTTTAACTATATTATGCCATGTCACTAAAAAATAGTTCCTGTGCACAGCAATATTGGTAATCCACCGAATACGAAATTTTTGAGAAATCACCTCAGTAGTTTGGTTGGATACGTTCCCAACTGTCTCCCTGTTAGGCAACCTTCTTTTCGTTCTCTCATTTGAGAAGATTTGGCACCATGTTTTTCCATCAATCAATTGCGATTGACGTAATTTCTGTATAGCTTTGTGGATCTTGACATCCTGTAGCATGATATACTCATCCATAGTTGCGGTCTTATATTTGGGGTTGTAGTTGCTGTTGACAGTCACTCCATGTGTGTGTTCTAGCCAGTAGCGCTATTGTGACTCTGATGTGAGGATTCGATTGTCGGACCATGTTTTTGTTTATCTAATAATGTTTTTGAGCACGATTTATCATACTGCTGGCACTGATGAATTTGAGTTGACAACAGGAGGCCTGAAATTCGAGGGGGCACACAATTATTGCCTTTGTCGTTTGACAATGGCTATCGGGCACCTGCTCATCCTTACACGTCATCAACTTCTTTTAGGTAATCATTCATACAGATTTACAATCATCTTGTGCCTCTTTTCTTTTTTGATATTTGTAGTGTGTAGTGTTCTGGTAATCCTACAAGTAGATGCTCCGCATTGAATAATTTAAGGTGCTATGCATTCAATTAACATTGCAACAAGTAGTAACCACACACTTGCGAGCATGCTGCCTGCTATTGAAATAAAACAAGAAGCAACAACACCAACAAGATGTTGTGTTAAGATTCTTGCTACTCAGTAGACTTTGAGAAGGTGTGAAACCTGGAATTTAAAGCCAGCTTGTTAAATAGACAGTGTATTTGTGTTAGTAATCCATATGTGACCTTGTTGTCTCCTGTCCATAAGGTGCTTTGTTTGGCTATATCATGCTGGAAAATTTTCACGTAAATTTCTGCTCTGACACCGTTAGCCATTTTGTAATTTGTGCATCTTTGGGATGATACTTCTAGATGGTTGTGCAATAATTCTTAAGATTGTGGTACTCTGTCTCACTGCAAGCAAATGGTTATCCCTTTACTTCATAATGCACTGAAATTAGAAGTTTCTCTGCATCAGGATGCTATGTGTTTCCAAATATTGCTACTATTTCTTGCACTTATCGTTCTTTGTTGCTATAATGGTATATATATACTGGCCAATGTTAATGCACTATAAGATATTGATGGCTCCTTTCCTTTTTCAGGCCAAATGAGTCTTTGCCAAGATTGGGTAGTGGCCAAAACCCTTTGTACAAATATCCCGATGCACAAATCAGTCAGAGGCCCTCCTCCGTCGCCTCTTTGGTTGCCGCACGTAATCAAGGAAGTGTAACTGCCGGGATTGTCAGATTCCAAGATCCAAGAGGAAGCAACTTGCCAGTAACGTCTCCAGAAAGAGACAACTCGAGGAACTTCAGTAAATATACTTTAAGGAGGCAAGTCTCTGTCAGATGAGTTCCTATTTATCATATGTTGTCTGTAGTTTTATATCTGGAAACTTACCTGTATGACCTGAAATTGCCATTTTTGGCTGCTCAGTTGCGTTCATTCCTAGAGTAGCTCTCCTCATGGCTTATGGCTATTGCATAGCCGATTTCTGGTTTGAAAACTGTACATTTGGAGCATCTCTGCATTTTCCAAGGGGAAAATTTCAGAAAAGGGCCCGAAGTAGGTTCGGTTTTTCAAATAAGGGCCCAGAGTGAACATCGTTTCAAATAAGGGCCTGAAGTGCTCAAATTATTTTAAAAAAGGGCCTACTCGAAGGTTGTCTTTTAATATTTGTCTTTTCTTTTCCGTTTTTCTTTTTTTTCCCTCCCCTCCCCTCCCCTCCTGTTCATCGTTTCAAAAATATTAAAATACAGAAATGCCCTTTGAGTAGGCCCTTTTTTGAAACAATTTGAGCACTTTAGGGCCTTATTTGAAACGATGTTCACTCTGGGCCCTTATTTGAAAAAATGAAGCCACTTTGGGCCCTTTTTTGAAATTTTCCCTTTTCCAAGGGATGGAAGGGCAGAGGCCTTTGGTGTCCCCTCCAGTCAAGAATTGGGGCCTCACAATCATTAGTCAATATGCTTTTCTCTCATGCCTTTCTTCGTTCATGGTCTGATATTGTGGTGTCCTAGGCGTAGAGGAGCCACACATGAGTAGGACTCCTACCATAACATAATTAGCAGATTCTATTTCATCATTGGACTTGAGCTGTGGAAATGATGGTGTTCTGCTTTTCTCCTTGTTTCAAGTTGTTTTCATTCACTTTCAGCTTAACAAAATTGTGGTGGTGACTAGAGAAAACGAATTATGTCAATTGTAAAAGGGTTATGGTTGCTAAATTGGATTGTTTGGGTTTCGTTATGGGATTAGGGTATGCCAAGTTGTCAAGTACATGGCGTGAGAGTTGGAGGTTTAGCTAGTTCTCTGGATCGTTCATGCTATGGTTCGGACCAGTATCTGGAATTATTGATTGTAAGGTGGAAAAGTAATTGTAGTTCTTTTAGCTCCTGTAATTAGAACCAAGGTGCAAATATGGCTAGAAGTGGAATCAACTAGTGTAACAGTACTTCTCATCCAAGTAAATTTTTGTGAGTTTATTAGATGCCTGTGAAATGGGATCACCGATAGTTACGTTTATTTTGGAAAAAAGATTACAGTCGAAATGCTATCGTCAGATTTACCTGTGTTTAGAGAGGATTATCATGCTGCTGGACATTGAGGCCATATGCATGGGGATGTGGTATATGAAATGCATTGCATATGAGTGCAACATCGATATTTGTGGTGTATCAATGGCTCGTGCACTGATAATGTTTTTCGGATAAATGACAATCTGTCTGCTATGTTGAGAAACTCTTCATTTCATTGCGTGAGTTTGAGTTGGAAGTATGTGTTTGTTGCTCTTGTGTATGTTGTGATAAACTCTGGATTTCATGCTGTTCATCTGGTCCATGTTTTGTGATACCCTTTAGACCTTTAGCTTGAATCTTCAGTTCTTAATGGTTTTAGTGACTTTTAATTTTAGTTTATCACTTTGTATTTGTTGGAGATTTGGTGCTAGCTACAATCATGTCCTGTTGAGTTGTTGACTGGTTGTGATTTCAGAAGCTCCCTAACAAATTGCTAAAAGTATATTTGTCTGTGTACCATATTCAGTTATTTTTTTGACTTTGAGCATTGCACTGACATTGAAGACAATTTATGAGGGGTACTTTCTTTCCATGATTGAAATGAACTCTCACCTTTTTCATTGATTGCAGTCATTTTGATGCACAACCACGTTCTCCCATAGGCTATGAAGACATCTATGATGAATTTCGTCCTCCTTATGGGGAAGGTCAACGGTACATGTTCACCCTTCTAGCCTCTCTTGTTGCTCAAGTTCGATCGCCTGCTATATTAGAAGTTCACATAAAGCATCTGTTTTTGTTATTTTTTTTTAATAATATCTGCTATGACAAATTTGATTATAATTGCAGTACCGTGTTTCCAAAAGTTACTCATTCACCTCAGAGTATCGGGAATCATTACTCACCAGTTCCACAAGCAACTCAATTAGCCCTTCCAAGTATCAGGAGTAGTTACTCACCGCAAGAAATTCCTCGTTTTGAAGAAGCTCAAAGGTGAACGTTCATCTATTATTCTTCGTTCTTCTTTTGCTAATGTATGTTAGCTATATCATGCATAATTTGTGAGCAAAACATTCTTTAACTTGTTACACTTCCATGTAGGAAGTTCTCAGCTGCACAAGGTCCTGTCTACTTTAGATTTGATGATTGGACCTGAGGATAATGTTTTCGTTAATGGTCAACAGAGGATGTGTGTAAAAATTATTGTAAGCAATAAACCGATTCTTTTTTCCCCGCCCAAACTGGCATTTTCTCGAGTTTTTCTCAAGTGACATATTCAGTGTTGGACATAGGTTGATTTTGATTATACCTTCATTGAGACAGTTTTCCGTTTTCTTAGCTTAGCATTCTCTTTATCTCTTGAGGGATTTTTTAAGTTCTCGGAAATCACTACAAGGACACTACTTCATTTTTTTTTTTGGTCGAAAGGACACTACTTCATTGGTGTGCTATTCTCTACAATTAATTTAGACCTAATGTTTACATCTCTAGTCTCACACTTTTGTTGTGTGGCTTTAGTTTTCTCAACTTATAATCACTATCTCCTTGCATTTGTTTGACAGGCCTGCTCCAATTTCCACTGGATGGGGTAGTCGACCAAAGTCTCCAAGCAACTATTCCGACTCTGCTCCTCATAATGACCGGAATGGGTCTGACAATTCTGGAAGAGGCATTCCGACTGACATCATAAGAGTTGAAAGAACAAAGAGAACCAGATCTCCGCTTTTGTCACCAATGAATGATCTGCAGGAGAGTTCGCCTTTATCTGAGGATAACTACAATAGGTGAACGATTCTATTGGACTCATACAGTCACATGGTCCTTTCTTTTCTATACTTTTCTCCCTGTTTTGAGGGATCTTTTCCTAAATGTTAACTTATGAATCTCCTCCTTCAGGTCTTCAATGTCTCTCCCGGAGTCAAGTACAAAAAAAGGAATGATTTTCAGTCGCCCTGATTCTGATGTTCATCAGAATGTTCTGTCATCTTCTGATATTGGCTTGGAAGCTCCTCCAAATGAGCAAAGTTACTTTCCAGTTCCTAAAAGAATGAGGTCACCAGCTCCGTCAGATAAGGACATGCAGCATAACCCCCCTTCTTCTCCTGAGGAAATAGAACGGTAGCTTGCTTAATGCGCATTCTTTTGGAATCTCTCTCTAGTATTTCATTGTAGCTTGTCTGCATGATCAATTTGTCAATGCATTTACAGGGAAATGCAGGCCAAGGCTAAGCGTTTAGCTCGATTTAAAGTTGAATTAAGTGAACCCGTGCAGCGCAGCTCGATCACTGCAGAATCAAACATTTCTTCTGCCCGTCACAATTTATCCATGGAAAGAAAATTCGTTGGAGAGACCTTTAATGATGTGACGGGACATTTTCCATCTGGAAGCTTTGACAATGGAGATTTGGAATCCTCCAGTAACATTGTGGGCTTATGCCTTGATATGTGCCCTGGTATGCTCTTGCTAAAAATTGTTCACTTATCATATTAGTCTAGAGATAATATGCATCAACTTGGGAAACAACCTGACTGCCATTGCAAAAAGTAAAAGGAGGGTATACTTCAGTTAGTTTCTTATTTTTAGAAGGCAAAATGACACGGAGTCAGGAAAAAGCCAATGCATTTTGTTCAGAGATTTTGTTGGTTCTAGTATTTGGATGACTGTAAAATCTTTGAATGTGAAATTGAACTGCCATATTCATTGTATTTCAGAATCGGAAAGGGCTGAGCGAGAAAGAAAGGGGGATCTTGATCAGTATGAACGTTTAGATGGTGATAGAAACCAAACAAGCAAGTCTCTTGCTGTTAAAAAGGTTTATCTGATTTTTTATATGCCCTAAACAGATTTAAAAAGTATTGTCATCTCCTCTTTGTTTGAACTATGCTCTTCAGCTGAAGCTTGTTAATTTTCTTGTGATGATGTTTTTCAGTATGCTAGGACAGCTGAAAGGGAAGCAGATTTGATTAGGCCGATGCCGGTCCTGCTGAAAACCATTGACTATCTACTGAGTTTGCTAGATCAGCCTTATGACAAAAGGTTTCTGGGTCTATACAACTTTCTATGGGATAGGATGAGAGCAGTCAGAATGGACCTCAGGATGCAGCATATTTTTGACCTTGAGGCTGTAAAAATGCTGGAACAAATGGTTTGTTCTCATTACCATTTCTCTCTGTTTTTCTGAAGTGTGTGGAAGGTGTGCCTGATTTTACCCCAAAGTGGTCAAACTTATTTATTGACACAGAGGTAGTCTGATATTTGTAATTGTGGGTTTTCTCCTGGCTAAATAGTGTTTCCGTTCTTGCCTTGCCCAGATACGACTTCATATTATTGCGATGCACGAATTGTGTGAAATTACTAAAGGAGAGGGCTTTTCAGAGGGATTTGATGCACACCTCAACATAGAACAGATGAACAAAACATCGGTAGAATTGTTCCAACTGTATGATGATCACAGAAAGAAAGGAATCAGCATACCAACAGAAAAAGAGTTTAGAGGGTATTACGCGTTGCTCAAGCTAGATAAACATCCTGGTTATAGGGTAAGTAATAGCAACGTGACGTTTTTTTTCTTTTTTTATTATGGCAAGATAATGCAGTGGGAGTTCAGTTGAATGAGTATAAGATCCTCTGTGACTTATCTGTAGAAATTTTTTCTATTAGGTTGAACCAGGAGAGCTTTCCCTTGACCTTGCTAAAATGACTCCAGAAATGAGGCAATCGCCAGAAGTGTCGTTTGCTCGTGATGTGGCAAGGTCTTTTTACTGCCCCTTGATGATCTTCAGGTTATTACTGACGCATTTAACTGAGATGGGTTCACTTGTCGGCATTGCAGAGCATGCAGGACTGGCAATTATATTGCGTTCTTTCGACTTGCAAGAAAAGCTAGTTATCTTCAAGCCTGCTTGATGCATGCTCATTTTGCAAAGGTATGGGAAATGTTTTTGGTTGTGGTGACAGTTGAGAACTATGAATTCCGTGGCTATACAGGATGCCTCTTAGATGAGCTTGCTTGGCCAATGACTGAAAGAGTTGCTACCCTTATTTTTAAGTGGGCATGGGTTATTATCACTTGTCTTTGAGCCATTTTTTCCTTTGTGAACTGTCTTGCTAATATCAGTATCGATAAGCGCTTGGACACTAGATTCTTTTCATTGCGCCCTAAATAGTTACTTCATGTTTTATTAGGTGATAAAATAGAAATAGTAGATTTATGAATTTAAATTATACATTCGGCTTTAGCCCTTTCTCACACCAAAAAATAAAAAAGCAGTTTTGCTTTTTGTAGTGGAATGTATAATCCTGATGTGAAGGCTTTGCCCGTTAGGATTGAATAACCATGCCAACCATTGTGAGTTTGGTAATTGGAGGTCGTTATGATTCTTATGATTTTATAGCTTAGAGAATCACTAAGGTTGGTTCTTTTGGGTCCCATTTAAGATGCTATAATGGTGTGAGAAATTCTTGAGATTGTGACGCCAGTTAGTGACTCCTCATTGAAAATCATCTGTAATATTAACGGCTTGTTTAATAAAACTAAAAGATAGGTGCTGAAAATTTAAATGCTGAAAATAGATAAAGAACATTATTTTATGGTAACTGAAAATCTAGTTCAAATAACATTATTTTCTTGCCTAACATATGACTAAGGACGATGTTGGTAGGTCTTATTGACATACTGGTTGTTGGAATATATAAATATTAAATCACGCATTCTTCTAATAGCTTAAGCTTTTAGAGCAGTTGGCAAGTGGTCCCACAAAATCTTACATGGTATCAGAGTAGGATGTCCTGAGTTCAAATCTTTCCAGGCCCCTATTTGCCTCCCCAATGAATTTGTCCACGCTTAGTACTAGGCAAAAGACCAGATTAAGCGTGAGGGGGAGTGATGGAATATATAAATATTAAACCACGCCTTCTTCTAATAGCTTAAGCTTTTAGAGCAGTTGGCAAGTGGTCCCACAAAATCTTACACTGGTTAATTTCAATATCGGCTTATGTACATTACAAGTGCCAAAACTTGTGTACAATTCTCACTTTAGTGTCAAAACTTTCAAAACGATAACTTAAGTGCCAAATTTTTTGAAAGACTATCATTTCAGTGCCAAAAATTTCAAAACAATCACTTAAGTACCAAAATTTTAAAAAAGTACTCACTTCAGTGCTAACTCCGATGAGCCATATCAGCTCAAATATTAATAAAAAATAGGCCACGTTGGATATCCGGCGAGCCATGACAGCTTAAATTGGAGTTGGCAGAGCGTTTTTTAAAAAATTTGGCACTTAAGTGATCGTTTTGATAGTTTTGGCACTAAAGTGAGCGCCGTACACAAGTTTTGGCACTAGTAGTGTACTTTAGCCTTTTAATATCCATTAGACATCTCTTCATTGAATGAATTGAGTAACTAATTTACGTAAACCAATGGAGTGGATTTTTTTTTTTTTGGCTTATTTGAATGTTTCAAGCTAAAACTGATTAGATCATGAGTTGGGCTTGATTTTAGTGAGTGCTACATATTTACTTCTCAGATCTTGATGGGATTATCAAACAGCCTCTATGTCTTTCTGTTGTTGGTTATATTTTGCTACTAATTCTAACTGATTGCTGCCCTCAACCTTGACTGCACCAACATTTTGAAACCTTTGGTTAAATACTGAGAAAAGTCGAAGCAAGGTTTGAGTAGTGATATCAAGATTCAACTTTCTACGTCTTTGCTTGGCTTATTCTCCTTCTCTTAGTAGTAAATGAGAATGTTTTACTTCGTGCTTGTGTGCATAGGCATATGCTTTCTTTAATATTTCCTTATGCAACTAAAGCTCTTTTGACCAGTTACGATCCCAAGCACTTGCTTCGCTACACAGTGGCCAGCAGAGTAATCAAGGTCTCCCTGTTGCTGTTGTTGCTCGGTGGCTGGCGATGGAGGTGATTATAGTGACATGACATGAACTAAATATTACTTATTTTGCATAGTTTGTTTGACTATTTTGTTAAAATGATGTTTTGGGAAATAGGAAGAAGACATAGAAAGCCTTTTGCATTACCATGGTTTTTCTGTGATGGAGTATGAAGAGCCATACATGGTGAAGGAAGGTCCATTCCTCAATGTAGATAGAGACTTCCCTACGAAGTGTTCAGAGCTTGTTCATCTCAAGAAGACGACCAGGATAATTAAGGACGTCTTGATTCCTGAGTCAATTTGCTCACTTCCCAAGGAAGCAACACAGTTCCAGTTGACAAGTGATCTCAAACATGAAATGAAGAATATCCAACCTGTTGAGAAGGATAGTCCCATCCACGAATCTGATCAGGAAATGACTATTTCTGAAGATACGGCTGTTTCTGAAACTATATCATCTCCGATAGAGATTTGTTGTGCGAACATAGCTTTCGGATCCCCAACAGTTGCTCGGCATGTGGAAGCTGACCATAAAATCTCTGGGGCGGGTTTTGTGTCATGGAACGTTGCAGCCGTTCATAATAGCTCACCTAAAACTGCACCAGTTAATCTGTGTGCAAATGCAGGCCCTAATTTCAGAAATCCTCCCCAGATAAGTGGTCTTTCTGGAAATGAACTTACGCCCTTGCCATTTTCACCTGGTTCAGTCCAGCAAAAAGTGCTTCCGGATGAATCAGAAAGTAATGGTGCTTGGCAAAGCTCAATATCTCTGGAGGAGGACATTTGTAATCCGAATGAAGAAGCTCCACATTTTCATCAAGAAAATGGAATTGATGGACTCTATGTAAACGAAGATATTTATATGAATGACAAGAATGAAGAAGTTGCGGAGGCAAAACTCAAGTTGATCTTAAGGTTTGTGACAAGTTGCTTTTTCTTTGCATTGAATGGTTCTCTCGGAAATGTCTAATCATTCTGGCATTTCTTGCAGGATATGGAAGCGGCGTTCTGCCAGAAGAAGGGAGTTACGTGAGCAAAGGCAGCTAGCGGCTGCTGACGCATTAAGTTCACTGTCTTTGGGACCTCCGGTTCAATGGAAAAATGATGTTAGTTTCTACTGAGTTGCTTTATTTCTGCGTTTCTCCGTTAAGCGATGAGTCCTGACTTTCTTTATATGCCTTGTTCTCTTGGTTTGATTGGAGGAGTTAAAGTCAATAGCATAGTGGTTAGAATTTCATGCTTTCCTTTGAATTCACTGTGCTCAGTTTATATAATGTTGGTTCTTATAGAAGCACTATTGATTTTAGTTGACAGTGCAATGGAGATCAGTACTGTATGAGTTGGCACATGCCACCCAAAACTGTTGCTTTTGCTCTCTCTCTCTCTAAGTTGGTTCCTCAACCTGATTCTTGTTCCTTTCCCCCTGCCCTGGTATTGATGATTCTTCTTTTCATTAAAAGGGAAGATTGGAAAAAAATTAAGTTAGGGCATCTGCGTCTCTCATTACCGCCATTTTGCAAACCTGGCTTGTGTTGGAAGGCCTTTGGTTTGGTCATTGTCTAATCAATGTATAATGCATTACTACTTGTGTCCGTTCTTGTGTCTTGCATGCACGGGTAGTTATTAAATGGTATACATCTGTACTTTATTTCACCGGATTCTCATTCATGTTTAACTTTCATACAGCGACCAAGCAGTCTCAACGAGTTTGACATTGACCAAGTCACAACTGAGAGACATGTAAAGCATAGACAATCGTGGTCTAGGCTGAACGTTGCAGATGTGACTGCTGGTGAACTCATCAAGCGCAACCCAAATGCTAAATGCCTGTGCTGGAAGATTATTATTTGCTCACATATGGAAAGTCTAGATAGTAAGATACTGGAGAGAAGTTTTACCCATCGAAGTGCAGTCAGGTGGTTGCTTGCAAAGATTATGGCAGCTGAAACTGAGCATCCCGATCTGGTCTTTTCCTCTCCGTGGCTGTCAATATGGAGAAAATGGGTTCCTTGTCAGCCTAATATGGACTCAACCTGCTACTTATCTGTGATTGAGCATATAAGTTCAGATAAGTCAAGGACAACAATAGATGGTGCCAGTGCTGCTCTCTTCCTCTTGGCTGAAAGCATCCCTTTGGAACCTCAAAAGATACGGCTTCATCAACTCATAACATCATTCCCTTCCGGCTCTAGATTACCGCTTCTGATCTTAATTGACTCGCATGCAAAACTGGGATCAGAAGATGCCACTCGTGAAATCATTAACAAGTTGGGCCTCCATGCTATTGACCGATCAAGGGTGGGTAGCCTTTCCGTCATCTTCCTTGTAGAAGATAAGAAATTGGAGCACTTGGATGAATTTTTCAGTGACCGGCGGCTGAGGGAAGGGCTGCATTGGCTGGCAAGCAAGTTGCCACTTCAGTCTCCTGTTCATTGCGTAGAAACACGCGAGCTAGTTCTTAATCACTTGAACTCTTCCTTGGAAAGGCTTGGGGAGAGTGGCTCTCAAGTGGGTCCCGACCAATGTATCACAGCACTCAATGAAGCTTTGGATCATGCACTGGGAGAAGTTGCCGCAGCTGCAGATACAAATCCCTCCGGTTGGCCTTGCCCTGAGGTTTCTTTACTGGATGAGCATTGCAGAGAACGCAGAATTGCAGATTGCTACTTGCCGAGTTTTGGGTGGAGTACATCAGCTAGAATTGAGCCGATTTTGTCCGCTCTAAGAAAATGTAAGCTTCCATATTTCAGTGATGACATTTCGTGGTTGAGAAGAGGTTGTAGAATAGGAAAGGAAGTCGAGAGTCAGAAACTACAACTAGAAGCATGCTTGATCAGATACCTTGCCCAATCAAGTAATGTGATGGGGGTTGCTCAAGCAAGAAACGAAGTATCTTTAATGCTACAGAAACATGCTCGGCTTGAGCTTCGGGACTCAACATACTACGTAATTCCAAATTGGGTGATGATTTTCCGGAGGATATTCAATTGGAGGTTGATGATTCTGCGGAGAGAAGAGCTCTCAGAGTGTTATGTTCTAGAACATGTTGCTCCTCAAACTTCAAGTTCCGAGAACATGCTACAAGAAGATTCACACCCTTACTTGGAGAACCCATCACTAGATGAAATGGTTGAAGTTGGTTCTGCCGACCTGTCTCGTCTCACGTCGAGTCCTTTGCCACAAATTTCAGAGCCTATGACTGGATCACCCATCCATGGTAGAGACCAAACCTGGGACGCTGCACATGTTGACAACCTTCCAGCAGCAGGTAGAACGACTATTCAGGATGATGAAATGATTTCTGTAGATGATGATGCATATAGGTTTAGTTCATTGATAAGTAACAACGGTACACCGGTGACTTTTGCCAAGGCCACTGATGTAAGTGAAAAATTGAGTTGGCTATTGCAGCAGTGTGATTTACTCCAGAACGTGCTAGATGAAAAGCTATCGATGTATTTCTGATTGGCTGGCTTTGGTTATTGAGAAGTTTTGGTTGTTTTTTTTGTCTTTTCTGTGTCTTTTTGCTGCTGTTAGACATTAGGGTGCAACCGAGGAAGCATAGAGTAGTTCCCATTCTTGATAATATTGCATCGACTTCCCTCTTCTGCCTCGTGCTGAAGCCTTGCACACGTCGAGTTGACTAAAATAATCACCACCTTGCGGAAGATGGGAGCTGGGCATGGATGTTCCAGCTCTGCAGATGCATTGGTACTCGTCAATGCAGATCGGGTTAAATTCAACTTAGGCATCATCAAATAAATTTTGTACATCCGAAGTAAGCAAGTGGTTGAAGCCTAGAACAATTGTTGATTAATCATTAATGCTGCCCGTTTGATTAAGTCATGCCAACCACGTATGCGATTTGCCCTAATTCTGGTTCTAATTGGGTAGTCCATTCCCCTCAACCCCTTTGGAAACTTTTTTGTCTTGATGACCCTAGTTTGTTTGTTGAAAGAAAGAATCTTTTAAAAGACCTAGAAGGTAATACAACGGGGAACCAACCATTTTGCAACTAACCCAATTAACGTGTATCTCGTGCATTACATGGCCGAAGAAAAGTATATCATTCATGGTTACACAATTTGACGGAACCTTGGACATTCCGTTTGTTCCACCCCACGTATCCAAAATGGAGCTAATTGCCATGTTTGAACTATATAGCTCGTCTCTCTATAATTTCAGTTTGTACAGGAGGAGCAATGGAGAGCGCGCGCGCAGTGTGTGTTATGATGTTTTTTTGTTTGTTTCTCAGAAGAAAGAATTTATTCAATAACCTAAGAAGGGACAAGAATCATGAATCAATCATTTCGGGAATGAATGCAAGTAAGATATCTTATGCATTTTTTGGCTGGAGAAAAGTAGCTTATTGATGATTAGGTTAGTGAAATGTTTGGTGATATCACAATTAACAAGACCCTCTCAGTTTTTCGTTTTTTATTAACGGAACGAATATGATTTAACAAGTCATATGAGTGCACTTGTATAAGGAAACTATCGGGTCATTTCCTAACCTATTACCATAAAGATAATCTTCATTGGCATGATTGATGGGTCAAATGATGTGTGGGACAAAGAGGAGATGGTTTCATACAATGAATGGAGAAAAGTACATTCGCATCTCCCCTTTGAAATTTGGCAATTTCTTCTCAATCCACTTTTATTTTGCCTAGCCTTTCCATCTCTTTGGACCAAATCAATCCACCAAAAAAAAAAAAAAAACCACGTAAACAATTCGAGCGCGGTGTCTTCTCCTTCTGAAAGCAGTAAGTGTGACGAAGGAATATGGAGAAGACACTACTGTTACAATTCATTCCATCGTGGAGCTAAAGCAAATGGACAAATTCAGGCATTTTGGACCTCATTTTTCTTGTTACATTTTGGCAGTCTGGACACCATCACTGCCTTCTCTCTGGAGGACAGCTCGCTTTGGCGATGGCACATGCTCAATCTTATCTTTCAAGTCGTGTGGCCCTCTATGTCTTTGTGCAAATATTTCCCAGCTCGTTGGTAATGCTCTCAGAAGTTCTGTTTCTTCTTCATCAAAATATCTAGACACATATAGTGGCTCATCCAACTAATGCAATACATTGTTAGAAAAATATGGGTTCATTGATTTCCTGAGCCTCAGGAGACTCGAGATATTAAGCGCCGGCGTCACCTTAGCATTTTTTATGACCCCGATAGGAAACACCAGCATCGTTGGGAACACCAACGACTTCTCGCTGTGAAATATCTACATAAAGACATAGATGGCGGCATTGACTTGGAAGATAAGACTGAGCAAGTATCGCCGCCAAAGCGAGCTGTCCACCAGGGAGAAGGTAGTGATGGTGTCCAGACTGCCAAAATGTAACACGAGAAATGAGGCTCAAAATGCCTGAACTACTCCATTTGCTTGAGCTCCATGACCGAATGAATTGCATTGGTTGTGAGAGATGAGCCAAATAGCAAATGTAGCTACATAATTGGCCATCAAATAGGCCAATCACAAGAGGAAAACGATGTGGGCATTGGCTATTTTTTTTTCTCTAAGGGGTGCAAATAAAACAAGAAAAACCTGAAGCAAGAGGCTCAATACGATGAAGCTAGACGTTCCATGTGTTCCATGGATTGAGAAAGGAGATAAATCCCATATTGTTACTTTGTTTGAATCTTATCACACTCTCTGGTATGGTCTCGACTACACAAAGCTATATAGGATGTTGAGATGGTTCCTTACTCGTAGCACAAGCAAGGTATTTCATACACCAACAGAAGAAAAGTATAACCATAGGAGGTGGGAGAAGAGAAAAGTGCATTCGCATCTCTCCTCTTTCAAGTTTTGCATCAAAGATTATCAAACATTAGAAAAAAGACACCGTATACTTCTCATGGAAGAGAAGAATAATAACAAGAGAGAGAGTTAACTGGTTGTCTAATAGAAATCGAACAAATCTTAGCTGTCAATAGAAACAAGATTTGTAGAATGGAAAGGAAAGTGAAGCTAGGCTTTTGGCAACAACCTAGAGAAATCAGTAATGGTCGAAACTGATTCTGTTGTAATCAGTCAGGATTACATATAAATTGACTTGCCTTTTAATTTGTTGGTATGTGAAAAGTGATTTGGTTCTTTATTTTCTCTTCAAAAATGAAATTTGTACTGACAATGCAAATTATGTAATAAATTCATAATGTTAGCAAAATGGAGTGATTCAGGGCTTGTTTGCCTGCACTTCATCAATATCTAAAAAAAATGGCAAAATAATCGTTAAGTATATGAATGTCAATATTTACAGATTGTGAAATTTGCAAGGATATTGGGTTAAAAAAGTTTTACATAGATAAGAAGCAGCAGAAAAATGAACTTATAAGATGAGAAAGTTCTAACATAATGAACAAAGATTTTATCAAACAAAATTTGATCGTACCTTCTTCCCATGCTAGATGTTTCTAAAATACTGATTCAATGGTATAAACCAAGAATAACAACACGAATTGAAAAGCTCAACTTGTTGATATTACTGATTGATATTTCATTCGAGAATGTTCTGTCATGGCTAGTCCTTCTAATTCTTCAAAGAACAAAGATGTAGTCTTTGTAATGTCTTGTGTTGTACTTCCGATGAGCCGACCGATGTTAGAGGAAAGACTTGATTGCTCTGTTTTCTACAAATTATAAACCAGGAGATTAAACGATAATAACTCAATGCTTTAGTTTGTCTAAAATGGCACGATCCAACTTATCAAGATCAGCAAAGAGAAAATTGGTGGAATTTTTCTAAAGTGCATGAGGGACTAACGCTTGTGGTCACGTCGATTGGCATGATCAAGGGGTCAAATGATGTGGGGGATAAAGAGGAGATTAATTTGGACAATTTTGGCCGGACATATTCTTCTCCCGCAAGAATATGTGTGACGAGCATGCATTCGAACTTTTAAAGTCAAAGCCTGGAGGACTTCGAAAATGGAGCCTGCTGCATAGTACAAATTGTCCAAAAAGTCCTAAATCTATTGCTATTTTACCAATTTAGTCCTAAACCTTTTAATTTTTTCAATTGAATCCTAAACTTTTATATTTTGCCAATTGAGTCTATTTGAACAATTTTGGCAGGAAATCAGTGATATGGACGCCGGTCATCCAACATGGTACAGTTGACACTAACGTGAATAAAACTTAATAATATTTTAATATTTTTTTTCCTAATTTTTATTTTTATTTTTTATTTTTTTAATCTTTTCTTCTATTTTCCTTTACTTTTTTTGTCTTCTTTTCTTTTTTCTCCTCCCTTCTCCCCTCCACTGGCCACAAGCGAGAGCCACCCTCATCAGCCCCAAACGAGAGTCGCCGTCAACTAAGGCCGAAGAAGCTCGTCGATGGCCAGTGAAGGGAAGAAAAAAAGAATAAAAAAAGGTAAATGAAAATGGAAGAGAAAAAAATAATTAAATATTATTCATGTCAACACCGACCATGCCACGTGGGATGGTCGGTGCCTACATCAGTGATTTATGGTTAAAATTAGCTAGATGAAATCAATTGACGAAACGTGAAAAGTTTTAGGACTTAATTGGTGAAACATGTAAGCCTTCTATGTGACTCTCATGTATAATTCTGCTTAATGGACGGAAATTTTCTTTGGACCAAAAAAAAAATCCGCTCTTGTCTATATAATTTTTGTTTGTCTAGGGGGAATATATGAGAAATTATGTATACATGTTGAGATTATTCCTTACTTGTTTGTTAGAAGAAATAATCTCTTCAAAATTCCAAGAAAGTAAAAGAATTGTAAACCACCATCGGTGAATGAACACAAGTAAGATATCTCATACATTAAATGGCAGAAGAAAAGTATCCCACTTTGTCGCTCCTCTCTACATAGTTAAGGTTTGTATAGGATGAATAGTGAGGAATGTAGACATACATGTCAACAATTCCATGCTTGTTTGTCAAATGGGAAAAGAATCGTGAACCAACTATTCTGCGAATGAACACAAGCGAAGTATCTTATGCTTTTAATGGCAGAAGGAAAGTATTTCATGCACGGATAACGCTTACTGCTTTATGTTGGTTTGAGATTTTATCATCGAATTGGTTTAATCTCAATTCTACTTGCACATCCATCCATTCTTAGAACGAACACAAACGAGGTATCTAGTGCTTAAATGGCAGAAGAAAAGTATTTCATCCGTGATTAGTATACTGAAATATTTGGTGATGGCACATCTAAAATGGGATTGTCCATTTGATCAAGATCAACAAACGGAAAATTGATTGAATTGTATGAGAGCAAAGTGGCGGATTGGATAGAATAGGGAAAATTATCAAAAAAGTCCTAAACCTATTGCAATTGTGCCAATTCAGTGCTAAACTTATTTTTTTTGCCGATTCAGTCCTAAATCTTTTGCAATTGTGTTATTTAAGTCCATCCGGCAAATTTTAGCCAGCCGGCGCCGCTGACGTGGACGCCGGCTAAACCTTTTGCAATTGTGTTATTTAAGTCCATCCGGCAAATTTTAACCAGCCGGCGCTGACGTGGACGCCGGCCGGCCGGCGACCTATTATTTTAATTATTTTTATAATTTTTCTTTTCTTTTTTTTTTTCCTTTCTTTTTCTTTTTCATTTTCCTTTCTTCGCCCCCACCCCCCACCCCAACAAAAGCCGTTCACTGGCCGTGACAGATCAGACACGCCGGAGAGGCCGAGCGAGGCGGAGACACCCCAAACACCATAGATCAGAACCCGGCGTGTAAAGACACAAAAAACTCAGTTCCACCGCAATGCAATCTCCCGGGAATCGTCCTCCCCATTTCCTCCATCGAAAGCGGATTTCGACAAAAAGCAAGGAACCAAGACGAGGAAATCCAATCTCGCTCCAACAACGATCTGCCGACGAAATCGAAAGAGAGAGAGCGATGAGAATCAAACAGATGCGGTCACGAGATCAGACGCTGACCTAAAAACGGAAAGTTCGATAGACGATGGGGGCAAGTGTTGGCTGTCGCTGTTGCGCTCTCTAGCTTGCTCGCTCGCTTGGGTGGCCATGCTTGAGCTTATGCTCTGGGGTATTTTATTGATCTTCTCCTCGCTGTGGTTTTTTCTATTTTTCTGTGCTAATTATGTTGACGCTCACTTTTCGCTCGTGGGACTGAATTTGCCCAATCACGAGACGAGGACTCGGCCTCTCATCCCCTTCGAGGTCTCCTTTGTCTCGCTGCTCCACCGTTGTATTTGTTGTGAAACAGGACACCTTGATCGGTGTCGCAGCGGAATCGGATCGATGAGCGTTTGCAAAGTCGACAGAGAGATAAAAGAAATAATAACAAATGACACGAGATTTACGTGGTTCGGTCCGAATGTCGAAACCTACGTCCACGGGGAGAGCAGCACAGAATCCACTATAGAAAAACAAGCGATACAACGAGATCAATCACTCGAGCACTCAAACACACTCTTGGTGTTTCCCAAACCCCAATTACACCTCAAACTCACATAGTGTTTAGACCCTCACAATTCCTAGTGAAACCTCACTCAAGGAATTATACAAATTCTACTCACAAGAATTTATCTGGCTAAAACACTCAGGTGTAATTACGACAAGCAAAAAAAAACCCTCACGAGAAGAACTCTCTCTTCTCTCGGCCACCGAATGACTTGGTTTCGGCGCACTTCTTCAATTGCATCTTCTTCTCCTTATATAGCCATATGGAAGGAGGAAGCATGCCAAATTGTGCCCAACTTATGCCTAATTTCCAAGTCAAAAGAAAGAGGTGCCAAACTTGCCAAACTCTTGTCTTTCATACTTGCCAAACTCTTGTCTTTCATACTTGCCAAACTTGCCAAACTCTTAACTCCCGAGTCAATGCCAACTTGTGCCTAACTCCCGAGTCAATGCCAATGTGCCTAACTCCCGAGTCAATGCCAACTTGTGCCTAACTCCCGAGTTTCATTCGGGACTCAAATTCGAGACATATTTTCAACAATCTCCACCTTGGCTCGACATTTGAGCCAAGTCACAATCGCTTCAATGGATTCATTCTTTCCTGCTACTCTCCCACAGCCCTCTTGGGCTCAACCGTCACAGAAATCATCCAAGTCCAAGCCCCGCTTGAACTTCGCCATAACCGAGGACCTCATCAGAACACCAACTGAACATGCACATTTAACTACTCCACAAGGACTATCTGACACAAGCTCCATAATCACAGATAAAGCAAAACTTTCGTTGCATCCATATCTGTCAGGAGATTGAACACGTACCTTGTCAATATTAGCAGTTACAGCAACTGTTGGCTGTATAGACTCCACCTCGCTACAAGCACCATCTGTGTCGATTACTTCGCTAGTATCCGCTACCTCAGGAGTTTCTGGTTGCAACTCCACCTCAAGCTGAACACCGTCCAGATCCGTATAAACACTGCCACAAACACTCCTAGCTAGAAGTACTGAAGACTCGTCAAAGGTAACTTCTCTGCTGCAAACAGGTGAATCTATATTCGGGCACCACAACTGATCGCCACACTCACCTTGTGCATAACCATGGAATATGCACCTTGCCTCCACATCGAGCTTACCATCACTTACTCGATAATAACACGGGCAACTAAACATTCTAAAATTAGAATCATCAGCAACATTACCTGACCATACTTCTTTGGGAGTCTGATATCCAATCACAGTCGATGGGGATCTATTCACCAGGTAGCTCGCCATACTAAGCGCATCCGCTGGAATTTTCCCAGCCATACCAGCACTAGAGATCTTTTCACGGGCCGTCTCTAGTAACTCTCTGCTCATCAATTCTGCAAACTGTTGTGGTTTACTAGCACTAGTGCGATGTTTCACTATGCCCTTTTCCATGCAGAATTTATTTACCAGCTTCGAGCAGGACTCCATGCCACTGTCAGTTCGCACATGCTTGATCAACTTACCAGTCTCCATTCCGATCAAAGCTCTCGACTGCGTATTCCTGACAACAGCATCAAACATGTGCTTTCGCACAAACACCCAGGCCTTCCTCGAGTAGCCGTTAGACTCTCGAACAGATGTCGACGTCTCATGAGCAAAATTTATCAATGTCTTACCTTGAAGTTCATACAGGCCACCATGTTTGATTCCCTTCATTATCACCAGAGCACCTCGAACAATTTTTAGGACTCCACCTTGTGAGGAATACCTGCATCCAGCTGAATCTAGAGCACCCAAGGAAATTAAGTTCTTTTTCAATTCTGGAACATGTCTTACCCCAGTCAATGTCCTCACAATACCATCATGCATTCTGATTTTAATATCACCAACACCCACAACATCGCATTCAGCGTTGTTTCCCAACTGCACTTTACTACTATCCATGCATTGATAAGAAGTAAACCAGTTCCTGTTTGGTGTAGCATGAAAAGAACAACCAGAATCCATAATCCAACCGTCAAATGACGAATTCTCAGTGACAGACAAGACACAATCGACATCATCAGAATTTTCAGCTACAACTGCAACATCATCTGCAGATTCAACTCCAATTTCCTTAGCTCTTTCATTTGTCAGCTTAAAACAATTTCTTCTAAGATGCCCTCTCTTGCCACAATTCCAACAGACATCACCGCCAGTCCTAGACTGACTGCATCTATTCATGTTCATACTACTTCTGCTAACACGTGTACTAGCTCTTCCTCTTTCACCTACTAAAGCAGTAGATACAGATTCGCCAGATTCTCTTCTACGAATATCCTCACTCAGAATTAAATCTCGAATCCCATCAAACGTCAAACTAGTTGACCCAGAAGAATTGCTAAAAGCAGTAACAGTAGTATTCCAACTATCAGGCAATGAGGATAATAGAATCAAAGCACGTACCTCATCTTCAAAGTCAATCTCAACTGAACTCAATTGACTAACTATCACATTGAATTCATTGATATGATTAGCAACAGATGTACCTTCGCTCATCTTCAAGTTAAACAGACGTCGCATCAAATAGACCTTGTTGATCGCAGAGGGCTTCTCGTACATGTCCGACAGGGCTTTCATCAAACCCGCAGTGGTTTTCTCCTTGACAATATTAAATGCGACGTTACGAGCCAACGTCAGCCGAATAACACCCATCGCTTGTCTATCCAGCAATTCCCAATCGGGTTGCTTCATCGTTTCTGGCTTTTGCCCAGACAGGGGCTCATGCAGCTTCATCTGATATAAGTAGTCTTCTATCTGCATCTTCCAGAAACCAAAGTCCTTCCCCTCAAATCTGTCGATTTTCACTTTAGCTTCTGTCGCCATCGATTTGCTTCAACTCAAGCAAGCCTAGCTCTGATACCAATTGTTGTGAAACATGACACCTTGATCGGTGTCGCAGCGGAATCGGATCGATGAGCGTTTGCAAAGTCGACAGAGAGATAAAAGAAATAATAACAAATGACACGAGATTTACGTGGTTCGGTCCGAATGTCGAAACCTACGTCCACGGGGAGAGCAGCACAGAATCCACTATAGAAAAACAAGCGATACAACGAGATCAATCACTCGAGCACTCAAACACACTCTTGGTGTTTCCCAAACCCCAATTACACCTCAAACTCACATAGTGTTTAGACCCTCACAATTCCTAGTGAAACCTAACTCAAGGAATTATACAAATTCTACTCACAAGAATTTATCTGGCTAAAACACTCAGGTGTAATTACGACAAGCAAAAAAAAAAACCCTCACGAGAAGAACTCTCTCTTCTCTCGGCCACCGAATGACTTGGTTTCGGCGCACTTCTTCAATTGCATCTTCTTCTCCTTATATAGCCATATGGAAGGAGGAAGCATGCCAAATTGTGCCCAACTTATGCCTAATTTCCAAGTCAAAAGAAAGAGGTGCCAAACTTGCCAAACTCTTGTCTTTCATACTTGCCAAACTCTTGTCTTTCATACTTGCCAAACTTGCCAAACTCTTAACTCCCGAGTCAATGCCAACTTGTGCCTAACTCCCGAGTCAATGCCAATGTGCCTAACTCCTGAGTCAATGCCAACTTGTGCCTAACTCCCGAGTTTCATTCGGGACTCAAATTCGAGACATATTTTCAACAGTATTTGCAGGTCTCGCACTCCTCTGTCAATTGCAAGCGATCCCCGAAAGTCAGTGACTTTTTCTTCCAAGGAGTTTCCTACAAGTCTTCGCTGGACACCAATCCATGGATGCTCGCCTCGTTGCCGTCGCCGGGCGAGGTCGAGCCCTGCCATGGCCGGGTGAGGCTTGACCTCACCTGCCCAGATCTGGGCTTGGCGGGTTGAGCCTTGCCCGGCCGTGGAGAGAGGCTCGATCTCGCCATCGCTGCCTCGCCCAGGAACAGCGAGGTCGACCTCCGCTGGGGCCGGGCGTGGCTCGCCTCTCCGGCGTGCCTGATCTATCCAGCTAACGGCTAGAGGTGGGGAGGGGTGGCGAAAGAAGAGAAAAGAAAGGAAAATGAAAAAAAAGGAAAAGAAAAATTATAAAAAAATGCAAAAAAATATTAAAATAATAAGTCGTCGGTCGGCCGGCGTCCATGTCAGCGTTGGCCGGCCAAAATTTGCCGGATGGACTTAAATGGCATAATTACAAAAGGTTTAGGACTGAATCAACAAAAAAAAATCAAGTTTATGATTGAATTGACACAATTGTAATAAATTTATGACTTTTTTTTGATAATTTTCCCGGATAGAATACACGGGAGGACTAACTGTTGTTTCCTATCATGTCCTAATGAGTAATAAAGCATAAAAATCATATTCACGCGCATGATTGATGGGTCAGACGAGGTGTGGGAAAGAGACGAGATGGTTTCGTATAATGAGTGGATGAAGTGAAGGAGAAAAGGAGAAGCAGCCAAATCATTCCGCTCAAAACAATTTTGAGCGCGCTGTTTATCTGAATCAACCTCGTTTTGCGTTAAGGCACATAAAACATGCCCCATGGAGGTTTGTAGAAACAACCCAAATGAGCCAACAATAGCCAGACAAAGGCAAGAAGCTCTCCACCTTTGCTCAGCACCAGCACACGTACCTCCCCGTTGATATGACTCGCTGCATATGATAGCATCTCCACCCAAACTCCGCTCATCACCTCCCATTTCGTTTCCCCGAGACTTGTCATCTCTCCGGCCATTTTGACCCCCTCATTGAGCGCGGATGTCCTATAATTTACGAAATGACGATCATACAATCTCTCGCCTAGCTCCTCTACATCCTTGGTCGCATCGCGGCGGATGTGGTCCGATAGATCGCGCATCATGTCTGCTAACGTCATTTGGGTGGCGCTCACCATACCGGACACCATGTCATGCTGATTGAGTAAAAGATACAGCATGTAATCGGAGAGTATCTTGCTGTATTCCCTCTTCTCGTTTCTTTCCCTGGGTTTCTCTATGCTGTACCAGATTTCAGGAGCAATATGCCAGCACAAGATACTAGAGTCGTAACTAGCCTTGTTGACATAACTTAAAAGGTCGCGGCCTCAGGCGCTCCTTGGTTTATGCGTGAGAAACAGATCACCTCTGGCCTCATATATCTCCATCACCTTTGTCTCGTCATAAAAAACGAAGCGGGATTTACGTCTCACCTCCTTAACAATAAAGATCCATAGAGCCTGAATAAAATGATTCTTGGACACGTAGCTTGCATTCGCGATCTTTGATTTTGCCGTCGGACCACAAAGTCCAGCGATTGTCTTGCTAGCTTGATGGAAATAAGAGATTATATCTTATCATCCATACACCATCGAAAACTACAGATATTGGAAGAAGTGATGATGCCCCAGCTCTGATCATGGAGATCAATTCAGCCATTCATCCAGCTGACAGCTCTTGAGCAAGCTATTCATCACGTGACTCTACAACCTCTTCAAGATTAGGCTTCTCTCCTCTCCCGATTTAGATTTAATTTTAGATCTGAGGATTTTACTCTCCCGAACTATATGTAGATATAGATCTAAGAGTTTGTTACAGATATTTGATTTATGCTCTTTTAACATATTGATGTTGGTGTTGCTGCCCGGTGATAATGACAAGGATGTAGAATCTGGGCGTGCGCCGCAAGCCGTTGCAAATAGCGTGGAGATCTCGAGGTGTGCTCATCACTAAATCAGGTGATAAGCCTCCCAAATTTTATGGTTATATGTATGTTCTTAAGGGATAATAGTGTGTTTTTAGCTGCATAGTGTGCTTTATTATATACTTTCTGGAATTTACTTTGTTCTACGATTACGTGGGATTTGTTAGGCTTACAATCCTTCTATGTACCTCTCGAGTATAATTCTGCTCAATGAATTGAAATTTTCTTTCAACAAAAAAACAAAAGTACAGCTCATGTCTATATAATTTCTATTTGTATAGGAAGAATAGTGAGAAGAAAAATGTATAATATATATGTTGAGATAATTCCTTAGTTGTTTGTTAGAAGAAAGAATCTATTTAAAAATCCAAGAAGGTAAAAACTTTTAAACCACCATTCGTGAATGAACAGAAGTACGATATATCATGAATTAAATGACACATGAAAAGCATCTCATCCATAATTAGTTTAGTATGACCAAACTTCAGATGTTGCATTTGTTCAATAGATCCAAAACGAAGCTAAATACCATGTTTTTGCTTAATTTGGACTTTATCGCTCCTCTCAAAATTGTCTAGGTTTGTACAGGGAAATAGTGAGGAATGTACATATACATGTTACAGTTTTTTGCTTGTTTGTTAAAAGGTAAAAGAGCAGTGAGCCAAATATATCGCAAATGAACACAAGTGGGGTATCTTATGCTTTTAATGGCAGAAGAAAAGAATCTCATGCATGAATAATGCTTATTAATGCTTTATGTTGGGTTGATGTTTTATCATCGAATTTGTTTAATCTCAATTCTACTTGCACATCCATCCATTTCGCGAGCAAACACAAACGAGGTATCTAATGCTTAAATGGCAGAAGCAAAGTAACTCATCCATGATTAGTTTACTAAATGTTCGGTGACAGCACATCTAAAATGAGATTCTCCATTTGATCAAGAAAAGGGAAAATTGACTGAATTATATAAAAGCAAGAGCGGTGTTTTTAATATAACACGGGGCATGACTAATGTTTCTGGTCATGTCCTAATAAGTAACCAACCGTAAAGATCATAATCAAGTGTATGACTGATGGGTCAAAATGAGGTGAGGGACAAAGACGAGATGGTTTCCTAGAATGAGGGGATGAAGCAGAAAAGTACACTCGATCGCCATCTTCCCTTTGAAAATTTGAAAAGGGAGAAGCAACTTCTTCTCATTCCACGCATTTCTTGGGCAAAATTAACCCACCCAAAACAATTTGAGCGCTGTTTATCTGAATCCAGCTGGATGTACAAACCTTGCATCCAATGGCTTATAAAATATGCCCCATGGAGGTTTGTAGAAACAACCGAAATGAGCCATCAACAGCCAAACAAAGGCAAGAAGCTCTCCACCTTTGCTCAGCACCCTCACATGTGCCTCCCCCTTGGTATGACTTGCTGCACATGACAACATCTCCACCCAAACTCCGCTCATCACCTCCCACTTCGTTTCCCCGAGCCTTGCCATCTCTCGAGCCAATCCGAGCCCATCACTCAGCGCGGACATATTGAATTTGTGGGAAGGATAATCATACAATCTCTTGCACAGCTCGCTGTATCCTTGGTCGCATTAGATCGAGCACCATGTCGACTAACGTCATTTGGGCGACACCCGCCACACCGGACACCATATCATGCTGATTGAGTAAAAGATACAGCATGTAATCGGAGAGGATCTTGCTGAATTCCCTTCTATTATTTCTTTCTGTGGTTTTCTCCATGTTGTGCCAGATTTTAGTAGCAATATGCCAACATAAAATATATTAGATTCGTAACTAGCCTGGTTGACATACTTTAAAAGTTTGCCGGCAGCCCCCGGTATACTCGTGAGAAACAGATCACCTCTAGCCTCATATATCTCCCTCACCTCTGTCTCATCAAAAGCGTACTGGGATTTAAGTCTCACCTCCTTAATGATAAAGATCCACAAATCCTGAATAAAAGGATTCTTGGACACGTACCTGGTATTCGCAATCTTGGATGTTTCCCTCGGACCACAAAGTCCAATGATTGTCTCGCTAGCTTGATGGAAACAAGATATTATCTTCTCAGCCATATGCCAGGGAAAACTATAAATATTAGCCAAAGCGGTGTTGTCCCAGCTCTGATCATGCTTATGCAACTTTCTCGGACTCTCCTTCAAGAACTCGGATAAAAGGTTGCAAGCAGAGGTGGATTATGACCACCTTCGAACTATGAATGGTGTATCTAAGACATCATACATAGAATTTTTGTTAGGCTCTGTTTTGCATTTGGTAGATCGGGGCGTCCTCAGGTTATCCGTGGCAGATAACAACCCGTGGAAAAATGAATCTATTTTAGCCGATCTAACGTTGTACCACTTAATTATGGCAACAGTCCAATCGGAGAAAATGAGCACGAACAGAGCTATCACATCAAGAGCTATCCCTCCGAAAATAAGGGAATAAGTGATGTCCACATCAAGTTTGGGGAGCCCGTGCATCTTCAAGCGAGTGCACAAGACCAAAGCCAGTGCAAGGTTGGTGAAGGCTACAAAGCGGAAAATGTAGCTCCACTAGGAACGTATTACCAGTGCTTTTGTGTGAAACACATCGTACATAAAATTGAGTTCGACTCATATCACCCTCAATGCATCCATCGCAGAAACCTCATAGAAATAATTTCGACTCTTTTCGCGCTCATAATCTTTGAACATAAGATCTCCGACGAAGACCTGAAATATTTGAAAGAAGCAGTAAGCATGCTTTACCACAATGCTCTCTGCAAGCGTTGCTTCTCGTATAGCGGAATATCGTGCCCCTGGTGCATTGAGTTCTTTCTCTATCTCCAATTATGTGCCCAGTATTAGTTCGCGCCGTTGGAGCATTGATTCCTTCAGCCTCAGGAGGCTAGAGAGATGAAGTAACAGTACCCTCTCTGTGTTTTTTATGACCCCAGCGAGAAACACCGGCATCGTTGGGATCATTAGTGACCCGTCACTCGGAAATATTGATACAAAGATATATACGGCGGCACCAACTTGGAAGATTAGACTGAGCAGTTGCTGTCCCCAAATCGAATTGTCCTCTAAAGAGAAGGCTATGATGGTGTCCAGACCACCAAGATGTAGCAAGAGAAATGAGGCCCGTAATGCCCAAAGTGATATGTCTACTTCAACCACATGAGCGCACGAATTGCCCTGGTTACGAGAAATGAGCCCGATCTCATATACAACTATCGAGTCAGCCATCAAGTAGGCCAACCACAAGAGGAAAACAATGTGGCGGTTCGCTATTTTCTTCCTAAGGGGTGCAAATAGAATGAGAAAGATTTGAAGCGAGAGGCTCAGCAGGACAGAGCCTCGGATGTTCCATTTGTTCCACAAATTCGAAATGGAGCTAAATGCCATGTTTTAGCTTAGTTTGAACTTTATTGATCCTCTTAATTTGATTTCAGCTTGTATACGAGAGAATGGTGGGAGATGTCCTTTCTTGTTTATAAGAAGGAAGAAAAGAATCTATTCAAAAATCCAAGAATGTAAAAGAATCATCAACCAATCATTCCGTGAATAAACATAAGCAAAGTATCTTGTGTATCAAATGGCAAAAGAAAAGTATGCAATACATGATGTGCGGGAAAAAAAGAGAGAAGATGGTGTATATTTATGAGTCTGTACATATTTGATGAGACAACGAAAAGGAAAAAGAAAAAAAAAAGAGGACGAGATGTTTGACCGAGGATGTAGGCACATTGCCGAACCTCGTAGATCCGTATGTTCTATATTTTTTCTTTTCTTCTCAACAGAGTAATTCCCATTCTTGATGATATTGCATCGACTTCCCTCTTCTGCATCGTGCTGAAGTCTTGCACATTTCGAGTTGAGACCAAAATAATTACCACCATGTGGAAGATGGGATCGAGGCATGGATGTTCCAACTCTGCAGATGCATTACTACACCTAAATGCAGATCGGGTTAAATTCAACTTAGACATCGTCAAATAAATTTTGTACGTCCGAAGTAAGCAAGTGGTTGAAGCCAAGAACACTTGTTGATTAATCATTAATGCTGCCCGTTTGGTTAAACCATGCCAATGACATGCGCGTGGTAATGCGTTTTGCCCTAATTCTGGTTCTAATTGAGTAGTCCATCCCCCTCGACCCCTTTGGAAACTTATTTTGTCTTGATCTAGTTTGTTTGTTTAAAGAAAGAATCTATTAAAAAACCCTAGAAGATAAAACAATCGTGAACCCAAGAACTAACACAAGGAAGGTATTTCATGCATTACATGGTCGAAGAAAAGTATCTTATCCGTAATTATTTAATATGGCAGAACCTTGGACATTCCATTTGTTCCACGGATCCGTAATGGAGCTAAGTGCCATGTTTGAACTTGTGGCTCGTCTCTCTGTAATTTCGGTTTGTATAGGAGGAGCAGTGCAGAGCATGCACACATTGTGCATTAAGATGTTTTTTGTTTGTTTGTCAAAAAAAAAAAGAATCTATTGAAAAACCTAACAAGGGATAAGAATCATGAACCAACCATTCCGGAATGAACACAAGTACGGTATCTCATGCATTTACACGGCTAAAGAAAAGTAGCTTATTGATGATTAGTTAGTGAAATGTTTGATGATATCACAGTTAATAAGACCTCTCGTTTTTATTAACGAAATGGAAAATATCGGGTCACTTCTTAACCTATAACCATAAAGATCGTGCTAATTGGCATGATTGATGGGTCAAATGATGTGTGCGACAAAGAGGAGATGGTTTCACAAAATGAATGGAGAAAAGTATATTCGAATCTCCCCTTTGAAATTTGGCAATTTCTTCTCAATCCACTTTATTTTGCCGAGCCTTTCCATTCCTTTGGGCCAAATCAATCCACTCAAAAATTCGGGCGTGGTGACTTCTCCTTCTGAAAGCTTTGCGTAGGAACCCCCCATTGATGGCACTAAAGCCATGAGGGCGTCAAGTAAACGTGACGAAGGCGTGTGGTGGAGACACTATTGTTACAATTCATTCCATCGAGCAGAAGCAAATGGAGCAATTCAGGCATTTTGGCCTCATTTCTCTTGTTATATTTTAACGATCTGGACACCATCACTGCCTTCTCTCTAGAGGACAGCTCGCTTTGGCGATGGCACATGCTCATTCTCATCTTCTAAGTCGATGACGCCATTTATGTGTTATCGTTTGTTTGAAAAACAAAACAAAATAGTGCCTTTTTGGTATCCACTCTCTGTATTAATTAGAAAGCTGTTATAGCCTTTTAGATAAAGAGAAATGGGCCAATGGGTTAGTCCCCACTATACTCGCGTGTGATTGCGCGATTATTGGCACTAATCAATGATCAATTTTTTTAAAATTATAATTAAAATAAATCGTTCATTCCTAGCGAAACAGTGCTACTGTATACATAGGAGTTATAATTATTTTATTAAATTTATTTTCGAATTTTAATTATTTGTTTATGCTCAAGAGTTGCAACCTTTCAGACAATGAAGGGTTGTGTCTGGATTAACTGTTTTTCAGACATGAAGTGGTGTGTCCGAACTAACTATTCCTTAGATACGAATAGTTGTGATTGAATGATACCTTTTGAGAAATGAAAAGTTGTCTTCTTTTAAGTCTTATATATTGATGGGCTTTGTTCATTTTCAGACACTTCTTCTGAACTTCAATTTTTCGTTTTCTCAAAAAGATACACAGACATTGTTTCCAATTGTTTCCCTTGAGAGATCCTGGAAAAATATCAGAATTGCTATATGCTATTCTCGTGAGACTTTGCTGTATCCTGGAGGATATTTGCCGTAACCATTAGCAATGTTGTGGGGCAAATAAATCATTAAAGAGAGTGTTTTACACGCCTCAAAGTCTGATTATATTGTTCATCCTGTTATACCATATATTTCCAACATTATGTCTATTTGCAAATATTACAAGTCATTGATAATGCTCTCAAGTGTTCTGTTTCTTCTTCATCAGAATATCTAGATGCATAGAATGGTGCATCCAACCAATGCAATATATTGTTCGGAAAATATGGGTTCATCGATTCCATTAGCCTCGGGAGACTCAAGATATTAAGGGCCAGTGTCATCTCAGCATTTTTTATGACCCCGACAAGAAACACAAGCATCGCTAAGAGCACCAATGACTTCTCGTTGGGAAATATATGCATGAAGGCGTAGATGGAGACATCGATTTGGAAGATAAGATTGAGCTGATGTTGCCACCAAAGCAAGCTGTCCCTCAGGGAGAATGTATTGATGGTGTTCGGATCGTCAAAATGTAACAAGAGAAATGAGGCTCAAGATGCCTGAACTACTCCATTTGCTTCAGCTCCAAGACCGAATGAACTGCCTTGGTTGTGAGAGATGAGCCCAATGGCAAATGCAATTACCCAGTCAGCCATCAAATATGCCAACCACAAGAGGAAAACGATGCGATCATTAGCTATTTTTTTTTCTAAGGGGTGCAAATAAAACGAGAAAGACATTAAGCAAGGCACAATATGATGAAGCCGGATGTTTCATGGGTTCCATAGATCCGGAATGGAGATAACTCCCGCATTGCTACTTTGTTTGAATCTTATCACAATCTCTGGTATAATCTCGGTTACAACAAACTATATAGGATGCTTGCATGGTTCCTTACCTGTAACACAAGCAAGGTAGAAGAAAAGTATGTCAACCATAGAAGGTGGGAAAAGAGAAGTGCACTCGCATCTCTCCTCTTTGAAACATTAGAAAAGAGACACCGTATTGTTCTCATGGAAGAGAAGAATAATATCAAGAGTGAATTAACTGGTTGTCTAGTAGAAATCGAACAAATCTAGTTGTCAATAGAAACAAGATTCGTAGAATGGAAAGGAGAGTGAAGCTAGGCTTTTGGCAACTACGGAGAAAAATTGGTAATGGTTGAAATTAATTGACTCGGTTGCAATCAATCAGGATTATAAAAAATAACAAACAAATTAAATTGACTTGTCTTTCAATTTGTTGGTATATGAAAATTGATTCGGTTTTTGTTCTCTTCAAAATGAAATTTGTACTGACAATGCAAATTATATAGTAAATTCATCATATTGGCAAAATGGAGTGATTCGGGGCTTGTTTGTCTGCACTCAAGTTATATCAAAATATCGTCAATATTTCGAACCAAAAAAAAAAGAGGTAAAAATAACTGTTAAGTATTTTACAAGTCAATATTTACAGATTGTAAAATTTTCAAGGATTTTGGGTTAAAAAAAGTCTTACATAAATCAGAAGAAACAGAAAATGAACTTTTAAGATGAGAAAGATCTAACATAATGAACAAGAATTTTATCGAGGACGATATGATCGTTCCTTTCTTCCCATGCTAGATTCCGGTTCAAGGTAAAAACCGAGAATAGCAACACGATTTTTTTTTTTTTTTTTTTGTCGAAAACGAAACTTGTATTTATACCATAACAGTACTAGCCAGGGCAGCCCACTGAAGGGGCATCACTACAAAGCAAAGCCCATAGGGCTTGTGGAGGGGAGAAGAGCCAGTTGCGTGGTAGACAACAGGGCCTTGGGTGGGTGAAATGATGAAGAGGCTTGCTCTGAGTTTGGTCTGCTTCCAGCATCTTGTCTGAGTAAATTATATGCACTTTTCACCGTGTAGCTGCCCGATTTCGTTCCTGTCCAAAAGAGTTCATCATCTACCTCTTGGGGTTTGATAGGAATAGTTAGGATTTCCTGCTTTGTCTGTTCATCAAATAGATCATTTAGTTTTTGCACATTCCACTGATTTTCTTCTGGATTTATCAATTCAGCTACCTTCTGAGGGTCATTTGCATTTGCAGGTCCGCCAACGAGACCTCTTTTCAGCCATCTATCTGTCCTAATATTGACCTTTTCTCCATTCCCTATCGACCACATGGTTGAATTCGAGATTGCTTCTCTTCCTTCTCTTTTCAGCAACACGAATTGAAAAGCTCAACTTGTAGATATTATTGATTGATATTTCCTTCAAGAATATTCTGTCTGGGCTAATAATACTTTTGGTTCTAGGAATAGCTCACTCCAATCTATTTCTTCAAAAGAACAAAGACGGAATCTTTGTAATGTCTTGTGTTGTAATTCCGATGAGCCCATCGATGTTACAGGAAAGACTTGGTCACATTGTTTTCCACGAATCATAAACCGGGGGATTAAACGACAATGATTCAATGCTTTAGTTCTTCTAAAATGGCATGATCGAACTTATGAAGATCAACAAAGAGAAAATTGGTGGAATTTTTCTGGAGTGTATTGAGGGACTAATGTTTGTGGTCATGTCCTAATAAACATAAAAAATCATCTTCATTGGCATGATGAGGCAGCATATTCTTCTCCCGCAAAGAGAAAAATTCTCACATTGAAATTCTCTCATGGGACTTCCATGGTGGCTAGTGACTGCTTTGAGGAAGAGCAGAATAACAATTTTAGCATTCGACAGTGGGAAAAAGAAGAATTTAGCATTTTCATAATAGAGATCTCTCCTTGCGTATGTTGTATTTTTTCTCTGAAAATACTTTGATAATCAATTCATGGCTAATCGATTCACTGCTAAGTACGAAACTTATGTGTGACGAGCATGTATTCTTTGGTAGGCAATTATTTTCATGAGCGATGAATACAGGGGAATTATTTAGTTAAAAGTGATTAAAATTGATAAACTTTAAAGTCAAAACTGGAGGACTTCGAAAAATGAGTCTGCCACATAGGAAAAATTATATAAAAAGTCCTAAACTTTTTGGAATTTTTTCAATTTAGTCCCAAATTTTTTAATTTTTTAATTGAGTTTTAAATCTTCACATGTTTTGCAAATTAAAATTTGAACAATTTTTATAGGAAATCACTAATGTGGATGCCGGCCGGCGCTAACGGAGATAAAATTTAATAATTTTGAATTTTTTTTCTTTTTTTTAAAAAAATTATTGTCTTCTATTTTCCCCTTTACTTTTCTTTTCTTCTCTTTTTCTCTCCCCTTCTTCCCTGCATTGGCTTTAGGCGAGGGCCACCCTCGAACAAGGATCGCATGGCGAGAGTCGCCCTTAACTGAGATCGGTAGAGCTCGTCGATAGTAGACGGAAGAGAACAAAAAGAAAAAAAAAAGAAAACGAAAACATAAGAAAAGAAAAAAAGGAATAAATAAATAAAAATTCAAAAAATAATTAAATTTTGTCCACATCTGCACTAATCGTATCACATGGGATGGCCAATGTCCACGTCAATGGTTTCTCGTAAAAATTGATCAGATGGGCTCAATTAGCAAAAATATGAAAAGGTTTAGGACTTAATTGAAAAAATTAAAATGTTTATGATTGAATGTGCAAAACTACGATAGGTTTAGGACTTTTTGGATAATTTTCTAGAGGGAACTTTTTTTTTAGATTTTTTCTTGTTTATGGGACCTAATATTTGCGGCAAAGATAATAGTCTTGATAATGCCATCTGCTTGAAAAATTATTAAGAACTAAATAGTAAGCTTAGCATCCACGTTGTATTTAGAGTTACGCTCAGTTTTAACTTCTTAACTTTTAAAACCTTGAAACTTTCCAAACTAGAACTTTTCATAATGTCGAGAAATATATCAACATTGACTTGTCGAGTTTCTTTGTTTATGTTTTCTAAGATTAACACATTCTCATCTGTGCAAGAAATACTAGTATCGTTGGGATCACCAACAGCTTGTCGCTGAAAAATATCTGTATGAATGGTAGCCCCAACCTGGAAGATGAGACTGAGCAAGTGTCGTTTCTAAAGTGAATTGTCCTCTACAGAAAAAGTGATGATGGTGTCCGGATCATCGATATGTAACAAAAGAAATGAGGCCTAAAACGCCTGGAATGGATAAATTGCATATGTGGATGTAACAAAAGAGAGACGCTGCTTGAATGGATGAACTGCCTTGGTTGTGGGAGATGAGGTCAATCGTGAATGCAGCTACCCAGTCAACCATCAAATAAGCCAGCCATAAGAGCAAAACAATGTGGTGGTTCACTACTTTCATTCTAAGGGGTGCAAATAGAATGAGAAAGACCTGAAACTAGAGCTTAGCATGATGAAATCTTGGACGTTCCATTTGCTCCACAGATCCAAAATCACGACCCCCCATGATGCGGAGCTCTCTCTTTTGTCTCCAGTGTTTCCAGCACTGCCAGTAGCACTTCTCTCTCTCCCTTTCACCCTCCCTTTCCGTTTGTCCACCTCTTTGTCTCCCCGTTTTCAAGATTTTACTTTTTCGACTTTTCCTATCCCACTTTGTTTTGAAAGTTTTGTGTATGAATAAATTTATGCAGTTAATCTTGGGTGAACATGGAGACCGATTCAGCCATTCATCTAGTCGACAGCTATCGAGGGAGATGTTCTCGTGGCTTCACAATCTCTCCGAGATTAGGCCGCTCTCCCCTCCCGATTTAGATTTAGGTTTAGGTCCGAGGATTTTACTCTCTCGAATTAGATCTATATATACACCTAGGAGTTCCTTACAGATATTTAATTTGTGCTATTTCAACATAATGATGTTGGTGTTACTGTTCAGTGATGGTGAAGAAGATGTCGAACCTAGACGTGTGCCCAAGCCGCTGCAAATGGTGCGGAGATCTCGGCATGTGCTCATTACTGAATCCGATGATAAGCCCCCGAAATTTTATGGTTACATGTACAGTCTTAATGGATGATATTATGTTTTTGGCTGCATAGTGTGCTTTGTTATATCCTTTATGGTATTTGCTTTGTTCTGCAATTATGTGGGATTTGCTAGGCTTGCATTCCTTCTATGTATTTCTCGAATATAATTCTGCTTAATGAATTGAAATTTTCTTTCGACCAAAAAAGACTTTACCGATCATGTCTATATAATTTCTATTTGTATAGGAGGAATAGTGAGAAATGTATAATATACATGTTGAGATGAGTCCTTGCTTGTTTGTAAGAAGAAGGAATCTACTCAAAAAATTCAAGGTAAGAAATTTTAAACCACCATCCGTGAATGATCACAGGTAAGATATCTCATACATTAAATGGAAGAAGAAAAGTACCTCATCCATGATTAGCTCAATATGAGGAAACTTCATATGTTTCATTTGTTCAACAGATCCCAAACAGAAACTAAGTACCATGTTTTTGCTTAGTTCGAACTTTATCGCTCCTCTCTACATAGTTCAGGTTTGAATAGAAGGAATAGTGAGGAATGTACACATACATGTTAACGGTTGCTTGCTTGTTTGTCAGAAGGTAAAAGAATCGTGAACCAACTATTCCGCGAATGAACACAAGCGAGGCATATTATGCTTTTAATGGTGGAAGAAAAAAATTTCATGCATGAATGATGCTTATTGCTTTATGTTAGGTTGAAGTTTTATCATCGAATTTGTTTAATCGTAATTTTACTTGCACATCCATTGATTTCGTGAATGAACACAAGCGAGGTATCTAGTGCTTAAATGGTAAAAGAAAAATATCTCATCCATGATTAGTTTATTGAAATGTTTGGTGACAGCACATCTAAAATGGGGTTATCCATTTGATCAAGATCAACAAAGGGAAACTCGATTGAACTATATAAGAGCATGAGTGGCGTATTGGATATAATACACGGAATGACTAATATTCCTGGTCTGGCATGCTAGAATAACGCATATGTTCCGATTTCCAATGACATATGCCCCACGGAGGTTTGTAGAAACAACCGAAATGAGCCATCAATAGCCAGATAAAGGCAAGAAGCTCTCCACCTTTGCTTAGCACCCGAACATGAGCCTCCCCCTTGATATGACTTGCTGCATATGACAGCATCTCTACCCAGACTCCACTCATCACCTCCCATTTTGTATCCCTGAGACTTGCCATCTTCATGGCCAATTGAGACCCCTGCTCGAGGTCAGGTGCCGTGAAACCTAGAAGACCATACAATCTCTTACATAGGTCCTCTACATCCTTGGTCGCATCGGGGAAGCGGTTCCGCAGATTGAGCACCATGTCTGCTAACTCCATTTGGCCGGCGCCCGCCACACCGGACACCATATCATGCTGATTGAGTAAAAGATACATCATGTAGTCGGAAAGTATCTTGCAGAATTCCCTTTGGTCGTTTCTTCCCGTGTGTTTGTCCATGTTGTACCAGATTTCAGTAGCAATATGCCAACATAAAATACTAGAGTCGTAACTAGCCTGGTTGACATACCTTAAAAGATTGCGGCCATGGTCGCCCCCCGGTTTATACATGAGAAACAAACCACCTCTAGCTTCATATATCTCCAACACTTTTGTCTTATAAAAAAATGGGGCTTGGGATTTACGTCTCACCTAAGATCCATAGATCCTGAATAAAAGGATTCATGGACACGTAGCTCGTATTCGCGATCTTTAATTTTTCCCTCCAACCACAAAGTCCAGCGATTTTCTTGCTAGCTTGATGAAAATAAGAGATAATCTTCTCAGTCATACGCCACGGAAAACTGCAGATATTAGAAAGAGCGGTGTTGCTTTGATGGAACAAGAGACAATCTTGTCCGCCATACGCCACGGAAAACTGCAGATATTAGAAAGAGCGGTGTTGCCCCAGCTCTGATCATGCTTATGCAACTTTCTCGGACTCTCCTTCAAGAACTCGGATAAAAGGTTGCAAGCAGAGATGGATTCTGACCACCTTCGAAATATGAATCGTGTATCTAAGACATCATACATAGGATTGTCATTAGGCTCTACTTTACATTTGGCGGATCGGGGCTTCCTCAGGTTATCTGAGGTGGATAATAGCCCGTGCAAAAATGAATCTATTTTAGTCGATAAGTGAGCGTTCCAAATTTGACGTCTCTTGGTGTAATACTTCAAGCAGACAAAACCATTTCTACTCACTCAAACCTTAACCTCCAACAAGATTCATGTCGAGAAAAAGCATGGCTTTTTTGGATTGCCATATTTGATAGGTAACGCACGAAATCAACCGGCAAGAATGTGAAATCTGCAGCTTATCTCTCCGGTGATAATGTACAATATTGGCCATGCTCACTTATATGTCGTGTATATACCGCATGGAGAATTGTTGATCTCGCGGTTCACATGCATCGTGCAGACAATTGGTGTACCCTGATTTCACCACATTTCCAGCACAAAGTCATCCTTGTTACGGATGATGACACAAATGGTCCATAAACTTTGACCCAATGCATAAAGGGATCCTTGAACTATTAATATAATTAATGTGGTCATTGGATTTTAGCCCAATGTGTAATGTGATTCTTGAAATTTTGATTTGCTCAATGTGGTTCCTGGACTTTTAGTGCATGTTCAATTTAGTTCCTGAAATTTAAAAAAAAATATTCATTGTTGTCCTTTTATTAATTTAAGTTAAGGGATCCATGGACCACATTAAACAAATTAAAAGTTCAGGAATCACATTGCATATTAGGCTAAAGTTGAAGGATCACATTAAACAAATTAATGGTTCAGGGCCACTTTGAATTTTGGATTAAAATTCAAGTATCGTTTGTGTTAGTTTTCCCGGCTGTTATTACAAAGAGAAGGCATGCATCCCCATGGACCAGCAAATCTAAAATATTCTGAATTGTAACAAGTGTTGTGCTCATCAGCAAGTTGGAAGCATCGATGGAAAAACTCAACTTTTATTTGGGATGTAGCAGACAATAGGACTCTTTGAGGACTGCGATGAGGCAACCCAAACAACATTGTTATCTTCAAAACTTCAAATCAATCCCACACTGACACAGCAGCATCCTGTTCCCTCTCGTGTTCTGAAAGAGCCTATAACAGAAAAAGAGGGTGTTTTCCAATCTCCATGCCAACCATCATGCGCAATTGTTTTGCTCCTTTGAAGAGCTTACCAGACATGTAATGACAAGAAAAGCAAACAACCCTTGAAAGCTCATCCATCCACTGTTCTTCCCATCTTAATTGTTTTTTTTTTTTTTTTTGGGTAAGTATCCCATCTTAATTGTTTCTTCCGCGCAAAGACTGAATCGTGCCTCATCACCGCGAATGGCTCTCGGCAATCGTCTTCCCGGTCTTCTGATTCTGTTAGCCTATTCGGCGGGGATGGCTTTGGCATACCAAGTGTCCATTGAAGAGATCCAAATGTATCCTTTCAACTGCTCTGACCAGATCAAAACCTGCAATGCCTCTCTGTACCATTACGACAGTGGACTCCAGGAGGATCAGACTGCCGCCTACTACTCAGTGAGCCCCTCCCAGATCAAACCCATCAAGCAGGCGGACCGACAAGACTACCTCATCAGCGTGCCGTGCTCTTGCCAGAGCACCGGGGACACCACCGGCTACTTCTACAACACCTCCTACAAGGTCGAACCGAACGACACCTTCTTCAACGTCTCGGCGCAGGTCTACAGCGGGCAAGCTTGGAGCGTCGGAGACGAAGAGAGGAGGTTCAACGTGAACGCCACGGTCCCCATGTATCTTCTATGCGGGTGCGTGCAGGGAGACTCTCAGACCGTGGTGACATACACGGTTCAGCAGGATGACACGCTGACTGATATCGCCAGCCTGTTATCTGCTGACCTAAGCGGCATCGAGTCCTTGAACCCCAATCTGATACAGAACTCTAGCGCCATAGGCGTGGGTTGGGTGTTGTTCGTGCCGATGGAGAACAACGGAATGCCATCCCCGAAGAGAGTTCGGTCGCGCTAACTTTACTTCAATCCATGGTGACTTTGATTCCATGATTCGGCGAATTCAGAGAAATACGGAGGAATTCTGGCTAGTTGCTTCTTTCTCGGCCATGCCTCGCTCGTCTCGCCTGCTTTCTCTTGTGCTTTGAACATGGGTAATCGTCAAGGGACCTCAACACGCCTTCTTTTCTACCAAAATAAAAAGATACAAACGTGTGAATTGCCTGCATAGTTTGAAGTTGCTTCAAATCTTATTCATCTTACAGATCGATATCTTCTGGTTCCGACTGATTTTGGCCTCGATCATCTGAACTTCATGCATTTTAAATAGATTTTGTTTCGATATAATGGGTCTACTTCGTGAAACATTGTCCGTTGACCGGATTGATGGACCATGTGGCAGACTGATTCTGGAGCCATAGCGCACTCTGTATTCGATCCGTTCGGTGGAGCAGTCCTATCTTCTCCGTTTAATGTTGGGTTGCGCTAACCAAGCTTGTGCGGGTCGGTGTTGGGGGATCTTTAAGAGCCTTTCTACCGAAAAGATTAATTTAGACTAAACACTTCGTCTTAGCTAAACAGTGAAGAAGTAAACCTCTATGTTTTATCCTAGCAACATTTTAAAGAGCTATCTTACTTGTTATCCTCACTAAGTAACCAAAGTGAAGCTCTTTTCTTCAACTTGTAAGCATCCAAGTCTATCATTGGCTTCCGTTTGTCTCTCTCCCTCATCACCAATATGAGACTCGTGAATATTGAGATATCATGTTTTAGTTCGCATCTTCTCAAGTCATTTTACTTTTGTCTCTCTCCCTCACCACCGGCGCGGGACCAATTCTAGGCTTTTTTTTAATTATTTATTTATTTGTGAATTTGAATTAAATTAATTTGATTTAAATAATCATAAAAATGATAATTTGTCATGTACATATAAAAATACACATTTAATATACGTGTTGAAATTCTCTATTTTTTTTAAATGATGTGTCGTTGTATCGTGTCGTGTCACGTGTCGATGTTCGTTGCTACTTAGTAATCAAAATGATTTCAACTGCACCGAAATTTACCTAGATCGAACGGTTAGATGTCAAAAGTGTATAATGAGATACTTTTATAATTATGTTTTAACTTGCTGTAATTATTCGTTTAATAAATGCATATCATACAACCCTAATTAAGGTTGAGTCACCATAAACAACAACATGGTATCATAGCATGAAACGCTACCCCAAATCGACAATTCCTTTGCTCCAATTATTATCTCAACAATGTCCAATATATCTAAGAATTTTTGTTCTTTACTACAATCTTTGGCCATCATCTTCTCTTTCTGTTAATCCCAAATTTTCATCACCTCTCAACAACATGCCGTCTACTTTCACCTCTTTTCTTCCATCTTCTATACTGCTCCGATCTCTACTATTACGCAAATTACGGCTGTGTAATCTGCCTCGTCGCCTCTTATTCTTCCATCACTAATCTCATCTCCATCAAACTTGATGTAGACAAATAATTTTTTTTGTGAAAATCTCAGTTTGAACCTATTTTAATATGTAATGATCTGTTGGGCTATGTGGAAGGATCTTTTTGTGTCCAAAGCTACTTCTGGGACGCAAGCGACAGGAATACGCTCGGCGGGAAGAACGCTAGGATTAGGATTAGGGTTTGTAGACAACCGTTGGATGGCGGCAATCAAGTCTTGCATCGTCCGTTGGTGGTCTTACAGAGTTCGCCGAGTCTCCTCAGCAAACTAGGTAAATTCCTCTCGTGCAATAGGCTCATCGGAATGGCCCTTAGCTACGGAGGCATGTCGATTCACATTATTAGTCATCGTCGCAAGGAAAAAATCGGAGGCATGTCGATTCACGTTATTAGTCATTGTCGCATGGAAAAACCTTGCTCTGATACCAAATGACGCAAGGTAGCGATAACTGTAATACTCTTTCAACAGATAAACTGTAATTGAATTGATAATAGTCTGAAGATTACAAAGGCGGACGTCCATATATATAGATATGATTCCAGATTTCTTAAAGATAACAAAAAATAACCTAAAACGAAATATTAAAATCAAATCTAATCAGAATTCAAATCAAAGATTGCGAATTATCTAAATTACAAAATTACCTAAAAATAAAAAAAATTGCCTGAAAAGTGGTATAAACAATCTCGAAATGCAAAAATCCATCGTAGTTCATAGCCAAAGGCAGTGAGTTTGAATTAGAAGGCCGTTTCTCTTTAACCGACCGAATTTGAGCGCAATCTGAGCTCGCCCGAAATCAGATTTACCGGTGAAGTCGCGTCAGTTTATGGCGATCATGTTTTTCCAAAAATCGCATGCCAATCATTCTACATCACCTATTCAAACTAGAATATAATACTTCTTTAGGTGTTGAACATTTAAATAGTTGGGGACCAAAATTTTTGAATTAGGCTTGGTTGAATAGAATATCTATTAGTCATGTGAGAGATGGGTCTGTGATGAAGGCAAAAGCCTATCTTTGCCATCTAGTTCCTCATTTAAACCTGATCTTGTCATACATTATTGGATCACCATGGCAATGATAATTTCATCCAACGCGCATACTATTGATTTTCCTGGAGATATACATATTTCATCGATGGAAATTGCTGGTGGAATGAGTTACTGCTATGCTTATGTGATGCACGAATGGACACAGTAATCGATATGTCATGTCAACTCAAGTGATAATGGAAAAAGGCGGTTAGAAAAACAACATATGCTTTGCTTTTTGCCAGCCATGAGTTGTAAAAGTCATGTTTTTTCCATATCCCTTTTCATTTCTTATGAATTGTTCAACAGTTGCAGAAGTATAGAAATGTTGGCATGAATAATATTTTGCAATTCGAAAAGATTTCCCACCTCAAAATTTTCCAGTATTATACTTGTCTGAACTCTGAGTTTTGTCCTCAACTTGGTAGTAGGATAATCCAAATGTAGAATATTGTTTACACATTGTATTAGCTCATGTTTTGGTGGTTCGTGTCCCACAGTGCATGATGGACTTCTCATTTTTGTTAGAAAGTCAAACCCAAAAGCTTAAGTTATTAAGTGGAGGGAGACAACATGAATATAAAGAGTATACAATACTCATTCACAAGTGATGTGAGACAACAACAACAACTTCAACACCCACTCTCACGTGTAAGCAATCAACGTTGAAATTAACTAATGGGGGGTGCAAGCAATCTACGTGGAAATTAACTAATGGGGAGTGGGGCCATATACGCGGAAGGAAATAACACTGGCTATGATACCATGTTAGAAAGTCCAATCCAAAAACTTAAGCTATTAGGTAGAGGGAGACCACATGAATATAAAGAACATACAAGACTCATTCACAAGCGATGTGGGACAACAACAACAACATCAACAATTTTAATTGCAGATCCAGAAATTTACCTTAAGGTTTTCAACTACTTTTGAAACTGATTCATTCACGAATTCTTTAAAGGTAATATTCTCACTGAGGGAGTTGAAATATTTATCGTGCGGTTAACAATTTCTTATTGCATCACCCACTGTATTAGAATGACTGCATCCAATTGCTATACACACAGGAGATCTTGAAAGATGCCATTGAAATTGAACTGCAAAGTACTCACGTGGCACCTCAAATATCTGCACATTCTGAGTTCGCATCCTATTCTCCATGCAAGTGGAAAGGGGGGCTCAGGATCGGAAAGGGGGGCTCAGGATCGCCTGCCAAGGAAATTTCCTTGGTAGGCGATCCCCACCCTCCATTGGGGTGCACCCCCCCCCCCCCCCCCCCCCCCCCCCCCCCCCCCATGTGGAGGGTGGGGATTCGGGTCCTGGAAAGGGTCCTAGTTCCTGACATACTTCATGTCTATATTTGCTACAGTTGATCTTCATGGTTGATCTACTTCCAACAATGAACTTGTCTTGTTGAGTTGTCAGAGTTCAGGAGGAAAAGGATATTGTTTCTTGCATTGGCATTCAGAATCCTGAAAACTTAGGTGCTGCATGATAACTGGTTAGAAGTAGAATTTTCCTGCCATAAGTCAATATGGCAGGGAAATTTGTTTGGTAAAATCACTTCCGAAGCAGAAATGCGTTTGGTAAACAAAATTGGCTTATAGTAGTATTTTCTACTTCTGGTTGGATTTTTGCTAACTTTGAGAAGTTAAAAATTTTTACTTCTTAACTGTAGAATCACTTCTTCGATCACACGAGCCTTGGCCGATCACCGTTGCCACCCGTGGCCGGACGTCGCCCGCCTCCGCCCGTGGCCAGTCGTCGGCTGCCGCAAAAGATTTTGTAAATAATGTTTTAAAAATAGAAATTTTCAACCGTTACCAAACGAATTTCTTTGATCAGAAGTTAATCTGGAGTAGAAGTAGAAAAATTAACTTCTGCTTTTGAGGAGAAGTAGAGAAATCAATTTCTGGTCAGAAGTTGAGAATTTGGCCATAAGTGTTACCATGCAGGGGCTTAGCTATCTTGGAGAACGAGTCTCAACAGTTCCCTTCAAACAAGGAAACTGCTTGTGATCAGGATGCTGAAAATGGCCTTGCATCCTTTCCTCCAAGCTTCACATCATTTCTGACTAGTTGTTGCGCCGACTGCAAACAAGGTGAACTGACTGCTCTCTCTTAAAGATATAAGTATTCTCTCTTTGGCAGACATGAATTGATTTACTGTATTGAACAATGTATTCTCTATTTTGCTCTCTTAAAGATAGAAATATTCTCTCTTTGGCAGACTTTAATTGATTTACTGTATTGAACAATGTAGCCACAGCACAATCAACTATACCCGAAGGAGTCGACCTCAAATCACAGATCATGGTAATATTTTGTCTGACCGAATGCTGCACGAGTGCTATCTCTTTACAATGTTTAATTATCAATTATTGATTAACGGGTTTCGCAGCAATACATTGGAGATTCTGAAGTCCAAGGTAAATCATTTTCCTAATCTATCTCGCGCACCGCTAGTTGCTTGCTTATATAGCCTGCCATGCATATCTCTTTTGATTTCTTGCCAAAAACAATTGGAAATAGTAAAAGATAAGATTGAAGTTCACTTAAAATAATAAAAAAGATGTTATCCAAGGGGCCATTAGTTTCATCATTTCAGCAGCTTTTTTTTTTTTATCTATCCAGTTTCCCCTTTCAAATAGCTGCTGATAGCCTGCTCTGGAGACGTAGAGAAATTGCGTGTGGTTCTTTGCGTTAAAAATTTAAAGATTATACTAATCTGTAGAGTTCTCTTATGTTTTCATCAGAGATGTTGCTTAGAGTGGACAGGGTCGTCAATGAAATTGGAGTGTGATTTATCATTGTGATTGTGTTGATATCCTTAGCGAGGCTTCTGAAACCTTGGCTGCCATTTTTTTTTTCAACTTTTACAGCAATTCCTTATTGCAGTATAATGTTGTAAAACACCTGGGCTATTCAAGGTCATTCAGGGGAAAATTGTTCCTTAAGTAAACTCCTACGATGATGATGTCTCGTTCTTATTTTTGAATCCATTATGAATATCGAGTCATCCTAAAACATCAGACATTTAATCATAGCTCTGCATTTGAACAGATTATGAACCACAATTACGCATTTAAATTCCCTCTTTGCTTTTTGGTGTTAGTCGAAAATTTTCTTTTGAATCATTCATGTAATAGGAATCCCTTTCAAGGGCTGCGTGCTGAAAACTCTGGTTAGAATTATACGATGTGCTTTCAGCATGCTACAACGGCTGCCTGCTGAAAGTCCCCAAGTTTAGTGAGCTTTGGTCGATGCTTTGCATGGCTTTCTCCTTGGCCTTGTGCATTTTGTCCGTTGTGCTCTTAGGCTTTGGCGCTGCATACACCCATCTGGGGAACAATGCAATAATGAGGTCTCATCTCATCCTTATAATTGTTTCAATCCGTTATTAATGTCGAGTCAACTTAAAACATCAGACATTTAGTCATAGCTGTGCATTTGAACTGAGCCACTATTACACATTGAAATGCCCTCTTTGCTTTAGTAATTTGGTGTTGGTCCAAAAATTTCTTTCCGGAATCTCATTCACCAAGTCTTCCAGATTGTTCATTTTCCTGGATCTAGATCATCTGCCATTCCATTAAAAGGGCAAGCGCCCGCCCTTAAGATCCGAGCCGTCCATTTTTAGACGGATGGCTCAAATCTCCTATTTTTAGGGGGCAATTTTTAAGTTTTTTGTTTTTTGTTTTTGTTTTTTTAGTAATAATCTAGGCTGTCCATTCATAACACGGACGACTCCAAAGGCAAGACCCGCCCTTCTGAGAAAAGGGCAGAAAATTCCTTTACCATTTTCCTTTCCCATTTACGATTCCGACTTAATTACTTTTCCTAACCTTACTTACTAAATCGTGGCAGTTTATTTGTTGATGCCTTAAGCCCTACTTTTCGTCGATGTGCCCGGTGCTAATGCTACTGGTTTTGCTGAATCAGCCATTTAGACAACAGCTATTCTTCTTTTCTCTAGCGTGATCGTTTTCTGATGTACAAGTTTCTCACAAAGCCGGTCGAACTCCACCAGGTCAACTTGCTCTCGATTGCAATGTTGATGTTTCTTATCTATTTCCATTTTTTTTCAACGGGACGTGACTATGATCCATCGTCGCCCACCACAGTCCTTGGCCTCCTATGTGTTAGAATAATTAAATATTAAAACACGCATTTTTTTAACAACTTAAGCTTTTAGAGCAGTTGCTAAATGGTCCCACCAAATCTTTCTTGGTATCAGAGCCCAATTAAAGACTAAGCGTGAGGGGCAGTGTTAGAATAATTAAATATTAAACCACGCCTTCTTCTAACAGCTTAAGTTTTTAAAGCACTTGGTAAGTGGTCCCACCAAATCTTTCACTACTATGGACATCACAAGTCAGCTGACGGCGGCCCCAAAGTAGGGATACAATAATGAACTCAAGTGTACTCGCTGCAAAAGCACAATGAATAAGCTTCACTCCTTGTTAGCATCCTCCTACGATTACTTTTCCCCATTTAAAGATCGGTCTTTTCCAGGATTCACGTCGCACCATGCCTTTGGATCCCCAACCAGTTAAAACAAGAACCGCCACTTGGTTGTTGCAGCATTAGAAGGGCCTTGGTGGATGATGCAAGACGCATAGAGACAAGAGACGAGACTATATACTCTGGCGGCTTCTAGCAGATGCCGATTCTATAATCACCCTCAAAACAAGATCACTTGAACACCATTTGCCTCAAGGGGATATAAGGTCCTCTCAGCCGGCCATGCGAGAGTGCAGGTATCTGTCATTTCGCTTTCGAAATGGAAAATAAATATATGAAATGACAGTGAAACATGCGGGAAAAAAAATAATCCTCGACTCCCACATTGTAACAACGATGGAGGTGCTTTCCAGGGCCATGTCAACTATCTGGATCATCGAAGGCGAGCCACTTTTTTCGAGGCACCTCGTCATTGAATATTGTCCCTGAACTTGGAGGACTCTGATATGATTCATGGGAGCGGCAAGACATGATTCCTTTGAGTTACTATTGAGAAGCGAAACGACTTTGTCATGCGGAAAACTCCTCAGAACTTGTAGAACTAGGTTGATAATTGGGAGACGAACTCGAGTTCGTAATAGCAAAAATAAGTACCCAATCGAAGGTTGAGATTCATCTTTCTTTTCTTTTTTTTTGGGTCTGTAGACAGGCAACGGCTCAACTCAACAGTCTGTCGTCAAATAACTCGAGAGAAACCTAATTATAGCAATATGTATTGGTACGGCCTGTTGTGTTTCAGGTTTGAGAAAACAAGCATGGCGTCTTGGACCGTTCTATTCGATAGATATCGCACGGCAAGTATGCGGAATCTGCAGCTTATCCCTTCGACGATGATGTACAGCATTGGCCGTAATTCACTTCATATAAATCATGTGTACGCCACGTGGAGAATCGTGTATCTCGTTGTTCACATGCATTCTGCAGACAACACACGAATAGCATTTCGAACCGAATCTGTTGGTAAGTTGTCCGAGGAGAGAACGCAAACAGCCAATTGGCATTGGCGTGATTTCACCACGTTCAAAGCACAAAGTCATTCCGGCTGTTAGGGATGATGACATATGTGGTCCCTGATCGTCGGCGTAATGTGTAATGTGGTGCCTGAATTTCAGCTCAACATGCAATGTTGTTGTTGAACTTTTGATTTGGTCAACATGGTCACTCGACTCTTGGGTGCGTGTTCAACTTAGTCTCATTTGTATTTGTTAAAACATTAATTATTGGGGTTATTTGTTAGTAAGGATGTTTTAGTCTTTTTCATTATTAGAGAGCTCTACATATTGGTGTAATCCATCATTATCAGAAATATAATCATCTTTCTCCTTCTACATGGTATCAGAGCCACCCTAGTAAATCCTTATCATCGTCTACCGCCACCGTCTACAGATCATCGTCATCGATTACCCCTCAACCCATAGTTGCACAAGGCCGGCACCCTCATCTCGGTGTCGCACGAGGCGGCGGCCGTTGCGCCCGGCTCCGGCGACCCAGATCTGAGGTCGCTCAGCTCCAGCGATCCAGATCCGAGGTCGCCCGGCTCCGGCGAGCCAGATCTGAGGTCGCCCAAGCCAGGCGCACACATTTCCGGCGCCGACTGAAGTCGCCCAAGGCAGGCGACCCCATTTTCGGCGCTAACTGAAGTAGTCCAGGTCCGGCAGCTCTCCAAAAGGTGTCGGCTGAAGGTTTCTTTGCATCGACATGAAGTTATTAGCTCAGATATAACTCCCAGAAGCCTGACAGCTTGTCGCTCGGTGATGTAATTGGTCGATCTCCTTGTTTGTCGATGTTCCTTCAGTGAAGGAATTTCTGAGGGTCTTGTTTCTCGAAACGTGATTCTTCTTTGCAGCTCGATTTTGTCCACAGAGAGCGTCGTTAAGTCATCGAGCTCTTTCTCCAATTTCTTTGCATCATCCTTTGGGAAACTTGAACCCCAATGCCTTCTGGCTGTGGGAGACGTTATTTGTAACTGTTTTTCACCTTCTTGTGAGTCGACTGGAGGCCAAGTTGCTCTTGGTCGCATTTAGTCGGAATGTTTTTGTGTTCGGATGACCAAGTGGAAAGTGGCACTGACTTTGATTCGTGTATCTGCGATTGGTGCTACGGATTGCTTTCTGCATTATTCTTATGAATAAAACTGAGCTCTGAAGTTGACTGGAAGGATTTCGATGGCTTCCTATCGTTTGCTGCACTGGTAATGGTCTGATTAAAATTTTGCTGAAACACGATCCGTGTGAGTCTTGTGGTGGCCAATCTGGTTATTTTGTGGCGGTTGGGTGTGTTCTGTGTCGTGGTCTGGATTGTGAGATTTTTGGCCCGGTATTGTCATTGTTATTTGTCGGATTCAGACGATCCCTCTTGGTTCGAGGTCTCCATCCTTATTGGTAAGCCGAGGTGCTGTAGCAAAAGCAAAGTCAAAGGATTGAAGTTGTCATTGTGTTGTGGTCAGCACTCTATACTTCCAGTGCATGATATGAGAGAGGAGGATATTATTGCTGTGACGTTGGTTGGGTGATTGAGCATTGTGACATTGTTCTTGGGTTTAATTGTGTTCTTGTTCACTAATGGCTGCTTATACTGATGTTGCTAAGTCTCAAGTTAATAACGTTCTTGATCAGTCACAAGAGCTGCCTAGTGCTATTATATTGTCTCGCGCTGAGTATGAGTCCTTAGTTCGCTCCAACCATGTAGTGAATTCATCTGCTCCTACTGTTACTTTGGCACAAACTTCTTTAGGTAATCCGTCTTGTTTACTCTCTACTGCGCCCACTTCTTGGATTGTAGACTCAGGAGCCACCAATCATATGACCGGTAATTCTAACTTATTATTTGATATTACCTCTATGTCTCCTAGTTCAGTTACAATTGCTGATGGTTCACAGTCTCGCATCACTGGTCAAGGGAGTGTAACTTTGGGCCCCTCTCTTTCTCTCTCATCTGTTTACCATTTACCAGCTTTTCCATGTAACTTACTTTCTGTTAGTTCCCTTACCAGAGATCTGAATTGTGCTGTGACATTTACCTCTACTCATTGTACCTTTCAGGATTTGAGGACTGGACGGACAATTGGTGGAGGATATGAGTCCAATGGGCTGTACTACCTGAACAAAGATCTTATTGCTACTGCTGTTCAAAAGAGTACCACTTCCGACTCCTTTAAAATGCATTGTCGTATGGGTCATCCACCGTCTGATATACTTTGTCGTTTCTCTCCTACTTCAGAGTCTAAAAGTCCTATACAGTGTGAGGCTTGCCAATTTGGCAAACATCATTGTGTGTCTTTTCCTTCCCGTGTCCAGCGTCGTGTGTCTAGTCCTTTTGAGTTGGTCCATTCTGATGTTTGGGGACCGTGTCGTGTCAAAGATATGTTTGGTTACAAGTACTTTATTACTTTTGTGGATGATTATTCCCGCATAACTTGGTTATATTTAATAAAAGATCGAACTGAAGTCTTTTCCTGTTTTCGTATGTTTTACTTCGAGATTCTCAATCAATATCATGTTTCTGTTAAATGTTTGCGTTCTGATAACGCCAAAGAATACATTTCTGCTGATTTTCGATCATTTCTTACATCTCATGGGATTTTGCATCAGACGTCTTGTCCCTATACACCCCAGCAGAATGGGGTGGCAGAACGAAAAAATCGTCATCTCTTAGATGTTGCTCGTTGTCTACTTTTTCATATGAATCTCCCCAAAATGTTTTGGGGGCAAGCTATCCTTACTGCATGCTATCTCATTAATCGTCTTCCATCATCTGTGCTTCACGGAGGGATACCTTTTTCCACCCTCCATCCTATGAGTCCACTTTTTTCTTTACCACTCCGTGTGTTTGGGTGTGTTTGTTTTGTGCATCATCTTGGTCCTGGCCATGATAAGCTCGATCCACGGGCTGAAAAGTGTGTGTTTCTTGGATACTCTAGAACTCAGAAAGGGTACAAGTGTTATAATCCAAATAGCCGACGGCTGTTTGTCTCTGCAGATGTGACCTTCTTTGAAGACCAGTCCTATTACTCCTCTGTTGACCAACCGGTGACTCCCTCTGAAGATATTTTGTCTTCGGATAATCCCTCTAAAGATATTTTGTCTTCGGATATGGCTCCGCTCCCGCCAATTCCCTTGACGGGGGTGCCCAGACCATCGACTGATTTTCAATTTTTTGACCGGACCTATCAACGTCGCCGTTCTGTTCAGCATGAGGTAGTACAGTCGCCGCCTACATTGGATATGCATGCTTCTCCACCAATTCATGTCCCGACCTCAGATCCGCCAGTTTCTTCTGAGCCCGATTCTATTGATGTTCCCATTGCATTGCGCAAAGGTACGCGTTCTTGTGTCGGTCAACCCAATTCCCGTTTGGCCCCCTATACTGGTTTGTCTAGTCGTACACATACTCGTTATCCTCTTTCTCAATTTTTATCCTACGATTGTCTTTCTCCTACATATTCCTTGTTTGTTGCTTCTTTATCTGCTGTGTCCGTGCCAAGTACTGTTGCAGAGGCTCTTGCCCATCCAGGTTGGCGGCGGGCTATGGAGGATGAAATGCAGGCGCTACAGGATAATGGGACATGGCATGTTACATCATTGCCTAATGGCAAACAGGTTGTGGGGTGCCGTTGGATTTTCACAGTGAAGTTTCAGCCAGATGGATCTGTTGAGCGTTTGAAGGCGCGACTGGTTGCTAAAGGTTACACCCAGACCTATGGAATTGATTATGATGATACATTCTCTCCTGTTGCAAAGATGCCTTCTGTTCGTGTTTTCATCTCTCTTGCTGCCCGATATGGTTGGACTCTACATCAACTTGATGTCAAAAATGCATTTCTTCATGGCGACTTGACAGAGGAGGTATATATGGAGCAACCCCCGGGATTTGTTGCTCAGGGGGAGCCTACTGGTGTTTGTCGCCTGCGCAAGGCATTATATGGTTTGAAACAGTCTCCTCGCGCCTGGTTTGGCCGTTTCAGTGATGTAGTTATTCGGTTCGGTTTGCGACGTTGTACTGTAGACCATTCTGTGTTTAGTTCCACTTCTCCTAGGGGATGTGTGCTCCTAGTTGTATATGTGGATGATATAATCATCACTGGTAGTGATTCTGTAGGTATACAAAAGTTGAAGCAGTTTTTACAGACAGAATTCAGTACAAAAGATATGGGTTCTCTGCGATATTTCTTGGGTATTGAGGTGGCCTACTCACGTGATGGTATTTCATTATCACAGCGGAAATATGTTCTGGATATTCTGAGTGAGGTTGGTTTTCTTGGAGTGAAGCCTGTTGATACTCCAATGGATCCTAATGTGAAACTTGATGCAGAACATGGCGACTTACTTCAGGATCCGAGTAAGTATCGGAGGCTGGTGGGTAAGCTCAACTATTTAACTGTTACCCGACCAGATATTTCTTTTGCTGTTAGCGTGGTTAGTCAGTTTATGAGTGCTCCCCGCACTACACATTGGGAGGCAGTTCTACGAGTTGTTAAAAATCATGGACATCTTAATGCCATTGGCTATTCTGATGCTGATTGGGCTGGGTGTCCTATTGATAGGAGATCGACTTCTGGCTATTGTGTGTTCTTGGGAGGCAATCTTGTGAGTTGGAAAAGCAAGAAACAACAAGTCGTGTCTCGATCGAGTGCAGAGGCGGAATATCGAGCCATGGCTCATGTGTCTGGCGAGTTAGCTTGGTTGAGAATGTTGTTGTCCGAACTCAGTATGCCATCCTCAACTCCCTCAGTTTTGTGTTGTGACAATCAGTCCGCTATGCATATTGCTTTAAATCCAGTCTTTCATGAGCGCACGAAGCATATTGAAGTAGACTGCCATTTTGTGCGAGAAAAGATTCAGAACAAGGAAATAACACTTGAATACACACGGACCGATGATCAACTTGCTGATCTTTTCACTAAATCATTACGGGGTAGTAGAGTAATTACTTTGTGTAACAAGTTGGGGCTTTTTGATGTTTTCGCACCAACTTGAGGGGGAGTGTTAAAACATTAATTATTGGGGTTATTTGTTAGTAAGGATGTTTTAGTCTTTTTCATTATTAGAGAGCTCTACATATTGGTGTAATCCATCATTATCAGAAATATAATCATCTTTCTCCTTCTACAGTATTCAAGGACCATTTTTGTCATTTTTCCCGGCTGTTATTAAAAAGAAAAGGCATGCATCCCCAAGGACTAGCAAATCTAAATTATTCTGAATTGAAAACATCAGCCGCCCGGTAGATACAGATTGACAGGTATTGCGCTCATCAACAAGTTGTAAACATCGACGGAAAAACTCAATTTTTGTTTAGGGGATGTAGTAGCGGACAAAAAACTCTTGAGGACTGCGATGAGGCAAGCCAAACAACATTGTTATCTTCAAAACTTCAAATCAATCCCACACTGAGACAGCAGCATCCTGTTCCCTCTCGTGTTCTGAAAGAGCCTATAACAGAAAAAGAGGGTGTTTTCCAATCTCCATGCCATCCATCATGAGCAATTGGTTTGCTCCTTTGAAGAGCTTACCAGACATGTAATGACAAAAAAAGCAGACATTCGTCAATTGTTCTTCCCATCTTAATTGTTCTTCCGCGCGAAGACTGAATCGTGCGTCATCACCACCGATGGCTCTTGGCAATCTTCTTCTCGGTCTTCTGATTCTGTTAGCCTATTCGGCGGCAACCGCTTTGGCCTACCAAGTGTCCATTAAAGAGACCCAAATGTATCCTTTCAACTGCTCTGACCAGATCTCAACCTGCAATGCCTCTCTGTACCATTACGACATTGGCCTCCAGCAGGATCAAATCGCCGCCTACTACTCAGTGAACCCTTCCCAGATCAAACCCATGAAGCACGCGGACCGACAGGACTACCTCATCAGCGTGCCGTGCTCTTGCCAGAGCACCGGGGACACCACCGGCTACTTCTACAACACCTCCTACAAGGTCGAACCTCACGACACCTTCATCAACGTCTCGGCGCAGGACTACAGCGGGCAAGTTTGGAGCCTTGGAGATGAAGAGAAGAGGTTCAACGTGAACGCCACGGTACCCATGTATCTTCTGTGTGGGTGCGTGAAGAAAGACTCCCAGACCGTGGTGACATACACGGTTCAGCAGCACGACACGCTGACTGATATCGCCAACCTGTTATCTGCTGACCTGAGCGGCATCGAGACCATGAACCCCAATCTGATACAGAACTCTAATTCCATAGGCGTGGGTTGGGTGTTGTTTGTGCCAATGGAGAATAACAGAATCCCATCCCCTAAGAAAGGTCCGTCGCACTAACTTTGCTTGAAGGGATGGTGATTCCATGATTCGGCGAGTTCAGAGAAAAATAGATGGAATCTGGCTAGTTACTTCTTTCTCAGCCATGTCTTGCTCGTCTCGTCTGCTTTCTTCGTGCTTTGAACTTGCGTGATCTTCAAGGAACCTCAACACGGCTTCTTTCCTTCCTTACTAAAAGATGCAAATGCCTACATTGCCCTGCATAGTTCAAAGTTCCTTCATGTCTTATTCGCCTTACTGTTCGATATCTTCTAGTTTCGACTGATTGGCCTCCATCATCTTTACTTCATTCCTGTTCAATAGATATCGTTTCGTACTTTACTTGATATCACTGCATTTCGCATAGGAGGACAAGAATTTGATATGTTCATTCTTGCAGGAAGTGAATGAACAGTAAGAAATTAGTTTCATATGATACCGATGATAATCATTTCTCTACCCGATATTAGGGATAAAGCACAAGTGGACCATAGTCGTCAGTACATTATCAGCTGTCCTGCTTCTTTCGGTGCTAGCATTGATCATCGTTCTCGGAAGAAAACTGTCACGCCAAGACAGCAAGGAAGACCCAAAAGCTGTATCCAGAACCTTGAGCCCTAAAAAGGCCTATTCCTTCCATAACCAGTACCTGCATAAGGAAAACAAGGAAGGTTAGATATGGAAAAACATGTAGAGTTTTGATTCATTCACTTTTTCTTCTTTCCACTGACCGAAGCCGCTCGTAGTGAATTTTCAGGTACAGACGTTCCGATTTTTGAGACGGAAAGGCCTCTGATATACAGCCTTGAGGACATTGAAATCGCTACTTGTAACTTCGACGAGACGAAGAAGATCGGAGAGGGTGGATTCGGGAGCGTGTACTTTGGAGTATTAGGTGAACAGGTACCCAGTCTATTTCCCCTCTCTCCCCTCTCTTATTGCGCCATTCGGAAGATCTCTTTTCCAAAAAATTTTCACGAATCTGTCAGCTTGGCAATAATTCAGGAGGTGGCCGTAAAGAAGATGAGATCTAGTAAGTCCAAGGAGTTTTTTGCAGAGCTCAAGGTCTTGTGCAAGATCCACCACATCAATGTGGTAAGCGCGAAAAGCTTCCAAAGTTTCAATCCTACTCCAAGAGTATACGTGAACCTGTTGGGAGAATGACCCTCCAGTGTTTTGCTTTTTAGGTGGAGCTGTTGGGATATGCCAGTGGAGAAGACCACCTCTACTTAGTTTATGAGTACGTTCGGAACGGGTCGCTCAGCGATCACCTGCACGATCCTTTGCTTAAAGGTGCGGAAATTCAGCTCCTTCTGTGTTTTAGCTTCACAGTTGCTATTTGTTGTCTTCTGTGGAACTTGATAAATGCAGAGATATGACTTGATATATCCATTAGACCTAGCTAATTGCGAAATTTTGCACTCAATTTTAGTATGGTGAAACTAGAAACTTCAACAGAAGACTCTCAAAGCAATATTATTGCTGACACGAACCCGAGTTTATAGCGATCTCCTCACCAAGTTCATTCCTGGACCAGGTAGGCAGCCCCTGTCTTGGACAGCAAGAACACAAATAGCATTGGATGCCGCAAAAGGTCTCGAGTACATTCACGACCACACAAAGGATCGATATGTGCACCGCGACATAAAGACAAGCAATATTCTGCTTGATGAGGGGCTCCGCGCGAAGGTACTTTCTGTTTCCTTGCTTCACACAGCCGTTATCCCGATAAACATACAGAGACTCTGCAATGGGTGTGTATCTGATATCGTCATCTGCAATCACTAGTATCTTCGCTTCCTTTCATCATATTGCATGCTAGCTTGAATTCAGAACCATGAGCATAATGTTTTGAATTAAATTCTTTGACTTCTGAAATGCATTCTTTGTTTTTTTTTTTTTATAAATTGCTCAAAGACCAGAAGATGCGAACTTTCTGCTCATGGGACAGGAAATTCTGAAAAGAAGCTTCATAACGAATGTGCATGAATAGTGAAGTCCTACCAGGCATTTTCGTGTCGCGGTTCCTGCTCCCTGACAACCATAAAACCTACCTTGAATATTCTTTAAAAAAAGAAAAATGTCAAAATGACTTAATCTACTTCACTGTACAATAAGCTACCATGTTGAACAGGTAGCAGATTTCGGGTTGGCAAAGCTTGTTGGTCGAAGCAATGAAGAGGATCTCATAGCTACGCGGCTTGTAGGAACGCCGGGCTACCTTCCTCCTGAGTAAGCTGCTCGATCTTCTCTTCACCATGAAATTTTCTTTCCTACCTTTTTCTGCTCATAACAATTTTTTTTTGTTTAATTTGACTAAAATCTGCACATACCATCTCTAATCTTTTTCGCTTTCTTTGCCCAAAAAAAAAAAACAAAAACAAATAGATCTGTGAAGGAGCTCCAGGTGACTCCAAAAGCTGATGTCTTTGCATTTGGAGTGGTTCTAGCAGAGCTAATAACTGGCCAACGTGCGCTTATCCGCGACAACCAGGAGCCCATCAAATTGAAATCCTTAATCACTGTGGTCTGTTCTCTATACTTCAATCTCTTATCAATCTTCCATAAGGTTTAATTGGTTTAACAAGATGCCAGTTTAACCTAAATGACCCCCAACTTCACTCAACTAAAACCGCATGAAGTTTATTGTCAACGCCTGGAACTTTGAAGTTAAATGCAGAATCAAGCTTCAAGAGAGCTAAGTGTTGCTTCCGTAACATCACAGATAAATAAAATCTTCCGACACAAAAATCCGGAAGCAGCACTAGAAGCCGCAGTGGATGGCAATCTCCGAGGCAGCTATCCGATGGAGGACATGTACAAGGTTCGTGTCCCGATCCAAATCGATCTCATCCTAACTCTATTCGCATCACACGCCTTCTATGTCAACAATTGAAGATCTGTGTGCATTATGCAGATGGCAGAAATTTCAGAATGGTGTCTGAGCGAAGACGCTATGGACAGACCGGAAATGCGGGAGATCGTAGTGACGCTGTCTCAAATCATGATGTCCTCAACAGAGTGGGAAGCATCTTTGGGAGGAAATAGCCAGGTTTTTAGCGGCATTTTCAACGGAAGATAACAACTAACTTCTTCAGTCTTTTGTCCCCTTCCCCTTTCTTGGACATGCTGTGATTCTGTTTCATAGCACTCAAAATAGTGATTCCTTACACTACCAAGCTGTAACATGGAAGTAGATTTTCCTGAAAATTCAGTACATTTTGAAATCTGAAACTGGAAGTAAGCAACAGTACATCATTTGACATTTTCTCGTTCACAACTGATTCAATCGACTAAATGAAGCACAGTTAAGTTCATGCTCACTTAAGTCGTATCGTGCGGACTCATCCTACTAGATCGAGCTAATCACATATCCACAAATTGTGTGGCCTGCATTAACTTCCAATAAGCAATGTCAAATTTCTGTGTTAGTTTTGTACCCATCCCGCATTATTCCTAGAATGAGTGTTTCAACTTTCTTCGGGTAGCACTTACCAAGGAAACTCTTATATGAGATTAGTACATGGACAGGACACGAGCATAATGACAAGATCATGCGAGGCTTGCGTTAAAGCCACTATCGTCAGCGTTTGCGGTACACTTGATCCATGGTTATTTGAGTTTAGACTGAAAGAACTGTTATGAAAACAGAGACAGAGAAAGAGTGAAGAGGAAACATGCACAAGCCATCAAAATACAGAACAGTGAATGAATGAATGGAGGCAAATTTAGGCGGTATGGTTCGTGCAATGCATTGACTCAGACTAGGAACCGATTCGGAGAAACATCCACAGGGAGAAACAGCACCGCTTCCTTTAAGGAAAGGGCCCAGATAAAAATTCAGTGGCTCACTCAATCCATGCCTCGGTTACACCCAATCTCGCCGTATTTAGGGCACTGTGTTCTGGAAGCTAACACACAATACCAAGACCCAAACACTCAAATATACTTTGAAAAAGCTCATAGAAACCCTACAGCGGTCCCTCCAGACATCCGATCCAAGTAGAGTATACATTCAACCTTGAGGCGGGTCGGTCCAGGCATAGCTAGGCTCATGAAGAGATTGATTTGGAAAAACTTCAATGGAATTATTGGAAGGAAAGAAGGAAAATTGTTTTCACTATAGAATAGATTCAATTGTAGATAAGACATTAATAGTCTAGATTTAAGTTGATTAGAAGGGCTTACCTGAAATTGTGGTCATATTTGATAAAGTTAATAATATTGGTGAACCATCGGAAGGATCAGTTATCAGCAATTGAAGAAGAGGGTTTGGCTTCTCACAAAATGAAAAGCAATATGGAGAGGAGATGTTAGAAATGAAGAGGGAATCATGGGTAAATCGTGAGTGATACGTAGAGAGAACATTTTGGAAATCAAGAGGAAATTGTGGTAGGTATTTATGTAGGGAGATGATTTTGAAAATCAAGAGGAAATTGTGGGAAAATAGTGAGTGATATGTGGCTAATATAAATAGGAGTATGGATTGTAGAAGAAAGTAAGCGTGTATTATGGTTTTCAGTGAAGAATATTCTTCTCTTATGAAATTTATCTTTGAATCATTAACTTCTTAATTCCTCTGATTTTCTTCAATATTGACAGCGAAAACTAAGATGAACATAGACAAACCGCAATTTAAAATCTAAAAATCCGCTATGTATGCTGTTCATGTGTCATGAAAAGCTGCACAATTTTTGCTTATGGATTAACCAGTGTTGCAAATGATCAAAGTCCATATTTGCGGAGCATATCTTGGCCTTGATTCTTGAAAGATGATATCCGCAAGTTCAATTGGAAGTGATTGACTTTAATGAGCAAATTGACATTTTCAAAGGCGGCTTACATAGATCAGAAGGTAGGGTATTAGCCTAAACCACCAGATGGATGATAGAAGAGGCCATTCAAGCTATCACCGCGGGGTTACATGCTCAGAAACTAGAGGCCGCAAAGACATTTTTCCATCTACATCGACTCAAGTTTGTCATCTGTTCCCATCATTTGTCTATTTACAGTCCCCAATACCGATCTAATTTATATGTGATATACCATTCCCGTTGCAGATTCCAATCTTGATGGCGGATAGCCTCTCCAAGAAGATGTTGAACACTTCTTCCCTGCTCAGCATGCTAAGCCTGACATAAGTTGGATCTGCCCCGAAACGATTCCCACTCCTTGTCAATATCTTGTGATCCCTCAACAAGCTCTCGCAGTCCTTCACCTTGTCGTTGCATTTCAGCCATGCAAATGCTGCTCAGAATATCAGAAAATGAGAAAGCCTAATAAGGAACTTCGCTTCCCTCTGTTGTTGTCTAATGGAATAAATCCTTACCTGACTTGTGAGACTTCTTGTTCTGATCAAGACAAAGTAAGTATGCATACATAAGATTTGTTCATCTATTTGTCAATGTTGTCCTGAGAAAACGTTATATGGAGGACAACATTTGTTCTCCAATTGACGCTTCACAATGTAGTACATAAAAGAATTCCGAGAATCGATCTGCAATGCTAGTATTGTTTTCAACCTTCGGAATAATTACCACGATGATTAACAAGCACCTTACTACTTAAACTCTGAATGTTTGCGACTGGGTAAGGAGGGTGGATGTTAGTTAATACCTGGATGAGTCTCGCAAAACTTGGCTGAGAAGAGGCAGTAATCTTTGGGGGACTTGGCAAGGCTGAAGGTCTCACTGCGCTTGACGACTTCGTGCAGCTTGTCCCACCTCTCAGTCATGAGGCGCTTCGCGTGATCAAAGAAGCTCTCTGACTTAGTGTTGGCGCTGAATGATTGGCAGTCGTCGCAGATTATCCCTAGTATCTTGGCCGCTCGAACTTGGGATTCCTTGGATACGCCGATCGTGGTCACTTCCATGAACTTGGTCATCTTCACAGCCACTTCTTTGTCCTTGACAATAGCCCAACTTTTGAAGGAGCAAAACCACACGACGGATCACAGAAGAGAAAGAAACAATCAGTGAAAGATCATTCAGGTTTCCACAGACTCGACAAAAGCCGGTCAAAGCTCCAATTCATCAGGCTAGTGTTGAAGGGGAGGCTAGGCTTACCCAATTCGAGAACCGGCATGACCGCTGCACTTTGAGAAGGTGAACAGCATGATGTCATAGTCAGCTTGATGAGTAATCGGTGTGTAGTGGGGCCAATAATAGGCCAGGTCGTGCACAAGTTTCCCGTTTGGGCGGTTCACCACGGCCTCACGGATCGAGCCATCAGGGTTGTTGGGCGAGGTGACGATCTCGATGAATGGCCCGTCCTTGTCAAAGTTGTGAGCGTCGCCCTCCCATTTGTACAGATTGGATTGAAGGAGCTCTGTGACTTCTTGATAACACTACAACAAGGACAAAGATTTACAAGCTCATTAAGCCGACTGTCCCCATGTCTGTATCGAAGTTGTCGGTCATGTTCGTACATTTTCGGTATGATGGTGCACCGTTGCAATTACTAGCACCAGATTTCATGCTACCGTTGTCTTTAGACCATGTAACTGGTTAAGATGGTAAGACATAAATCCAACAAAGAGCGCACACTCCTACCTAGTACCTACTGAGCCAAGCCTCGTCTTAGCTAATAATGAATTGTAAATAAAGTTCAGGTACGGAAGTCCATACATCTACGATTAATGTTAAGCACCAGAACATGCATGCACCTGAAAAATGGAGGAGGACGAGAACACATTACAGTTTGAGCAAGAAGAAAGTGCCCAATGCAATGTTAATTCCAACAGCGTGAAGAATTTCTCTTCCCTCGAAATATGGGGCTCTGATAGCGATAGGACTCTCATCTGCATTTTCAATGCAGAGGCCATCATCGAAAGACTGAGTGTTCTTCGATTTAGGCCTCATGTTGACTTGATAATCTATCCTATTGGGTCTCGAAATGTCGACAGAAGAGAAAGAAAAATCCCTTCTGCTCTTTTAAAATACTCTTGCCCTGTTTTCTTTATGGACTAAAACAGTGGCTACAGACTACAGTTCAGATGCGGCACTAGTAAGCTAACCGAGCCTCTGTTTTCTTGTCAGGTTTCATGGGTTATCATGGGGACCAAACTCCACGTGACCATGTTACCACCTCCCCCATAAATGGGGCTCGCCTAGGTTATGGCGTGTGCATGCATGTCTGTTCCTTCCTAAAAACATTGTTTGGTGCCGGTTTTCAGGAAAACATGCCTGTCCACCTTGTCCAGCATGCTCTGTTTCTTGACCCCCTCTTGCCCAGGCAATTAAATTTTGAGATCTGGGTCTTCATTATCGCAGTCAAAGTCAAACAGCTATTAAAAAAAAAAAAAACAGGAGGACTTTCATGATTCAAAGAGAGAGACCACTGATCCTGTACTCAAACTGAGTTTCTCCTTCTCATTCCATGAATCTCGTACCAATGTTCATGTCCAATATTCGCTTACTTTTCTGCTAGGTGGGTCATGGTCAAGGTTGTTCACTTACCTAGTCTTCGTTGGACTGATGCTAAAACTACATTCAGAAACAAAAGAAGAAATGAAAATCAGATTCTTGAAAGCAATTCAGGCAAAGGGGAAAGCCACTTGACCTGTCAACGTCAGTTGGATACACATTCAATCTAACAACAGCCGCCGCGCAGCGCAGCGCAGAGCACCACTGATAAAAAGAAGATATGCTGGCCCTATTTCAAATTACGACAATCATGGGCATCCTTTAAAAAAAAAAAAAAAAAAAAAAAAAAAAAGAGGATCAATTTCTCATTTTTGCAATTTTACTTCACAATTAAGTTGTGTCCCTACTACCCACCACTACTTTTGATTCTCCCCCTTTCTCCTTACTTTCCAATTATTAACCGAGATCTCTCTCTGCCATTGATGGGTCTCTCCCTTTTCTGCTGCAAACTAGTAACTACAGCCTATAAAGGGATTGGCCAGACCCCAAAAAATTAAATAAAAAAACCCAAGAAAAAGAGGAGAAGAAAAAGCAGCAGCATTTGGGCAAAGGAGACCACATGCAGCTGACAAGTGTAGTGGCCGGAGGTGACAAGTGTGGTGGCGACTCCTCGGGTGACGCTGGAACCGGCCCACGAGCCGGGGCCGAGCCATGCAACCGACACGCTGCGTTCCACCACTCACGGTCGCTCGCTCGCTGACATATCCCATGTTCGGTTGACTTTTAAACAAAACCTCTCCCCCCCCCCCCCCCCCCCCCCCCAAAAGAAAAAAGAAAAAAGAGAGAACTGAAAAAGAAAATAAGAATGAAATTGAATTGGAAGAAGTTCAAAAATAAAGAAAAGTGAAGGGCAATAAGGAGGAATAAGAATAAAAAAAGGAAAATCATGTTCAATGTCAATTTAGTAATGTATCTAATTGGAAATAATTCCAAAGAGGGACGGCGGGCGATGGACTAATCATGATTAGACACATTCGCGCTAAAATCGATCGGAAAAAATAAAAATAAAAAAGCTCGCGTGGCCTGGTAAAATCTTGATCTTCTGATGTCACGGTAGCGATTTCATGAGTGATTTTACTATACGTGGCAACGCGAAGAGACGAGCGATTGTTGGCAGGGAAGACGAGGGGAAGCCGGAAAGCCGGAGCCTGCGGCGCGGCGCGACGCGACGCACAAATGTGGAGGTAGCATAGATGGGTTTGGTTGAACAGGGGGCTTACCGAGTAGTAGGGCGCGGCGCACACTACGCTGGTGGGCTTGGGCTGGCCCGGCGGGCAGAGGGCGTAGAGGGCCGCCTGGAGGAGCTGCGTGGAGCCGGTGCCGACCACGACGTGGCGGCCATCCTCGGCGGCGTTCCCGACGAGGCCGTGGATCCTCCGGATGCACTTCTCGAGCTCCGGCTCCAGGAACCAGCACGTGCTCCTCGGGTTGCTGATGTAGCTCATCAGTTCGCTCCCTGAAATCACCAGGGAGCACCTGTCTCCAGCGGCTCTCCAGTATGCCTCGTACATTGTCGGATCGCCCCTGTCGCAAGAACAAAATCTTAATTTTTTTTATTTATTTATAACAAAAAACAAACTTTACTCGGTGCGGTCTAGTATCAAAGGCGACACACGCTCAATGCGGGCACAGGGAAAGGTTCGAATCGGAATCCGATGACGACCGACGACGAAATCGACGAGCTCGAGATGGAAAGGACTTACACGTCGAGGTTGATGACGGCGTCCAACGACGGAGCGGTAGGCCAGGTCTCACCGGAGACGGCGGGGCGTCCGGTCGCCAGGGTCTTGTTCTCTGTTCCGCACATTTCTGCAAGTCTCTCTCTCTCCCTCTCTCTCTCAGTCTCCTGGAATTGAAATGGAAGAGCCTGGTTTTTCCGAGTCTCAGCGACGGTTCTCGCCGTCTGTGGGGGGTTGCTTGCGGTGGTATTTATAGGGACACGGAGGAGGAGGAAAAGGCAGGCTTGGTGAATTATGTTATTGGTTTTTTTTTTTTGTCAGAATTATGTTATTAGTCCAAATACAATGTAAATTGCGAGTTTAGCAGCTTCATTATTTAGGTTCCCGAAAAAGCATTGAGGACAATTAGAAAAAAAAAAATGGGTTTTAATCACCTCTCTTGAAGGATTTAACATCTCTCCTTCTAATGGATCTTAATTACCTCTTTTGAAGGATTAACTTCTCATTTTTTTTATATATTTAATTTTTTGATTTGGGTCTATCCAAAACCATTAATGGGTGGGCTGTTAGGGGTTCAAATAGGAAATGTTTACTCATCGCTTGGCTTTTTATCATTTTTGGTGGTTTTAAAAAAAAGATTTTGCTATTATAATAGTTTTCGGATTACTATGAGAGTAACCCTATGCTCTGAGGCATAAATTCTTAAAAAAGTAAATTCAATAATAATTTTTTATTTATTATTTTATATCTCAAAACAGACTGTTATTACGTGGATAAGATGAAGATTGTCACCATAATCATTTTCCTCTTTTCCGCACTCAGAATTTGTTAAATATGGTAAGCACATGAGGCTAGATAAACAACATTATGAATCTAAAATCCATCTCCCCTTGCCATCCTTGCCATGCTGCCAGTTCGTCGTTCAGTAACATGTAACATGTTTATAAATTTGGGAGAAAATAAGAAAATTGGCGATATAAATATATTTTTCACGGATTTTGCATAGTTTGTCGAGGAGAATAACATAGGATTTATTGCCATTTTTAAGCCTTGGTTCCCGGCAATAACAGGGTAGCATGCAATGATTGGCATGGACGGACGGATGAAACTCCAGGCCTACTTACATTGCTAGAGATGGGTAATGTATAAAAAATGGAGTTCATTATTTAGATATCAAGAACTCCTAGGTAGTTGAAGCTCAAACCGAAATCCTATCCTATTGGAGATCAACCGTTAGGAAATTTCATTTTATCCGTTTCGATTTAAGGATGGATTGAAATTTGGGACGTCCGGCCATTGAATCACATTAATTTATGACGGTTTCTACGGCTTCTCTGAACGGCACGTGTTAGCATTCGTAAGGAACAATCAAGAGACGTCGTCACGGGGATATAAATTGCGTATTTACAAATTTCAACTTTGCGTTTTGCAAAGCTCTTTTGTTTATCCCTTAGGTGAAAAGTGGTTCTTTTGTTTCATATTATCTGGACGTAATATAAATTGCATATTTATATTGTAGTTTCATTTCGCTGTTGTTTTCCCACACTATGTATACTATACTTAAGTTGTGTTAAAATAATTTCTAAAATGTATTCAACGTGTCATTGTCACTAACTAATTGTAAGAATTACCTATATAATTAGAAAATTAAACCTTTCTTGGACATTGTAACCGAAGTCAAATTGTACTCGTTCCATTCAATTTCTTCTTCCTTGATTGAGGGTAACTCCAGTTATGACTATTGACCCTTTTATTAGCTGGATGACTAATGGCACTGAACATGCATTTATGTCGCCAATGACACTTGAAATTTGCAACTTCCCGCGTACATATGATGAGCGCAAGTGTTTCAAAGACGGAGGCTTAATTCCCTAAACAAATCACCAATTTTAGGCCAACATTCAATCATGTACATATTTTTTCCTTAAAAAATCACAAGCTTTAACTATAATCCCAAATTTATCACGTATTTAAATTCTTCAAAATTATTAATGTTAGGGCTAGTTAGATGTTCATTACGAGAACTTGCATATGCACCAGCACCCTCATCTTCGTATGGAACAATAACAGCCTGTTAATACTGATAATTTAGGGCACATGCATTAACACAAAGCGATTTAATTTCAACCAATCTCCTGATGAGTTGGTTAGGGTGTGCATGGCAACATTTCTGCTTCAGAAATACCATCAGAAGCAAAAGTTGATTTTTCAACTTCTGCATCAAATATTGATTTCTGATCAAAGAAATGTGTTTGATAAAATTTTTACTTTTGAAACATTATTAAAAAAATCTCCGACAGTGGTGGTCTGTGGAGACCGGCGACAGCGGCACCGATGACCAGCAACCAGAGGTCGGTGATCGGCGACGACCGACGGCGGGCGGCGATCGACGGCCGGAGACCGACGGCGGGTGGCGATCGGCGGTCGGCGGCCGGTGGCGGGCGGGGACCGACGGTCGACGGCGACCGGTGGAGGGGGTGCCGGTAGGCAGGTGTTGGTTGGCGAAGATCGGTGCAGTTGAAGAATTGATTTCTGAAGCTGAGAAGTTACAATTTTTAACTTCTCAAAATTAGTCAAAAATCCAATTAGAAGTAGAAAATCTCAATATTTTTATCAAACGGATTTCAGTTTCAAAAGCACTTCTGAAGTATTTTTACCAAATAAATTTCTGCTTCAGAAGCACTTCTAAAGTAGAAATTCTCTTCTAAAAATGTTATCATGCGGGCCCTTATAGAAGTTAAATTCATCAGTAAACGATGCCAAGCCACTGATCAGAATTATGGTTTTTTTAAAAAAATCTGGTTCATTAATTGAGGTCCTCGTTACGGGGGAAAGAGCAAATCCCCACGAAGTCCGAGGTGGAGATGCTAGTTATTACCTGGTTGCCACATCAAAAGAGTCAAAACTAGGGTGTTGACCAATGTGGTCAAACATCCTGTCTGGCCCACGAAAGGAGATGAACGTCAATTAAAAGCAGATCTCGGTCGAAATCCACAAGCATTGAATATGGGGAAAAAAAAACTAGGATGCTGCTCTATCTTTTACCCTTGGCTTTTCAACTTTATTAGCTAGGCTGTGCTAGAGGGATCCTAGTAATTTTGGCCATTGGATCTTCCCCTTTTATAAGGGGGAAGATCCAATGGCCAAAGAGAGACGGGTCTCCCCTTTTAAGGCAGGGTAGCTGTCTCCGTGCTCGAGTGGTTAATCATGCTTCAAATAATCCTGAAATCATTAGTTTTGCGGCCATAACGACGTCATTTTTTGAAGTTCTTCTTTTTTAGGATTATTTCCACTTGGGCGTCGATTTGATCCGCTCTGTGAATCGACTTGGATATAGAGCATAAGTCCCTTAGAATTTCGTTTACATAAATTAAATCATTTTGAACCGTTAATCTCTCGAACGGAACATTCATAACGATAGTGAAGTCGTTATGGTAATATTTAGAGGAAGTCGTTATCGTTGATCGCCTCTCCCTACACCTTCACTTATTTAAAAAAGAAAAGAAAAAAGAGCTCCCAAATTTTCTCAATAAAAGCTCATTTATCGATAATGCGGGCTAATATATTACCTTTGAAGCGGTGCGATTGAACAACACATATTTGATGTGGAAGTTTGTCTCACTTCTCTTGACAGCTTTTTGCTTACCTTCTTTAAAGGTAACGGATTTTGTTTCTATAGCGCATTTGTAGTGACGTCGTGAGTGTTCGGTTGTGGATCTTCATTTATTGACTAACATCAAAAGCCGGTTCCCTGTCTTCACGGTGTTGGAACCAAGGTGCAACAAACTTGGTCAGTTCAAACATTAACGTACGTCCAAAAAACAAAAAAAAACACTAATGTACGTGTCAGTATTAGTCTGGATCGCTCGACGCTACTCTCTTGATTCGAAATGTGATTCTGTTCATCTTGCCAAGTCCTTTTGTCATCTTAGAAGCGTGCCAAGGACCTCCCTTGGACATGTCAAAATAGATCATAAATTCATATCTTAACCATGAGTGAATTATTATATGTGTTAGTTATATTTTGATAAATGAGTCTAGACATAATATGAGTGTTAAGTTGATCGTAAATTTGTCATAAATGGACTTATAGCTTGTTTAGACCCAATATGCCTCATTTCTCTCGCCCTTTTTTGATCTTGCGCTCACTGTCGTTGCATTCTTGCTTCAGCTTTGATATGAGTTTTCTTAGATTGAAATATATATGAAAATATTTTAGGAATATTGGTCGGGTCAAGTATGAGTCACTAGATTTACATTGCAATTAGTAGGTCATGAACGAGTTAAAGGGGTTTATTTTGGTTGGACTATTTATGACTGGACCCACGCCTAAGTCGGTCTACCATTTTGACGGATCTAGTTACACTTTATATGAATCCTCTTAATCAGGCATTCATTTAAACAAAGTGTATTCTAGATAAAATCACTCCAGGCCGTCATATAGCACCCAACATAAAACCGCCGGAAATAATGATATCTTTCCCTCTTTGATGTATGGTTAATACATAAGATAAATGATGACATATGTTGTAACCGACTAATGTTGGGAGAAGTGTCAAAAAAGTCATAAACTTATTGCACTAGTGCCAATTTAGTCCTAAATATTTTTTTGGTGCCAATTCAGTCCTAAACCTTTTGCATTGGTGCCAATTTAGTCCTAAACCTTTTTTTGGTGTCAATTTAGTCCTAAACCTTTTGCATTAGTGCTAATTTAGTCCTAAATCTTGATAATTCATACTAATTGAGTTAATTCAACTAATTTTGATCGAAAATGACTAATGTGGACATCGATTATCCTACGTGGCATGACAAACGCTGATTTGGATATTTTTTAAATATTTTTTTATAATTTTAATAATTTGTAAACATTTTTTTGTTTTTTTAAAAAATATTTAAAATATCAAAAAATATTAAAAAAATATCCATGTTAGCGTAAACCGTGCCACGTAGGACAATTGATATTTGTGCCAATGATTTTCGGCCAAAATTGATCGAATTGACTCAATTGGCATAAATACAAAATATTTAGGACTAAATTGGCACTAATGCAAAAAAGTTTAGGACTAAATTGGCACTAGTGCAAAAGGTTTAGGACTGATTTGGCACCAAAAAAGATTTAGGACTGAATTGGCACTAGGGTAATAGGTTTAGGACTTTTTTGACACTTTTCCCGACTAATGTTACGACATGTTCCGCGACAATAATCCTTTTGTCATATTATCATGAACGTTACATGCAAAGGAATTGTTAGGAAAATTGATTGTTGATGAAGATAGAACAATAGTTTATGTTTTTTTTTTATGCATGATGACAATCACTGTCCTTAAGGTATTATTTATCCCAGCAATTGTTGATGTCGGTCTAGAACAAATATACCTTCTTGATATACAACAAAACCATAGATAAAAGATATAAGCAAATTCTCTCTTGGAATTTCACCTTAAATGAGTTGTCAAACTTGTGTGTGAAGAAGATAAAATTATGAACAAGAGAGTTACTGATCTTGAACATGTGTGATGAACAATGTATGATTTGGTGCTATTCATAGATAACCAATCAACACCTCTCTTGGGAATAGGTGCCCTTTCCCCACCGTCACCACTTTTTATAATCAACAATGATATTTTTTCAGGATAACAAACTATTTCAACAGTGGGAAAAATTTGACATGGAAACACACTGGAGACAAAAGCTTTGAAATAGGGGAGAATGTGGAGACTAGCGTTAAGGACGTATTGTGCAACACATCCCTTTTATAGTCTCTCTTGAAAAAAGACCCTAAAATAAATGTACATGGTCCAAGTGCCCTTGTCATCAATTTAAAAGTTAAAACTGAAGAGGATACAATGCGTGATTAACGACACGAGCACAGACTAGCGAATGAAGTCGAAAAGCCATGAGAAAGAGAGAAGCTTCTTAATTTTTCGATATCTAATGCATGTTAATTTCAAAGAAGATCTGCTTCAGTTGACATTTATCTCCTTTTATGGGCTAAATGTAAGCTGCTATAAATCTTATATCGACAATCCCAAGATCTACATTGTTAGAATCTAGAAATGCAGGGTTAAAGGAGTTTGTATACCTGATTAGGAATCCATCGTTCCTTTAGGCAGAATCATGATGATCCAATACTCGGGATATTTCCTCTATACCCCATGTATCCCTTGCTTAACGAGATAGCCCCTTAATGACGTCAATCCGTACTCATTCTATATGTGAGGTTGTTATGAGTTCGTTAGCCTCTCATCATGAGCTGAGCTCAACCTGGCCCACACAATATCAGGCCTATATAAGACTTATTAAGAATCATTATATCTTACCTTATTAGACCAACTCTGTAAATGGTAAATTAATACCATGTAACGGTAACTACAATCTCAATTAATATAAGCCACATTAGAATAATTCTAATATTATCTCACTTGGGCGAATATTAATTGAAACAGTACTGTAAATGCACATATCTATGCTGGTCTATAGATTATTCTTAACAGTCAATCCGATCCCATAAAGTCTTAAACACTGAATCATAACAGTAACTACATCAGCAGACACATCGCCATCCATGGTCACAATTGCTCTTAACTCTTTACTAATATGGATTCAATATTGAAGTGTGACAATTTGATAATATCTCACAAAATAGTGATACCTTTATGTGTCATCTCCTTTACTAGTCACCATTTTCTCTCCTTTATGTGTCACAAAATCTGATGTGTCACAAAAGAATATCCTTTATGGTTCCAATGAACCAATTTATGTCTTAACTTTATAGTTAACTTTAATTTATATGCAACAAGGCATATCCTTAAGGTTAGTGACCGAAGGCCCCTAACCTTTACTTAAGGTTTATACATACCGTGAGATTTCCAATTCAACATCACTTTATTTATAAATGCTTTATTGCATGCAATAGAGCTGGTACATACCAAGATGTTACAAAATGTAACAAACACAGATGTGAACTTTAGAGTAAAAACTGAAAAATAGCTCTCACTGAACAGCCGCATCAATGATGCCATTAAGCCCGTGTTAATAACATGTTATTCAAATATACATGGGAAAATACTTTTAGTCAATGGGTCTGCAGCTATATAATCTATGGAACTATGCTATGCTTTAATGTCACCATTCTTAACTATTTCCTTATGGTCAAAACTTGGCTGCTATATTTTTAGATCCCTTGAGACCTATACTGTTGTTAATAAAAAAAAACATTGTAGAGCCTTTGCCATAATAAAATTGTATGAGCTAAATAGCTTGAGTAGCGGCCGAAAGCATGCTATAAACTCCGACTGCATGGTAGAGGATATTATAGATCTCCATTTCTCACTTTTTCTTTATATTGCACCGTCTGCTTACATAAAAATGTACCATGTTATCGACTTCTAGTCTTCTTGATAACCAGAAAGGTCCTAATCCAAATACCCTACTAGCCGCAGGTCCTTAACATGTTGGCAAAAGTACACTTTTAGTGCCAAAAGTTGTGTACGGAGATCACTTTGGTGCCAAAAGTTTCAATCAGATCACTTTAGTGCCAAAAGTTATAAAAAAAAGGATCACTTTGGTGCCTCCGGCCAAAAATTTTGGCCAAAATTTTCACGTGGCTTTTTTTTAATTATTTTTTAATTTTAACTGGCATTTAAAAAGAAGAAGTCCATGTTAACTCCACGTGGACTTCAAAATTAAGGAAATAATAAAAATACATAAAATCTTTAAAATAAAAACTTTACTTAAAATAAATTAAAATAAGTTGAAAAATAAATAAAAAAAAGTTAAAAAAAAATTGAAGGCAGCGGCAAGGGTTGCTGCAACCCTCGCCGCCGCCGCCCCACCAACGTCGGCGGCTAGCTGAGGCCTGCAGACCCTCGCCTAGATGGGCGAGGGTCGCCGGACCTCGCCCACTTCTGTCGTGGACTGTCTCCTCCGTCATCCTTTGCAGACTCCATTTTGCTCCACCTTTTCCTTTTTGATCGCTGGTTCATTCTAGATTCTACTGAACTCTTCTCCTCCTCTCTACCTCCTACCCCAAATACCACCATCTCCCACTTGGCCTCCTTCCCTCTGTCATCTCAAACTCTCCGATAGAGGAGCAGCAATCGTCAATCTCGCCGTCGCCCAAGGATGTTCGGGGTCGTGTTCCCCAATTGAAGCTTCCCGATCGACATCTCCACCTTCGCCCAAATTGACACCTTCCACTGGGTCCTCGACATGAACACCTTCGTCAGTAAGGCTCCCCCCGCCGATTCCCTCTCCAATTTTTGTCCCTTATCTGATTTCGTAAAACCCCTCTTTTTCCCCCCCTTCGCAGGCGAAGCCTACGACCAGGTCCGAGAGATGTGCGTCTTCCTCATCAACGGCTTCACCCTCCCGCCCGACAAGGCCCTCGCCATCTACGTCCAGTCCCCCGGGTCCCCCTTCGTCTACTGCGGCGCCGTCACGCTGTCCCTCCCTTGGTCGGGGCTTGGCGACCCCCGTCGGCCACGCTCCACCCCATCCGGTCATTGCCGGCGTTGGTTGGGCAGTGGCGGCGAGGGTTACAGCCTCGCCACCTACCTTCAATTTGTTTTGAATTTTTCTATTTTTTTTATTTTGCAGCTATTTCTCAAATTATTTTAACAAAATCAAAATTTTTTAAAAAATTCCACGATGGACCGCCGGCGAGCCACATCAGCCGAAAATATTAATAAAAAAGTGCCACAATAGATTTTCGACGGAGCAAATCGAACTTGGCACCAAAGTGATCTTTTTTTTACAACTTTTGGCATTAAAGTGATTCGATTGAAAATTTTGACACCAAAGTGATCTCCGTACACAACTTTTGGCACTAAAATTGTACTTTTGCCTAACATGTTTGTGAATCAGCATATAGTCTTTTGTACTCTTTAAGTACCTCAATACCTTCTTGGCAGCAACCTAGTGATCGCATACTAGATTTGACTGATATCTACCTAAAAGTTTTATTACAAAAGAAATATCTGGTCCAGCGCAAACTTGAACATCTATAATATTCACAAGTGCACTAGTATAAGATACATTCCTCTTCTAAGCTTCCTCAACATCCTTATGAGGACACTGCGACAAATTCAGTTTATCATCCATAATGACAGGAGCAATTCATGGATTGTAGTGCTGCATACTGAATCTTTTCAGAACACGTTCAATATATATCCTTTGAGACAAACCCAATATCCATTGAAAAATATCCTAATGAATCTCAACGCCTAGGACAAAAAAGGCCTTACTAAGGTCCTTCATAACAAAATGTTTTGACAACATTCGCTTCGCCTCATGCAATAATCCAAGATCACTGCTTGCAAGCAAGATATCTATCTAAAACAATAGGGAGATAAAATTCCTCCCATTGACCTTATAAGTATATACACCAATTCTCTTTGCTCTCAACATAACTGAATGAAGTGACAATATTATAGAACTTCAAATATCATTGTTTAGAAACTTCACTTGAAGCCATGAATAGACTCTTGCAGTCTACATATAAGCTTACCTGAATCATCAGCTACAAAGCCTTCGAGTTGCACCATATAGACTTCTTCACAATGTCTCCATTTAGAAAGGTAATTTCAACATCCATAAGGTCTAACTCCGTATCAAAATGAGCTACAAAAGCCACAGACACTTTGACATAATCTTTAGAAGAGACTAGAAAAAGTTGCTTTATAGTCTACTTCTTCTATCTGAGTGAAACCTTTAGCTACCAGTCTAGTTTTAAACTTTTGAATCTTTCTTTTGAGTCTCTTTTAGTCTTATATACTCATTTGTACCCGATGAACTTCTAAACTTCAGCAATTCAACATGCTCCCAAACGCCATTATGTTTCATAGACTGCATCTCGTCTTTTATTGCATCCAACCACAGATCTGGTTAAGGACAAGAAACAACATTTGTATAAGTCACCGAATTAATCACACAATCAATATTATAGTCATGCTCTCCTAGATAGATTATATAGTCCGGCAATGTAGCTAGTCGTTTCTACTTGATAGATCTTCTAAATGGAGTTACTTTAACCTCATCCTACACTTCAAGGGCTTGAGGAACTTCATTAGGATTTATATAAACAACATGATTCTGAACCCCAATGGATCAATATGTGATGTTGGAGGCTTCATGATCGTCTGTGTAGACAAAGAAAAATGATACAGTAAAATATGAAGTGAATAGGTATCCTTTTTTGTCACGTTAAATTTTAGAAATTTCGCTGTCTGTGATCGCACAATTCTTGTACCTCTATTGGGATTATAGACTTAATATCCCTTCAAATGATCTGGGTAAAATATGAAGAGACATCAAGAGGTTCTGGAGTCTAAATTACTTAGTGTTGTGTAATATAATCTTACTTTAGCAAGACAACCTCAAATCTTTAGATGGTTCGATTATATTTACGTTCGGTCCATAATTCAAAATGAGTCAATTGAACAGCTTTGGGGGAACACAGTTTAGAAGGAGCTTTGAAATCTTCACCCCACTGAGAACCCTATAAGTTCATTCTTCTAATCATATTCCTCATCATATACTTAAGAGTTGACCGTTGACTCGGATCGTCCGGTCGGACCGATCGTTGACCAGTTAGACCGGACCGCCTCGACTCGATTCGCGAAGTTCGGCTAAGGAGCAGTTGGACCGGTTTCAAAACCAGCTGGAGACCGGAACACGTGCTCAGCACGTGGGCCTCACGCACCGAAGCTTCAGGCGGCGGGTGAGGGAGCGTGAGAGATTCGATGGAGGTGTTCCAAGTACTGACGTGCTCGTATGCTCATGCTCTACAAGATGGTATATTTATTTTACATGTTTGGTACTTTTATGGATGAAAAATACATATGGAACTCCAAATACGTGTATAATTTGGGATATTTTTGAAGTATTTTCTGGTATTTCTATATAGGTTTATGAAATACAAGTACAAGCTTACATGAAAGTACCACATGCAATTATGTGGAGCATGATTTATCAATTTTATGTTTATGGTTTGACATGAATTGTTGAAGTATCGATGAAAATTAGCAAGGCGTGTAATTTGGAGGATGATTGCCCTTATTTTTAAAATTACATGCAAATGGTGAATGTGAAATATAAAGCCATATCCTAATTTCAGGTAAATTCAATTGGGTTGTGGCCGCCAAAGCGGCACACTTAGTTGAGTTTAATAAAGAACAGTTTACAAAGTATTGAGATGTCTCTTGTTTTAATGCGTAGTTATACTCCCAAAGGAGGTAATTGTGTATTCTTGCATGAAGGGTTACATGTACAGCATATAGTTGAGGATTGATTAGTCTAAGTGTTGTCATACACCCAAAGGTGGTGATTAACGAAGGTTGAAATTAATTCTCATGACTGCTGTAATGTAAGGAGCATACAACTGCATGTCATGTTTTCTACCCAAATGTGATTATATGATGATGTATGTATCTCTTAAGGAGAAATTTCACATTAAGCTAATTAAAAACATTGATTGTTTTTCGGTCACTGTTTCTGTGAACGGAAACTCTGTTAACATTGAGAATTGAGATTCATACGGGTTTAGGTTTTGAGAACTAAATGAGGATTTTCCGTTTACGAAGGATTGACAAATATTTATATTGCTCTTGTCAAGAAAGGCCCCGTAGATCTCACTTTCATTAGTGAGAACTTTCAAAAGCATTATGTGCTTATTGGGTAAAGAGCGATCGGATTTGCTTATTTGATATAAAGAGATCCATTAAAGAATATTTAAAAAGGTAATTTTGCTAGTTAACTGCACTGTTAAATAAATGAAGGAAGCCTTGGGGCTTAAAATTAAATCTCGTGTATTATTAAGAGTAGTACATGTCTGAAATGACTCCTCAACATCAGATGTGATGGTTCTATTAAGATTAAAGATTGCGTCTAAAAGTTGGTGGAATTGCATATTAAGCATTTCTAAAATCATACTCATAAAGCATTATTGAAAATCACAGGTCATTTTGACGATTTGGATCCATGAAAAGCATCCTTTGAAAATGATGGTGATTGCTACTTCTTTTATAAGAAGAACGATCACATAAAGAAAGACTACAATTAATACAAAGACTTAGTTATCTAAGTATAAGCATAAAGTAATGATTCTTTGGTGTTAGTTTGTGAATTTATTCTATCTAAAACCTCATCTGATTTGTGATGGCTAGATAGCCGTACAACACATTATGTTGCGTTTGTCATATAGGAATTCATAAACTGAAAGATACCAAATCAGGTTGAATCAAGCTCACTATAGAAACAACTATAAAGCTGGCGTTGAATTGATGAAAATGTCATTTCGGATTCTTGTTTTAATATGACATTAAGAAACATATTTTATGTACTCTCATTAAAGACGGAACTTATTTTTCGTATCAAGTTTGGACGTGTGTAGTTATTCTTTTGATATTTCAAATAAAGCAATTACTATTTCTTTTAATTAAAATAAAGCTGGGTACTACTTTATGTCCAATAGATTGTACGGATTATGTTTATCTCCCAATGGATTATACGTCGCTTATACAGCTGAAACATTGTTTACAAAAGATCTCTGCCTAAGGAACAATCATGTGCATTATGGAATAAATTTCTTGGTCACATTAGTAAAGAAAGAGTGGAAAGATTGATAAAGGCAAGCATTCTGCTCACTCTTAAAGGTAACCTAGACACATGCGTAGATTGAAGCAGATATAAGATAACTAAAATTAAGGATGAAACTGTAGTCGATAGTTATGACCTATTGAAGGTCATTTATACTGGTATAAGTGGATGCTATATGACAATATTGTGTATAGTTTTTATCACATTTTAATGATGATTTTTTCTCTATATATTTTTGTACTTGATTAAAGAAATATTTTAATTTCTGTGACAAGTTCAACATATTTCTGATTATAGTCGTTAAAATTTTAAAATAAAAATCATAAAGATTATCATTTTTTACCAAGGTGGTGAGTATCGTGGCTAACATAGTAATGTTGGAAAGCTTAAAAAGAGCAATTTACCAAATACATAAAGGATTCTGAGATAGTAACTTAGTTTACTATTCTTGAACAAAAAAGTGTGGCTGAAAGGCCCAATTACACATTATGGATATGAAGAAGAGCATATTTATAAAACTAACTTTTATGGTTTTCTGTGGGTTAAAACTTTCAAAGTGGCCCTTTACATTGTGAATTATGTTTCTACTAAAATTGTTCCATTGAGTTATTTTGAGTCATGAGCTGGACGTTAACCTAGTTTGAATCATATTAAGTTTTGAGATGTCCATGCAGATATAAAGTAACATAATCCAACATTAGATAAGTTGGATTCCAAAATCACTCAGTTTTACTTCGTACCTAATACAGATCATTCAAGGGGTATTGATTTATCATCCTAAAAGAGGAACAAGAATTGTGGAATTACAGATAGCTAAATTGCTGGAGCTTGATATAGCCGAATAAGGATAGTTGCTCACATACTATTAAAGAAAATGGTGTGGTAGGGATAATTGTGTTATTTTTCTGCCTATACAAATGATCATGCAGCATTTTAAGTTACGATTAGATTCTGTTGGGGTTCAGGTTTTTGTTATTAAGACAATTCCTGATGAAGTTTATCAGACCCCACAAGCAGAGAATAAAGGTTAAAGTAACTCCTCTTAAAAGATCTATCAGGTAGAGGCGATTAGTTGTATCAAGTCATACTAGATAGTATATCCAGTAGAGCATGACTGCAAAATCGACTATATAATTGATATAGTAATTTATACAGTTGCTATTTCTTGTTCATAATTAGAACTATGGTTGGGTGCATGGTAGATGAGATATAGACTATGAAACATATGGTGTTTGAAAGCTTATTAGCATGCCTCAAGGTCACAAGTCCATCTGCTGCAATTTGGTGTGCAAAACTTAAAAGGACTCAAAATAAAAGTTTTTTAAGTTATTATATCCGATTACTTTGTAATCGGTGCTTTGTTTAAGAAGTTTAAAGATATATTGGTAGTGAAATTTTTCACTCATAAAGAATGAGTAGACTTCAAATAATTTTTATTCAGTCTCTCATAAAGTTTTTTTTTTGAAGTGATTAAGGTATTAATAGCTCATTATAATAAGGAGCTTTATCATACAGATATTGAAACTTCTTCTTAATTGGATACTTCGAGAAAGTCTATATTATGTAACCCGAAGATTTTGTAGCAGATGATTCAGATAAACTTGTGCACAAAGAAATAGGAATCCCATATGAATGCCATGGAATAAATTTTGATCATGTTCATGAGTATTCTGGACTGAAAGGTCTGTTTATGAGTTTAAGTAAGCTTTTAAACAATTGTTGCTTGAAGTTTCATAGTGTTGTTGCCTATTATGTTATGTAAAAAGCATAGTAATTAGTATATACTACAAAATCAGTGGGAGGAATTTATTTTTCTTTTGTCTTATACCGATGATATCTTGCTTGAAAGTGGTTTTCTTGAATTACTGCATAAGGTGAAGCAGATATTGTCAAAGTATTTAGACATGATTGATCTTAATAAGGAATATTTTATCCTAGGCATCGAGATCCATATGGATCGTTCTCGCCACATGTTGGGTTATTTCTAAAGGACACACATTGATTGTATTCAGTATAAAGTGTTGCAAGTCAGGAGCTGCTCTTGTCATTAAGGGCAATAGACTGAATCTGTCATAATGTCCTCATACAATTATTAAGAAAATCCAAATAAAGAACGTGCCATATCAAAGTGCACTTAAAAGTATCATATATGCTCAAGCTTGCTCTAAACCAAATGTTGCTTTTACAACGGGATTTCTAAGCAGATATCGGTTAAATCCAGGACATGTTCGCTAGGTCACTGCTAAGGAAATTTTGAGATACTTAAAGAGGACAAAAGAGTATATGCTAATATACAGACATATCAATGACCTGCATCTAGTAAGGCATTCGGATTCAGGCAAGTTCTGGCAACAACATCTGCCAAAACAGGTTAACTTGAGCATGTTAAAACCGTTGTGATCTGAGCATGTGTTAAACTGCAAGTTCTGAGCTATCGCATAGTAACTTTATTTCATAAGCAATATGTTTATATGCAAATTCTGAGCTATTGTAATACGCTCATATATAAGCTCTGAGCTATTAAGTTGCAAGTTCATGCTCACATACATGTTTTGAGCCTTTGTGTAGCAATTCCATATCACAAGTAATATGCTCATTATTATTATGTTGCTCAAGTTTGCCATACATGTGATTAATGGTGCGTTTGTTTTGGGAAAAGTGTTTTCTGGATTTTCGTCTGTTTGGTTCGCGGAAAATGATTTGATCAACGGAAAGTACTTTCCAGTCAATAAAAATTTTATTCATTAAAATATGAAAGTGAATTTCCCAAAATAAAAAGGTGAAAATACTTTCCCAAATTTGAGTCTCTCACTTTCTTTGAAAACATGAGTGAGGCCGATCTCGGGGCTGAGGTCGGCGACCCAGGCCGGGGTCGGTGATCGGGACCGGGGACCAAGAGAGGTCCAGGGCTGGGGTCGGGGCCGGCGATCGGGGCTGGGGTTGGGGATCTCGACCATGGCCGAGGATCGGGACCGAGGCTGGTGACCGAGGATCAGGGCCGAGGATCTGGACCGGGGTGGGCGACCAGGGCCAGGCCGGGGGCCGGGATCGGGGCCGGGAACCGAGGACCAAGGCCGGGGACCGAGGCCCATGCTGGGATCGGGGCCGGGGACGGAGCCGAGATCGGGACCGGGGACTGGGGATGGGGTCGGGCCCAGGGCCGGGACCTGGACGGGACGGGGACCTGGCCGGGTCAGTTCACGTCAGCTTTCTCGACTATCTGTCTCTCCTCAGTATCAAGGATAGTTTCTTTGATGAGATTGAAACCGTTTTCCAAATGAGAACCAAACACCAAAAATATTTTCGGTAACTGTTGAGACCTAAATTTTGATTTTTAGGAAATTCATTCATTTAATGTATAAAATGAGAGTTAGTCATAATTCTCGCAAAAATACATGCATTGCATATTTATCCAGTCATTTGCATAAAAATCAGAGCTCGGGTTTTAGTTCTGATAAAAAATAATTAAATCATTTTTCATGTCTATTTTTATGCACCATATCTGCATTTGTTTGGACTATCGGCAAGGGATTTGAGCTCAAATAAATCCATTTAAATAATTAAGGCTTTTTAATTAAATGTCCATTATTTTGAGAAAGCCTTAATTAGAGCCCAAATTTGCGCGAATGAGCCCACGAAAGGGCAATCCTCGGCAGGCCCATGTCTTTTCCCCATGGCCAAATTTTTGAAGTATTTCGACCCGTTGGGATTTCACAAGATCAGAATTTTTTAATCGAGGTCAAGGATTAACTCTACCCCAACTAGTATTAGGGGATCTCTTGCACTATAAATACTAGCTTATGCCTTAGGGTTAGAAGGGGGCCACACAATTTTACACATATGGCAGAACGTGGAGAGGCCATTCTCATGGAATATACAGTAGAATTTTAGGAGAGGACAGAGAATTGTCGTAGACGACCACTTGAGGGAACTTACTGACGGTCAGAGGAGGAGAGTAGTCTTCTCCCTTTTTACGTTTTTCTTTCTATGCAGGTTGGGGCGCACGATTGCAATACATGGCAGAATGATATGGAGAGAAAACGATGAAAAGGATATGGTGAAGATGGTGGAACGTGCTCTCGGCCATTGATGATTCACGCCAATCAACACTTCATCTTCATCTATCGTCCTCTAGATAACGAAGGGAACGCGAAGAGGTGGAGGTAGTGGGCTGTTCAGGGAAAAAGAAAAGGAAACGGAGACCATTGAGCAAAAAGACAAGAAGAAATCTCAGAAAAGATACCAAAGCAGCGTTCTTAATGGCTTTGACCAATCCTTTGCTCTATTGAGTTCGTTTCTTGCAGATCCATGGAGTTCTTGGCGTTCTTTTTTGGTCCTTTTCCGAACCAATTGTTTGCTCTGTCTCCACCAAACCTCAGTGAATGCTCAAACCAATCCCGACGAACTTAGCATCGACGATCAGCCACAAATCATCACTGTCCGGCCTTGTTCCGAGGTTGAATAGCTTCTGTTTCCTTTCTATTTGTCGATCTAACCTTGTTGCCACTTGTGCTAGACCGTTTGGGATTAGTCTCTAGCGAATCGAGCTCGAAAAGATGCGATCTTGGAGGAAATTACAGCTTGTTCATGTGTGTTGGAAACCATTTAGAAAAGATCCCCGACACTCACCAGCGCGAAACCTTCGAGGTCGGCCAAGCCGCGAACGAGAATTCCATCCGCAAGCTTGATCCACAAGGCAATACGAGGTTCAAACTCGGAGATCAAATCTGCCAAATAAGACATTCACGTGTTCAACATTCGAGAGTCAATAGATGGCTAACCCACCGTGGAGCACCACCGAAATCGCGAGCCTCCTCCCGTCGTTCGAGTTGCAATCCACAATTTTCGTTCGAAATTCAAATTTGGCAATTAGATTTCACCAAATTAGGTAACGAATTTTTATTTCTGAATATTTTCTTCGAATTCGTTGCTTAAATTGGTTGATGGCATATTTGGTTGAATATTCACGTGGATTTGAGTTGACCTATCCCATGTCCATACGATTCTCTTGCATGTCTTTAAATTTTGTGCATATCTTCGAATTATGGGCATATTGATCGGAATATTTGGTGCATTTTGCTGCTTAATTTCTTTGAGGTGATTTTAATCTCAATCTTATCTTGAAGACATTATGCATGTCTTTCGGAATGTTTAAGCTATCTTGCGGCTCAATTTGAAATACTCTAAAATTCTGAGTACATCTTTTAAAATTTGGAAATTATCTAAAACACTTTGAAAATTTCAAGAGATAATCTTTTCCATTTAAAAAAGATATGATCCTTTGTGGATAGGACCTTATGTCCTTTAAAATTGGGCACCTATCCCTAGTTGGCCGAAGATCAATTCATTTTAATTCAAATATTTTTATAATTTACTTTGAGTATAATACATGCTCCCTTGTGCCTTGTCCCTCGGAATATGTGTATTGTGATGACTATCTGACTTCACCCCCAAGGTACGACGTCATCCGCACATCAATTTGTCTAACTTATCCCATAACTTCGGGACCGGACCGACAAATTTCAAAATTCACTATCTGACCCGACCCCCAGGGTACGAAGTGAATAAATTACCTTCTGAGCCAACCCCTAGGGTACGAAGCGAATTCATCGGACATTTCGGAATTTAAGGTGTATTATACTCAAGGTTTATGATATCTTTATTTGATTCATTTTTCATAAAAATCATAAAAAATACAAAAAAAATCATGAAAACATAAAAATCATCATGCTATGACATTAAATGAATTTTTTTTCAGAATTCACATTTAAAAGACTCTTAATATAAATTGGATTCTAATTAATCAATTTGTGTTAATTGTCGAACAAATTCATTGAAAAGCCGAAAATTCATTAAATTTTATGATGTCTCATTTGCATTTCATATAGTCTAATTTGTCATGCATTTTCATAGTCCATGCATGCGATTCGAAAATAATTTTATTCAATTTTTCCTCTAAGATCAGTCATACCTTTTTATAAAAATCACCTCCCATGTCATTTAGGGTAGTCATAATTTTTGCATTTCATGCATAATTGCCCGTCATTCACGCATTACCATGCCATGTCATCTAAGCTCATGCATCACCATGTCGCATGTCATTTAGATTAGAATTCACATTTTTCCTGCATTAAAATTTGATTTTTCTAAAGTCGTCATGCATGGTTATTTTTCTCGTCATATACTTTCATGTTATCACCATTCATGTCATAGTTGCATTTGCATAGCATTCATTTAATCAAGAAAATACCAAAAAGGGAAATTGCACCTTGGTCCTCAAGAAAATCAATGGAATTTGCCAATCAAAAAAATCCTTCACAAGAATGGTACCGAAAGGGTGTTAATTGAAAAATTAACATAATCAAGTCCCCGAACCTAAATCTCTGGTTAGCAGAAAATAAAGTATTCTCCCGTACTTTATTTAGGTATCTAATCTACCTACCAAAAAAAGATTAGTGGCGGCTCCTGAATTAAAAATCATTTCATTCAAACATAAGTTGCGAATTGGTAGAGCTTGGTAGAGCTTGCGCTGGGTTAGTTAATTCATCTAATTAATCTGGTAATCCATTAACCCGAAATTCCAAACCGATTTTTAGGTCGCAACAGCTTGGCGACTCCGCTGGGGATTAATGCTTGAATTTTCGAAAAAAATTGGTCTTAATGTTTGACTTTTTGAATTTTCGAAAGTTTCATTGTATTTCAAGAGGACTTAGACCAAATTCTTGTGATGATCTTTCCTTTGATTGACTTTAATTTATTGACCTTTTTAGGTGTTATATGTTTTTGCAGGGTAAATTTAAATGTTACTAATCTCTGTTTTGCAGGGTAGTATAGTTTAATTTTATTCCTGATTGTATATTATGCCATGTGTTCGCATGTATATATTGCATTCCATTTTCACCGCAATCAGACCCGGATTGCTAGTAATTAGGATGGTGTCGCGCGGGTATCCACCTCACCTCACCCCCAAGATTCGGTCGACCCCGTCCCTTGATCCCGACATTTCTCTTCGTGTTGAAGACTTCTCCCCTGGCTATACCCCCATGGCACGGGCAGAATCTCAACCATAGCCGAAATTTTGAAAATTAGACCTGACCAAATCCTTTTGGTACGGTCCGTTTTTGGAATTTCATTTTGTCAGAACACCATTAATCAATTAACTTGCATCCATTCGCTTGTAATTGTATTGTGATTGTGGTTTCTCATGGTAAGCTCTTAACTTTTGTCTTTAGTTTAATTATTTTTCATTTTGGGTCGGTCCATGGCAGATTAGGTTTTTCCTCATGGTCTTGTCAAGTCATGTCATTTTAGATGTCTTGTTTAGAAATTTTTTAGATTTCGTGGTAGTATTTTTTTTTAAGTCATTGAAACAGTTCTGATTTTTACCCTGACTTCATTTGTACGAATTTTTACATAACTTTCGAGTCAGTTTTAACTCTCATGCGTCAAATGAAAAATGTTTATGGGCTGGTAAAATTTCACATCAAAATTTTTTGGGCCAACCCAATACATTTTCCATTTTATACGGAATTAATGGCTGTAATGGAGCAGGCCGAAATTTCACATGTTTTCTGACTCCATAATCACTTCGTGATTTTTCATTAGTAAATGAGCTTATTCATCCAATCATGAAACATGAAAGTTGTAGGATGAACTTTGAACTAGCGGGCTACAAATTTTTGAACTTTGATTTACATTTTAAAGGGTCCATTCACTTTCCAAACAAAAACCGGACGAAGCAGTTTTTTGGACGAAATTCTTCTAAAGATGCATTAAACTGAATTGATCTGTCCATTTCTAGCTCTGGGCCTAAACATGAAAGTTGTTTATCATCCTCTCATCTAGGAACTCGTAAATGTTCACATCATTTTGACCAGCCGAAGATGATTCATGAATTTTATTCCAAAATCCGACGAAACTGGAATTTTCTGATTAGGGTCACGGTCCAGTTTTGAGTAGCGGTTCGGTTTAGAGCCATGGATTGATACGTCATTTTCATTCATCATACTCATTGGGTGATTGTCTTTTGAAGGTAATTTAACACAAATACATTGCGCACATGTGTCAATCGATCAAGGCCACTCATGAGCGCCATCATCAAATAGACTCCCCGAGTGATCAGGCGGCAGACCATTTGTGTTCATGCAATCCCTTGCATGGGATATTTTTTCTTACTTCCTAGGTGTTCAGGTTGTGTTTTCCGATTCCTTAAGCTTTCTTTTGAACCATATTGCGCCTTAGGACTTCAGTTCAATAAAATGCAATCTGATTGATTCACGATCTATAAGAAATACAAACCCTTTTCTGCATCTGTGAATCTTGTCAAAGTATACCAAACCAACCCGATGACGATAACCAACTATCGAACAATCTGTCACTCATGATAAGCACTGAGGGTTGGGCTCCTAAAAAATTCTCGTCCTGAGGTCTCCGAAAGCGAAAAGAGTTAATTCAAGGGCAGGGGACAGATTCTTAATTTTGACCATGCATCAGCCCCGTCAATCCTTAGACAGTCCTGTACATGGTGATCCATGCTTCGCACTCAATCCTTTCCCACATGATGCCGGAGCTTCAGATCGATCAGATGCTCAGTGATCCGAGCATTAAACCCCAACGACAACTGTTGTTGATCCCTGCACCGATCGACGTTGCTTCAGGACGTCCGTTGGTCAACCCAATGAAAATCCCTGGGGAAATCCTCGATGACCTGGCCCAACGGACAATCGTCCACGGAGTTCATATTTTTCCTTAGACGATTCAAAAAAGTTCAACTGAGCATCTGTGACCATCAAGGTTCATACATGGCTGGGATTGAACTTAATGAAGGGATTGGGGCATGTCCGACCATTTGCATCAGTCAATTCAAACTCCGGTCCATCGACCATTCAAGCCGGACCCATAGTTTCGTCCTTGATCATTCCATGCTAGTCGAATAAGGACGGCGCAAGACCAAAGTCACCCGATCTCAAGGGAAGTATCACTTGCCCTTGGCCCATCATTTCTAAGAATAAACTTCTAGTTTCCTTCTTGTAGGTGCCAAAGACAAGTTTTCGATTGCTACAACTGGAGCAAATCGACAACCAAGTGCTTCCCAAGGTTTTTCTCATTCCACCTTTTTAAGACCATATTCATGCACATTTTTTTTTCTATGCAGGATCAGGTAGAGAAACAAATGGTTTACCAAATCTCGTAACCGAGTTCCCAACACTGGCCATGTCTGGGGCAATCATGCATTTTGGCATAACTATGATCATCTCACATACACCTCCTGATTAAAGTGGGGCAAATCAACAGTGAACCCTGACGTGGAATAAGGGAGTATACTCTTCTTCGTTCTTAGAATAACACTTTTCCCCCCTTGCAGGACCATTCATCAGCCATGACAGTCATCATCATTGGGTGGAAGAAATCAGAGCATCTTGAGTCCTCGATTGACTGATCTCATGCATATTTTTCTTTATAATGGGGCAATCCATATTTTCCCATTCCTTGAAGATTTCTGAATGTACTTGTATAGTTTGTGCATGTCCATATTTGATCTGCACTCATTTTTTTATATGCTGGACGATCAAATCAGATTAAGGTTCATGAATTTTATCTCATCATACTTTTGTCTGCATTATTAATTTTCATTGTGAGATAATTTCAATTAGGAAATCTCTCTAATCCGATTAAATTGACTATTTTGAATGAGGAATGTCAGGACGATGAAAGGCAAGCCATTTCCATACACGTCCTATATCACAATCCCCAATGAGTAATGTGAAAATTTCCATGCTTACAAGGTAAAGGGTTATCTCGCGAAAAGTATGATGACCAAAATGACATAAGGCATTCATTTCATCTATCCAAACACTGCAGGTTGTCCTTTGCTTAACCCCTTTGAACGGTGGTTTCATTTCGTAACCCTGTAAGGAACAACCCCACATTGGGGCAAATCTCAAAAAGTTCAAAGAATGAGTGGAATTTTCTTGCTTTCACTTGCATCAATCTTCAAGTGTATTTATTGCACGCGAATTCTGTATTAGCTCAAGTGTTTTAGATATGACGAAGAGCATTTCGTTTCTATACCCATATATACTCATCCTTTGCTTAACCCAATTTGAGCGGCGAATTCATTTCTCTAAACCTAGCGGATGAGGTGATCATCCTGAAAAGGAAATTGTTTCGAATCATTTGAGAAGCAAAGTGTCTCGAGGAAAGCTGAAACTTGGAAAATCTGCCAGCACAATATGCAACAATTCAGATAAGACACTTCCTTCCTTAAAAAAAGGAGCTTGTAGTGCAAAAAAGAGAGAAAGGAAAAAGGCTTGCCATGCAGAAAAAAAAAACAAAGTTTGCCATGCAAAAAAAAAATCAAAGTTGGCCATGCAAAAAAAAAAAGGAAAAAAGCTTGCCGTGCAAAAAAGGGCAAAAATGCCTACTTTCGTCGAAAAGGAAAAGAAAAAGAAAAGAGCTCTCTGAAGAATTTTCGGAAGGAAGGGAGGTCTTACCTGAATTGGTTCAAGAAAAGAAAGGCCACTCCTGAAGTGTAAAGTGACAAAGACGGATGATCACTGATTTTCTCATCTTCTTATATCCTTTGTCGAAAATAGGCCTTTCATTTCCAAGCCTACCATGAGCCTACATTACAAATTTACAATCCTTTTCAAAAGTCTCTTCTGATTAGGGCACTTGGGTTAATATAGGGTTTCAAATGCTTATGAATATCGCTCGAAGAAGTGCGAGCAAGATTATTTTTATCTCATTTCGCAGGGTTCCTGACTTGTAAGCCCAATGCAACTGATGAAGATTTCCTTTCATGGCATAAATGACTCGCATGAGTCCCCCTTGAATAAGCCTTTGACCGAGCCTGAATTACAGTCCTTATAAAAGACCCCATGGATTGGCCTGGTCATACTGATTGCGAGAATACCCGGATCTTTGTCAGGCATGATGATGATAGTTCTGAGTGATTCTCTTACTCGCATTAATAGTCGGGTCTCAAAAGCCTTTTTCATGAGAAAGAGTGAAAAGTCCTTTCTGACTGAAATTCCTCATTTTGAATTGATCAGAATCGTGAGGAAGGTCAAATAGACTTGCTTATTGACAAATCCCCAGTGAAGCTTTGTAATGCAAGCAAAAGCTCACAAATCTTTCTAGCATATGACATATGCATTTACATTGATTTTATGCACGTCATCATTTTTTTCGAGAAAATGAACAGGTATGTTGCAGTCAACCTCGCCATCACTTACTCATTGCTCGAAAATTCAGGTAAGTTTCCTAATTCCCTTTCAAAATCTTATATCGACACTTGATCAGCTCAAGATGTCCCCATGATCTTATATCATTTTGATGCTTGATTAGCTCAAATTATCACCACTTTGTGTTCGTTCTGATTAGCTCAGGCGTCACCTCTCTTTTGTGTTCACACCGATTAGCTCGGTTTTCACATTTTTACCGACTCACGGTTTATAGTCCACATGGCGACTTACCAAGAGACAATGTGTTCGTTCTGATTAGCTCAGGCGTCACACCCTTTTTGTGTTTGTTTTGATTGGCTCAGGCATCACACCCCTCAGTGTTCACACCGATTAGCTCGGGTGTCACCTCTTTACCGACTCATGGTTTATAGTCCACATGGCGACTTACCAAGAGACACAGTGTCCACGCCGATTAGCTCGGGTGTCACATCTTTACCGACTCATGTTGACCCGTTGAGGAGGTCGCAAGAGACTGTTGTGGAAATTCTCCTATATTTTGATTCTGACAAAACCTTCAAAAGATATTGTTTAATGAAATGTGATGCATGAAGAATGTGTAAGCAGCAGGTTGAGTGATTCCAATTCTGTCGCGCTGACTAAGGGTCAGATGGAAGTGCTTCTGACGAAGGGTCAGATGGAAGTACTTCTGACTAAGGGTCAGATGGAAGTGCTTCTGACGAAGGGTCAGATGGAAGTGCTCCTGACGATCCAAACAGTGACGGATGGATCACATCAAATCTCCGTATTACCATTCCGTGCCAACTGATCAAATCTCTCTTAGACGAATTTGAAGAAAGATCAGTTTCTTCAGTTTACAAAACACGAAGACCCACGTATGGCAGGTTTCCGATCAAGGCAAGTGATATTCAATTATCCTGATATCCCCTCTAATCAATTAAGGGACTTTCTATAATGGGATATCATCTTCTAAGGAATATATCCTCGAGAATCAACTCAAACATATCACACTTATGGAAGATGGAGATTTAGTTGTATGGGCGACTGAATCAGAAGGGTTCAATGTCTTACCCAACGGTCTACATATCTTCTGAAGATACAGTCTCGTTCAATCACGATTGATGACGTCCAATCAAGGATTGAAGAGCGATCCCTTGGCTGGATTCCAACGGCTAGTTTGGAGGCAGGGGAGTATAAAAGAAGAATAATGTTTAACTGGAAGAAAGAGACGTGAGAACAACAATCCAAAGTGCAAGCATAATTTGAGTTTCATCAAAGAGAGTATTCTGTGTATTCAAAATCCTTCACTGTGAAAATCTGTGTGAGAGGGAAACAAAACACTTGAGTGATTGTAATCCTCTTGATTCTTCATAGTGAAATCCAGCTAATCGGCTGTCATCGTGGGAGAGTGGACGTAGGCTTGATCTAAGCCGAATCACTATAAATATCGTGTGCAATATCCTCTTCTCTAAAATTTACCTTTGTGTTTAGATTTTCTGCACACTGCTATACTGCTTTTGTTCCTAATCGTACTCTGAACTTTATTCATTCCGCAAGAAATTTCAATTGAGTTCAGAATCTCCTATTCACCCCCCTCTAGGAGATATTGCTAGTTACATCAATTGGTATCAGAGCGGGTTGCTCATTTTACGAAGTGTTTATTAACTTCAGAGTTAACAATCTACTATGTCTAGCAATCACTCTTCAGGAACAAGCGATTCGCACTTTGCCAACAAGCCTCCATACTTTGATGGAAATGATTACAATATGTGGAGTAACAAGATGAAGTGGTTCTTCAAAGCCTATGATTATCTGATGTGGGATGTCGTTACAAATGGAATAGTTCCTGCAAATACTACAAATCCAACCTCTGCTGACGGAGTAAATACTGTCACAACAATGACTGATGCTGAAAAGGCTAAAAGAAAAGGCCTTGATTCTAAAGCTGTCAGTGCTCTCTTTTGTACCTTATCTACTCCTCTTTATAATCGTGTCTCAGAGGAAGAATCATCTAAGGCAATATGGGATAGACTTCATGTTACCTTTCAAGGAATAAATCGTGTGAAAGAAACAAAGCTCAGTATTTTACTGAGTGACTATGAAGCATTTGAAATGAAGCTTGATGAATCTATTGCAGATATGATAGACAGGTTTCAAACTTTGGCAAGTGGACTTGCAAGACAAGGTGCACCTATTACTGAACCAATGCAAGTCAGGAAAATACTACGTGGACTCACAGATGATTGGAATTACATCAAGCCATCAATTCAAGACTGCCAAACAATTAGACCACTCTCGGTGGATGAGCTAGTCGGCACTTTGCAATCCTATGAAACAGAACGAGCAAACAAAAAGGGAGAACAGAAAGGTAAAAATCTATTGCCTTAAAAAGTCAAATTAATCAATGTTTTTCTGACACATATGATGAAGATGAGGATGATGAAGAATTAGCCCTCATGGTCAAGAAATTTAGGAAGATGGCTCGGAAAGGTAGAAACATCAAAGGAAAGAAACCTTGGAAGAAGGGTGAGGTAAAAATATCAAGCAACGACTCACAAGATAACAAAGACGTGATTTGCTTCCACTGTAAGAAAGCAGGACATATCAAACCGAACTGCCCAATTTTGAAGAAGGACAAACTCAAGTATGAGAAGTACAAGAAGGCTCTAAAGGCAGAAACTTTAAGTGATTCTGATGAAAGCGAAAATGATTATGCAAATATCTGTCTCATGGCCGAATCAGACTCAAGTTCAGATTCAGAAACTGAGGTATGTTCATCTGAACTCCCTGATGAAGTTATTGAATATATTGATGAATTGTGTAGAAACTACAAAGAAGCTCTTGAGAAGGTTTCTTGTTTGAAAAAGGAAAATGCTTCTTTAAAACAATAGAATTTCTCCCAAGAAGAAAAAAATTGGTTTTCTACAACAAGAGTTTCACCAGATGAAAGAAAATCATGATTTAGTTTCAAAAGAAAATGCTTCCTTGAAAGAAAAAATTTCTACTATATCAAAAAGGTTTTCACAAAGCTCAGTAACTCTGAATAGCATTATTTCAAAACAAATACCCTTCAATGATCGATCTGGGTTAGGTTTTAAAAAGGAAAGTAGCCAAAGAAATATCTTTAAAACTGAATTTCGAAAACCAACGTTTTCCGATTACAAGCATCATTTTCATAAGCATTTTACTAGATCCTACATTCGACAACCTTGTGTGAATGGTGGTGATCCTAGCCATACTAAGGATTACTGCAAGAAAATTTGGAGACCTATTAAAAGGTCAAAATATACTAACACAGAAGGACCCAAGAAAACATGGGTACCAAAGAAACAGTAAGTTGGTTATCTATTGCAGGTATCAAAGAGAAGGAAGAACAAGTGGTTTCTGGACAGTGGTTGTTCAAGTCACATGACTGGAAATCCAGATGTATTTATATCCCTCTCAGATTGTGATGGAAGAAGCGTGTCGTTTGGAGGAAAGAACAAGGGAAAAGTGATCGGGAAAGGAAATGTAAAGATTGGAAATCTGATCGTTAAAAATGTCACTCTAGTCAAAGGATTGAACTACAACTTGATTTCTATAAGTCAACTCTATGACTCTGGATATGATATTCAATTCCAAGATCTAAAATGCATAGGTATGAGCAAGGATAAGAAGCAATCCTTCACGGGACGAAGGCATGTGAACATTTATCTTTTAGATATTAATGCTAATTGTGAACATGCTAAATGTCTTATTTCTGTTAAGGATGAATCTGATCTTTGGCACAGAAAGTTAGGTCATATTAGTGTAAAACATATTTCAAAGCTTTCCAAGAAGGGACTTGTTCGAGGACTACCTCAAACAAAATTTGAGAAAAGTGGACTATGTCGCGCATGCACACTGGGTAAGCAGGTAAGAATTTCTTTTAAGTCCTTAAATCAAGTTTCAACTAAGCGTTGTCTGCAGCTACTTCATATGGACATCTTCGGACCTAATAGAACTCTAAGCATTGGAGGTAAGAAATATTGCCTTGTCATAGTTGATGACTTCTCTAGATTTACATGGGTTTCATTTCTTGCTCACAAAAACGAAGCTTTCATATCCTTCTCAAAACTTACTAAAAGAATTCAAAATGAAAAGGGTTACACTATTTCCAGTTTGAGAACAGATCATGGGGGAGAGTTTGAGAATCAAAGTTTCTCAGATTTTTGCACTAAGTTCGGAATTCATCATAACTTCTCTGCACCTTATACTCCACAACAAAATGGGGTAGTAGAAAGAAAAAACAGATCGTTGCAAGAAATGGCCAGAACTCTTCTTATTGAAAGTAAAATTGCCTCTAACTTTTGGGCTGAGGCCGTTTCAACAGCATGTTACATCTTAAATCGAATTTCCCTCAGACATTTTTATGAGACAACTCCCTATGAATTTTTCAAAGAAAGAAAGCCTGATGTTGCATACCTTCATGTATTCGGTTGCAAATGCTTTATTCTAAAGAATGCTAATGATCGAGTTGGAAAGTTTGATGAAAGATCAGATGAAGGAATTTTCTTGGGATATTTAACAACAAGCAAAGCCTACAGAGTCTACAACAAGAACACTCGTATTGTTGAGGAATCAGTGAACATCAAGTTCGATGAAAGCAACCAGGATGATGAACCTGAATCCATTCAAATGCATACACTTCATCAAGTCACGAACTCACCAGCAGAATCAGATGTGAATACGAGTTCGGAGAATGTTCAGAAGGAAACTTCCTCAGCTGAAGAAAGAACAGAAGATGATCAGAATGAATCCACAATATCCTCAAATGATGGCCTTGACAAAAACTGGAAGCATAAGTCAAGTCATCCAAAGGAACTTATCATAGGCAGCATAAGTGATGGCGTAAAAACAAGATCCAAGTTCAAGCAAGCAATGAGCAACATAGCCTTGGTATCTGAATTGGAGCCAAAAAGGATTGAAGATGCATTAGCAGATGAAAACTGGATAAATGCAATGCAGGAAGAGCTACATCAGTTCAAAGTCAACAATGTTTGGGAATTAGTCAATCGTCCCAAAAATCGTCCAGTAATTGGAACAAAATGGGTATTCAGAAACAAACTTGATGACAAAGGAAAAGTTGTGAGAAACAAAGCAAGACTTGTAGCAAAAGGATATTCTCAAGAAGAATGAATAGACTATGATGAAACCTACGCACCGGTTGCCAGGTTAGAAGCCATTGGGCTACTTCTTGCTTATGCTTGTTACAATGACTTCAAACTTTTTCAGATGGTCGTGAAAAGTGCCTTCCTAAACGGCTACATCAAAGAAGAGGTATATGTTGAACAACCTCCTGGCTTCGAAGAACCTAAAGAAAAGGATCTGGTATATGTCTTAAAAAAGGCACTCTATGGATTGAAACAAGCACCCCGCGCCTGGTATGAAAGGTTAAGTAACTTTTTATCTCAATACAGTTTCACTAAAGGTAATGTAGACACCTCTCTTTTTATTCAAAGAAAAGGTAAAGATATCCTTTTAGTTCAAATCTATGTTGATGATATTATATTCGGCTCTTCTAATGAACTTCTCTGCAAGAAATTCTCTAAAACAATGCAGGATGAATTTGAGATGAGTATGATGGGAGAATTACGGTTCTTTCTTGGTCTTCAAATTCATCAATCTCAGAAAGGAACCTTCATATTTCAAGAGAAGTATGCATTGGAAATAGTGAAGAAGTTTGGTCTGGAGAATGGCAAGAAGACAGAAACTCCTATGTCTCACTCTTCCAAATTAGATAAGAATGAAGATGGAAAGGAAGTCGATCCCAAACTATATCGGAGTATGGTTGGATCATTACACTATCTCACAGCTTCAAGACCCGACATACTATATAGTGTCTTCTTATGTGCAAGATTTCAGTCAAGTCCAAGAGAATCACACCTATCAGCAGTCAAGAGAATAATCAAATACATAGGGACTTATCCCAACTATGGTTTGTGGTATTCTAAATCTTCTGATTTTATACTAAAGGGATATTCGGATGCAGATCTTGCAGGTTGCAAAATTGATAGAAAAAGTACATCTGGAACCTGTCAGCTCATGGGAAATATGCTTGTCTCATGGTACTCAAAGAAGCAAAATACAGTGGCACTCAGTACAGCTGAAGCAGAATACGTATCTCTTGGAAGTTGCTGCACTCAAATACTTTGGCTAAAACAGCAGCTCAAAGACTATGGTGTTGAAGAATCAACTGTGGAAATCCTATGTGACAACACAAGTACCATAAATCTCACAAAGAATCTTGTACTTCACTCAAGAACAAAGCATATTGAGATCAAGCATCACTTCATACGTGATCATGTTCAAAACCGTGATGTTAACATTCAATACATTGATACGAAAAATCAACTTGCAGATATTTTTACTAAACCACTTGATAAACAGAGTTTTAATTTTATCAGAAATGAATTATTTATTATTAACCTTCCTTCTTAAGTATACCTTAGAACAGGGTACGTCAGAAGGAGCTTCAGAAGGAGCGTCAGAAGGAGGTCAGAAGGAGCGTCAGAAGGAGAGTCAGAAGGAACGTCAGAATGAGAGTCAGAAGGAGCTTTAGAAAGAGAGTCAGAAGGAGCGTCAGAAGGAGAGTCAGAAGGAACGTCAGAAGGAGCGTCAGTAGAAGCATCAGAAGGAGCATCAGAAGGGACGTCAAAAAGGCGCGTAAGGAAAAATTCACACTTTCTTTTAAAAAAGGTCAGTTATCTCTAAAAGCTATCTTTTAGGTAAGTTCCTCATATGAATAGATATCTCCTAATATCTGATTGACCGTGAATATTTTTTTATTAAAAGAATTTCTTTTTAAATCAAAATTCTCTTTTGTGTTTCCAAAAATAACCGCCTCTTTTATAAAAACGCTGAACCGTCACCTTTGTTCTCTCACTTTCAAAATCCTCTCAAATCAAAACCCTAAAACCGTGTTGAAAATTTCTCGCTCTCGATTTCCTCCTCAAAGCAACACTCTTTCACTCAAAGTTTCAAACTTTCTACGCATCAATGGCTCCAAAATCAGCCTCTGACTCGAAGAAGACGCCTCAGTCGAAGAGGAAGTTCTCCGCCTCAACTGCAAGCGGCGCGGAACTCACAGAAACCCAAATCAACGAACAGCGAGAAGCACTCCGCCTGACAAAAGGTCTGTCTCTGTCTGCCTTTGAAGGAAAAGAATCTATGGCTCATTCTATTAAGCCAATGTATGATAGGATAAAGGCCGCAGGAGATTTTGGCAACGAACTTAGAAAACTGCTGAACACTCACTATTTCGATAGTGAGGGTGAACTTTTGGAGTTTCTTAACTTGCCTGGAAAAATCGTTGAACCACTTGCTGTAGAAAAACCTGCATCTGTCTCTAGAAAAGGAAAGGAGAAAGTGGCAGAGATAAGTTCGAAACGAAGACGATCCCCGATTAGACCTGGCGGTTCGAAGGCAAAGGTGGAAGATGATGATGACATTCTGTTCAATGACTTTGTGAAAAATATAGGGTTTAATTTGGATAAAAGCTTTCCTTATCCATTGTTCCAGAATCAGGCTCACAAAGAAATGTTTGAAGCAATGAAACAGAGAGGTATTATACCTCAAAGGGTATTTGAGTTAAAGTACTTTGACAGCAATGGCATCTATCTGAGGAAGTATCTAGAAAAGATGAAGATAGATCAGTTTATAACTAGGAGAGGCTACACTTTTCCTGATTTGGTAGCTTACTTCTATTCAAATCTTCAGTTTGTCAACTTCAACTCTCTGGCTTTCACAGTCCAAAGAAAGCAGTATTTTCTGACTGTTGATGAATTGGCTTCAATCATGGGAACCAGAAATGGAGATTTCAAACCCTTAGATGTCACTGCAAGTGAAGCTTTCTGCTTCCTGACTGGCAAATCGAGTTTCTCAAGGGAATCAAAGTCACATATTGCATACACGGACTTTCCCTTGAAACATATCATGATGCACAAGGTGATCATCGAATGTCTCAGACCCAAGGCAGCATCAAAGACAGATATATCAAAGTACGAGGCAAAGTTGCTATGGGGAATCTTGACAGGACAGAGGATTTCTTTTGCTCATACTGTACTATTGCATATGTACAGATCAGCTCTCAAGCCAAAGGGTCAACTTCCTTATGCGGCATTGATCTTCAAAATAATCAATTATTTCAAGATTGATGGCCTAGGTGCCTTTGTCGAGCAAGAAATTCCTCTAATGACTGCTGGAGAGACTATGGTAACAAAGATGGGGTACAAGATGACTCCTGCTGGATGGAGAACAAAGAACAAAGAACAATGAACCAGTCATTGTGGACTTCGAGGAAGAGTCCAAGCAGAAATCTCCAAAGAAGATAAAAGTCATGGCTGTTAAGGGACAACAATCAGACAATCCTAATGATAAGGACTCAGAAGCAAGTAAGGAAGAAACAGGTGTTGACACCTAAATTTTGATCAACATTTTTTGCTTTATTATTATTATTATTATTATTATTATTATTATTATTATTATTATTTTAAAAATATCATCATGGAAAATCCATAAAAATTAAAAAAAAAATTAAAAAAAATGAATTGCCGAAGGGCAAGCATCCTCTCCACCCTCGAGTCCTCACGATCGGAGTGTCCCACATTTCAAAAATCCTTTTACAAAAGAAGTCACTAAAAGAGGAAAGTTGAGGGTGCGGCGCGATAAAAAAAAAAGAAAAAGGGAAAGGTGGCGATGTTGTTATGGGGATGGGGGGAATATAAAAAAACTTGGAAGAAGTAGAGGACAGTAGGGAGTCTGTCTTCCACCATGCAGAAAAGAAAGATTAAACAAAAAAAAGGGAAGGGGAGACCCGCGGCACAATCTCTGCATGGGTTGGTCTGGTGATTAAAAAAAAAAGGTCTCCAAGGGATGGTTTTGGTCTGGTCTGGTGTCCCGTGGAGCAGGGGGACAGGTCCATCCGCAAAAAAAAAAAAAGGAAAATGGCAGTGGAAGAATACGGGGCAGCCATTCTTGTTCGGTGGTAAGCTCGCCAAGAGCAGGAGCCCGCGCGACCAACACTCCTCATCCCTTCTGGTTTCTTCGAGACACCACCGTCTCACTCAGTGGCCTTTTTATTGCTGAGCCATCACGAAGCTTTTACAAGGAATATATCACACACACATCCACAACAGAACATCACTCACCTAGCACCTCGGCTTCATCCCGTCACCCTCCACCTCCAGTTGCGCTCCACCGAAGCCGTCGCGACCACCTCTGGTCGAGTCCGGGCTCACCACCTGCGGACAGCCCCGTGTCGACGAAGCCGACGGCCAATGCGGCCCGCGCTGCCGTGTCCTGCACCAGCCTCGACGATCTCGAGCCGCAGCCGAGCAGATCTAGAACGTGCAACCCCAACACCACCCTACTCGAATACCACCGCTACTACCACCATCACCCAGTTGTTGTTCTGTCGCTGAACCATTGTCTAGATTCCACTTCGACGCCGGCGTCCTCCTCTGCTCGCTGTCCAAACTGAGTCCTCTCTTGGAACCTCAAGCTACATGATGTCCTCGTTCGGTTCCATCGTCACCCCATAAGCCATCGCGCGGCTGTCAGACACCGTCCCCCCTGTGTTGGTCAGAGGCCACGACAACCATTCGACCTAGATTCAGCTGCCGCTCGGTTCAGTCGGCTTTCAACATCACTCAGCCTGGGCGCTACCTGTGTTGGTCGTTAATCCGATAGGCCTGAATCTCCAATCACTTTCTGCTCGGTCGTCTAACCGCCGCTCGGCCTCTGTTCCCAGCTTCTCAACACAGTCTAACGCCCTCAGCTACCCGATGACCGTGTGGTTCCCCGGCACCGTTGTCCAGTCTCGGCGTGCACGACTCACGTTCCAGAACGACCTCGGCGTCGCTGTGTTTATTACCGTGGAGCTTCGCCTGTTCACCTGTCGCCGACCCGAGCTTCTCTAACCATAGCGTCGCAGGCTTCGATGGCCAAGAAATTTATGACTCGCTAGCTTTGAAGCTGTTGCCCGCCTTCTCGACGCCAACCGGAGCTCCTGTTCGCAACCCGAAGGATGCCCCGGCGTCCGAACTCTGCCGACCTCATTGACGTTGCATGAAGGAGATGATGAATAGTATAATGGGGTGGCAGCTCATTTGTCCTTTTTGTTTTGGATTGGTCAATTGGGCTGGCGTAAAAAAAAGAGAGTGAAGAATGGTTGGGCTTGGTCTCTCTATCTTTTGGTGGGCTGGTCCATAGATGTAGAGCAAGTGCTGGGCTAGGGAGTTGGGCCAGAGGAATCACAAACCCAGCCCTATAAAAAAGAAGAAGTTTGGCCTGTTTCTTTTGTGCCGACGCATATAGAGACGGTCGCATGTCAGGGCTTGATGATTGAAGATCGGTGGCCAATCAGGTATATTTTGCGTACTCGATTCCTATATCAGAGTTATTTTCCTGAAATATAGCAATTATAGATTTGATCTGCATGTATTTATTTCAGTCTAGTGGTTACCTTATTTATCTAGTTGAGTGTTGTCTATTGCCAACGATATGCTTTTTGTTAAAATATTTCCTGAAAATAAAAAAAAAAAAAAAAAAAATCAAGAAATTCCAAAAAAATTCCTAAAAATGGGAAATGGTCACAATCAACTGGCCATGGAATATTTTGGGTAATTCGGAATCCAAATCTTCCAAAAAATGACGATTTTGCCCTTCGGGCTAATCGTCTCCCAAATCTTCCCATTTTACCCCTGGTCCCAAATCGTTCCCCATCTAAGCCCTTATGGCTGTACTAGGAAACCGTTGATTTGAATTGATATGCATTAGTGTGGTTTATTTATATATTTGATTGTGCTTTCATTAAATTGATTGTGATTGATAGGAATAGTCTTCCAATCTGCATGAAACCCTAAATCGAGCCTACCTCACCAGAAATCGCGCTTTCATGAGCTCTTAGCTAGGAAAATCACTCGCGTTAGGTACCGAAAGGGCGTTGGTAATGACACCAGCGTAATCAAGTCCCCGAACCCAAAATCTCTGGTTCTGCAGAACTGATCGACCTCTCCCAGTTGATTAGTAAGGTTTCCGGTCTACCCTCCAAGAAAGACCGGTGGCGACTCCAAAAGCATGCACACATTGCACATGCCACCACGACCACATTGAAGGTCGGAAGCGATCGGCTCTTATCGTCGAATCCTTTAAAAACACTCCCGCCGCGATTTGGTATGGGCTTGGGAGGGCCCGCGCCGATCCTAGGCCCGCGATCGGTAATCCATTAGCCGCGCCCGCTTCCGGACAGGTCGCGACAGCTGGCGACTCCACTGGGGACCCTTGTTCTAGAACCTATGGTTCTAGACCTCAAGTGGACTTAGGCCGTAATTAAAACGCTGAGTGATTTTTCTAACCATGCAGGCGCTTTCAAAGGTGAGGTAAGTCCGCTTAGGATAGGTGTTATATGTTTTTGCAGATTGGAGTAATAAGGGGGGTAGTCTGTGATTAACTTTGTTTTATGCAGGTTGGGCGTAGGAATGTATGTTGTGTGGATGATTTGAAGTGCTGATTAATAAACTGTTGTGCATGACTTGCATTGTGATAATCACGACACATGGACACACACAACCGCGCCTAAAACCCCAGGCGCTGCCTTTAGGAACACAATAGAAGGGATTGAAAATGGAATCTCCGTGAGGAAAAACACGGGGTAATCCACTTTTCAATTCCGCTCGCTTCGAACTAAGGATCGAGTCCCAATGCAACGATAGCTGTGCAATGGAATCGGCTCTTTCTAGAACTCGAGGTGGGAACCTTAACCTTAGGTGCCAAACCCTCTGATTTTTAGAAGTTTACCATCACTTGTCTCATGCGCATGTCTTTGGGCGGTTGGTACACCTAAAACCGCACATAAGTCGACGAGTTTGGTTGGTAAGACTCTCTATCCCTCAAATCTATTACAGTTCACATAAATATAGGCATTTCATTCATTGCATTCTGGTGATTAGATTAAATGCCATTTCAAGGATAGATATGTGTGTTTTTCCAAAACGTCCTTGATAGAAGACGAGGAGGATGATATCCCATGGCAAACGCCGAGTGAGCAACAAAGGAGCCTACTATGGACATTATTGAGATATCGTCCAATGAAGATGACGAGTGGGGGCAAGTGATCCGGAAGTCACAGATCGAGCTTGGGGCATCCTTGAACGTTAGGATCACATTCCTTTGTTTTATTTCCCATTACTAATCCTCTTGTATAGGGTTTATTTTTATCGAAGTTTTCTCTATCTCACCCCTTAGAGTGATTGTATTAGGGATCTATTGGTGTATACATTCAGATGGAGCTTGGTTGTATTTCTTTTGACGGGTCATGGGAATGTGATAGTGGCATTTTCTCTAATCATCCGAATACTCCCAAGTCAAGTTTATAATTCCTTTAGAGGAAATTAATTGGAAGTCTTGCACGACCTTTTGGTCGCATAGGGTAATCCAACCCCAATTTCGCTAGAAGGAATTATACACTTGAATCGGTCCATGCATGTGTTACGCCGCTGGTAATCCACGATAATTGATCAAGAGTACCGGCATTGTTTCGAATTTAATGACGAGATAGATGTCCAAATTGCCCTCGTTCTTAACAAAACGGCTTTGATTTGGATGCCATATCTTCAATTAAATTTAAAGCGCGTCGTTGGTCAAAAGCGATTATCGTGAATTACATTCCTTTCAATAGTATGCTTTCCTTCGAGGAATATTGATAAAAACTTTTCGCACAAGATTATCCTTGTAAAAGTTTTTGTCTTTATTAATCACGAGCAAGCATAGGATTGAAAGGGGTTTATGCTTTCTTTTTCAAATTATTCCTTCTGATTCGGTCGTTTCATTTGCAGGTAAAAAATAGGTAATAGAGAGAAATCTTTTCTCGGATAAGTCTGAGGCTATTATTTCATCTGATCATGAGCGAGTTAGAAAATCAGAACACATCTACTCGACTTATTATGGACTAGCTCATCCAAGTCTAAGATATCCGGATGCTCGAAGAAATGGATCATATAAAAGCTAAAACAAACACAGGGGCTTTCATTCATTCTTGCCCAAACCAGATCATACAATGCATTGGGGTGGAAAAGTAAAGCAGAAGTGAGCCCTAATCAACGACACAAAGGAGCCCAGCTGGCCCTCCAGGTTATGGATGCTTTGTTTATACGCACCACTCCGCGTATCATGGTCCGCAAGCCTGAGGTGAAGGCGTTTGCGTTCATCATTGACTGCAACAACCTGAGTCTCGTGATCTTCGGCGACTGCTTCCAAGTCCCGAACAAGCCCATTCTCACGAGTTATATCCTCATTTATGCCGTTGAGCCTTTCTTCCAGCCACTCGCTTCGGTTCCTTAGCAGGGCGTTACGTCGATCGCGCTCATAGGTAGCCAGAGATAGGGCTAAGTCCTCCACCAGGTTCCTCCTCTCGCGTAGCAATGTCGAAACCCGCTCTTTGGCGAACTCAACAGCCTTTTTGTGACTATCGGTCAGGTAGTCAGCCAACGCTAGGCGGTCGGACTGATCCTCATAACGGGCTCGCAGGACACGAGCCACAGTAAGTCCCCGGTGAGCAGCGCGGTAGACCTCCAAAGAGTTTGTAAAGAGCGTTGGAAAAATTCTGTATTCCCTCCCCAGCGCAGTACCCTCGAGGGAGGTGATGTCCAGGTCCCCGAACATGACTCGGATTTCATCCTCGGTTTCGGGATGATCAGCTATGTGAGCGTAGCCTCGACCCAAGAGGTTATAGAACTCTTCCCATCGAGCCAAAGCTTCGGCTGGGAAAGTGGAAACATGGGAAGAGGCCATTTTCGACGGAGAGGTCTGTAAGGGAGCGATTTGAAGATGGAAGCAAATTATATGAGAGCATTAATCCCCCAAACACCAACTTCGCATTTTATAGCGTCTCGAGAGTGGAGAAAAGTTGCAGCAATAACGCTCGTGGAGCCGGGTTAATGTAAAGCGAGGGCTGCTCCTCCCGTGAATCGTCAGACATGTCCTGGTCCGCAATTTCAGGCCGGACAAATTCGGTCTTGCCATTATTAAAGCTGGGCGGCGAGTGAACAGCTCTGCCACTTAAAAAGAGAAGACAGTGCTGAACAGGCATGACTATTGAGGAAAAGTGAAAGGCGAGCGCAGCTATCGAAGAAGCCGCGAAGGGATTGTGTTGTTCCATCACGCATAAAGCTGGGCGGCGAGTGAACAGCTCTGCCACTTAAAAGAGAAGACAATGCTGAACAGGCATGACTATTGAGGAAAAGTGAAAGGCGAGCGCAACTATCGAAGAAGCCGCGAAAGGATTGTGTTGTTCCTTTACGCATAAAGCTGGGCGGCGAGTGAACAGCTCTGCCACTTAAAAAGAGAAGACAGTGCTGAACAGGCATTACTATTGAGGAAAAGTGAAAGGCGAGCGCTACTATCGAAGAAGCCGCGAAAGGATTTGGTTACCCCTTCGTGTCGGAAAGCTGAGCAGGAGGCAAACAGTTCCATCGTTTCAAAAACAGAACACTGAACAGACCTAGCTTTCGAGGAAAAGGAGGCAACAAATCGAAAGAGCGAGTATACAAAAGAGAACAGAGAACCCCGAGTGACGAGTTCGTTGAAAGACCTCAAATTCTCTAGAATCAAATCCGACATCAAAGCCATGGAACTCAACATTGCCCGTGACGAACATCAAGATCGCAGTGGTGACGACGGCAGTGGCCACGACGCTCAACCCCGGAAAAAAAAAAGTCGTCAGCGCTACGCTCGGAAAGAAATCCAGGAGCTTGAAGCTTTCTTTGATGAATGCCCTTGCCCAGGCGAGGAACAAAAGATTGAATTGGGCCGGAAGCTGGGAATGAATCCTATGAGAATCCATTTTTGGTTTCAGAATAGACGTTTCAGACTAGGTGTCCAACACAGGCGTAAGGAGATCACGGCCCTAAAAGAGCAGAACCAAAACCTTCAAATGGAAAACATGTGGTATGAGAAAATCCTCAGTACTATTACCTGCCCTGACTGCGGTGGCCCTACCCCCCTCAGTAAATTGTTCCCCGGTGAGCCTTCTACGAAGATGGAAGGTGCTCATTTACCCCCCTGCTCCCTTGAGCCATCTCCGGTACAATCAGATCCTGCTAATGGCGCGCATGAGCAGATCGATCCCACAGAAATTATACCAGTGTCTTCGGAGGAAGAAGATACGTGTCGTTATGATCGGAGTCACCTCATCGAAGCCCATGAATCTCCTCCACAACAGCTTTCGGTAAGATCAGATACGGTTCAAGAGGAGTTAGAGGCTAGTCGGCAGGCTATCTACGCCACTCTGGACGACGAGAAGAAGAAATTCACTTGGCCCCCGGAGCTTCATCTCAAGTTCTTGGACGCAGTTCGACAGATAGGACTCGACTTCATAGGCCCGACAAACATACTTAGGGTCATGAACGTACCGGGACTTACCAAGCAATTAGTCGCGAATCACCTTGGTTGCTACAGAAGGGCGTTGGGACAGCGTTATGCAGAACTGAATCCGAGCAATAGACTCGGCTGCGAACCCAGCACCCTTATGACAAATGAGGCCCGGTCGAATCTGGACGACTATTGGGGATTTGATCAGGATATCCTCGCGAGTCATTTCAATATTCCTCAAGAACACGCATCACAAGTGCAACGAGCAAGCATTCCTCCGTCCGAGCAGCAGCTAGTCAGTGTTCATCCTGTTGCAGATCAGCCCACCACGCCCAGTGCTCAAGGGTTTGCCCAATCAGAGCATGTGGCTTCAGATGATCTAATGGGAGAATGCTTGGAGCATTCTTATTTCCCCAATCCCCAAGTGGGAGATGCTTGTGGTGGTCAATCGATCAAATCTCCTCTTATAATCCCAGACAAAGATGGAGGTTCCAGTTCGAAGAAACCGTCGGGCGATACAGCTCAACCTACACATCAATCGTTCGAGGGGTCGGGTGATTTCTTCGATGAAGGACTTGATACCTGGTTCGATCAGTTGGAAGCTATTAAAGGTTGGCAACCATGATCTGCAGTTGGTAATGGCACACCTAAGCTAAGGCCAGACTGGTTAGTCATTGGACATGCCCAAAGAAAGAAGGGGATGTACGCGAGAAGGATGTATCTCCTATTGTAAAGTTCTCGTCGGTGCATGCGTTTGTTTCTTCAATAGCTAGAGTTGATTTTGCATAATGTTTTTCGCAAACGTCATCTCGTGTGTATACGGTAATTCCTTGTTATTAAGTTCAAGGTAAAATCAGCCCCGACGCGTGAAGGCAGAATTGATAGCATGAGTTACTAGCAGAATGGGATCGAGCTCGAAAGTGAAAGATTACTAGCGGCCCCAAACGCAATGACCGCAAAATCAGGGGCAATCTTTAAGTTTCGAGCAACTACAAATCTATTTCTCACGAGGCATTCAAGTCAATCAAATATAAAGCGTCGGGCTGTGAGAATGATGCATAGTCAATCTGTTGACACAGGCGAAAAAGGAGTCGCGTAGATCCGAAAGCAAAAACCTTTCTTGGCTAGTCAACAATGCAGAATGAAAGAGCATATATAAACAAACTCGCATTTATTTCATTCAGCAGGAAAGTTTACAAGTGGATCACTGAGGGGGAGCAGTAAACCCAAAATGAGTTCTGACAAGCATCACAAAAAAGCTTAACTGACTCTCCATGCTATCCATGCCTTGCTTACAACCCACACTCCGGGAATCGAGGTCTACAAGCTTGAAGAAAAGGAGACGACATTTCTCCTTAAGTTCGTTCACCTTGGTGTCATAGTACTCGAACTCAAGCTCTAAGTCATGAGCCAGCACCCTCCCGCGAGCTATATCCATGCTCAGGTCCTCAATCCTTTCCTCCAACCAGGCACACTGGAACCTCAGCACGAAGTTGTGCTGGTCTTGCTCAAAGGCGGTGTCAAAAAGAGCCAGACGCTCCACCAAGTTGTCCCTCTCACGGACCAGCATCGAAACCTGGGCGTGGGCGTATTCAACAGCCCTTTTATGGTTATCGGCCGTCAGCACGGCCAACATCAGGGACTCAGCTCGGTCCTGATAACGGGCTCGCACGATACCAGCCAAAGTGACCTCCCGGCTAGCAACTTCATAAGCCTGCAGGAAATTGTTGAAGAGAGTTGGGAAGATCACAAACTCCCTTTGCAATTTCGTACCTTCAATACACACAGTATCCAGGGCCGGAATCAGAGTACGAACTTCAACCGCAGCTTCAGGATGATTGTTTATGTAGCCATAACCTCTACCCAAGAGATGGTAAAATCTCTCCCATTGGGTCGAAGTTTCAGTTAAGGCAGCAGGCACAGAGGAGGAATCCATATGCGATGGGATGACGGAAAGGAGAGTGAGAATGTGAAAAGTGTTTGAGAGGCTGAGTCTGATAAGGCTAGAGTGTTAATCTTCTTGACATCAATCTATCACCTTATAAATGCTCGAGTAAACAGGGAGAAGTGGTAATAATATTTTATGTGCAGTAGAGCCAAGCGGGTTTTGTTAATGCATCCCCGATGAGTCACGAATCCACCACCGTCCTGTGATCTCGGGTTTTACGAAACATAATGGCGCCGAAAGGTGGACAGGCTGTTACTCTAGAGACTGGGCCAGGGAGACAAGCGTAGTGCTCGACAAAGCGAAATCAACGCAATAGATCTTCAGGCTCCGTTCACGTAGAAAAGAGCAAAAAAGGACAAAGTAGGAATTACGAAGCCTTGAGAAGAACGCTCGTCAAGTAGCCATCACAAAAGACGAAGTGGGAATTACGAAGCCTTGAGAAGAGCGCTCGTCAGGTAGCCATCACAAAAGGACGAAGTGGGAATCTCGAAACGTTGAGAAGAGCGCTCGTCGGGTAGCCATCACCTTTGATCGAAGAACGGTGATCCGGCTCCTTTAACCTCTCAGAATTTGCAGAGAAAGTGAAGATCCAAGGAGGAACAAAGAAAGATGAGTTAACGGAAAATCAAACAGTGATATTCCGGTCAAAATGTTCAAGGGATTCTGTCATTTACTGGAAGCGCCAGACTTGGAGGTCTCCGAGCTTGAGCTGCTGGAAGAGTTTGAAGATCTCAGGACCGAACCTGACACGAGGGCCATGGAGACCGATCCTTCTAATGATGAAACCCGCGGCTTGGTTAACGAGAACAGTACCCGCGACGGTGATCAGCGTCAGAAAGGGGAATATCTCCAACGCAACACTTCAGGTCAAGTCCATAAACTCGAATTGTTTTTCAGGGAATACCCCTATCCGGACATGGAACAGAGAATCAAAATGGGCCAGGAGATAGGGTTGGAGCCTCGGAAGGTCAAGTGCTGGTTTGAAAACAAACGAACCCGGCTGAAGCAGCAACGCGATCGGCACGAGTTAGCGATTGTGAGGGAGGAAAATGAAAAGCTTCGAATAAAAAACATTCAGTACAAAAAAGCTCTAAGCATCGCTATTTGCCTTGAGTGCGGTAACCCTGTTCCCACGGACGGAGTATTCACTGAAGAGCCAGATCTGGGGGTTTATAATGCTCATTTGTTGCAATGCCCTTCGCAACATCTTTCGGAACAGGCGGGTACCGCCGAGGATCTACAAGAGGAAACTAGTGCTATAAGGTCAAAGTCGACGCCCATTGTGGAAGGGAACATGCGTCATGACAAGTCGGGTCCGCTCAATGATGAACTCACCATCATGACCAACCGATCTGAGACCACTAAATCCCCTCCAGAGCAACCTCCAACACGACCAGATTCCGAGAAGAGTAACCGCCAAGTTGCTGACACCACTTCGGCCAGCAAGAAAATAAGATTTCGTTGGACCCCGGAGTTTCATAGCAAATTTGTTGATGCAGTTCAACAGTTAGGGATCAGTTTTGCTTGCCCATTGCGCATACTCGAAATCATGAACGTCCCGGGACTGACTAAAAATATGGTCAAGAATCACCTTTGGCGCTACAAGAAACTACTGAGAGATGGACGAGCGTCGCTAGATCAAGATAGAGGCGGTTCAACACGACCAGATTCCGCGAAGAGTAGTCGCCGAGTTGCCAACCCTACTTCGGCTAGCAAGAAAACAAGGTTTTATTGGACCTCGGAGCTTCATAGCAAATTTGTTGATGCAGTTCAACAGTTAGGGATCAGTTTGGCTCGCCCATCGCGCATACTCAAGATCATGAACATGCCGGAACTGGATAGAAATAAAGTCAGGAACCACCTTTGGTGCTACAAAAGACTACTGAGAGATGGACGAGTGGCACTAGACCAAGATAGAGGCAGTTCAAGTTTAAACGATGAGCATGGCTGTGATCGCAATCCTCATGCAGCAGGAAGCATCCAATCACCTCTTAACACCGATGGGACTGACAATTACACGGTCGATTGTTCAGGCATCAATCAGAGTACTACCCTGGGTTATCCTAGTACTCTTCAGGAGTATGTACCGCAATTTCAGCAAATCGGGACTCCCCAGTCTGAGCACCGACTGGCCGTTAATGCTAGTCCTACAGCGGATCTAACATTGGCAGGAGATGCACGTACAATCTTGCGAGACGATTACGGAGATTCCGGCTCGAAGAATCAGGTGGTCCATGACGAAAATGGCGAAAAGATTCCTTCTCCAGTGGTCGACAATACTCAACCTGAATGTCAGTCGCTCGATGGTTCAGACGATCTCCTTGAAAACATCTATTCTTGGTTCGATCGGCTGAATTCCCCCCTGAGTTACCCTGGTACTCCTCAAGAGTATATACAACAATTTCAGCAGGTATGGACTCCCCAATTTGAGCACCAACCGATCGTTAGTGTTATTCCTACGGTGAATCCAGCATTGGGTACAAACCTACTGGACAACGATGAAAGTACCAACTCGAGAAGTGAGGTTGTTCATGTCGAAAGTAGTGTGAGGAACCCATCGCCAACGGTTGAGGATGCCCGACTTGGGCGTCAATGGCTTGAAATTTCAAGCGAGTCCCTCAGTGAGCAACTCGGCGTGTGGATCACGCATAAACCGAGGAACCAGGTTGTTCATGCCGAAAATGGGAGAAGTCCGTCACCAGCAATTAAGGATGCTCAACTTGGACGACTCGAGCGGTCGGACGATCTCCTGAATGAGCAACTCAGCCTATGGGTCAAGCATTTTGGAACAAGTGCATCTTCGCAGTCGTGACCGGTACCGGCGACCGGACATCTGGTTCGAAGCTCGTGTGCTAAATCATTAGAAGGCTCAGGAGAGTGAGAGGTGAATACGTCGAATGAATGTGTTACGGATCTCGTTGTAAAGTTCCCGCGGGAACATTTTAATTAACGCTGAAAACTAACCGCTCTGAGTGTCAACATTACCCTTTGAACGTCTTCGAGCCAAGGGCCATGGATTAATCACTTAATCCGTGGAGCAAATTCCATGAACGATTACTATCACCCGCGGAGCATAATGGGATCTACCCCCATTCAGCACGAAATACGTTTAGTCACGAAGCCTCCCATTTGGTGATAAACGTGGATAAATCACTCAAGGAGCCATCTGTTCAAATAACAAAACAGACGTTGCCCAACCAGGGGCAGCTGAACCATTGATATTGCAAATATTCCAAGCATGGATAAGCGGATTTGATAGACGTGGTTCATATCAATACGCGACGTCAGAACGGGATGAGAACCAAGAGTAAAGTTGTATCGTCCCAATTTGTCTTCAATTTGGGAATATGAGTTAACACTTGTTATTTATCCTTGATAGGGACTCACCATCAAGGAGGACAGATTTTGACAACCTGTGTGCACTCGCAGGGGCACACGACCAAGGGTAAGATGTATCGTTCTAATTTTTTGAAAAATTCATGAACGAACAATAACATGTTTCTTCCGCATTTTCAGGGATCTCCAGCCGCGGGGGACAGGTAAGTATCCCTTTCCCCAATCCATTGAAAATGTTGAATAAAAACTGAGAAGAAAAGAAAAGCTTTCAGAATCTAATGTCTAGAAAAGACATAGAATTCAAAATTCATTGGCCTTCATGTTTTTAAAACAGGAGGTTGTCTGAACATGAATAAGAACATGCATTGGGCATCATAAAATCCCATTGACGGGTAAAATTTTTGGAGAAAACGAAAGAGATTTTTCCAATCAAAAGTTGTTCAAAACTTCCAAAAGGACGTTTTCTCAAAAGACGAGAGGCAAAGCCTAAATCCAAACACGTCCTATACACACTTGAGAGAGAAGTGGAGCGGATCAGATAGCAAAATCTGGACCTACGGAAGTAGGGATTATTCGCAGCGATTACATGGATTGGGACGACAGAGGCATTCGTTTCATATCCCCGAACACTACAGGTGACCATTGACAACCCCTTTGAACGGCTGTTTTCATTCTTAACTCTGTCAAGAACCACCCCCACATCGGGGCAAAATGGAGGTGAGTCCGGCAGCATCAGGAGAAAATGGTTAGAAATTTTCTTGTTCGGACTAACATTAATCTTTGTGTGTTGCTTATATGGTAATCCAAATGCCATAGGATGACGAGAAGCATTCATTTTTCTATCCCACACACCATATCCTTTGCACAGCCAAGTTGAGCCTGCAAATTCGTTTCATGAACCCGTTGATGATCATTGCACATTTCAAGATGGATGCAGCATCACTTCAGAAACAGAAGAGTTCAAGACTCAGGGATTACGAAGAGAATTCCCAGACTGATATTTAAAACGTGTTTAGACTATATGTCTAACATGATCCCATGAAGATGAGAAAAAGTGGGATTTCAAAAATGAATAAAAAAATCCCAGCATCAGAAAAGAAAAAGCAGAGTGCCTGGTAAAAGCAAGGCCGATGCTCACATAAACCGTTTGAGTGATCCCAATGAAACCTAGTTGGGAAGAGAAAATTTCTAAAGGAGTCAGATCAAAAGACCGCTCCTCCAAATGATGTCAGGCGTGGAAGACGCAGACAGAGTTGTCAAAAGCGGTTGCATGCCTCAAAAATTGAAGATGCAAAATAGAAAAGACATGTGACAAGTTTGCAATGATCACCAATGTCAATCCCCTCATAAATTCTGGGCCAAAAACAAGCCTTTTTCGATCCCCAATCCTACCAACATCATAACCCTGAAACAATCTTCTCTGACTAAGACACTTGGGTTAACATATTGCTTAACTCAAAGAAGTACGAGCAAGACTATTTCTTTCTCATTTTGCAGGGTTCTCGACTTGTAAACCCGGAGCAGATGATGAAGGATTTCATTCAATGGCCTCGACTCCAAAGCGAGTCCCCCTTGAAAACCAATATCCAAGCCCAACATTACGGTCCCGTGGAAGACCTCCCGACCGATCAAAATGTACGCGCTGCGAATGAGCCTAAAACCTAGGCACAGGTTAGTAGGGAATTGAGTGTATCCCCTATAAAAACCACTATCTCAAAACAGGTGAAAAGACCTCATCGTCGAGAAATATTCCAATAGATGTTTTGAACAAACTCTTTTTGGAAACTTTCAAATTGTTTGATCCAGATTTGCCGCACAAGGAATTTGTGATCACATCTGTGTGTTGCAAGAATGCTTTGGATAACCTCCAGCATCAAAATACACATTTCATGATTAAAACTTAAATCATACGGTTTTGTCAAAATGGACAGCCGTGGTCCTCCCATAGATTACTAACGTTTTCTTGATGAAGAAAAATCTTTCAGGCTCAAATTTCTGCAGGATACCTGGAGAACCCATCTCCTAGAATGTCGCCTCAACAAACTAAAGCGAGGCTTTGTCAAAATAAAATCTTTCACTGCTTCAAAATTGAATTCCCGACAAGTTTCGGGATCTTCCAAAAGAATGGATGAGGATAGAACCCATTTTCAAAAAATCAAACAGTCTCATCGGACGTGGAGAACCCTCGTCATGAGACCCATTTTCAAAAAAATCAAACAGTCTCATCTGACGTGGAGAACCCTCGTCATGAGACCCATTTTTAAAAATCAAACAGTCTCATCGGACGTGGAGAACCCTCGTCATGAGACCCCTTTTAAAAAAAAAATTAAAGCAGTCTCATCGGACGTGGAGAACCCTCGTCATGAGACCCCTTTTCAAAATCAAGCAGTCTCACCGGACGTGGAGAACCCTCGTCATGAGACTCATTCTCAAAATTGAGGCAGTCTCATCGGACGTGGAGAACCCTCGTCATGAGACCCCTTTTCAAAGCAAATCAAAGGTAGATACCGCCTGAAGGGTCAAACAAAGGTAGATACCGCCTGAAGGGTCAACTCACGGTAGATACCGCCTGAAGGGTCAACATGAAGGTAGAAACCGCCTGAAGGGTCAAACTCACGGTAGAAACCGCCTAAAGGGTCAAACAAAGATAGAAACCGCTTAAAGGGTCAAAACAAAGGTAGAAACCGCCTAAAGGGTCAAAACAAAGGTAGAAACCGCCTAAATGGTCAAAACAATGGTAGAAACCGCCATAAGGATCAACCCAATGGTCCGATCCACCATACGGATCGAAACTTTGACTAATTCCAGATGTTGAAGAAGTTGTTTTCCTAGGTAAGCCTTATTGTAGGCGAACCGCTTATGGTCTAATCCACCATACGGATCAAAATCCTTGGCAAATTCCCAAAGAAATGATGCGTCTTCTTTAGGTTCCTACCAGTTAGGAATTCCATAATGGTATGACCTACCATACAGGTCAGAACTTAATCTCCCTAGGATATTCTGAATGACGAGTCCTAGGTATCTTCTTGAAAGTTATCGCAACCGGCAGCATCCGACAGGTGAGCTTCAGGTAAGCCTCTCTTACTCCGGCCCATGTGTAAATTGTTAGAGTAAACCGGGGATCAATTTGAGCTTTTATCAAAAGGCTTAAGGTTCCAATGTCATGACATTTCTTTTCCCCAGTCGAGTCAGTCAAGATCCAGGTGTCATTTTGTCTTTGAAAACAACCTCTAGCGAGATTCCTCTCAAAGAGGGGCAGCTGTTGACACCTAAATTTTGATCAACATTTTTTGCTTTATTATTATTATTATTATTATTATTATTATTATTTTAAAAATATCATCATGGAAAATCCATAAAAATTAAAAAAAAAATTAAAAAAAAATGAATTGCCGAAGGGCAAGCATCCTCTCCACCCTCGAGTCCTCACGATCGGAGTGTCCCACATTTCAAAAATCCTTTTACAAAAGAAGTCACTAAAAGAGGAAAGTTGAGGGTGCGGCGCGATAAAAAAAAAAAGAAAAAGGGAAAGGTGGCGATGTTGTTATGGGGATGGGGGGAATATAAAAAAACTTGGAAGAAGTAGAGGACAGTAGGGAGTCTGTCTTCCACCATGCAGAAAAGAAAGATTAAACAAAAAAAAGGGAAGGGGAGACCCGCGGCACAATCTCTGCATGGGTTGGTCTGGTGATTAAAAAAAAAAGGTCTCCAAGGGATGGTTTTGGTCTGGTCTGGTGTCCCGTGGAGCAGGGGGACAGGTCCATCCGCAAAAAAAAAAAAAGGAAAATGGCAGTGGAAGAATACGGGGCAGCCATTCTTGTTCGGTGGTAAGCTCGCCAAGAGCAGGAGCCCGCGCGACCAACACTCCTCATCCCTTCTGGTTTCTTCGAGACACCACCGTCTCACTCAGTGGCCTTTTTATTGCTGAGCCATCACGAAGCTTTTACAAGGAATATATCACACACACATCCACAACAGAACATCACTCACCTAGCACCTCGGCTTCATCCCGTCACCCTCCACCTCCAGTTGCGCTCCACCGAAGCCGTCGCGACCACCTCTGGTCGAGTCCGGGCTCACCACCTGCGGACAGCCCCGTGTCGACGAAGCCGACGGCCAATGCGGCCCGCGCTGCCGTGTCCTGCACCAGCCTCGACGATCTCGAGCCGCAGCCGAGCAGATCTAGAACGTGCAACCCCAACACCACCCTACTCGAATACCACCGCTACTACCACCATCACCCAGTTGTTGTTCTGTCGCTGAACCATTGTCTAGATTCCACTTCGACGCCGGCGTCCTCCTCTGCTCGCTGTCCAAACTGAGTCCTCTCTTGGAACCTCAAGCTACATGATGTCCTCGTTCGGTTCCATCGTCACCCCATAAGCCATCGCGCGGCTGTCAGACACCGTCCCCCCTGTGTTGGTCAGAGGCCACGACAACCATTCGACCTAGATTCAGCTGCCGCTCGGTTCAGTCGGCTTTCAACATCACTCAGCCTGGGCGCTACCTGTGTTGGTCGTTAATCCGATAGGCCTGAATCTCCAATCACTTTCTGCTCGGTCGTCTAACCGCCGCTCGGCCTCTGTTCCCAGCTTCTCAACACAGTCTAACGCCCTCAGCTACCCGATGACCGTGTGGTTCCCCGGCACCGTTGTCCAGTCTCGGCGTGCACGACTCACGTTCCAGAACGACCTCGGCGTCGCTGTGTTTATTACCGTGGAGCTTCGCCTGTTCACCTGTCGCCGACCCGAGCTTCTCTAACCATAGCGTCGCAGGCTTCGATGGCCAAGAAATTTATGACTCGCTAGCTTTGAAGCCGTTGCCCGCCTTCTCGACGCCAACCGGAGCTCCTGTTCGCAACCCGAAGGATGCCCCGGCGTCCGAACTCTGCCGACCTCATTGACGTTGCATGAAGGAGATGATGAATAGTATAATGGGGTGGCAGCTCATTTGTCCTTTTTGTTTTGGATTGGTCAATTGGGCTGGCGTAAAAAAAAGAGAGTGAAGAATGGTTGGGCTTGGTCTCTCTATCTTTTGGTGGGCTGGTCCATAGATGTAGAGCAAGTGCTGGGCTAGGGAGTTGGGCCAGAGGAATCACAAACCCAGCCCTATAAAAAAGAAGAAGTTTGGCCTGTTTCTTTTGTGCCGACGCATATAGAGACGGTCGCATGTCAGGGCTTGATGATTGAAGATCGGTGGCCAATCAGGTATATTTTGCGTACTCGATTCCTATATCAGAGTTATTTTCCTGAAATATAGCAATTATAGATTTGATCTGCATGTATTTATTTCAGTCTAGTGGTTACCTTATTTATCTAGTTGAGTGTTGTCTATTGCCAACGATATGCTTTTTGTTAAAATATTTCCTGAAAATAAAAAAAAATAAAAAATAAAAAAATCAAGAAATTCCAAAAAAAATTCCTAAAAATGGGAAATGGTCACAATCAACTGGCCATGGAATATTTTGGGTAATTCGGAATCCAAATCTTCCAAAAATGACGATTTTGCCCTTCGGGCTAATCGTCTCCCAAATCTTCCCATTTTACCCCTGGTCCCAAATCGTTCCCCATCTAAGCCCTTATGGCTGTACTAGGAAACCGTTGATTTGAATTGATATGCATTAGTGTGGTTTATTTATATATTTGATTGTGCTTTCATTAAATTGATTGTGATTGATAGGAATAGTCTTCCAATCTGCATGAAACCCTAAATCGAGCCTACCTCACCAGAAATCGCGCTTTCATGAGCTCTTAGCTAGGAAAATCACTCGCGTTAGGTACCGAAAGGGCGTTGATAATGACACCAGCGTAATCAAGTCCCCGAACCCAAAATCTCTGGTTCTGCAGAACTGATCGACCTCTCCCAGTTGATTAGTAAGGTTTCCGGTCTACCCTCCAAGAAAGACCGGTGGCGACTCCAAAAGCATGCACACATTGCACATGCCACCACGACCACATTGAAGGTCGGAAGCGATCGGCTCTTATCGTCGAATCCTTTAAAAACACTCCCGCCGCGATTTGGTATGGGCTTGGGAGGGCCCGCGCCGATCCTAGGCCCGCGATCGGTAATCCATTAGCCGCGTCCGCTTCCGGACAGGTCGCGACAACAGGGGAATATGATTCTGAAGCCACTCAATCTCCAGGTGGATCAGATGTAGATGGTCAGTCCGAAAATCAAAATGCTGAAGGAAATGAGGAAGAAGGAGATGAAACAGGAATACAACTACAAGAAAAAGTTGTGTATCCCTGTGATTTGACTGGGGAAGAATTCCTCACAATGTGGGATGAGGAGCAAGCTGCACGAATTGAAGATGACACAGTGTATAACATCACAAATGTCAACTGTGATCATGAGCAACTGCTAGCACAAGTTCTAGCAACGTTGGGGTCAAAAGAACAGGAGGAAGAACAAGATGACATTGGAGCTTACTCTGTCTCTTCTACTAGAGGAACACTTCATAAAGATGCTGCAAGTCTAGCTTCAGCATTTGCACGAGAAGATCAGTTGTCAAGTGCACAGTCCATTCCCTTGGACATTGATGAGGAAATAGTCTTCGTGCCAAGCTTAAACAAAAAAGGGAAACGAGCTATAAATCAGGGGGAGAAAGAGCCTGTGCCTGTTACATCAGATGTTTTTCTCACTGAAGTCCAAGCCTCTCAAGCTTTCACCAAGGCACAAATTGAGGGGGAGACTCACGAACCTGCACCTTTACAACCACAAGTGGAACTTCAAGTGCTTTTTGAAAATCTCCAAAATACTCTTCTTCAGACGATGGCTGCCATGGAAACAAAATTTGATCAGCAAATGCAGGCTTTGGAACAGAAAACAGATAGGAAGCTGCAGGGTTTGACTAGTCAGGTAACTAAGCTGGAAAAGTCCATTGATTTCTATGGGAGAATATTTTGTGATGAGATAGCCAACCTGCCAACATACACACTGGTCAGAACGGACATAACAGCTTCAAACCTGCCCTCTTCTCAAGCTGTACGAGACCCTGCTCAGATGATGGGAAAAAGCTTTGCAGGACCATCCCGAGGGGAGGCTGATATTGAGCCTGAAGATCATCCTTCTTCTTAAAAACTCACCTACTTTTTCCCTTTTTCATTTTCTCGAACACGTCATTATTTCAAACTTTTTTATATACATATTTCTTTATGATGTTGACAAAAAGGGGGAGAAGTTGAAATTACTTTTATGCAGTCTCAATAGATTATTTATGCAGTGCAGTCTCAATAGATTATTTATGCAGTCTCAATAGATTATCTCTAATTATATTTCAATTTAGAGGAAAGGAGGAGAAGACCTAATTGTTGACACCTGATTTTTGACCATTCTATTATTGTGATTTTTATTCTTTAAAATTAATTAAAAATATCAAAAAAAAGTTCATAAAATCACAAAATCAACTTTGGAAGCCTTGGCTTGGCCTTAGGAACCATTTTGACCAAAAAAATAATTTTCATAATTTTTATTTTTTTAATATTTTCGAAAAATACAAAAAAAAAAGAAAAAGAAGAAAATCAAGAAAAATAATATTTGAGGTCACAAAAATTATATAAAAATAGTCGGTATTTTTATTTTTATTTTATCTATTCTCTGACCTCATAAAACAGTAAAATTCAGGTTCGGTTTTAGGTGTTCTCTCATCACCATAAAATTGAATTTGGCAAAAATATTAGTAATAATTAATAGTGAAATGTGAAACATTATCATTTAAAAGAAAAAGCAAAAAGAAAAAGTGTGTGTTTAATTAATGATTTTATCTCTCCTTTTCATTTTTTATTATATTTTATTTTCTTTCTCTCATTTTCATGTTTTTGTCTCCACGGCCGCTCCCTCTCTTTTCTTTTTCATTTTTTTTTGTAGCTTTCCACGGCACCTTGTCCCCGCTGGCTGGTAGTCTTCTTCTTCTTCTTCTTCTTTTTCTTTGCTTCTTCTGGGTGAACGCCTCTATCATCTTCTTCCTGGGGATCCTCCTTGTTCGCCGGTTTTGCAGCACTCCCTTTGCCACAGCCCCACCGCCGTCGCACCTCTGGTCGTCTGTCGCCGTCGCTCCGGCACCTCCTCAGCAACCGTCGAGCCGCCGGACCATCCTTATAAGCCGAATACCTTGTTTCGGCTCTATCTTTGGTTTCCCACGGTTTCGCGCTACTCCACCGCATTCAACCACCACCTACCTCCTCGCTGACCGTCCTTCGACCCTCAGTGACCCGCGCGACCGCCGATAGCCGCCTCAGAACCGTCGAGCAGCCGCAGAGGCCCGGCGACCTCTGTTCGGGTTGTCTGCCCTGTTTTGGGCTCGAGACTGCCTCAGCTCTCTTCGCCGTCTCCGTCGCAGCTCCGCCGCTTCCAGGTCATCCCCATCGACGTCCCTTAACCCGTCGTCGTCCCTCGAAGCCATTGGAACTCGATCGAAGCCAGTGGGGTCTGAACCAACCCGAACCACCTCCCCTGTTTCGGCCGAGCCACTGTCCAGTCGCCGTTGGCCGCCTCACGCCGCCTCCTGCCGCTGTCGTCGCCTCTCGCAGCTTCCCCGACACCCCTCCGACGCCTCTCAGCCATAACCACTGCTACCACACCATCCCTCTAGCTTCCTTCAACCTCCCTCGACTGCCTCGCGCCGCTTGCAACCGCCACGGCTTCGTCGTAGACCCCCAAGTCAAAGCTCTGCTTTTTTTTTGGTGTCTTGTTTTCGCGCCGGGCTCTGTTCGGGCGGAGCTCCATCTTTCCACCGCCTTCCTCCGCCCATTTCTAACCACAGATATGGCCTTCGGATCCCCACAGATCTCTACCAACAACCATCCGAAGCTCCGACGCCGTTGAGTCCCGGACAGACTCCAAACCGAGGCTGGCCTGCCTCTTCCGGTCTGTCGACGCCCCTTATTTTTTTGTGCTGTTTCACTTCTGTTCGAGGCTACCGACGACTCCTCCGACCACCATCATCCTCCTTCGACCTCCTCAGACAACCACCAGCGTCCCCAAAGTCGACCACCACCTACGGCCATCGGAAACAGTCCCGACCAACTACCGTTTCCCCTGTTTTGGCCTAGTGTGCCCGTTTTGGATCTGGGCCGAAATTGTTGGGCCCATTTCATGGGCTGCCGAATTGGGCTGAGACCCAAGCTGAGTTGGATCGCGTCTATAGTAGTTGGGCTGTATTATTGGGTCTAGTGGTTTGAAGAATTGGGCCTGATGGTTTGGAGAATTGGGCCGTAGTTCGTGATATCTAGTCCGTCGTCCGTCAGAGTTTAGAGTTCATATCGAAGGACTTTTCGAGAATCACTGCCAATCCCAATTCGTATATTTGATGATGACACACATGGAGCGGGTGGCATGCTGGGGCTGGGCAATTGAAGACTAAGGCCAAATCAGGTATATTTTGTGTACCCGATTAATATATTAGAGTCATTTTCCCAAAATATTGTCATTATAGATTGGATCTGCATGTGTTTATTTCAATGTAGTGATTAGCTCGTTTATTTGGTTCAGCGTTGTACGTTGTTAAAGAAAATATTTTCAGAAAATAAAAAAATATATTCAAAAATCAATAAAAAAAATAGAAAATCATAAAAAATTCAAAAAAATTCGGAAAATTCCAAAAAATTCTCAAAAATGGGAAATTGCCACAATCAACTGGCCATGGAATATTTTGGGTAATTCGGTATCCAAATCTTACAAAAATTGACGATTTTGCCCTTCAGGCTAATCGTTCCCAAATCTTCCCATTTTGCCCCTGGTCCTAAATCACGCCTTCCCTAAGCCCTTATGGCTATACTAGGAGGCCTTTGACTTGAATTGATGTGCATTGATGTGATTTATTTATGCACTTGATTGAGCTTTTCATTAAAACTGATTGTGATTGATAGGAATAGTCTTCCAATCTGCATGAAACCCTGAATCAAGCCTACCTCACCTAAAATTGCGCCTGCATGAACTCTTAGCCAGGAAAATCACTCGCGTTAGGTACCGAAAGGGCATTGGTGATGACACCAGCGTAACCAAGTCCCCGAACCCAAAATCTCTGGTTCTGCAGAACTGATCGATCTCTCCCAATCGATCAGTAAGGTTTCCGGTCTACCCTCCAAGAAAGATCGGTGGCGACTCCAAATGCATGCACAATTTGCACATGCCACCACGACCACACTGAAGGTCGAAAGCGATCGACTCTTATCGTCGAAGAATACTCCCGCCGTGATTTGGTATGGGCCTGGGAGGGCCCGCGCCGATCCAAGACCTGCGATTGGTAATCCATTAGCCGCGTCCGCCTTTCGGACGGGTCGCGACACTAATCTACTGTTTTGCAGGACAATCTTCTAAGAAGTTTAGTTTCATGCAGGATTATTGCAGGATAATCTCACTCTGATCATGCTCTCCTATGAGAACACTTTCATTACAGGATCTCTAATGATGATTACCTGCAGGAGCAAATGTGATGGCTATTTTTTTTATATATTATCACTGGTTAAATTCACTTTTAAATTTGCAACTGGAGAAGTTTTGTCACCATAAAAAAGGGGGAGATTGTTGTGGAAATTCTCCTATATTTTGATTCTGACAAAACCTTCAAAAGATATTGTTTAATGAAATGTGATGCAGGAAGAATGTGTAAGCAGTAGGTTGAGTGATTCCAATTCTGTCGCGCTGACTAAGGGTCAGATGGAAGTACTTCTGACTAAGGGTCAGATGGAAGTGCTTCTGACGAAGGGTTAGATGGAAGTACTTCTGACTAAGGGTCAGATGGAAGTGCTTCTGACGAAGGGTCAGATGGAAGTGCTCCTGACGATCCAAACAGTGACGGATGGATCACATCAAATCTCCGTATTACCATTCCGTGCCAACTGATCAAATCTCTCTTAGACGAATTTGAAGAAAGATCAGTTTCTGCATTTTACAAAACACGAAGACCCACATATGGCAGGTTTCCGATCAAGGCAAGTGATATTCAATTATCCTGATATCCCCTCTAATCAATTAAGGGACTTTCTATAATGGGATATCATCTTCTAAGGAATATATCCTCGAGAATCAACTCAAACATATCACACTTATGGAAGCTGGAGATTCAGTTGTATGGGCGACTGAATCAGAAGGGTTCAATGTCTTACCCAACGGTCTACATATCTTCTGAAGATACAGTCTCGTTCAATCACGATTGATGACGTCCAATCAAGGATTGAAGAGCGATCCCTTGGCTGGATTCCAACGGCTAGTTCGGAGGCAGTGGAGTATAAAAGAAGAATAATGTTTAACTGGAAGAAAGAGACGTGCGAACAACAATCCAAAGTGCAAGCATAATTTGAGTTTCATCAAAGAGAGTATTCTGCGTATTCAAAATCTTTCACTGTGAAAATCTGTGTGAGAGGGAAACAAAACACTTGAGTGATTGTAATCCTCTTGATTCTTCATAGTGAAATCCAGTCAATCGGCTGTCATCGTGGGAGAGTGGACGTAGGCTTGATCTAAGCCGAACCACTATAAATATCGTGTGCAATATCCTCTTCTCTAAACTCTTACCTTTGTGTTTAGATTTTCTGCACACTGCTATACTGCTTTTGTTCCTAATCGTACTCTGAACTTTATTCATTCCGCAAGAAATATCAATTGAGTTCAGAATCTCCTATTCACCCCCCTCTAGGAGATATTGCTAGTTACATCAGAGACACCTTACCAACTCATGCTGACCCGTTGAGGAGGTCGCAAGTGACATTTTACCGTCTCATGGTGACCCGTTGAGGAGGTCCCAAGAGGCAACTCTCGCCTTGATACGATGAGACCTTCGTGAGAAGGTCGCGAGAGATTATTTTTACCGACTCATGGTTTATAGTCCACATGGCAACTTGCCAAGAGACACAGTGTCCACGCCGATTAGCTCGGGTGTCACATCTTTATCGACTCATGTTGACCCGTTGAGGAGGTCGCAAGAGACACCTTACCGACTCATGCTGACCCGTTGAGGAGGTCACAAGAGACATTTTACCGTCTCATGGTGACCAGTTGAGGAGGTCCCAAGAGGCATCTCTCGTCTTGATACGGTGAGACCTTCGTGAGAAGGTCGCGAGAGATTATTTTTACCGACTTATGGTGACCCGTTGAAGAGGTCCCCAAGAGACAAATGGCCAGCTCGAACCATAACTCGAGCACATTTTCAAACCTTACACATATCTTGCGCTGTCCCGCATCAGAGGGAAACCTCTGGGTAACGGATAAGGCCCCCAAAAACTAAGATCCGCATGTTATCTTAGTTTTTCTTTCGATTCACAATGCATACGCTCTTGTGATTTCGAAAAATGGCTAGCTCGAACCATAACTTGAGCACATTTTCAACCCTACACAGATCTTGCGCCGTTTCGCGTCAGAAAGAAACTTCTGGCAACAGATGGGCTAGTACCTTAGCATCCTGGCATCCACTGGAAGTCTGGAGGTTAAGGGAATTGTTAGCTTATGACATATTTGGTAAAACATGTATTTTCATAGGCGATCTATGTGTGGGCTTCTTTGATGTGGGATAGGAGAAGTTTTAGCGCATGTTATTTATAGCATCGCATTTCATGCATTAGAAAATGGGATCGAATCCCGCCAAAAATTTTATCGCGCCATTTGCATTTGAAAAATTTAGGTTCCAATATTAGTCTTTGAGCGAAACCTCTGCGAGCTTCCACTCAAAGAGGGGCAGCTGTTGACACCTAAATTTTGATTTTTAGGAAATTCATTCATTTAATGTATAAAATGAGAGTTAGTCATAATTCTCGCAAAAATAAATGCATTGCATATTTATCCAATCATTTGCATAAAAATCAGAGTTAGGGTTTTAGTTCTGATAAAAAATAATTAAATCATTTTTCATGTCCATTTTTATGCACCATATCTGCATTTGTTTGGACTATCGGCAAGGGATTTGAGCTCAAATAAATCCATTTAAATAATTAAGGCTTTTTAATTAAATGTCCATTATTTTGAGAAAGCCTTAATTAGAGCCCAAATTTGCGCGAATGAGCCCACGAAAGGGCAATCCTCGGCAGGCCCATGTCTTTTCCCCATGGCCAAATTTTTGAAGTATTTCAACCCGTTGGGATTTCACAAGATCAGAATTTTTTAATCGAGGTCAAGGATTAACTCTACCCCAACTAGTATTAGGGGATCTCTTGCACTATAAATACTAGCTTATGCCTTAGGGTTAGAAGGGGGCCACACAATTTTACACATATGGCAGAACGTGGAGAGGCCATTCTCATGGAATATACGGTAGAATTTTAGGAGAGGACAGAGAATTGTCGTAGATGGCCACTTGAGGGAACTTATTGACGGTCAGAGGAGGAGAGTAGTCTTCTCCCTTTTTACGTTTTTCTTTCTATGCAGGTTGGGGCGCACGATTGCAATACATGGCAGAATGATATGGAGAGAAAACGATGAAAAGGATATGGTGAAGATGGTGGAACGTGCTCTCGGCCATTGATGATTCACGCCAATCAACACTTCATCTTCATCTATCGTCCTCTAGATAACGAAGGGAACGCGAAGAGGTGGAGGTAGTGGGCTGTTCAGGGAAAAAGAAAAGGAAACGGAGACCATTGAGCAAAAAGACAAGAAGAAATCTCAGAAAAGATACCAAAGCAGCGTTCTTAATGGCTTTGACCAATCCTTTGCTCTATTGAGTTCGTTTCTTGCAGATCCATGGAGTTCTTGGCGTTCTTTTTTGGTCCTTTTCCGAACCAATTGTTTGCGCTGTCTCCACCAAACCTCAGTGAATGCTCAAGCCAATCCCGACGAACTTAGCATCGACGATCAGCCACAAATCATCACTGTCCGGCCTTGTTCCGAGGTTGAACAGCTTCTGTTTCCTTTCTATTTGTCGATCTAACCTTGTTGCCACTTGTGCTAGACCGTTTGGGATTAGTCTCTAGCGAATCGAGCTCGAAAAGATGCGATCTTGGAGGAAATTACAGCTTGTTCATGTGTGTTGGAAACCATTTAGAAAAGATCCCCAACACTCACCAGCGCGAAACCTTTGAGGCCTGCCAAGCCACGAATGAGAATTCCATCCGCAAGCTTGATCCACAAGGCAATACGAGGTTCAAACTCGGAGATCAAATCTACCAAATAAGACATTCACGTGTTCAACATTCGAGAGTCAATAGATGGCTAACCCACCGTGGAGCACCACCGAAATCGCGAGCCTCCTCCCGTCGTTCGAGTTGCAATCCACAATTTTCGTTCGAAATTCAAATTTGGCAATTAGATTTCACCAAATTAGGTAACGAAATTTTATTTCTGAATATTTTCTTTGAATTCGTTGCTTAAATTGGTTGATGGCATATTTGGTTGAATATTCACGTGGATTTGAGTTGACCTGTCCCATGTCCATACGATTCTCTTGCATGTCTTTAAATTTTGTGCATATCTTCGAATTATGGGCATATTGATCAGAATATTTGGTGCATTTTGCTGCTTAATTTCTTTGAGGTGATTTTAATCTCAATCTTATCTTGAAGATATTATGCATGTCTTTCGGAATGTATAAGCTATCTTGCGGCTCAATTTGAAATACTCTAAAATTCTGAGTACATCTTTTAAAATTTGGAAATTATCTGAAACACTTTGAAAATTTTAAGAGATAATCTTTTCCATTTAAAAAAGATATGATCCTTTGTGTATAGGACCTTATGTCCTTTAAAATTCGGCACCTATCCCTAGTTGGCCGAAGATCAATTCATTTTAATTCAAATATTTTTATAATTTACCTTGAGTATAATACATGCTCCCTTGTGCCTTGTCCCTCGGAATATGTGTATTGTGATGACTCTCTAACTTCACCCCCGAGGTACGACGTCATCCGCACATCAATTTGTCTAACTTATCCCATAACTTCGGGACCGGACCGACAAATTTCAAAATTCACTATCTGACCCGACCCCCAGGGTACGACGTGAATAAATTACCTTCTGACCCGACCCCTAGGGTACGAAGCGAATTCATCGAACATTTTGGAATTTAAGGTGTATTATACTCAAGGTTTATGATATCTTTATTTGATTCATTTTTCATAAAAATCATAAAAAATACAAAAAAAAAAGTCATGAAAACATAAAAATCATCATGCTATGGCATTAAATGAATTTTTTTCGGAATTCACATTTAAAAGACTCTTAATATAAATTGGATTCTAATTAATCAATTTGTGTTAATTGTCGAACAAATTCATTGAAAAGCCGAAAATTCATTAAATGTTATGATGTCTCATTTGCATTTCATATAGTCTAATTTGTCAGCATTTTCATAGTCCATGCATGTGATTCGAAAATCATTTTATTCAATTTTTCCTCTAAGATCAATCATACCTTTTTATAAAAATCACCTCCCATGTCATTTAGGGTAGTCATAATTTTTGCATTTCATGCATAATTGCCCGTCATTCACGCATTACCATGCCATGTCATCTAAGCTCATGCATCACCATGTCGCATGTCATTTAGATTAGAATTCACATTTTTCCTGCATTAAAATTTGATTTTTCTAAAGTCGTCATGCATGGTTATTTTTCTCGTCATATACTTTCATGTTATCACCATTCATGTCATAGTTGCATTTGCATAGCATTCATTTAATCAAGAAAATACCAAAAAGGGAAATTGCACCTTGGTCCTCAAGAAAATCAATGGAATTTTCCAATCAAGAAAATCCTTCACAAGAATGGTACCGAAAGGGTGTTAATTGAAAAATTAACATAATCAAGTCCCCGAACCTAAATCTCTGGTTAGCAGAAAATAAAGTATTCTCCCGTACTTTATTTAGGTATCTAATCTACCTACCAAAAAAAGATTAGTGGCGGCTCCTGAATTAAAAATCATTTCACTCAAACATAAGTTGCGAATTGGTAGAGCTTGGGAGAGCTTGCGCTGGGTTAGTTAATTCGTCTAATTAATCTGGTAATCCATTAACCCGAAATTCCAAACCGATTTTTAGGTCGCAACAGTAACATATTACCAAACGAAGGAAAACAAATCGTTTTCCAAGAAAGTGGTTTTCAGGAAATCACTTTCCAGAAAACGAATTCCTGAAAATCACTTTCCTTGAAACAAACACACCCTAAGTTTCTTGTAAAATCAAGTAGAATCACATGACAATGCTCTGAAACTATATTTTGCTTAATCTCTAAATCTTAAGCATTATCGCAAGTTCTGAGACTGCTTATATTGTGAGTATATTAACTTCAGAAATTATTCTTGCTAGAAAGTGCAAAGCGCAGATTGGTGAAATCCTTTATTAGCAAGATTATATTGAGAGTAACTAAATCCTAGTTGCTCACTCTTTTTTATTGAAATCATTGTTACTCTTGTGGATAGTTTTGTTATCATCAAAAAGGGGGAGATTGTTGAGAAAAACCCTAGGTGATTTTGAAGTTGACAAAATAATTCAAGTACTTTTAAGTTTTCGAGATAATGCCATGGAATACTTATTTTGCATATTATCCTTTAGTGTGGGGATGCACATGATTGAATTTGTCAAAAAGATTTTTCCCAGATGGGATTTCTAAGGGACTCAGATGCTGGTTGGAGCTCAGACGTTGAGTGGGGATAACTCAGACATTGAATGTTGAGCGGGGGTAGCTCAGACGTTGGACTGATGCTCAAGCTCTGAGTGGAGTATTCACGTGCAATAATCAGAACTTGAAGAGAAGTTTTAAATGTGCTTATTTGAAATACTACAACGGATACAGTCGAGTTGAATCATTCTTGAAGATTCTCGGGGATAGAGATCAATCAAGGATGTGAAATCAAGGAGACAAACATACGACTTTCCAAATGAGTTAAATCATCTATGGAAACCCAGGATCATAATTGTATGGGCGATTTGATCCGAACGGGGAAGACTTTCCTTTGGCGATCCCCAACGGCTACGAGATCTTCTTTTGGTATATCTTGTCCAAATGGGAAGTTTTGGAGAGATCTCTTCTGGAAGCCTTGCAACGGGTAGATCGGAGGCGGATGAGTATAAAAGACATCTCAAGGTCGAAGGGAAAAGAGATCGGCGTTAAGAGGGAAAAGTTTTTATAATTCTTGGATTGAGAGTACTTCATTTTATACACACTTCTTGATTCATCCATTGTAATTGTGAGGGGGTGTACACAAGAGTGTTGAGCGCTAGGTGGGGTATCCTGCGTGTCAAGGAGATCACTAACCTGTAACCTCTTGAGTAGTTTACTAGTGGAACATAGCCGATTGGCTGATAGCCGAAGAAGTGGACGCAGGCTTAACTAAAGCTGAATCACTATAAACCCTATGTGCAGTCTTCTCTATCTCTACTCTAATTATATTACATAAACTGTGATATTAGAACTGCACACGAACTGTTTATATTGTCATACTGTGTTGCCATCATCTGAGACGTTATAAAAACGCCTGTGCAATTGATATTCCGCAAAAAATTGTAAATTGCACTATAATTACCTATTCACCACTCTCTAGGTGATAACGCTAGCCACAACAGAGACAGCTTCTGCCCAAAAATAGGATGAGGCTTTGCTTTCAATTAAAAGTGTTCGTGCCATTTCTTGTAAAGATCTATTCTTTCTTTCAACAACTCCATTTTGTTGTGGAGTGTATGGAGATGAGAAATTGTGTTGAAAACCATTTTGATCAAGAAATAAGCAAAGTATTGATTTTCAAATTCCCCATCATGATCTATTTTGATACTTGAAATAGAATAACATTTTTCGTTTTGAACTTTCTTCGAAAATGTTTCAAAATATGAAAAAGCATCACTTTTATGTGCAAGAAAGAAAACCTATGTAAATTTGGTATAATCATCCACAATAACTAAACGATATTTTTTGCCTCAAATACTCTGAGTTCGAGTAAATCCGAAGACATCTATATGTAACAGCTGCAGAGCACGGTCAGAACATACTTCATTTATAGATTTATAAAAACTTCTTACTTGTTTCTCGAGTGTGCAAGCTTCACAATGTTTAGATTTCTCAAACTTGGCTTCTGGGAATCCTCTCACTGACTTCTTTCTAGAGAGCTTTGATATTTGCTTGAAGCTTATATGTCCTAGCTTTCTGTGTCAAAGTTTTGGATCATCTTTGACAGATAGAAGATACTTTTTTTCTTCAGACGTTGTATCCAGAAGATACCTATTACCATGTCTTTGTCCAGTGAACAAGGATTCATTGTCTTGACTTGTACATGAACAGTTATTTTCTGCAAAATAGACGTTGTATCCAATATCGTATAATTGGCTAATGCTAATGAGATTGAAGCTCAAACCCTTAACAAATGAAACATCTTGGATAAGAAGATTTTCAATCGTCACAGTTCATTTGCCAATAATTGTTTCATTGTTATTTCCTCCAAAGGAAACGTTTCCACCATTGATCATCTTAAGAATAATAAATTTTATTGCATCTCCAGTAATATGTCTGGAACACCCACTATCGAGGTACCATTTATTTTTCCTTTTCATTGGTACCTGCAATGAACAATGAAATTCAAGTTTTCTTTGGTACCCAGATCTGTTTGAGTCTTTTGGGGTTAGCAACATTTGCATATCTAATAATATCTCGAGTTGATCTCTTGATTTTAGAACAATAACTCCGAGAATGTCTAGCATCACCACAGTTTGAACATGCATATAAATCTTGACCTTTGAATTTCACAAACTGGTTTCTAAAATGGTTTTCGTAAGATTTCTTAGGAGGTCTTTTCTTGATTCTTTCCTTAACAAAAGGAAAAAGATTTTTCATGTCACTTTCTTTTTGAAAACCTAATCCCGATTTATTATAATATGGTACTTGTATTGAAAGTATGTGCTGTAACGTTTTGGAACCGGCAGAGAATTTTTTTTATGAATATTTGAAATTTCCTTCCTTAAGGAAACATTTTCTTTTTCAAAAAGATTCATTTCCCTTTTCAAAGAATTCCTCTCTATGTCAAAAAGATTTCTTTCTTTTTTCAAAGATTCAGTTTCTTTTTCAAGATTTTCCAATTCAGATTTCAAACGAATATTCTCTTAGACACACAATCAGATTTCTCGTTCAATTAAAAAAAATTCCTTTTCGAGAAAATTAATCTTGTCTTTTTGAGAGAGATCTTTCTGTTTAAAAATAGCTACTTCCTTTTTCAATTCAGAAAGTCTTTTAAGAGTAGCTTTATATTCTAAACATAGCTCGTCTATACAATCTGATACCTCAAAAGGAATGTTTGAATGAGTTACATCGAGATCATCATCTGAGTCTGCCATGAGATATATGGTCGCATACTCTTCATCGTTTTCACATTCAGTGTCGCTCCAAGTCTCTGCTTTCAAGTCTTTCTTGGATTTTTCATCTCTGCCTTTCTTCTTTAATAGAGGACAATTTGGTTTAATATGGCCTCTCTTCTTGCATTCGTAGCAGATGATTTCTTGGCTTTCACTTTTGGTCTCAGATGATCGTTTCTAATCATATCGTCTGAGATCCTTTCTGTCTTTGAAGTTCCTGCCTTTCTTAGCCCTTCTTCTAAATCTTTTGACCATGAGTGCTAACTCTTCATCATCTTCATCTTCTAAGTCTGAAACATCAGAATCAACATTAGATTTTAAAGCAATGGACTTCTTACCTTTTGACGTTGTCTCTTCATTAACTCTTTCTTCCTCATAGGATTGAAGAGGTCCAATAAGTTCGTCCATAGATAGAGGAAATATCTTCTAAGTCTCTCGAATAGAAGTTTAGACATTGTCCCATTCTTTTGTGAGAGCTCTTAGTAACTTGTTGACTCTCATTGGTCCAGAAACAAGTTACCCATGGTATGTAAGACCATTCACTATTTCAGTGAATCTGTCAAACATTTGCTTCACAGTTTCTCCAGGCTTCATTTTGAATGCTTCATATTGGCCAAGAAGGAAATTGACTTTTGTCTCCTTGACTCTATTTGTTCCTTCATATGTAATGTAGAGCTTGTCCCAAATTTCTTTCGATGAAGAACAATCTGCAATACGTTTATATTCAGTAGGAGATAAAGCACTATAGAATGAATAAATAGCATTTGCATCAAGAGCACCTCTCTTGGCAATCTCAGTAGTTGACAGAGTAGTAGTCGACGTAGAATTGTTATCCCCTTAATTTTGTACGGTCATGGCATTTGCAGTTGGATTAACTCCTCGTTATACAACATCCCATATCTGAGGATCTTGGCATCTGATATATGCTTTAAATTTATTTTGCCAATCGTTATACTCTTTCCCTTCAAAATATGGTGGTCTGTTATTGCTTCCACATTCGATCCACGTGGAAGAGAAATTGCTAGCCATAAAGATCGTTAACTCGGAAATAAATACACTTCACAAAATATGAGCACCAGGCTTTGATACCAATTGTTGTGTCTAGTGTTATCACCTAGAGGGTGAATAGGTGATTATAGTGCAATTTTAATATTTTTTACGGAATATAAATTGCACATGCGTTTATATAACGTCTTAGACGATGGCAACACAGTATTTCACTATAGACAATTCATATGCAGTTCTACTATCGCAGAATATGTGATATGATTAGAGTAGGGATAGAGAAAACTGCATAGAGAGTTTATAGTGGTTCAGCTTTGGTTAAGCCTAAGACCACTTCTTCGGCTATCAGCCAATTGGTTGGATTCCGCTAGTAAACTGCTCGAGAGGTTACAGCTTAGTGATCTCCTTGATACGCAGGATACCCCACCTAGCGTTCAACACTCTTGTGTACACCAGCTCACAATTACAATGGATGAATCAAGAAGTGTATGTGAAATGAAGTACTATCGATCTAAAAATTATAAATACTTTTTCCTCTTAACGCCGATCTTTTTGTCCCTTCGACCTTGAGATATCTTTTATACTCATCCACCTCCAATCTAACCGTTGCAAGGCTTCCAGAAGAAATCTCTCCAAAACTTCCCGTTTGGACAAGATAGATACCAAAAGAAGATCTTGTAGCCGTTAGGGATCGCCAAAGAAAAGTCTTCCCCGTTTGGATCAAATCGCCCATACAATTACGATCTTGGGTTTACATAGATAATTTTGTTCATTTGGAAAGTCGTATGTTTGTCTCCTTGATTTCGCATCCTTAATTGATCTCTATATCCGAGAATCCTAAAAAATGATCCAGCTCGATTGTATCCATTGTAGTGTATCAAATAAGCACATTTCAAAGTCCTCTTCAAGTTTTGATTACTGCGCGTGAATACTCTACTCAAAGCTTGAGCGTTATTCCAACGTCTGAGCTATCCCCACTCAACGTCTAAGTTCGAACCAGCCTCTGAGTCCCTTAGAAATCCCATCTGAGCAAAACCTTTTTGATAGATTCAATCATGTGCATTTCCGCACCAAAGGATAATCTGCAAAACAAGTATTCCACGGCATTATTTCGAAACTTAAGAGCACTTGGATTGTTTTGTCAACTTCAAAATCACTTAGGGGTTTTTCTCAACAGCGGCAACGAGTGGCGACGAGTGGAGATGACAAAGTTAAAAGAAAAAAAATTAGTTGCATTTCGGAAATGCAACTTTTCAAAGTACTTCTAGAGGTACTTTGGGCTAAAAGCCTTTAATAGTCTTTAGAAATGCAATTGCTTTTCCTCAATTTGAGCAAAAAATGAACCAAACGCTATTTGCATTTGGCCAAGGGACTTTAGAGCCCCAAAGTTGTTTGCAAATGTTGAACCAAAGATGCCATGTGTGGGAAGGGCAAGTCACGACCTAAGCAGACAATATCCTATCTCGAATTGAGCTTTCCATACAATAGATGCGTCAAATGGGTAGGTCGAGTCGGGTTGGGTTTAGGTCGGGTCGAACATGGTCCGACCCATATTGACCCATCTAGCCCATTTTGACCCATATTCAATGACTCATACATGACCCGACCCGCAACTAATCCATACCCGACCTGACCCATTTTGACCCATATTACCAAATCACAATAATATTATAAGAAAATAATATTACTAAAATACTTCCATACAATAAAAAATCTAGTGAAATTTTTTCTTTTTCTTTTTTACATTTTTCTGATTTTTTAGAATTTTTTTAAAAATATTAACTACTCAAAAATACTTTTATTATTAAAATATCTTTTATTTCAAAAATACTTTATTATTAAAAAAATTCTCCGACCGGCGGCGATAATTGATCATGAAAAGTGGAATGGCGCGGATAAAGTACATATCCTCAAGACATGCATTAATTGGATTGTTCATTACAACTGTTCAAAAATAAGAAGTATCCCTCCTCCTCTTTTCTCACACAAGCTTGACAATACATTCAGGGTGAAATTTCAATAGGGAAATTGAGTAATTGCTGGACTTATTTCTCTGTGGCTTTGGTTAGACCCGACAACAATGATAGTAGGGACAGATAATATCTTAAGGACAGTGATTGCCATCACGTATCAAGGCACCAAAAAAAAAAAATACAGACCAGGTCTCTCTCTTCACTAACAATCAAATTTTCCCAATAGATATAGGCCAGGGGCACCGACTTGAGATTTTTTTGTAAGTTGCAAATTAGTCTGGGATAAATATATCGCGGGCTACCAATTAATCCCACAATTAATGAAGACGTGTATTAACCGGCCAATGCGACGACCTGTCCCCGAAAGAACAATCCCCGTCACATTATCATTAAGATGGTATATAAAGAAGTTGTTCCCACGTGCAATATGAGCTGCCCTACCTTTTGGGCAAGTTTGACTTGGAAACTCGGTCAAGACAAAAAGGTTCACAAGTCGGCTGAGCACCTGGAGAGATTCTGGAACATCATATATAATCAGCATCACCACATGTCGTATGCAATAACTCAAAAAAAAAAATCCAAATCAGGATCCATACTTGCCATGGAATTCACATAATGTCCGAATGGGTTGACTCGGACTTTGCTTCAACTGCTCTTACTTTGGCAGTTGGAGGACAAGAGCTGCTCTCCAGATCGACATATTTGTTCAAACTGAAAAGTAGCATCTCCTAGGCATATCTTCTCTACCTCGTTCTCCAAACAATCAGAATCCAAGTAATTCCAACTATACATTACCTAAGAATTCATCACTTAATCATTAGGAAAACGTATAAGAAAAGTCCTAAACTTATTGCACTGGCGCCAATTTAGTTCTAAACCTTTTAATTGTGTCAATTTAGTAGTAAACCCTTTGAACTAGAGCCAATTAAGCTCTTCCGGGTAATTTTGGCAGGATATTGCTTACACGGACGCCAGCCTACCTATGTGGCACGATCGGTACTGACGTGAACATATTATAATAGTATCTAATAATTTTAAATTTTTCTATGTTTTATTTATGTCTTCTCTTTTTTTTTCCTATGGCCAACAAGGGCTGGCCTCGCCTAAGCAAGGGTGGCCCTCGCCGCCACAAGCGACGGTCGGTCTCGTTTTAGCTCATGTGGAGATAAATTCAATATGTTTAGGACTTTTCTAACATTTTTGTCGCTTATTATTAAGTAAAAGAGCTCAAATTTTTACGTTGACTTTGATGAAATCTGTTGACAGAACATCAGCAAAACCTCTTTTTTTTTTTTATAGAAACAGTTCCAGATAAAGTTAGGGTAAAGACTAAAGGGCGTCTGATACAGCAGATAATAGTGCATCCAGCACAAAACAGATCAAACACGACTGGCAAGTGGAGATATTAGAGAAGACAGCCAAAGAAAAAAGTTCAAAATCGACGAAGTGATACAAACCACGAGGAGAGGACAAGCTAAACGAGGCAAAAAAGAAGCTGGAAAGCAAGCAATAATGTTGCTGGAGATTTAGATATTTGAAGCATGATTAGCAACGCTAGCACAGACCCACGAATAAAGTGGGAAAAGCCATGAAAAATGAGATCTGCTTGAGAATGACATGCATCTCCTTTCCTGGGCCAGACAGAGTATCCCACAAACTGGTCAACACTAGATGTTTGGCCCTTTGATGTGGTAATAATCAGGTCATAGGAAGCATCTCCACCTAGGATTTTGAGGGATATTATATTCTTTTACAACAACCCATTTCAAAAAAGCAATATTTTTTCTTGAATCATGTCTCTGATTGGTAGTAGGACATCATTCACATGTAAACTTTACTCATAGTATGTTTGGAGAATGTCCAATTTTGTAGCCCATAAATCAGAAAATTGATAAAAAATCTCACAAATTGCATGCAAACTCCTTTGGGCCCAAATCAGCTACACAAGCCTGAGGTCTGCACTTAACCGGTTAACGGGGCTTGCAGGATGTTTAATGAGTTTCCGGGCAATTGGCTCTCCATACTCATGCCCTAGATTATAAGAAACGAACAAAAAATCTCCAACTAAGAATGGAGAAAAACCTAGTTTTGTGTTTTTGAAAATGAAGGTACTTGATTTAACAGAAGAAAAATTGTAAGTATTCAGTTGAAAATGGAGAAAAGTTAAGGTACTTGTGGTCATTATCCCTCCACACTATGGACAACCTACAACGCGTCAAAAAGTTAGAAGGTGAATGCAAGATCGCCACTAATCGACATGTCGGGATTGGGATGGATTTGCGATAAAATGATTATGTCAAGTGGGGAATTAATTCCATTGCAATGACATGAGCGGTCTCTGAACTTTACTTCAAAGTTCAATGTGGTTTTCAACTCATTTTAGGATACAAATTAACTCGCACGACAAAATCCATACTTCACGCAATTACTTACAGGGGTCCTCTACCGGGGCATTATCATGAAACCTTTATTAATCTAACCCGAAATGGCTAAAGTTGAATATGAATTTGCTAGATTTCTCTAATAATTGTGACTGTCCGCCACTACATTTGGAAAGTTTCATTGTAGAGTTTGCATACTTGTTCATGACTTGCATGTTTGGGAATAATAGAAAAAGATTGCATGAGAGATTGATCTCTCCACACAAACCCACCCACCCCCCCTCTTTCCTCCTCCTTCTCCGCATGGTTTTCTGTGTTACAATTTTCACTTTTCACTCGCTTCAAAGCTGCACTGTCGACTAAACTGAGAGAATCTTCGAAGGAGTAGAGATGTAGGGGAGAATATTTTATTCCTATATTAAGGGTGGGGATTTGCTGTCTTAGAAAACTAAGGCAGCAGATTCCTTACCAGAGAGGAGAGGAATGATGAGGGCATGTGGCCGGGCACGTTGCGAGGGAATCCAAGCTGGGACTCCACAACGGAGTAATCATTCACACGCAATGCCACCACCAGATAGCGTAGGGGGAGACTTTCGACCAGAGCATAGTATTCATCCACCACAGGCCAATCGAAGAAACATAAGCCAATCCAAACTCATGTTCATGTCAAACTCTATGGCAACTTTTTGTTCTCAGAAATAATTTTTTAGCAAAAACAATTTCTTTTGATTTTATTATTGAAAATATTTTCCGAGCAGAAATAAACACGATTGGTAACCATACAATTATTAACGAGATTAAAATTTTTCTATTTATCAATTTTTTTTATTTAATCATAAAAATGTCAGTGGAGGCGGCCGGGATAGGCGATTGGCGGCCGCGGCGGCGATGATCGGGGACTAGCAATGGCAGCGACTGGCGAGAGGCGATTGGCGCCGAGAGGTGGACTCATGGTTGTAAAAACGAGCATTAAGTTACATTGAGTTTGTTTTATTTTAAATGACATTGTTTCGTTTTTTTGTTCTCAAAACAAAAAAGCTACCTTCTTGTTTCTATTCCCAGGAACAAATTTTCAAATGGGTTTCTATTCTTTTTCTGTTTTTGGAAAAAAAAATAGACAAATAGAGAGCAGAAACGTTACCAAACGCGCCCTCATGTTCCCATGACTTCTTACTTATTTTTTCCTGTTTTTATATAGCAAAAAAGTCCAGCTAACTTTAATGAGTTGTCTACTCTAAGACTATGTTTGTGAATTGAGATGGAATTTATTTGAGACTTGTCTATGTGCGCTTATGGACAATCTGTATGGTTGATTTAGAGATTAAGGAATGAATATGTGTTTGAGGGTCGATTAGTTATCTTATTAAGGCTTTGTTTGTTTCACGAAAAATCATTTTCAGAAAGCCATTTTTCAAGAAAATAACGATATTTTTCGATGTTTGGCTAATACTTAAAAATAAAATGGAAAACGATGTCCATCGTATGTCAAGGAATTGATTTTCCTAACAAATCAATAAATAATTCTATTTTGTAATTATTATTATTTTAAAATAAAAAATTATTTTTGTTTATTTTTGTTTATTTTTAATTATTTTCTTTATTTTCTTCTTCCTTTTGTAATTTGTTTTGAGTCAGTCGTCGGCCACGGTGGCGGCCCGTGACCAGCAGCTAGGGGTGAGCAAATCGGACCACCTGAATCGGGACCGGACCGACGGTCCGATTTTCGGTTCTATATAGGTTTGGTCCGGTTCCCGATTCCTAATATTGGAACCGGTGGTCGGGCGGTCCAGTTTCCGGTTCTAGGGCCGTAGGATCGGATCGGACCGGTTGAATTTCTTTTTTCTTTTTTAAAGTAACTATTGATTACTAGATGAATGTGAGTGAATGAGGTGCGACTTAGATGTCTGTGTTTTGTTGACAAAATTTGGAGGACGAGATGGGTTTCAGTAGAAGGAGATGGGTTTGAATTCTCATGCTTCTTATGGTTCTACTAAGAAGAAAGGGGATGAGAGGGAAATAAGAATGTGACTCTTGCTCATATGTCTGTATTTTGCTGATAAAATTTAATCATGCTATTGGTTCCTTGGAACCGATTCGGAACCGGACCAGATCGACGGTCCGGGTCAATCCCCGGTCCCGAAAAATGGAAAGTGGGACCACCGATTTGGTTTTCGGTTCTTGAGGGGAACCGGACCGGATCGGGAACCGATCACCCCTACTAGCCGCAGGCCAGGCTTGACCTCAACCCGACCTCGACGAAGGCCAGCAATGCCGAGGCTCGCCTCACTGGCCTAGGGAGATGCCAAGGCTTGCCTGCCTCGCTCGCTCGAGGCCGTGATGCCGAGGCTTGCGTCGCCAAGCCTTGAGCTTGCCTCGCTAGGCAATCGCCGTCGCCGAGGTCCGCCATCGGTGGAGGAAGGAACTGTAGGCGGAGGAAGCATGTGGAGGGAGGAGGAAGGAGGAAGAAGGAGAAAAGAGAAAAATAAAGAAGAAAAAAGAAATAAAAATTCAATTTTTTTAATAAATAATTAAATAATGAAAAAAATAATTTTAAAGAAAAGAAGTGTGAAATAAAGGAGGAAGAAAATATGAGAAAAATATTTTCCTCTTCTCAAAATGAGACAATCATTTTCCTTAGTTTTAGAAAAAAAAAATTGTTGACTAGAAAATATTTTCCGTTGACCACTCATTTTTTTGCCCCTCAAATACTAGAAATTAAGAAATTTGTTTTTCAACAAACAAACGAAGCCTAAGTGCAAGTTGTTTCGCGTTTAGATCGTCGATTCTGGTTTTGACGCTCCGATGCAAGAGATGATTAGCAGGTCGGTCGTAAATAACTTTAGAATCTTTTCAACCTCTTGTCCGGGTCATGTCTTTGTCCGTGAAATTTGAGCTATGCATGGACTAATGGTGATGGTGACTCAGGGCCTACGTTCACATTTCTCTAATTCTTGTTCTTCTTTTTTTTAACGTCAGTCAATTTTTCTGTCCTTGAGAACAATTTATGTTATCAGGAATAGATTTAGGATAAAAATAAGAAATTAAAAAAATGTAGCTTCTTTATTCTCGAAAACAAAAAGACAAATAATGCCATTTTAAAAAAATTCAATGTATCTTAATGCTCGTTTTTACAATCACAAGTCTACCACCGGTCATTGCCTCCGCCGCTGGTCGCTACCTCTGTCGCCGCCACCAATTGCCGATCTCCACCGCCGCCGTCAATCTCTGCACCACAGCTTACCGATTCACACTAGGGGTGTGCAAACTGGACCGGACCGGCCCGGGCGGGTTGGTCCGGTCCTTGAGGTTGGCAGTCCGGTCCCCGGTCCCAATAAATGGGACCGGTGACTGGGCGGTCCGGTCCCCGGGTTCCATGGTTTGGGACCGAACCAGCCTGGCCCGGACTTGATCGACAATGTTTTTTTTTTAAAGCTAATCTAGTTAGCATAATGATTTTTGTTTAAAAAAAATAAAGTAATGAAACACCAATTGAACATACTTCTTGAGAAGGGAACAAAAGGAAAGCTAACAAACACAGGAGACATAAAAGAAGACGCAGTGGGACACAAATGATGGATGACATACTAAAGTCTGGTCAATATGGCTTTTAGAATGAAAAAACTCTTAACCGTCCAGTACACGCACATTTACTAGTGACATTCCTATAGCTTCTATTAAAGTATAGAAAATCATCATGGAGAAAATTAAACCGATTTTGGAGCTCAAATAAAAAATTTATATCAGTTCTATCATTTTGAAATATTTCCTTCTAGTTGAAATTAGCCATGAGTTAACATGGATAGCAAAAATTCTAGCATTCCTGTTGTTGCATAAAAACTCCACCGAAGAAACACGTAATTTTCATAAGCAGTTAGAATTAGCGGTCCTAATGGGCCGGGATCGGGACCGGCCCGAACCAGGACCAGCCCGGACCGCCGGTCCTGGTCCGGTCTGTGGTCCTGAAAATATGGGGACAAGACTACTGGTCCGGTCCCCGGTTCCATGCCGGGACCGGACCGGCCCGGATCATGCACACCCCTACTTCACACCGCTTCCAATGATATTTTTATAATTGTTGACACATAAATTTTGATTTTTAGATAATCGTTTATTTATTTCGCAAAATGAAAGTTAATAATAATTCTCACAAAAAAAAATAAAATAAATTTTCATGCATCGCATATTTATTCTCAGTCAAGTGCATATCATTGGGCTTTAATTAACAGCGGCTGGACCAGATTCAATGTAGAATTTTCGATTGGGATTACATGAGGCTGTGCCGAAAATTAACTAAGGCCAAGATGTGTGTGCCGAACTTTTTAATAGGTTTAGACCTTGATTCAAGCCCAAATTAGCCCATTCGGCTCTTTTAATTGAGTAAAGCCCCTAGTTAATTACCCATTAATTATTTAGAACCCAATATAGTCCAGAATTGCATTCTAAACCTACAAAAGAGGTCATTTTCAGCCATTTCTCTCATCATTACTCCATTTGGCCGAATTTTAAAGGGGGATATAGTTGAGAAATTCGGATTTGTGATTGGAGAGGAAGAAAAAATCTGTATTCATTTTTGAGAAAATATTAACATAATATTGCCCTATCAAATATTCAAAAGATATTACGTTCTCTTTCATCAAGTTAGGCGATACTCTATAAATATGAGACTTGATCGTAGGGTTTTGGAGAGGGGTTTCACACATTCAGAAAATAAAAAAATTTCGCGCGAGAGAGAGTTTTCCTGAAATTTAATCCCGTTGGCAGCCCTGCGTAATTTCACGCCAATTGACCGTGCGTCGCCATCCGTGCCCCGATTGATGTGGTTCAGTATCAAAACGTTCATCATTCCACGATATATCATTAGCCGCTGACGGTGCCTCGATCCGATGTCGGAAGCCTCCCTTTTAATCCTTGGAAATCACGAATTCAATCCCGTTGGCAGCTCTGCGCAGTTTCACGCCAATTGACTGTGCGTCGCCATCCGTGCTCCGATTGATGTGGTCCAGGTGTCAAAACGTTCAACATTCGACGGTCTATCATAGCCATTGATAGCATGAAAATTAGATATATGTAGCTTTTCTTCCAAGCCCACAAAGTTGCTGCCTCGCTTCCCGTTTCAAATCAGCCTGCTCATTGTGAAAGTGTTGTTTGCTCCTTTTTCTCATCACAAATAGGTCAAATCTCGCCCAACGAATCAAGGTAAGTCTCATATGAGGTTGATTTAAGGTCGATTTGTGATGATTTGCATGCTATTTTGATGTGTTTTTGCTGCTATTTTTACGCTGTAAACATACTGTTTGGTCCGAAAATAAGTTGTTGTTTGCACGTTTTTTATTATTAACCATGCAGATTTTTGTGGGGGCTTAATGGTAAGTTTCTAGAATATTTTCGATGCCGATTCTCGTGAATTACATGCTGGTTGCTTGCTGATTTCTGGGCATGAATTATTGAAATTTTTGGAAAAATTCAAGGAGCAAGTTTTTGCATATCAAAACGCTAATTTTTATCACAAATTTCGAAAATTGGTATTTAGATTGGATTCATCGGATATATTTTCAAAATTGAAAAAAATTCCATATCCAAATTAGGAGATTTTATTTCCTAAAAGGCAATGTTTATATTAAGTTAGACAATCTTACCCATTGCCATTCGAGTACGATTCTCTGGCTTAGTAAAAATGGGAAGTTAGTCAATTCGATCTTTTGCCATTTAGATCCAATTCGCTATCTTCACAAGCCGATTTTGGATTTGGGAATGTCTTTTTTTTTTTTGAAATTTTGAAGAAATGGATATTCATGTCGATCTTGATGTTATCTTGTTTTGCTTGAAATATGCTCTTTTGACTGATATGTCTTGATTTAGTTCCATATATTTAAGATACCTAAGAATTTAGTAAGATACGGTTTCCTATAAACCTTATCTAATTAAAATTTTAGGAGGATATGTTTTCTTAGAAACTTATCTTATCAGATTTTTTGGAATAAAATCAAGGTAATCAAATCATTCATACATATCTTTAGATTACTGAAAAATTCACACAAAAATACAAAAATCAGATCAAGTTGTCTTGCATTTGTCTCATGCATATCTTCATGTCTGCATATCCTGCATATTCATTACATGTTTTCAAGTATCACATTTTTCATTCCATATTTTCAAAATGTCATGCATATATTTGAACTTATGCATTTTTCTAATTCAAAGAAAAAGAACATAAAATCAGCTCATTGATGTCTTGTGCGATTTCATGCATATCTTATGTCATCTCTCATATCTCATTGCATATTTTGCACACCTTGCATATCTCTCGTCATCTATCCATACCTTGCATATTCCATGCGTATAATATCTTTTACATTATCATATTTTCTCAAAAAATATCATCTGAATATGATCATACATAATTTTCAAGAATCCATATGATCCGTGTCTGCATAGTCATATATTTTCTTATATCATATTTTCAAATATCCCCATCTTGCATACCATATATATATATGGTATGCAAGATGGGGATATTTGAAAGTATGATTTTTTTTGGAAATCACACACAGCATAATATTACTTGCCATCCCATATTTGCTTGTCTCTACGCCATGCTATGTTATATTGTGTAACCAAAAAAAACAAAATCATGCATAGTCTTCATGTATCCTAGTTTAATCAATTTGATTTGCATAATAGTTCATTCATATTTTTAATTATTTTGCATGCTTTAATTGGATTAGTTAACTTTTGCATATAGGGTAACTACACTCTAAATTTGCGTGTTTTGCATCTCATCCCGTCATTTAGATATTCTCATGTTATTGCATCCATATCATTTATACATTGCATCTAAAAAAGTGAAATCCCTAAAAAAAACTCCATCCTCTGAACTTTGAACAATTCAATCTGAGTTGTCAAACTTAGGACTTTCATGAAATTTAAGGTACCGAAAGGGCATTAGTTTTAATTAACTAGTGTAATCAAGTCCCCGAATCCACAAACTCTGGTTCGTAGAAATAAGAATAGTCATCCAACTATTTTTATTTAGGTTTCTAACCAACCTACCAAAAATGGTTGGTAGAACTTTGGAGAGTTCGAGCTAGATTAATTAATTTAATTAATTAATCTCGTAATCCATTAACCTAAGATTGGAAGCCCAATTTTTAGGTCGCGGTAATAGTAATAAAAAAAATTAGGGTCGCATCAAACGCATTTTTGTTCTTTTTCTATTCCAAAAATAAAATTTTTTTGTAGTTACAAACGTGTTCTTTTGCTCAAAATATGTTTCCGAGAATAGAATAAAAATAATTATTTCCACTCGGAAATTGTTCTCAAAGACGGAAATGCTTCCAAATAGGTTCTTAGGGTGCGTATGGTAACGTTCCAGAAAAAATGTTTCTGTTTCCAAAGTGTTTCCGGAACACTTTGGGAACAGAAACGCGAACGGTAAAAAAATGTTCTCAAAATGTTTCGGGAACACTTTTCAGAAAAAAGAACACTTTTAAAGCATAATTGAGGAACAACAAATACTTGTTTCTGTGTTCCCGGAACACTTTTTAGAAAATGTTTTGGAACACTTTTGTCAAAAAAATGGAAAATTCTAAAAAATTTCAAAAAAATAGGAAATGGCCACAATCAACTAGCCATGACCTGTTTCGGGTTTTTCGACCTCCAATCTTTCCATAAATGATAGTTTTGCCCCTCCGGCAAACCGTCCCCCAAAAAATTCATAAAAATAAAAAAAAATCCCAAAAAATAGGAAATTTCTACGATCAACTAGCCAAGACCTATTTCGATATTTTGATCCCCGATCTTTCTTGAAAATGACGATTTCGCCCTTTCGACAAATCGTCTCCCAAAAATTGAAGAAAATCAAGAAATTCCGAAAAAAAAAAATTCTCAAAATTGGGAAATGGCCACAATCAGCTGGCCATGGAATATTTTAGGTAATTTGATATCCAAACCTTCCAAAAAATAACGATTTCTCCCTTTGGGCAAATTATCCCCAAATATTCTCATTTTACCCTTGGCCTTTAATCACGGGTTCTCTAAACCCCTAGGGCTATGTTAGGAGACCCTTATTGTGAATTGATGTACGTTGACATGGTTCATTTATGCACTTGATTGCGCTTTCATTATATTGATTGTGATTGATAGGACTAATCCTCCAATATGCATGAAACCCTGAATCAGACTTTTCTCACCTAAAATTGCGCCTGCATGAAATCTTAGTTAGGAAAACCACATATGCTACTGGGGAGCGAGCAATAGAAAGTGGTCAAAATTTGATATTATCGGATGATGAGGACAATTGTGAAGATGATGGTAATCCTGACTATGGTGATCTTGTCTATGCATATGGGTCTACAAAAGAAGAGGTTGCTGATGATGTATTAGATGTGCATGGAAGTGAGATGAACATGCTTAGGAAAAGCATTGCAAATAAAATGGCAAGTGACTACAATATGCCTGCAATTCCATGACTTTGTATTTTTCTATCATGTAATCATATTTTTAATTACTTGGGAACATTTATGTATGTCTCATAATTGTAATTTTTTCTATCAATGGAAAACATATTTGATATTCTCATTATTTAATTTCAAATTCGACTTGTCTTTTAATTTTTTTTATAGCTGATCTTGTCCATATTGTAATTATAAACCGTGCATAAAATTTGATTTACTAAATTGAATGAGATTTAATTTAATTTTAATAATATATATAGTCGCCTTAATTAAATGAAAAAAAAAATGGAACATATTTTTTTTTTGCGATTACCATATGCGTCTCTGTTATTTTTTTGTTTCGAGAACATAATTTTTTTGCAGTTACCAATAGCGTTTCTGTTCCCAAAAATCATAGCGGGGAATAGAAACACAAAAAAGTGTTTCCGTTTCAAAAGTTGTTCCGGGAACAGAAATGTTACCATACGCACAGTGTCCGTTTAAATTTGGTGAAGCAAAGTGAAGCGAAGCTTGGCTCTTGGGCTCCCAAAAAAGGCAAGGACAAAGCCCTGTCTCTCTTAATCAACGAGCCCGCGAGCTTGAGGTCGCATATCACCAATGGCCACAGGCATAACGGTCAGTTGGCTTAGGTCCATCTGCAAAACTGCTTATATGGACCTGAATCTAGGATCACGTGTAATCACAGTCGTTAATTCTCGCGAAATTCACGTCACTCGCGTGGTCAACGACTGTGATTGACGCGATCCATGAGGACTCAAGTGCAGGCAAGTCTCACTCCCCAGCGAGCCCCACCTACCTTGAACTTGAAGATCCATTAACAATGCGGCCAAGAGCTTGAATCGAGCCCAACTTGATCCGACCACTTGCCTTGATCGTCTCAGTCCTAAATAATGCAAACGTCACTTTTCAGACACCCCCTCTCCCCAACAGTTGAGATATAACCACTAATCAATCGATGTAACTACAAAGAGATTTGACAAATTTTTTAATTAAACATTTAAGTATTGGCGAGAATTTAGCGCGTCACTTTGAAATAAATATTTGCAAAAACATCCGCACCAATGTAATGCTGACCGTTGAGTCTCTTAACGAAACTACCTTACCCTGTTTCGCGATCATAATTGGTAACAAAAAAGAGAGAAGTCATACGAAACAAGCTCTTTTTTTTCCCTTTGGCATTAGCCAAAGAAGAGATTATAGACGTTCTAGTCCCAACCAATGATCCTCACCTAGACGGACATGCTACTTGACATAATTTGAGCTGATTAGGCTCAGCAAAGTAGGGCAATGGGCCTCCATTTTGACTCCAAAGGGATTTTCTCCTCAACTTGATGCACCTTCGAGTAAATTTGCCCCATTTAACACGGCTCAGGCTGGTCAAATGGGACTGGACAGCGTGACAAAGGCCTTGTGTAGGAGCTAGACGACTTCAAGAAGTTGATTCAGAGTTGGTGAGGCAAATGAAATTTTCCACCTTGAGCAGCATGAGATATCGAGTTCGATCTCAGCTCACCGTAACATTTTCAAGTCTTTGCAGAAAGCTCAACACCAAGTACATGACGGATCGGCTGTAATTTTCCGGCTAGGCCAAAATTAGGATGCCAGAATATGCATTTTACGTCAACATGAAAAAAAGTGCAATATATCGGCGTGCGAACCGATCGGTTTCCTCTTACATTTCTACCTCTCCGAATGTTTCTAGGCTATTGGTGGGCTTGGTTGGGAAGTGTAGGCGGGTTTTTCCTGAAGACGTGCTTTCTGCAGCGTTCGAAGATGCTGTCGTAGATGAGGTCAAATTGAACTCCGGCTCTCTCCCGGTTTATGATAAAAAAGATGTGATCTGCTTCCACAATCTTGTAGTACCTGCAGTTGCACAAAAGGTGACATGTGAGGTTAACGATCCATGGATTTTGGTGGGATGTATGACAGAATCTGTAAGGTGAGAAGGGAAATGGTCAAAACAAAGAGTAAATTCCTGCTTTCTTAATTTCGCAGCTAATTCCATTCTAAAGGCATCAAAATTTGCCCTCATCAAGTCTTGATGCAAGCAGTCATTTGAAGCAATCAGCATTCAAGGATTTAATCTACCGAACCCTGAGAAGGTTCGGGAAACGCTGGAATCCACTGAATAATCTCTCGGTACAGAATAGGCACCGGGGCATACAACACAACAAAAAAGTTGTATCCTTTGTGATGAAAAACCAAAGTTCACAACACATTACAGATTAATGCCTTCCTTTACGACGGTGAGGAAAGAATGGCTTGACAAAGAATTACTAACCAGATTCCAGACTGTAGAGGTTGGCATTCAGAATCGCTCAGAACCAAACGACTCGGGTGTTCGACTGGGAAACGCGGGTGTGTCATTGATATGGTGTTCAACGCTCCGTCATTGTCCTGCCAATCCTCATCCCTATGCATATACGTTCACGAAGAAAATGAGTATCCTCTTTGTCCATTCCAAGTTAAGGTCAATCTTAATTGTTTATGACAGTGGCCTAATGGTCTCTTCAAATCTCAACAAAGTTATCCAGTATCATATGCACAAGCAGCACAAAAAAACAAATATTCGGGTTAGGATAGGAAAACTTGAAATTCAGAATTCCTTTTTCCAACAGAATACAGATTCTTTTCATTGTGCTAAAGCTTGTTTATTTTCTTCTTTCGCAAAGCATTAAACCAAATTAGGCAGGTGACTATCAGTTGCTTTTGCTAAGGGTGGCATCGAATCGGAGCAAATGGTTGCTTCTGCCTAGTAAAATTAGGTAAACGTCCATTTCAAGTTAGTTACTATTATCGCCTAATAGTTATCAGGATAAAGATCTCAAGTATCACATGCAGGAGCAGCCAAATAGCACAATAATTTGCAATAGGATGAGAAAACTAGGAAATTCGCGATCTCTTTTTACCTGCATAAAAATTCTCTTCACTGTATTAAATAAAATTAGACAAGTGCAATAGCTTTTCTATTGAATATGAGCGTCTAAACTACGCTCTCAATCAGCATCCAACTCTGACTTCGACGTAAAAAGTACCTGTAACCTTTGTAAGGTGGAGAAACATCTGGAGGATGACGCCATCGGCTCATCTGCAACACCCTCATAAAAAGCAAAGGGTGGATCCCGAGTATGCTCGAGGGAACGGTAACTCCCATAATCTTTCGAGTACGTTTCGTAGCATAACTGAAGTAGTATGTGTCGGGAAAAGTATGCAGATGACTGTTGAGTTGTATTGACCCTTGGATTGTGAGGTCAGGGAGAATCCAATCCCCTGAAGCAAATGGGCCGGCATTCCCCAATAGACAGTCAACCAGACCCCATATGCCCGTTCGTTTCCAAGACATGTTGAAGTGATCAAATCCGAAATTGTAATAACGTTTGAGCCAAGGAATGTCGAACCAATCATATATTATAACTCCGAGGCGGCAAAGCTGAAGCAGACAGATCGGCTTCATGGATCGTCCATCCTCGGGTCTGCAATAGAACAGCACAATGACAAATTCATATGAAAATTTTCAGAACTAGATTAATCTAGATCCAGAGGCACCAAAGAGAAAGTTAAAAGGACCTACTATAAAATCTCAGATCTGCATATGAGCAAACTAACTCATAAAAGGTTAATCACTCCTTACTCCACATAAACATCACCATCAGGATAATAAATTCCAAACTAACTTTTGGAACATAACTCGGCGAGTTTAGATTTGAAAGCGGCATGTGACAAAAAAGATTTGAACTCCTTCAGCTCAGACTTACTGCATTCCATCCAAGTAGGTCCTAGTGGTCCCATTGAAAGCTCCAGACAATGAAGTAATGCTCAAAACCCAGTTCTCGGAAGTGTTCTCATATCCCTTAAATGCCTAAAATAATTACATCAAATTCAGTATCGTAGCATGCCCACAAGCTATTAATTCATACTTTTAGTTATGGAGTTCGCATAGTAAAATCAAAATAGGACTGACCTTATCAGCTAGCATCTGTTGCAAAACGCGAACAACCTGCGCTCCTGCCGAATGCCCGACAAAATGAATAGGATGATCTTCATCCCACTCGGGGTAATGCCCTGCATCATCCGATTCATGCACATTCCTCACAAACTTGACCAGACAACTTATCATGCAAGCACTTCAGCATGATCGTCGAATAGAAGAGTTCAAAAACAAAAGCGAACCTTGTTCATAGATCCGCCCGAACTGCGAGTGCCAGCAGGCTTTACTGTGTTCTTCGCCATAGTCAACCTGCCCGCCTTTCAAATAATAGAAGAGTTCGCGGGCCCTGCAAAGTGCAATTCCTGATTTAATTTCTCCAATTAACAAAGAACTAGTAGCTCAAATGTATGCGAGCTCAAAAAATCTACTGATCGCCAAACACACCTATCGTAAACGCTGGTGAGAGACCCCAAATCAGGCACCAGAACTCTCTCATCTTTCTTCTCCGCCCCACCGAAATAGGACAAGCCTCCCAATTTCTGCAAAACCAAGAGCCAAAGAGCAAAAACAACCGTTATTACTTCGAATTCACCAAAAGCGAAAGAAGCAAAGGAAGGCGTAAAAGCGAAAACTACGCATACCCCTTTTCCAAATCCAAAAATTCCGTGGACCAGGACGATTGGAGGAAGACCACCGACACTGGTTGATGACGATGGCGATGGCGATGGCGATGGCAATGGCGATGACGATGAGGTAGCTCCGGGAATTTCTTGGGTATTCACGTTATGCTTCAAGCCGAAGAAGATGCAGTCGTACAGCGCCTGCGAGAGATCACCGGCCACGGCAGAGCTGAATATGTAAAACCCGTAGAGCAAATGCACCACCGAGCTCACGCACAGCTCCGTCAGCTGCAGCGCCAGTGTCCCCAGCCTCATCATCTTCTTCCTCAAGAACTCGGCCTCTAACGAGCGAGACTCGACGACCCAGAAGAGGAAAAGAAGAAAAAAGCAAAAGAGAAGTCGCGAAACGGAGCCTCTCTTCAGAGAAAAGAAGGCTCTTCCGTGAAAGGAGACCCCCAAATCTCGAAGCTTCCTGGAGGAATTCGAAACTCCGTAACGGCGATTGAAAAGAGGAAGCGAAACGACTCTTCCTCAGAAACTGAGAAAGAAAATTCCGTTCTGCTTTCGTTTGTTTATAGTTTTTCGAAACTTCGAAACCCCCATAATATTCTCGTGCTCTTCTACCTCGACAGCAGTCGCAGCCAATCACAAAAGTCACCGCGGATTCATTCTCTTTTAAATTTTGTTCTTTTCGGATTTCTACAGTCATCGGAGTTCATAGAGTCATACTGGGTTGGCGCCACGTGTCGTATTGGTAACTCTTGTCCTCGCTGTATCTTTTCCGACTTTTGGTGGTGCCCACCAAGAATTTTACCTGGGATGGAACCAGCGTGGCTGCGTGGTTGTTCTTTTTGACCGGATTGGACCCAAGTGACCAGAAGAGTAACAACAATGGATCGCACATGAATCTTCTTTAGAGATCCCACAAAATCAAGATTGCATTCATTCGATGGAATTAGGCATTGCTGGGCGAGATGTCTCGCGCCTTCTGTCTGGAGATCGGAAAGGAAAGTGGCTTGATCCGACCTCTCGATCTCGATCGTAGCCACCGATCGTATGGCATGTTCGAGCAAAGAAATTGTCCTATTCGGTGGTAAATATGTCTAGAAGAAGTGAATTCGTGCATCTGGTGCTTGTGGAGAAACAATTCAATTATCTTTCAGGGCCTTCGAGCTCCGAATTATCAATCGAAATACAAATTAACCAAGAAAAAGTTCCGTTCCATCGTTATTTTAATATTTTTGTAATTATTGTACTGGGTATTGGGTCGGGTTATTTTTTGCCACAGATATGGATGGATCTTGGGTTGGTTGGCTTTATGGGGAATTTTCTAGGCGTTTCTATCCAAGAAGACTTTTTGGAGTTGCTTGCGATGTGCTGGCTCGACGTTGGAAGTGGAAGGTTCCCGTCGAGTATCAAATCTTCTCCAGCTACTTCGCCTCATCCATTTTGTACGCCAAGCATTCATTTGTTCTCAAACAAATGAAAAAGTAAAAAAGAAGAAGAAATTCATTGATTCTTTTAAATTGCAAGTTGGAATGCTCATGCATGCTCTCATAAAGATAAAATCTACTCACGATTATTTTGGTAACGTGATGGCGGGCATATAAGTCCTAAGCAACTTAGGTATTCATGTTCGATTCCGGCTTAATATGACCATCTTAGGGCAACATACGCATTTATAAGTCCTTCAAAGATTTATCGCCATTCATTGCACCGATCGAATATCAGACACGCGCAGATAGACTTGTCAAAATGGGTCCGGAAGCCATCTTTCAATCCATATATGTTGAGCTATGAGGGTTAGTTATATTTAGTAAATGGGTTTGAATATAATATGGATATTCAACCAACCTCTATAACTCTCTTTTCATTTTTTTTTCTCGCCCTCAATCAATCTCATGTTCCCTCACTCTGCACTCTCACCTCAGTTTGTGTATGAATTTTCCTAAATTGAGTTAAACATGAACTAGTAATATGGGCCGGGTAGCTACTAGATTTATGTTGCATAGAAATAAGTCAAAACGTTTTAATTATCTACTTGGGTCAGACCATTTTTTATACGATCCCCTCATTTGATGGGTCTATATGGAGGGGGCCACAATGCAGTGAATAACCAATTTAAAGAAGTTAGAACATACAACCTAATATCATAAAAATCTAAAGTATGAGAAAATCAAATCACATCAAATTCCAACCTTGGAGATCATCTGACTCAGCTTTAGCCTTTCTGTTTGATTAGCATATGGACATTTTGATATATTTTCTTGAAACAAAAGTCCAAGTTGCTCATACAAACAACATAATGACCAAGTGTGCTGGGATTACTAGATCTAGAATTTATACCCACTTTTTTTTAATTGATAAAAAAAGAAGGAAGATTACCTTTCAAGAATATATTGGATAATTTCAAAGCAAGAAACGATATCCAAGAACGCCCCTATCGACAAGACCTCGATTTTGTCTCACCATGCCTTGTACTCTCAGAAGGAATTAAGCCTGACGAATTTTTTGGAGTGTTCTCTCAACCTTACCGATCCGAATATAATTACCCAAAAATCGCATGGTCCCTAATTAAAACAACATTTATCATTGGCACCCGTTTGGACCTACACCAAGAGAAAGTTGCTCATGTGCTACTTGTGCTGTCCATGGCCAATTTGTGGGGAAGGCCAGCTCATTTTCATTTTGGAGTCGATATACAATTGAAGATCTTTTAAAAAGAAAAAAAGGCTAACAATGAATCATGCAAATCATGCACTGAGCTCATGCATGATATACCTACTATCACAGCTTGGAATTAAACGAGGAATGTCTCTCTTTTGAGTGAAGATGGGGACGTCACGTTCACATTCATTGCGCCTCCACCTAAAAGAAAGAAAGAGAATATAAAGTATTTATAGATGCTGGCCTTCTAAATTTGGTTCTTAATCAGCATGTCTAGCCACTGCAAGACTATTTAGATGGCTTAAATTTTTAAGGGTTAGTACTACACACAAAAAAAAAAAATCCCAAATTGGTATCCCCACGCCGCATATATCCCAAATTTCATCTCAAATTATTGAACCCGTGTCGCATTTACTTCCAAACTAATGTTCATGTTGCGGAAAATCTCGATCAGGTGCGCGAGCATCACATTTGGCCACGTACTTATTTCTACGTCACAGAAAATCACCAATTACATGGACCTTAGATCGGGAAATGATATTATTTTTGTCCTGTGTGCTCTCTCAAGTTTCGAATGTCTGCTAAAATCCAAGCTAGATTTTTTTTTTTATGACGCGAAAATTAATTTGGTAAATGCGTTATAGGCATATGAGGTTGAGATTTTCTGCAACGCTGCAAATAATTTGGAGCAAATGTGGTATAGGCGTAGTAACACAGGATTTTTTTTGGCTGTATTAACCCTGATTCTAATTAATTGGTCAACCGCATCATTTCCGCATGCCTAAAAAACCTTTCGAATTCATTACAGTTGTGTGCAACACGCGTGATGTATTACAAAGGTAAAACGTGATTTTCACGAATGGCATTTTGGCATCTTTTGCCCTCTCTTTTTCTGGCCGGTTCGGCGAGGGAAGCACGTGGGCATCTTGGGCCCATAAAAAAATCGAGATCTGGCCTTAAAAAAGGAGATTGAGGATCGTTCTGGCGTGCGTTCCGCTCTTTGAGGTTTCTTGTAAGGAAGGAGGGACCAAGTTCCTTTCCCCTTCTGGTTGGCCAAACGATCCGTACGGAAGATCATATGTGGGTAACATTTGGTGCCCACACACCTATCAAAATGATTCATAAAATTAAGGGTTATTATCACGAAAAACCTCAAATTGATACACCCATGATAAATTTACTTCAAACTATTTTTTTTTAACTATGAAAACCCCTAAATTGATGCACTTGTGACGAATTTACCTTAAAACTATTTTTTTACCACAGAAAACCTCAAACCGGTACTTCTGTAACAAATTTACCCATAAACTAATTTTTTTTACCATCGAAAATTTCAAATTGCTACACTTGTGCCAAATTTGCTCTCCTCCAGTTTCCATTAAGTTGGGTTAATATCTTGAAAGATCCCAAGCATACACTTATGACAAATAAAAGGTAAAAATGCAAAACTGATATACCCGTCAACTGTCACTTATCATCAAAATCAATAATTTGACAATAAAATTTAACAAAAACTAACATAAGGTAAATTTATCATAGATGTACCAATTTGGGGTAAATTTGTCACATGTGTATAATTTTGAATTTTTCGTAATATTAGCCCATAAAACTAAGGGTTAATATCGCGAAAAACCCTAAACTGGTACATTTGTGACAAATTTACCCCAAACTATTTTTTTACCACAAAAAATCCTAAACTGGTACATTTGTGACAAATTTACGCCAAACCCTAAACTAATATAACTGTGACAAATTTATCCCAAACTATTTTTTTTACCATAAAAAATCCCAAACTGATACACATAACAAATTTTTCCTTTGTTAATTTTCGTTAAATTGAGTTAACACCACAAAAAATTTCAAATTGATACACCTATAAAAAACATAGGTTAACGTGTACACCCGACAATAGCCACGTGTCATCCAACTTAGCAATTTGACGGTAAAATCTAACGAAAACTAATGGATGGTGAATTTGTCACAGCTATACCAGTTTGGGGTAAATTTGTCACAAATGTACCAGTTTGGGATTTTTCATGGTCAAAAAAATAATTTAGGATAAAATTATCATAAGTGTATCAGTTTGGGATTTTTGGTGGTACTAACCCTAAAACTAATTACTCAAATGGGCCGATGTGCTATATAGGTTAATTAAATTTTGCAGGATTGACTTCTAAGAGAAAATGGTGCTTCTCAAAACGACGATGTTATGAATAGGCATGCGACCCTACCGGTAAATTATTACACCCATGTCGCATTTATCTGTAGGTAAGCATCCGCTACTTGTGAACAACTCAGACGAGAGCGCAAGCAATCGGAGAAAAAGAAGGTTCCTAGGACAATCTATCTACACAAGAATAAAGGAATTTCGGGTCTGCCATTTGAAGTTCTGTGTCGGTGATTTTGTCTATGCACATCAGCTTTAGTTCATTGTTATTGACAAACGAGGATTTTATTATTGTGCTCACTTTCATTTGGAGAAAATTAGTAAAAAAATATAAACTTATTGCATTTATGCCAATTCAGTCTTAAACATTTTAATTGTGTCAATTAATCTTAAATCTTTTCACATTTTGCCAATGTTGTCCGTTTGGCTAATTTTGATTGAAAATCGCTAACGTGGATGTCGACCATCCTACATGACACAACCGGTGCTGTCGAGAATAAAATTTATTAATTTGTTAATTCTTTTTCCTTATCTTATCTTGTCTTTTTATTTTTCATTCTTCCTCCAGTAGTCGTTGAGCCTCGGCGATGGCCGACGACGGGCCACAGGCAAGGTCACCCTCGCTAGATCTGGTGAGGGCGAGCTTCGCCCGAGGCTAGCTCTTGCTAGCCTTCGAAGAGAGAGGCCCTAGCCCAAGACCCTACGAGGGAGAACCTTGCCCGAGGCTGGCGAGGTCGTTCCTCACCAAATCCCTATGTGGTTGACCTCGCCTGAGGCTAGCAAGGGCAGCCCTCGGTTGTAGTTACCTTTGCCCAAGCGATCGACAGAGGAAAAAGGAAAAAAGAAAAAAGAAAGAAAGAAGTAAATAAACGACAATGCAATAATTAAAATATTAATAAATTTTGTTCACATGAGCATTGACCGTGCAACTTGGGATGGTTGATATCCACATAAGCGATTTTCGATGAAAATTGATTGGATAAACTACATTGACAAAACTTGAAAATGTTTAGGATTAAACGACACAATTGAAATATTGATGACTGAACTGGCACAAATGCAATAGGTTTAGAATTTTTTGGTAAGTTTTTCTTTATTTTGCTTATTAAAAATGAAACAATAAAAGAGATAAAGAAAAAGAAAAAAGAGAAATTCGCTGGCTCCCAAGTTGAAACCTATTGACATGGTATGCTTTATACATGATAGATTTCAGGTTCCAAAGACTGGAGAACAAGTTCTGACAGGATAGGTTCCAAGTTCAAGGTGGAACATGTGCGATCCTAGAACTACTCACCCTTAATTTAAAGAATGTCTTATTCTCTACTCAGTAGAAGGGGTGATCAGTTTTAGAGTGGGCCGATTTTCAATTTGTGGATTATCAGGAATCGACTGCATCTCCTTCTTTCTTTTCTTTTTTGGCATATTACCTACAAGACAACAAGTGTAATTGCATAGTCTAAACTATTGTCGCGACCTAAAGTCAGGTTAACGGATTATCATATCAATTAAATTAACTAACCTAATTTGGACTCTCCCAATCCTATCGAATCGCAACTTAGGTTCATTTCATACAACATTATACAATTGGAGTCGCCGCTAATCGTTTTTTATAGGTTGATTATAAATCTAGATAAAATAGCGGGAGAACTATTTTTTATTCCTACGAACTAGAGAAAAATGAGACCAGAGACTTGGTTACATTAATTTAAAAAATTAATTTCCTTTTGCTACCAAATTTCATGAAAAAAATCTCTTTTGATTGATGATGTTATTTAAATGATTTCGACCTAGGAAAATGTGATATGAGGGATCATATGATATACGAAAATCATGAGATTTTTTTTTTTGGTAAAATAAAACAAACAAAAGATTGAAAAAAAATAAACAAATATGCCCATAATATAACTTAGTTCTGATTTTTTCGATTAATTCGCCTTATACCCAAAGATTAAGGTCAAAAGGGGAATTTTATCCACAACATGCTCTTAGACTCGAGTTAGTAAGTGGTTAAGTATAGAATAATATCATCACATTCTACAAAGGGTGGAATAGGAAATTCTATATTAATTACCAAGCCATTCTATAAGATCTTAACTAGGGTATGCAATTTATTTTCTGAAGGGGCAAGGTACATAGGGAGCATATATTATGGGCATGTTTGTCTATAATTGTGCAAACTTTATAGTAAAAGTAAAACAATTAAACAAACAAGGCCTGACAAGAAGCAAAGTCAACCAGATCAGAAGCAAAGTCAACTTTCTTTTTGAGAATTTTTGAAAATCATGAGGGGTGGCCGAAAACTTATGTGGGGTCCACTTTCCTTATCCAAAATTCAATCTTAATTTTTTGAGAAAATTATCTTTTAGGATTTGCAAGATATTTCAGATAATTCTAAAAAAAATTGATATTATCCAATCCAATTCAATCATCATCCAAAACATGAAGATATATCAGATAATCACAAGATAAAGCCATCCAAATGATTCCATAATCACGAGATAATTATCCAAACGAAAGATTATCTCTATAAATTTGATATTATCCGATTCAGATAATTCTCAAGAAATTTGATATTATCCATTCATGCAATTTTTATCAAGATAACATCAAATATCATCAGATAATCACGAAGTGTAAGAGATAATCACCAAAGCATGCTAGAATTAGGCCGCGAGAGAGAACCAAAAATTATCACTCAATCCACCAAAAATTCATTCTTTTCCAGTTTGTTTAATTTGGTCTTAGAAATTGCAAAACAAATTTTACTTTGAGAAAAGATATAACTCAAATTAAATTTAATCGATTCTCAAGAGTATCACTGTCACGTCGCGCACCCATCGGGCAGTCAACAACCCTTCTTGGCCATTACGTTGTGATGAGTCACCGACCCATTTAAAATTTTATCTTTCAATAAAACGCACGTGGAACGATTCACTTCCCCAAACAAACATAACAATAGGGATAGACAGCAAGACATCTCACTAATCCACATCAGCAAAAGTCTTTTCTATTAATAAGTATCGTTAATCCTAGGAAGTACGTTTATACACATAAGCCCCACTTCAAGACTATTTCCTTCAACCCTCAGAAGTATCAGATCAGGGTTAGGGGTTAACACTACTCCGAGTTACTCCTTAGAGATCTATGTCCTTCTCAAAACCAGGACTGCTCTCCTAAGCTAAAGGCCTGAAAAATGGTTAACGACAACAGGTGAGATATAAAATCTCAGTAAGTTAACGGCCAAAGCCCCAATTAGGAGGCTAGCTCATCTCGGATGCATTTAGAACATGCAATGCTACACAATATACACAAGTATGCTATCACACAATCATATGCAACCTTTCATTGCCATAGCATGCACCTTGCACGATACAATCCACCGTATGCAATACAATACAGTGCACAAATGCATGATCAGAACATATGTCAACTCTCTCTCGTGCATTATGCGCTCAAGCATACTTTCATCAATGTGGCCACTCATAGCACACCCGATCACACATGGGGTCTTCCGACTATGCCGGGACAGTTGTTTATTCGATCAATCACGGTCTATCGAGGGCATGCCCGTTTTCCTATGGGGGCCATCCGCGGGAATATATCCAGTCGATCAATTACGACCGATCAAAGGCACACCTGTCTTTCTACGGGTGTCATCCGGCTCATCCGGGAATATATCCAGTCGATCAATCACCGCCGATCGAAGGCATGCCCGTCTCATACGGGGGTCATCCGGCTTTTCCGAGAATTCTCGATTTAATGCAACTCTCATGTCATGTATGTAATAAATAAATTGCATGTGATTAAATACATATTAAATAAATTGCATGTGACTAAATATGTAGTAAATAAATTGCATGTGATTAAATACACCCAATTTAACTACCAAACTCGACATACTTTTATATCCAAACATTATCGAAAATTGCCAATTAATTTATTACATAAACCAATTTATATGGCTATTCCCAATGAGGACATTACAATTCAATATCAAATATTACACTAATATACACTTACAAACATATTACTCAATTGTCGAAAATTGATTTAATAAATTAGAGAATATTAATTATCAAAATAATTCGATAGTTTATCATAAAATAATGATAGCTTATCGTGAAAATAGCGACAGCTTATCATAAAATATGTGATAGCTTATCATAAAATAGGTGATAGCTAATCATAAAATTAGCGATAGCTTTTCATAAAAATATGGGATAGGTTATCATAAAATATGTGATAGCGTATCATAAAATAGCGATAGCTTATCGTAAAATATACCAATAGCTTATCACACTTTTGATAACTTATCAAGATAACTTATCATAGAACAATTGAGATAGCTTTCACTATGTACTCTAATTACTTGTTTTCCTTAATTGTCACATCTCGCAAATCTTAATTTTATTTTGGGTTATCACCGACCTTAGTAATTCATAAATTCATTTGGTAAACCCTACTATACCATCCACTCATAACTTGCCATTACGAACCTTTCATGTTCATCTCTATAACTCTTTATTCCATAAGCCTGCATGTAGTTCCGTTGGTTGTCCTCATATCAAACACACCCCACCACGACATTGTTGGGTCGCTGGCCAACTATATCGTGGGGTCTCAATTCAATTTAAGGCTACCCTGATCACATAACATGGGTCCTCTCTAACCTCAGTGGAGGCCACACAAAAGCACCGACTTTCACCAACTCCCAACCAGGCATTTACATATCCTTGTCCATGGTACTTCAATCCTTTCAATAAAGGTCAAATTTAACCCGATACTTAGACCCACCTTTTTCAATGCATGACTCGGTTCATTCCTGCCCATATCGTCATCTTAGAGGCCTGCCAAAAGTCGCTCCTTGCTCAGGCCATTCTGCCCCAGCATCACTTCCTGCCCTTATCAAATCGGGTAAGTTACAAGACCTCTCCATGCCACACACCTACAAAGTTAAGTCCCACTCAATATGTCCCATACCATGTCTTGCAGTTTATAGGCATCCCACTCAGCTTGTACTATACCAAGCGATGATTTATGAAGTCCGACGAAATAATGATATGCCCATGCGTACACGCTTCTCAGCTTTCGATTGTAATGCAATAAACATGTGCAATGCATGATCGTCCTCACTACTCTTCAAGTATCATTTGCTTTCACATCAGTTTTGATCTTGACTTAGCATGCTAAACCACCAAGCCATCATCAGATCAAAGATAATTTACCTAAAATCGATCTATAGCTCTCAAGTTCGATCGTTGTTCAAGTCAAGCCCATATGCATTCGATCACATTGGTCTTTGGTCCAAACGTTCGTTGTTCACTTTCTAGTGAACCTATTTTCACCAATCAGTGCCGTTAATAAAAATCAATATCTTAAACTATCAAAATGCCATACAACTTCAAACTTACTTTCTACAATTATTAGTCACCACAATTCCAAACAGGCTAACCACCGAACTCTAACAATTTAAGTCTAAATCCTCACCTTCCGAACTTATCATTCAATCCACTTGAAGACTACTATACTATATCCTTAAGTTTGATTATTGATAACACAAAATCACAATCATATAATCCAACCGGCCTTTCGTCCCTAAGCAAGTCATTAAACCTCAAACACATTCACCAGCTCAAATCTACGCTTAAAGCTTCTTGGTTCTCGTTTCTTCCTTGCGAATCTCAATCATAGCACTACTCAGGGCCATTAATGAATGTCGATAACTAGAATCATCAAGATACTACACAATTCAAGCTTATATAATCCACCAATACCAGTCGTCTCATTACAAACACACATTCACAAGTCAAGCCCCTCGATAAGTCTTTCCCATTTTGACTTATCATCCTTCTTAGGTAATAACATCAATAGCATAGTTGTTGCATAGAATCTTTCCACAAAAACGTCTTTATTAGCTTGACAATCCTAAGAAACTTCGAATCTTTATCACTATGGAAGGCCTTGGTCAACCCATGACCACTTCGATCTTAGTCGGATCTACATATATCCCTTTACCAGAAACCACATGACCTAGGAACGCTACTCGAGTCAATCAAAACTCGCACTTACTAAACTCGGCAAACAACTTATGCTCCTTAAAAGTCCTCAATATAATCCTCAAATGCTGCTCATGACCCTCAAAACTCCTCGAGCATACGGAGACATCGTCTATGAACGCTATCACAAATCAATCCAACTACTTCTTGAACACCTTGTACATCAAGTCCATAAAAGTAACAGACGCATTTGTTCAACCAAACGACATTATAATAATTTCATAATGACCATAACGCATCCTAAATGCCGTCTTCGATATATCTTTTTTCCTAATCCTCAACTAATGATAGCCCGTCCTTAGGTCTATCTTAGAAAATACTGAAGCTCCTTACAGTTGGTCGAACAAGTCATCTATCATTGGCCATATATGTTTGTTCTTGATGGTCACTTAATTCAATTGTCGATAGTCGATGCATAAATGCAACAAATCATCTTTTTTCCTTACGAAAAATACAGGTGCTCCCCAAGGCAATGCATTAGGGTGAATGAATCTTTTATCTAATAATTCATACATCTACACCTTTAATTCATTTAACTCTAACAACGCCATCCTATAAGGCAATCCAGAGCTCTGTTCTAGGGGCCAACTCAATCACAAACTCAATCTCTCTTTCAAGTGGCAATCCCGGCAATTCATTCGAAAAGATATCGGGAAAATCACGTATCGCTGCTATATTTTCTAGCCTTAGTTCCTCAGTCAATGAATTAATTATAATCACCATATAATCTTGGCATCCTTCGTCCAATAGCTTGGTTGCCTCAAAGGACGAAATCAAAGGGATCAAGGGACGAAATCAAAGGGATCAATGTTCCTCATTTATTTCCCACAAACTCATAACTAGTACGATTCAATAGATTTAACTGGATTACCTTACAATAACTATCAATTATACCCCTTGCTTGGTGAACCAATTCAACTAGTTTAACAAACCACTTATCCAGCAGGTACCTTACGATGCATTGCATACCCCCAAGCAACGCATAATAAGGACTCAAGAATAGAGACCTAAAAGTCACTCAGCAATCATAAGTATGGGTTTTAATTCTACTAACTATCACAAAACCAAGCGCACCTTATTACTCCAGGCCATGACCAAATGATTCAAGCTAACCTTGCTATGATACCACTTAAACTAGGATGTCACGCCCCGCACCTATCGGGCGCGTCAACATCGCTTTTTGGCCGTTAAGTTATGACGTCCCAAGATGCGTCACCGACCCATTTAAAATTTTATCTTTCAATAAAACGCACACGTAAGCGATTCACTTCCCCACACAAACATAACAATAAGGATAGACAGCAAGACATTTCACTAATCCACATCAGCAAAAGTCTTTTCTATTAATAAGTATCATTAACCCTGAAAAGTACGTTTATACACATAAGCCCCACTTCAAGACTATTTCCCTTAACCCTCAGAAGTACCTACCTAATCAGGGTTAAGGGTTAACATTACTCCCAACTACTCCATAGAGATCCATGTCCTTCTCAAAACCAGGACTGCTTTCCCAAACTAAAGGCCTGAAAAATGGTTAATGACAACGGGTGAGATATAAAATCTCAGTAAGTTAGCGGCATAAGCCTCAATTAAGAGGCTAACTCATCTCGGATGCATTTAGAACGTGCAATGCCACACAGTATACACAAGTATGCTATCACACAATCATAGGAAACCTTTCATTGCCATAGTACGCACCTTGCACGATACAATCCAATGTATGCAATATAATGTAATACACAGATGCATGATTTGAACAGATGCCAACTCTCTCTTGTGCACTATGCGCTCAAGCATACTTTCATCAGTGTGACCACTCAAAGCGCGCCCGACCACACACGGGGTCTTTCGGCTCTGCCGGGACAGCTGCTTATTCGATCAATCACGGCCGATTAAGGGTATGCCCGTTTTCCTATGGGGGTCATCTGCATGAATATATCTAGTCAATCAATAACGACCGATCAAACTCACACTCGTCTTTCTACGGGAGTCATCCAGCTTATCCGGGAATATATCCAATCGATCAATCACGGTCGATCGAAGGCACGCCCATCTCATACGGGGGTCATGCGGCTTTTCAGGGAATTCTCGATTTAACACAACTCGCATGCCATGTATGTAATAAATAAATTGCATGTGATTAAATACATAATAAATAAATTGTACGTGACTAAATATGTAGTAAATAAATTGCATGTGATTAGATACACCCAATTTAACTACCAAACTCGACATACTTTTATATCCAAACCTTACCGAGAATTGCCAATCAATTTATTACGTAAGCCAATTTATATGGCTATTCCCAATGAGGACATTACAATTCAATATTAACTTTTACACTAATACACACTTACGAACATATTACTCAATTGCTGAAAATTGATTTAATAAATTGGAGAATACTAATTATCAAAATAATTCGATAGCTTATCGTGAAAATATCGATAGCTTATCGTAAAATAGGCGATAACTTATCATGTAATAAGGGATAACTTACCATAAAATTAACGATAGCTTATCATAAAAATAGCGATAGCTTATCGTAAAATATATCGATAGCTTGTCACACTTTCGATAACACATTAAGATACTTATCATAGAATAATTGAGATAGCTTATCACATTTTTGATAACTTATCAACAAAGTTAACTAACCCAACCATGGTTAATTAAAGTAACTAGTTAACTAACCCAACCATGGTTAACTAACCCAAACAACGTTAACTAACCCAATCATGGTTAAATAAATTAGCGCTAAGTATATTTAGACTAATCTAAATATATCATAATCAAGTTTAACATACTAAATATGGGATTAGGGCGATAACTCACCCGATTTCGAATCCGTAAGTATCGGCACGTCGGCGGCGGCGAGGGCTACACGTGACTTGCTCTAAAAACCACACGAGACCACTAATGACAGTCGACCAGCAGCAAAATAGAACCGGGTATGCTGGTTTTGCTTGACGAAGCTCAAATAGGTGACAGAAATAGCTCGAACAAAGCTCATACGGCAACAGAGGTCACTCGGCACTTGGGGATTACTTGGCCAGCCAAAAACAAGCAAAATGAGCTGATTTGGGGTTGTTATATTGGCTGGCCGAAAATGGAAAAGAGAAGAGAGAGATGGCGTTGGTTTTTTTAGGAGAGAATGAGAGGAGAGAGAGAGAGAGTGAATGAGACAAAGACCAAGTCTCATCTTTCTAAGGTTTCTTACTCAAGCCTAACAAGATAGAAATTCCTCATAAATGACATGCCACAAATTCTTCCATCATGTGACTTCTTGTTTTTAGTGAATAATGCAAGAAGGACATTTTGGTCATTTCCAAGGTAAGGGCATTTTGCTAATTTCACAAAGTATAGTATGAAGTACTATACATGTATTTGAGCTAGTATTTTGTACAAATTCGTATAAATTGAATTTGGGCTCAAATGGATAGAGTTTGAGCTTTAGACTGCTTAATGAGCCTTAGAAAGCTTAATGGGCTTTAGTAAGCTTACTTGAACCCAATTGGGCATGGCTTGGGCCCAATGACTGAATCTCACTTGGGCTTGAGGCCCAATGGGTCCTTGTTCGGCCCGCTTCCTCGTGGGCTCCAAATCTTGGCCCGTTGATCCTTATTTTAAGAGTCTCGAGAAAATCGATAAAGTGGTATCTTAAGATGGCGACGTACAAAGTTTAGTCATAAGATTCTCGAAGATTGGACACCCTCGTTTGGATCCTAATCCATGGTCAAAAGTCAATCGATTGCAACTATAGTTGACTCGAGCTAACGAACGGTTTTCAAGAGTTACGCATATCCGACCCGTAGTTGATTCAATATCAAACCACGTTTAAGCTATCTCGAACCATGGACAACATCGGTTGTATTGTAACTGCGAGAGTTCAATCACTAGTTCCGATGTACACGATCATTAGGAATTGGTTTAAGATCGTTCGCAATCTATACAATGGTCAAGCGGATTCACTCACGATCTGATTGTATACTATTGTCGAAACGTTTTATAGCCGTTCCTTGATCGGTCTTTATTGGCTTAAAATTGTCCATCGTCAATCCTTATGGTCGAACTGTCATTCCATGGTTGAGTTCTCAAGTCGAGCATATTTATATCCTTAATAACATTTTGCTTTTTGGTTAGCCTTTCATGAGTGATCAATTCAGAGCGAGAATTACTAACAGTGCATTAATTAAAATCATCACTCCATTTCATCCTGAATAGGGCCGAATTTGAGGATGTCACAATCACAAAATTCAATCAATTTCATAAATAAATTAAACTTGCTTTAAAAAATCAAAAAATTTATGCCACAACAAGCTCATTTTTCGGTTCTCAATAGAAAAATCGATGAAAAAGTTAATTTTTTTAATTTTAATTGCAAGTCAACATGTCATCAAATACATATGCAAGTTACCAAATTAGCAAAGCATGAATAACAATCAAAAGTTGAGAATTTTGATCTTTTTTAAGCTAAATTCCAACACACTCGCAAGCTCGGATAATTGCTCAAAGTTAGCGCCTTTTGAGCTCGATTCGCCACAACAAGACACCCGAATGATCTAGCACAAATAGCGAATGCATTAGTTAGTAGAGTATCAACCAAAACCGAGGTCGAATCAACCTTGAATAGGGCTGAACAATGGCGCCAAAGTTGCTAGACAGCAGGGGACCTCGACGGCTAGGATGGCAAGACGGATGAGGTACTGCCGAGGCTGAATAGTGGCGATTCCGAGGTGTTGAGCTAGGCTTTAGAGCTGAGGATGTTGGCGGCCGATGGTGCTAGACAGTGGAGCTGGATGGGACATCGATTGTTCTTCGGTGGTGGATGGTGGAACCCCATGGCACATGCTCGGTTGAGGTTTCATCTGGATGATGATTGTCACGTTCAGTGGGGGAGACAATCGAACTCCTCGAACTCCTCAAAGTAGCACACGATTTTCTATCATTGATGGTACCGAAAATTCTATGCATAGTGAATGGACGCGCGTGTCTCCTAACCCTAGAGCTAAGGTTGCATATATAGAGCTTAAATTACTAATCTTAGGCCTCGTTTGGTTCGGCATTTGAAAAGAGCATTGGGGCACTAAAGTTCTTTGATCAAATTAAATAGTGTTTGGCTACTTTTTTTACTCACTTTGAGGAGATACAATTGCAATTTAAATTCTCTCTAAAGGCTTTTAGTCCAAAGTACCTTGGGAAGTTGTAGGGATGAGCGGTTTCAGGTTTCAGGTAGGTTCCACCTAGAACTTGAAACCTCTCTGCTGGTACATGTTCCTCATTTTTTGAAACCTGGAACCTACCATGTATACCTTGGAACCTACCCTGCCACAAGTTCCGAATCCGATTCCAGGATACCCAAGAACCTGCCGAGCCGCGAGAAAAGATTTTTTTTTTTTTAATGAATATGCAAGCTCAAATGTGAACCTGAATGCTAAAGCCTTATAGATATTACACAAGGACAAACACAGCACGACCAAGAAAACAAAAAAATGGGGGAAATCAATCCTGCAACACACACGAGACAATATGTACAAACAAAGGGACACCGGACAAAAGAAGCATCCAAAGAGAAAATCACCAAGTGCTCGACAAGAACAGGCAAACATGTGCCATCACTATTCATAAAATCCCACTAAAAGTCCGCAATACAACATATGGAAAATGCACATGCTAAAGTCATGGCACAAGATGGATAGCTTGAAGGATATAATATTGACCCCACTTTGTCCAAGCAATTCACATGATCTAAAAAAAAAAAAAAAAGGCACAACGTGAGTTACCATGAAGCACTAATAATGCTGCAATATATATCTCGGAGGCATAACATACATGGTGCAAGACTTGCCTCTCTAACAAAGAAAGACATGAGCTCAGAAAATCATGTCAAAATATAATCACACAATACATCCCCAGCTACGTAAACAATAAAAGGGCATTGCTTGAAGCAAAAGATTGAAACACCAAATTGAAACTATGACTAAATCACTGTCATAATTCTACTAAAAATCTTAAACCAGCTTTAAGTCAAAAAACAGATTGTCACCAGCCTCCTTCCGATCGAATGAGATCCAGAATCTAACTATCTGAAACCAAATGAAACAACAAACTAATATTACTTCTTGAGTAAAATTATTGTTAACTAAATTGAAACAATTAATAGAAAGCCTCACCACATATAGCAATTTCACTTCAACACGGAAGCTTTATTTACCGAGGATTATATCCTCATTAAGACAATCCATATCTAAATAAAAAAAAAAGAATAAATAGAGAATTCATTCGAAATATATACAAAGGAATTACAATATATAAACTTATAAACATATAAACATCACTTACCTGACTCAAACTTTTCTGCATTCTCAATGTGCTCTTCAATGTTAATCGACATACGAACGACTCTTAACCAATCTTGAATGCAAAGCAAAGCTTCCACAACTTTAGGAGTCAATGAACTCTGAAAGTCATCAAGCGCACGACCCGATGTACTAAAAGTTAACTCCGAAGCAACGGCAGTCACAGGAATAGACAAAATATCACGAGCCATTAAAGATAGAATTTTATATTTTGAGCCGGAAGTCTTCCACCACATCAGGAGATCAAGATCAAGAGCCTCCTCATCTTTATCTTGAAGATATTGATCGAGCTCCGATTTGTTGCCATCGTCCGCTTTTTTCTTTGAGAGCATATAGGTTTTCTGCCAAAAATTGATGTCATACTTGCTGCTAGCTTCATTACCAATGGAATTGGAACTACAACTACTAGCACTCATACTTTGGCCACCACAGTTTTAATTGTTTGAAGCAAAAGATTGCTCATAAAATTCATACAACTCCTCCAATGCCTTCTTCACCTTATCATACATCACATTGATTCTCAATTCATCATCATAAATTTGTCGATAACAAAAACTCACATAATTCAACTTCTTTGTAGGATCCAACATAATGGCAATCAACACCAACATATTCACCTTACCTAAATTCCCATAAAATTTGTCAAATTTCTCTTTTATTGTCTTTCCCATAGGTCCGAGCTTAGGATCCAAAGAATCCGCAACGTATTTCAAATATTTGTACAAGGCAGCTATCCCTTCAAAATAACCATTTGAAGTAACATATGAACTCCTCGACATCACTTTGGTGGCTTTATAAAATTATTCTAGAAAATCGAAAAGAATAATGGCATTTTTCCTAATCATCTTCTTTAGGAAGATCATCGTTAAGCTCACCTACGAAAGGCAAATCCTCTTCTTCCATCCTTTCAAAGGCTTTTTTGAACTTTATGGAGGTGTTTAGCATGAGGTAAGTGGAGTTCCACCTAGTGGCAACATCAAGATAAACCGAACCTTTATAAGTGATTCTTTCACTCTCAATACAAGATTGAAACGTCTTGGCTCTCATGGGAGAGCTCCTCACATATTTAATTATGTTTTAGACATGTTCAATAGAAGCAGCTACCTTAGACAAGCCATCTCTTACAATCAAGTTCAATATATGAGCAGTGCACCTCATGTGCAAGACCTTGCCATCTAAGATCAATGGCCCTTCTTTTGGACGTTTATCCTTCAAATAACCAATTACAACATCATTCGAACTAGCATTATCTACGGTGATTGTGGAGATCTTTTTTTCTATTCCCCACTTGTTGATGCATTTCTCCACCATTTTCTCAATCTCCATACCCCTGTGACTATGCATCACCACAAAATTGATGATCCTCTTATGCAACTTTCAATTTTCATCGATAACATGTGCAGTGAGACACAAATAATTCATGTTTTGAATGGAAGTCCATGTATCAGTGGTGAGTGCGATCCTCGAATTATACTTACCAAAGTAAGTCTTCAAGCAAGTTCTTTCACTAAAATATAACTTCATACAATCTCTAGCCACTGTAAATCGTGATATATGCTTGAAGAGAGGTTGTAGCTCACTGATATACTCACGAAATGCAACACGCTCAACCAATGAAAATGGTTGTTCATCAACTATGATGAACTATGCAAGCTTTTGCCTACAACAACCTTGATCAAATGTCCAAGTTGATAAGACACTACCAATACCAGGATCTCCCCCTACCTTGCCATCTACGTTGACATTACGTGGTGCAAAGAACTTCTGCCTCTTATCTACATTATGAGGAAACTTCTTGCACGTTGACAAATGCTTCAACATTGAAGAAGTACCATTAGAAACACTGTGCTTTAACTTAACCCCATAATGTATGCACCTCGAGTTATTTGCTTTTCCAGTTTCCTCATTTATGATTTTCGCAAAATGATCCCAGACATCATAAGTATTCTTCTTATCACGAAGAGGAAGACCAAATAGTTTAATAAAGTAAAGAAAAAGCTCCCAAGGACAAACTTTTATTCATGATGTTACTTTTCAGTTCCTGAATACAAATTTAATGTTCCAAGGACAAACTTCTTTCCTCAGCCTAATGTGAGTACCCTTCTCCTTACAAAGGTCGAGGGACAGGGATTAGGCTAGATACGAACTGCATATCTTAGGGATAAGGGGAAAACAAAAACAAAAAGAGCTTACCCTTCATAAGCAATTTGGTCCCGCAATCTTGGACTTCAAACAGGAAAAGAAAGAAGGGTCCCTTACTCACTTCAAATTAAAAACACAACTTTAACTACATCACCTAATGATAACAACAAGACCTTGAGCAAATGTGAAGATGGTTTTGTAGATCTTGAGATATCTCTGTGATGATTACTATCACAGAGAACACTCTCGAGTCTCTACCCTAAGATGCGGCCACTGATGCATAACCTCCATGCTTTTGTTTTTTATAGTACTCTGAGCACGCCAGACAAATTGAACGAGGAAAAAAAGCTGTCAAATTGATTGTGTAAAAAACAAAATCGACCCAAAAAATCAACGAACCTCGGGCGCCATTGAGAGATGGCCGTCCGACGTCGTCGAGGGATGGTCGTGGGGCGTTAGGGAAGGATGTCCGTCGGGCGTTAGTGACGGATGGCCGTCGGGCGTCAGTGACGGATGGCCGCCCGATGAGGCGATGGACGACGGACGCGAGGGAAGGGCCGTCGTTGAAGGGCTGGAGAGGGAGCAAAGCCTGGTAGACGGTGAGGGATGGCCGTCGAGCGTGCTGCGTTGGGAGGTGTCAAACGTCGCGAGATAGTAGGAGATCGTTGGAAGGAAGAAGTGCCTGAGGTGAGACTCGAAAGGAAACGCAATCTCTGATTCTCTAAGCTGAAACAGAACGAAGGAATTGGGAAATTAGGGTTTTAAAACAATATTTTCCAATTCCGGTTCGGTTCCACATTGAACTGGGAATTGGAATCGGAACCGAAACCGGACAGGAACCAGCGGTTCGGTTCTCCAGTTCTCTGTTCTACCTTAGAACCACGCTCACCCCTTGGAAGTTGCATTTGTGAAATGCAACTAACTTTTTTATCTTTTAACTTTGTAGCACCGCCATCGACCACCGCTGCCTGCCACCCGCTGCTGCCATCGATAGCTGCCGCCGCCGACTACCGCCGGCCACCGCCGCCGTCCACCGCCATCGACTACTGCTGCCAGCCATCGCCCACCAACGCCGCCGCCCACTGCCGTCGCCGATTGCCACCGCCGCCGACCACCATCGCCGCTCACCGTCGCTGCTCACCGCTGCTGCCGACCCTCGCCAACCTCCGCCGCCTACCACCAACGTCGACCACCGTCGCCAATCGTCGCCTACCACCAACGCCAACCACCGCCGCCTACCACCGACCACCGCCGCCCACCGTCGCCCACCGTCGCCCACCACTGCCGACCAGCCCATCTTCGCCGACCACCACCTCCCGCCATAGCCACCGACGACAACCGCCCCCATTGATTGCCGCCACCGGTCGACCGCCGCCACCGCCGATCGCAGCCGCCCACCTTGGACATCCACATTTTTTTTTTCAAAAAAAGAAAGTACTTTACAAAGTGTATTTTTCACCAAACTACATTTACGTCAAAGTCAAACAATATTTACGTCAAAGTTGATTTTCAATGTGTTTTTAAATTTCACTTTACCAAACACTACTTGCATTTTGAAAAAGGCCTTTAGCCCAAAGATATTTGCATTTTCTCAAAGTCTCTTGGCCAAATGCTGGACCAAAAAGACCCTTAATGGAAGTAGGACTAATTTTGGATAATTGGATTAGTAATCCTAGCTAAGGGAGGATTAATTATGAGCCATTATATCTTTAAAGTCCAAATCCATCAAAACTCTATCTAAGGTAGGTCTCCCAATTTGAATGAATTTTGAAATTTTGAAATTTTTAAGAGGCATGTTCCCCTAGAGGCGTCAAATGGGTGGGTCGGGTCGGGTATGGGTCGGGTCGAATATGGTCCGACCCATATTGACCCATTTAACCCGTTTTGACCCATATTCATCCAATGCAAATTTAGTGACCCATACCCGACCCAACCCATACCCGACCCGTACCCGACCCGTATTACTTAAATACTTATATATTTAGCTAAATTATGAAATATTTATTTCTTATAATTTATTAAGAAAAATTATATTGCTAAAACATGCAATTGAATTTTTCTGAAAAAATTTAAATTTTTTCTTTATAAAATAATTTTTTATTATAATCGGCCACCTGCGACATCTGCTCGCTACTGTTGACCGTTGCCTGCTTCTTGCCATCGTCGTCCCCTCAAATTGCTGCTCGCCACCTCCGTCGCCGAAGCTGTAGCTCTCCCCGCACGGGCTGCCGCTTCTGAAGGCGTAGGGGGCGTAATCGGAGCTCGGGAAGGGAGGTGCTCCGGCAGGTTTCGACGCTGACTCGTATTCGATTCTGGTTTATCTTGCCGAGTTAAGTTAAAAGACTTCAATACTAATTGACTCGTACACGCACTGTGGCGGCGGTCGACGGCCGGTGGCGGCGGTCGACGGCCGGCGGCGGCGGAGGGTGGTGGTTGGTGATGGTGACCGGAGGTGGGCAGCGGTGACCATTGGCGGCCAAAGTAGAGCGACGGCCAAGGCAGGAGAAAAAAGAAAATAGAAAAGAAAAAAAATTATATAAAAAACAAATTATTAAAAAATTAAAAAATTAGATTTTTAAAAAAATATTCACAAAACTTATTTATGATTGCCTTAAGATAGTTTTCTTAGCTAACCCATTTATGGCCCATTTGAAACCCATTTATGACCCATAAAGTTTTTAAGCAACCCATTTATGACCCATTTAAGTACTTAAGCTAACCCATTTTTGACCCACCACCATCAAATATGGGCCAAATGTGGGTTCTAGACCCATTTTGCCACCTCTATGTTCCCCTAAGACTCTTGAATTTTCAGCCAAGGGGAAGCGAATCTGATGGTGGCCATAGTGCAATTCTAGGCCTAATCGGCTTTAATTAATTTAATGAATTAATTAAAGGCCTCATATATTTAAATGAGCTAACGTGGGCTGAATTGAATTCGAAAATGGGTCCAAGTCATTTAGATGTTTTGGCCACAACATGTCATGCCTTAGCTAAATATTTCAATCAAATTATGGTCTCACCACACATTTTTTGAGCTCAAATTAAGGCTTTTTCGAATAATGCACGTTTAATTAAAAATTATTTATAATTTAAATGACCTTAAATGGGCTAATTTGAGCTTAAAATAAGTCTCAATAATGACTTTAATAAAATTTGGTATACTCTCTTGGTTTTAGCTGAAAATTTCTACCTTAAGCCCAATCCAGTTGTTTGTCAAGTTAAGCTCAGTTCCTTCTCTGGTAGGCCTGAATGCAAAGTATTACATGATTGACAGAAAATAAATATGCTATGTAAGAGAAATTTGAGCAAAATGAATGAATTAAGAAAAATCAAAATTTAGTGGTCAATAACTACTGCACGAGCATTAGAACAAGTTCGTGATAAGCTAAACAAAATGATCATCTCCACGAATAAAGCAAAAATGAGCGACAGCCGAGGGAGGTGAGCCCTGTGTGATTGAGATTGAGAGAAGTGAGAGAGAGAGAGAGTGAGAGGCGCGAGCAACAAGTGTGACTGAGTGGAGCAAGAAAAGAATGAGAATTAGGGTTTTGAAAAATTAGAATAATAAGAATTAAAGAAAAAATTGGTGTAGTCTCAGTGGTTTGGATGGCTGGGTATACATCTGGATATTGAAATCGAATCGATATTCATCGATTTTAAATTTTGGAAGTTGAGAACTGCCCAAAACCGATCGGTTCGGTCTAGTTCGGTCCGGTTCTTTTGTTCGTCCATGCTCGGTAAGTGGCACTCAACTTTATCTTTTGTCACTTGCGAGTGAGATACATGGCCATGTTTGACCAATAAGAATTGATTTATCCATTTTTCATACTCAAATTTCATTTGATTACTAAGTTTGAATTTAAGCAATGGAAAAAGGAAAACATCTTTGAATATATTCTTAAATGTTATGATTTACTTTGAGACTATATAGTGTATGTAATTCTCAAAGCATTTTAAATCCCAAGCTCATATTAAATAAAGAAATAAACAATAGTTTAGAAGATAAGAAATTGAATCTTTGACCCAGCTAGATTCACCCACTCTGGACTAGAAAATGGGCCGATGACAAAACAAGCCTCCTCTTTCTCGTTAAATGACCCGGCCCGGCCCAACTAATTCTCCCACTCGAGAGTAGACCGGGCAGTGCAGACTGCAGAGGACAGTCTTCTTCTCTGTCAGAGCCATCGCGCTGTCGTCACTAGGGTTTATGCTTTTTTCCTCAACCGTCTGCAACAACCACCACCATTTCTGCAGTGAAGCCGCGCTGTCGAGTTGCCGGAGATGGCCCTGCAGCCTTTCGGTCGGACGAAGAGCGTTTCGAAGCGATCGAAGAAGTACTTGGAGGAAGCCCTCTACCGGAGGCTGTTCAGGGATGGCGGCTCCGAGATCAGCGTCCGTCCTCAGCTGAACCAGTTCCTCAAGAGCTCCAAGAGGGTTTACAAATGGGAGGTCGGCGACACTCTGAAGAAGCTCCGAGGTCGCCGCCTGTATTACCCCGCTTTGAAGGTGATCGCTTCTTCCGCCGTCCGTGCCAGGTGTTTGTTGCTATGCGTAAATGAATGTGGAGAAACGTAAAATGTCTTCGTTTGATTGGACCAGAATTGATGCAATATCTTGCAATGCGTGCGCTGTAGAGAATGCATAAATGTGCTATACTGCGCAACCTTTGAATCCATGATTTGTTATCTGTGGTATTCGCAAATTAATTTATTTGATTAATACATGTGGAAACTTGGGATCTTTCTTTCTGATGTTTTCTTCCTCCTTCTCCTAGTGTTGCGCTACATTTTCAGTTTTTCCTACTTGGTGAAAGAAAAGCGAGAATGCCAGAGCATTAGATCTTCCTGTTTCATCACTAATATTGGTGCACGTTGCATGTCTTCTTGAAATCCAAGGTTTTGAATTAAGTTGTTGGGAAATTCCTCCTAATTAATGCCATGAAGTTGATTGTACATTGATCATGGAGTTGAATTTGGAAATACAGGAAGACATGGTGTATTGAGGGTCGAGCTTCATGAGATTGTAGAGAAGTATGAACAGCTGTATCCCTTTATGGTCTTGAAATTCGCATTGCTCTCAACTTGATTGTAGTTGTTTGTAGTGGTATCCGGAAAATAACAGAGAAATTTTATCATCCGAAGCTTGCATTGATTGTTTAAGCAGAGATATTTTGCAAGCATATATTTCTATGTCGGGTGGGATGCATCTTATTTTTCTCATTGAGCAGATGAAGGTTTTTCTCTATCAAGATACAATATCTGTGGGCTGCTTGATAAATGGGGTGCTAATACTTATGTCAGTAGATTGCTATGCATCAGAAACGACTAGCAGTCATAAGGCAAAATGGAGAAAATAGAATATTGCACACATAATCTGCTTCTATCCGTGCTGCTGCAAATTCGAATGATCTTTTGTCTCCATCCTTAATATCTTTTCCTTTCTTGGTTCTTACTTCACCAATCTTTAAGACATAGAGGATCGATGAGTATGTTTGATTTTTTTCGTAGAAATTGTTTGATACAATTTTCCATTGAACCTTGAAGTTGCAAATTGTTTATCTACAGCTATCAGAGGCTATGGCTGAAAGAGGCATGAACAAAACTGTGAGTGATCAAGCCATACATCTCGATTTGGTCGCCAAAGCTAAAGGAATTACAGCTGCAGAGAACTACTTCATAAATCTCCCGGAAGCATCAAAGAACCATCTTTCATATGGCGCCCTTTTGAATTGCTATTGTAAGGAGCTCATGGTTGAAGATGCTGAGGGTTTACTTGAAAAGATGAAGGAACTCAACTTAGAGTTGAGCTCTATGCCTTACAACAGCATTATGACTCTTTATACTAGGAGAGGTCAGCCGGAAAAGGTCACTGCTATTATACAGGAAATGAAGTCCAGCCATATTATGCTAGATTCTTTTTCTTACAATATATGGATGAGGGCTCTTGCTGCTTCAAGCGACGTTTTGGGGGTTGAAAGGGTTGTCGAGGAGATGAAGCGGGATGGTCGAGTTGCTCCAGATTGGACGACATATAGCAACATAGCCTCGATATATGTGGATGCAGGCTCGTTTGAGAAGGCCGAGAAGGCTCTTAAGGAATTGGAGAAGATAAATGCACATAAAAATCTTTCAGCCTATCAGATTCTAATAACCTTGTACGGGAGAACAGGCAACCTGCTTGAAGTTTATCGAGTATGGCGTTCTTTGAGGCTGGCTTTTCCTAAAACTGCAAACATTAGCTATCTGAACATGATCCAAGTATTGGTAAAGTTGAAGGATTTGCCAGGTGCTGAGAAGTGTTTCAAAGAATGGGCATCTAATTGCACAACTTACGATATCCGCATTGCCAATGCATTGATTGGTGCTTATGCTAAAGAAGGTTCACTGGAGAAGGCTAAGGATCTTAAGGAGAGCGCCCGTAGGAGAGGGGCCAAGCCTAATGCTAAAACATGGGAGATATTTTTGGATTATTATTTGCAAAATGAGGACGTAAAATCAGCTGTGGAATGTATTGACAATGCGATATCCACAGGCCGAGGAGATGGCAGAAAGTGGGTCCCTTCACCTGAAACTGTCAGGACTATGATGAGGCAATTTGAGCAACAGAAGGATGTTGATGGTGCTGAAGGTTTTCTGACAATTTTGAAGAAGACAGAAGATCAATTAGAAGCTGCAGTGTTTGAATCACTGATTAGAACTTATGTTGCTGGTGGAAGGAAAGAACCCACGATGCGCCGACGGTTAAAGATGGAAAATGTGGAATTGAGCGAGGTGGGCAATAAGCTGCTGGATAAGATATGTGATAAGTGATTCGGATATTGTTGATGCATCAGGATGGTCTATACCTCTTTCTTTTGTTGTGACAAATAATTGTTCCCTTTGAGTCAACTCTATAGGAAAATCCACCGAATACAGCTATGCTGATCTTCTGCTTCGAACCATTTCTGAGAAAACTTATGAAGCCTACGATCAGATGGGCTGTTTTGATTTATCCCAATGTTTGGATGATATGGGAGACGGAGCATTGTTAGCCTCTGGATTTTGTAGCATGCTTGAAGTTACCGAAAAGTTTCTTTGTTCTGATGGAAGTTTTTAGTGCATGAACTCTCGAGTTATCATGTACAGTCAATTCAGGTATGTTAGCTTTGCCTCCATCATGGCCACGTTTACATGAATGACACTTTCGCCTTTTCTTTTATATGATTGGCTATGTACTGTGTGCGCGCGCGCTTTTTGTTTTTGTTTTTTTGGTTGGGGTAAGGGAGGGCGGGATCTTGCTTTTTATTCTTTCTTTCTTTCCCATTAAAATGACAATTTAAACTGATCTTGACAACGATGATACAATTGGGGGGACATACTCCGGAGAAAATACATAATTTTTCCCCAATGCCATTAGTCGCTTCCTTATCTCCTGTCCGCTCGGGCTGGGTTATTCCCTGTGTTATCAGGGTTGTCTTTTGTGATCTACGTTCTGGCAATGTCAACATTGAAAAATAATTTTGTAATGTGGGCTGACATTCATCAACATCAACAACATCTTTATTTCAAACTAGTTGGGATCGGCGGTTGATGAACCCCAAAGATTCATAAAAAAAAAAAAAACAAAACAAAACAATAGAGGGAAAAGAGAACAATATGTAAAAATAAATAAACAAAAATATATATATATACACACACGCACTATCCCTCCACAATACTAATAGTCTTCTTTCACTCCGTTCTAAGACAAACCGTACGCCAATGTATTTTTCACTCTTTTAAATTTTGTTTTATTACTTTCCCCCAAGTAAGTTTCGGCCGGCCTTTTTCTTTCTTTGTGGTATGCTCTCGATAGCAAATTTCTATTTGTACCGGAGCATTTAGGGGCTTTCGAAGAATATGCCCAAACAATCTCAATCTATGTTCACTCATCTTTTCTGCCACCGATTCTAGCTTAACTTTTTGTCGAATATCTACATTCATTATCTTATCCATCCTTATATGACCACACATCTACCTTAACATTCCCATTTTCGCTACTCCCATTTTATGTTCATGTTTTCTCTGTGCTGGCAAACATTCAGCTCCGAATAGCATGACAAGTCTTACTATTGTTCTATAAAATTTTCCTTTTAATCTAAGAGGAATTTTGCGATCACACAAAAATTCTGATGCACTATGCCATTTCATCCAACCTGCTCTGATTCTATGGCTTACATCCTCGTCAATTTCTCCATCTTTTTGCAATATCGATCCCAAATATCTAAAAGTATCCTTCTTGGGTATCTCATGTCCGAGTATTTTTACGGCTTTTTGATCCTCTCTTCCTACCGTGTCGAACTCACATTTCAAGTATTCCGTCTTATTTCGACTTAACGTAAATCATTTGGACTCCAATGTACTTCTCCATAATTCTAATTTAGCGTTAATCCCAGCTGTGGTCTCATCAATAAGTACAATATTGTCTGCAAATAACATACACCAAGACACCTCATCTTGAATATATTTTGTTAGCTCATCCATAACTAGAGCAAAAATGTAATGACTCAAAGCAGAACCTTGTTGTAAGCCTGTTGTGATTGGAAAGCTTCACACATGTAGTAACACCGTCATACATATCATTGATTGCCTCTATATAATTTGAAGGTACTTTTTTCTTCTCAAGGACCCATCATATAACCTTTCTTGGGACCCTATTATATGCCTTCTCGAGATCAATAAACACCATATATAGGTCATTTTTTCTTTCTCAATATCTCTTTATCAATTGTCGTATCAAGAAAATAGCCTACATGGTAGATCTTCCTGGCATAAATCCAAATTGATTGATAAAAATCTTGGTCTCTATTCTCAAACGATGCTCAATAACTGTCTTCCACAACTTCATTGTATGGCTCATAAGCTTAATGCCTGTATAGTTGGAATAATTCTGGATATCCTCCTTGTTCTTATAGATAGGCACAAGTATACTCTCTCTCCATTCATCAGGCATTTTATTACTCTGACATTAATTGCAGAGTATTTCTGTTTGTGAAAAATAGGTAGTTGTAAAGTACATAAAGATGTATGAGACGAGGGCATGATATCTGAAGTACAATTGAGTGATTAAATTATGTTGGTTTTGGACAGCTCACTTTGGTAATAATATTGATTGGATGCTTGTTGTAGGTGGGTACTTTAACGATAACCTCTAATGCACCGGTCTGTTAGAATATGCTCTCTATAGGCTACGATCCACTCTCTATGTCATTTTGAATTCTCAATATCTCTATACGTCATTTTGAAATTCTCACTATCTAACAATCAAAGGCATCTAAGGAAGGAGAAGGAGAGCAAGACTCAGTCAAATGGGACGTGGTGAATCGACTAGCACGAGCTGAGTTAAACTGCCAGGTGCTGTAAACCGGTACCGATGTTGGAGTGTCGAGTTTCTTACATACCACATATGAGGAAATAAAGCGAACCGAGATCCATATATAGATTTACTACAAATTCAGCTGCCTAGTTGATCAGTGTTAGTCAATCCATTGTCTTTCATTCGAACGGGACGAACAAAGAGGAGACTTGGTCTTCCTCGCCTTCTTTTTTAACGGCTTTGATGGACAAGAAAATGTAATTTTCAATCTGCGAGCAATGAATCTCGCAAGAGAAGGAGCATTGGAGGAACTCAAAACCTTGTATTTCCGAATCACGGAGAACATCTCGACCAAATCTTCGAAATTTCTTTATGGAGGGTTTTCATATGAATTGGACCGAGGTGCAGACCGAGCTGCTAAATCTATAAGCATTTTGTCAAGATGTCAGATTCAATCATTCAACTAATCTTGGCTCCCCCAAAAATGTGTGCACGGAAAATGAAGGGAGGAATGAATTTTGACTGTCGAGTGATTTTGCTAACCAACTTTGAGTTATGGATATTACCATTTCATTAAGTGTTTACTGCAGTCTTTAGCAGTAGTATTCTCTTGGTGTGCCGAATAAATTGCATTTTCAAACTTTTTAATAACGTGCCTAGTATGTCTAAATAAACTTACTATAAGTGTAACAAATTGATTAGGGTGTGCATGGTGGAAATGGGTCCCCTAAGATTGTTAATTCAATGTTAGGGGTGACATTGATCAAATCGGATTGTCTAATCAAAATGGACGGCCCATGTCAGGTGACGTGGATTAAATCAGGCCGTCCATTTTGATTTGGATGACCCGATTTGATCAATATCACCCCTAACACTGTAATGGCAATGTTATGGGATCATGGTAACAGTTCTTTTTCGATGTATTTCTATTTTTCTATTTTGGGGAACAGATTTAGGGGTATTAACGGGCTGAGTCTCAAATCGGCTGGAAACTAAACAGTACCTAGCTCGGCCCCGCCTGGCCCAAGCCTGAATTACATTGTTGATCTACAATGTGAGTCAAAACAGTTTGTATTTTCTTTACCAAAAAAAAAAAGTACCTAGATCGGCCTGGCCCGAGCCTGAATTACATGTGCCCAATCCTTCGGGTTGGGTTGGACTTTTTTTTCAAAAAAAAAAAATTCCATTTTTCATGCTGATCTGCAATGTCTGAGTCAAAATAGTTTGTATTTATGTGCAAATAATTAAAGATGATGTGGACATGATCACATGATTGTTCAGTGTCCAAGGGAAGGCACACGAATTTGCACAAGGAGAGGCCCCATGGAGGAACCGAGAATTTGCACAAGGATGCTGCACACCAACCTGCAATGTAAACTGGCTGCACAAATCATCATTATATAGAACATAAACCCCAAATAATAATTTGAGGCATATCTTCTTCCCTAGAAAACAGGAAGAGAAGGCTCATCAACAGATGGTTTCCGTAAGTACACTAATGACCCATCAAATCTTGATCCAAAAGAACAAAAAGAGCCCAGGTAAAAAGGCCAAAGCCCAGATCTATAGAGTTTGTTATGAGAAACCTAACGCTAACAGCACAATCTCTTTTTTTTTTTTTCCCTTCTTTTTTCACCTGGAAGAAACAGGGTTCGGAGCTCTAGCAAATCCATTCACGGCACCATAACCCTTTGAGCTAAACCCCAAGCAACTAAGCAGGCCTTGGCTGTAAAGCAAGAATGTCTTGATTTTCTCGGCGTCGAGAAAATTTCTAGCAACCCCAAATGCTGAAGACAAGCTTGAAACTTTATTCTGTGTCGAGGTTGACGATGAGACGGAGCTGGCGGATCTCTCTTTGTCTCTCTTCTCTTTGACTGGTGAGAACGAGAACGTGTTCCAGATTTCTTGTTGCTACTCCCTCTGTTTTTGAGGAACACCCACCTCTTCGAGCGCCGACCAGCCGAAGATGACCTCGAAGATCCACCTTTGAAGCATCACCATGCTCTTCGTCGAGATTTTCTGCTTTTTCCCCTGATTTTCCGCCAAGCTTGCTTCCTCTCCCACTGCTGTCACCTTGTGCCTTGGACGTCGTGAGGATCGAGGAGGGGGACGTTGCGATGAAGAAGATGATGAGCACATTGAGCAATAGTAGAGTTGCGCTTGGTTATTTGAGTCTTCAATTGACCTGTCTTCTTTTCATTCCAAGGCCTGGTCTAAGTGGTAGCGGAGGCCAAGGCTTTTATTTTTCAAGCCCAAATGTTATCGGCCCGAATTGAAACAGAACCAACTCCGGCCCGAAAATTTAGGGAATTTTCAGGCCGAGCCGGGTCGGGCCGGTGCGGGCTTTTCTGACAGCTCTAAATAGATTCAGAATAGAAATCTGTTTAGTAACGTAATTTTATTTTTCTACTTCCGAGATGTATTTTTCGTTTAGAAATAGGTTTACAACAGAATTAAGAAGTAGAAATTTTCTACTCTGGAACACAAACAGAAAAGGAGTTCTTCTTAGTGCTCACTTCCTCTCTTTCACATCCTTTTTCGTTGGTCGCCTCTCTTGCGTCTCCACGGTCGGCTGCCGTTCGTCATCCGCCATCCGATGATTGCCTGTCGCTGGTTTCCAATCCCCGGCTCCCGTTTGTTGACACCTGATTTTTGATCATCTATTATTGTGATTTTTATTCTTTAAAATTAATTAAAAATATCAAAAAAGGTCATAAAATCACAAAATCAACTTTGGAAGCCTTGGCCTGGCCTTAGGAACCAATTTTAAACAAAAAATATTTTTTGGTATTTTTTAATATTTTTCGAATTTATTTAATTATTAAAAATACCCAAAAAGTCATAAAAATACCATTCGTGGTCAGAAAATTACACAAAAATATTCATAAATTTTATTTTAATTCCCTCTTTAATATTTTCACTTTTTATCAGGGAAATTTGGCTCGATGCATGGGGTTCCTTCACAAACCTAAAACCGAAACGAGCCTAAAAAAATCCTTTTCGAGTCTTTTAATTTTCAATTCTCGGTTTTTATAAGCTATGACATCGGATTCTAAAGTTTTGAAATGCAATTGTGTCAATTTTCCCTCCAATTTGATCAATTTTAAGCAAAATGGCTTAATTGCATAAAAATCTTTCAATTTAGTCCCCGGTTTCACAATTTTCAAAATTAAACTTCACATGGGCATACCCATTAAAATTAAACACCTCTACCCGATATTTTCCATCGTGGTGAATCCATTGGTGGCTTCAATTTTGACTAATTTGGTCATTTAGGCTATCGATTAAGCAACAATCAATTTCGGATCCTAAGGGCAATTTGGGGTTTTCACTAAATTTCAATCAATTGATTCGCGAAAACACCCATATTTAATAGAAAATATGTCAAGGAGTCCGATTGTGCCCTCAATTGCATGAAAAGAGGTCAATTTGGGCCCCAATTTGGGCGAATTGGTCGAACCGGGCCGGTCGGGTCAGACCCGACCCGACCCGGTCCGACCGGGTCTGCAACTTAGTTGCAGACCCACCGCGGCCGAACCAAGGAAAGCAAGGGGGAAGGTGGGGGCGTCGATTTTTGTTTAAGGAAAAGAAGTTGAAGAAGGTGGACGACAAGGGTGAGTGGGCGACTGAGTGGACGGGGTCGGCACCACTAAAAAAGGGCCGGTCGGCCATGAGGAGATGAGGAATCTCGGTGGTAGAGGGAGCTCGGCCGAGAGCGAGAGGGAGAAGAGTTCGAGCGAAAAGGGGGCGCGAAGGAGCATCCCCGAAGGTTCAGTGGCTCGGACCAACCACCACCGGAGCCTTAGGCGTCGTCGACAAGCTCCAAACAGGTCGGTTCTCCTCTCCGACCATCACTTCACACACGCACGCCATATGTTCGACGAAATGCCCAAATGAATATTATGTTTTTGGGGTCTCGGCCGAGCCGTACCGAGCCTTCTTTGCTGCGAATCTTACTCTAAAACTTCATTATACATGTTGCTGAGCTCGATTTACTCTTTGTTTTGCATTGAAACCGCGCCGGAAGCGGTGGCCGGAGCTCGAACGTACTCGGACCGAGCCAAAAGCTCTCACCGGCGCAAGCGGCGATCTCCGAGGATTGGACGATCACAGGTGAGTCCCTAGACCTCCTTTAGATGGTCTCTGAATGATCGAAACCGAGATTGAGTAAAAAAAAATTTCGATAAGTGCTTCGCCGGCGCCGGACCTGGGGGTGCCTCTCCGGCCTATTTCCGACGTCGGTTTCGACATATTTTTGCTGAATATTGATATGCAGTTCGTGGGGGGTTGATCGGTGTCGAAATCGGGCCTTTAAATGGTCGTTTTTACGTCGGTATGTTCTCTCCGGCGAACTTCCGGCGACTTTGGCCGGAAAAAAGCATTATTTATCGTCTTCTCCGGCGAAGTCGCCGGCGGTCAGCTGTCAAGGCTGACGTGGCGTGACACGTGGGCAGCCATGTCAGCGGTCAAAGATGACGTGGTGTGCCACGTAGGCAGCCACATCAGCGTGGTGGGCCCGGAGCCGAATAAATCAAAACCCAGATCGGACGGCCGTGGCTTCGCCACGTGTCGCGATCTGGGAATTTTGGAAAATAAAAATGATTTTCAGAGATTAATAAATGATTTTCGAAAATAATAAAAACATTTTCATCCGACGATTGGTATTGTGCCAAGTGGCACTCGGAGGATCGTCCGATCTGACCCAGGATCGGACGCGCCAGAGGGGTCACGTGGCACAAAGACAACCGTCTGATCTGGGATTTTTGGAAATAAATAAAAAAATGTTAATAAAATCCATAAAAATTAGAAAAATCTTTAAAAATGCAAAACGGTGTCGTTTTAGGCCGGTTCTGACCCGTAGGGTCGGCCAGGCACCCGTGAGGCGCGGGTCGGGTCTGACCCGGCCCGGAAAATAATTTTAAATATTAAAAAAATTCAGAAAATAACAAAAAAAAAATTCAAAAATCAATAAAAAATAGAAAATCATAAAAAAAATTCAAAAACATTCGGAAAATTCAGAAAAATTATAAAAAATTCCAGAAAATAGGAAATGGCCACATTCAACTGGTCACGACCTGTTTCGGGTGTTTCGACGCCCGATCTTTTCAGAAATGACGGTTTTGCCCTTCCGGCAAACCATCTTCCAAAAAAATTCTAAAAAATCCAGGAAAATCCCAAAAAAATAGGAAATGGCCACAAACAACTGGCCAAGTCTCATCCCGGGTGTTTTAAACCCCCGACCCTTCTTAAAATGACGATTTCGCCCGTTGGGCGAATCGTCTTCCAAAAATTGAAGAAAAATCAAGAAATTCCAAAAAATTCTCAAAAATGGGAAATGGCCACAATCAACTGGCCATGGAATATTTTGGGTAATTCGGTATCCAAACCTTCCAAAAATGACGATTTTGCCCTTCGGGCTAATCGTCCCCAAAATCTTCTCATTTTACCCATGGTCCGAAATCACATCTTCCCTAAGCTCTTATGGCTATACTTGGAAGCCCTTGATTTGAATTGATTTGCATCGAGGTGATTTATTTATGCACTTGATTGCGCTCTCATTAAAACTGATTGTGATTGATAGGAATAGTCTTCCAATCTGCATGAAACCCTGAATCAAAATTACCTCACCCAAAATTGCGCCTGCATGAAATCTTAATTAGGAGAATCACTCGCGTTAGGTACCGAAAGGGCGTTGGTAATGACACCGACGTAACCAAGTCCCCGAACCCAAAATCTCTGGTTCTGCAGAACTGATCGATCTCTCCCAATCGATCAGTAAGGTTTCCGGTCTACCCTCCAAAAAAGACCGGTGGCGACTCCAAATGCATGCACAAGTTGCACATGCCACCACGACCACACTGAAGGTCGAAAGCGATCGACTCTTATCGTCGAACCTATTAAAAGAAAACTCCCGCCGCGATTTGGTATGGGCCTGGGAGGGCCCGCGCCGGTCCAAAGCCCGCGATCCGCACCCTTGTGCGGGGGAAGGCCCGCGATCGGTAATCCATTAGCCGCGTCGGCTTTCGGACGGGTCGCGACACCGTTCTCCCTTCACTGTTCACTATCCGCCGGCCACCGATCTCCATCCGCCCGTCGCCGATCAAGGCTCAGTGGCCGACAACTGTAGAAAATGTTGTTATCAAACGAAGTTCTATTCCGAGGACAAAGAATTTGTGTCATTATCAAACGCGTGTATCTACTCAGAAATTCGTCCAAGATATAGAAATTTTAAAAATCCATTTCTGATTAGAAATATAGCCCGAAAAAAAAAAGATTGTTATTCGCGTGGATAATGACTTTAAAACAGTGACAAAATCCATGTTTATTATCAGCCATGTCCTTTATAGCTCTCTTGGACATCTTGTGTTTTCTTTTGGTCCATTTTATTTCTTTGATGAATCCCTTGTTCCGTCGGTTGGGCTGTAATTGGAATTCCCTCAAAATGTCCATGAAAAATCAGGATCGATCGACATTACATATTTGTTGCAGGTACATGAACATAAGTTCTTCAGACGCATTGACTATTATTGTCCATGAATCTAATTCAGGAGCTATGAACCTATGACTGGCAATGAACAAAAAACGTGTCCAATGAAGTTAGTTCTTGGCAGTGTCAGATCTGGGCAGGCTCCAAATTTCTGTGATCGGTTGGTTGATGTTTGGTTAGGGCAGCAGAGGCCAGGACAAGCTGTGTGGACGCATAGTCAAACTACTGTTTTCAATTCCGGCTCCTCTGCTTCATGTTCTTAACTTTGGAAGCAATTTTTATTCATCTCTGCCATCAGAAACTAGATTGTATTTTAGTTTGGTTTCGAATTGAACCGAACCGACTCGAACCATGCTCCTCAAGACGAATAAATGTCTCAAATGTTGGTCCCAAATTATGTTTCACATTTTCGTTTAGAGGTTACTGAGAGATTGCATACTTTCTTACAGCTTATTAGTCAAATTTCCCATGATTTACTGTGATGCTATTGTCGACGAGAACTAAGGGTTTTTATACCCTTCTCTTTTCTTCTTGTGGAGCTTGCTTCTTATCACGGGAAGTAAGAAGCCCCTTTGACATCTCTGAATTGTAGTAGGTGATCATCTCCCGATCACGTCGTCTCGTCCCTGCTGCATTGAGCGGTTAGTCAATTTTGTACAGGCACTCCCTTGAAGAATTGCAACATAATAATTCTGTTTAAGAATTATCCACATCGGAGAACCGCACCTACCATCTCAACTCCTCACTTCCTCCATCTCTCTCCATCACCAGCCACCAGCGGAACAGCCAAGCGCCAACATTGCCATGCCAACCACCCATCATAGTTTACCCCTCTCCTCTCCTCCCCAACACACCACACCCCCCACACAGTCTCTCTCTTTCCTTCCAGACCTCCGATCTCACTATGCTACCGCCATTTAGATCCGGAGGCGGTGCAACCTCTAAAATATGCCATCGGTGGCCGTAGTGATTGGTGGCGGCGTGGCCAAAGAAGCCGTTAATGGCGATGGCATTGGAAAATTCCGTCAGGAATGGGATGAACCACGAAATCAGATTTTGAGTCATGATAACACTCTCTTTAAGGATTTATTTGCCCCACAACGTTGTTAATGGTTTCCAGTAAATATCCTCCAGAATACAACAAAGTCTCGATGAGAATAGCAAATAGCAATTCTGATAATTCTACAGGATTTGTCAAGGAAAATAATCGAAAATAATGGTTGTCTAAGTGAAGAGAAGACAACTCTTCATTTCGAAAATAACTATGTTTGAACATATCTCTTTGCTCCCAAAGGAGAGTAATTCTGACACAACTATTCATCTCCAAAGGAGAGTAAATGTAGCTCCTTTGCGAACAATCGCACTATTTCACTAATCAAAATGGTTATTTTATTATTAAATTAGAAATAAAAATAATTGTAATTCCTTTGTGAACAACCGTACTGTTTTGTTAGAACACAACAGTTATTAACAGTTTTTTTTTAATTATAGATTTCGAATTTCAATAAATAAAGAATTGTAATCGTTGATTAGTGCCAGAATTAGTCCACGTGCGCACTCACATTCTTTCGATGTAGGATAAGGTACCTCTTAGTTTGTTTTACAATCAAACTACCGACAGATAGTTATTGGGTGGGGCCTGCCATTGGTGGCGGTGGAGGACGGTGCATGAAAGGGTTAGGATGACAATGTAATTGCGACCCTAACAGACCGATTGGTCTAATAAGTGGAGAGAGATAGACGGGGGAGATGGTGGTGCAACAGTCACGGCGATGACGGTGGAGCGTAACTCCGGCCCCTATAGACGAATTGAGCTGAGTGAGAGAGAGAGAGAGAGAGAGAGAGATAAAAAATGTTCTTTTGCTTAGTCATTCTATGGGTTACATTTTCCTTACTAATTGGTAACTTACAAACCATTGACATTACCTACACATTCATCAACCCGTTACCCGCCAATAAAAAACATACCAATAGAACACACCGGCTGGAAGAACTTTTCTCCTACAAGTTCAGCTATCATGGTCACATGACATATTTTCAACGAACAATCTATCCAGAGAGTCCGATCGGCTCGCGACTATCCAGACATTTCATCAAGGTCGACGGGATGTCATCCATTCGACCAAGCATATCGTCTTTCCACTCCATTTTTCTGAATCACACGAACACACATAAACAACACTTGATTAGATTAAACCCCATTATGCCATAATCCATCTTAAACATTCGGCTTCTCTTCATTTTTCTTTCGGGACCAATCCTCGACCCTCGTGTCATGCCATAACTCAGACACACATGCGTGCGCGATCGCGGTCAATCCCTCTTCGGGCTTCGACCATACATCCAAACCACAAAGTCTTGGCATCAATTGAATCCTGTGCACTTGCATGGCTAACGTCTCTCCACGCCAATTTCTTATTCAATTCGAGACTCCCGTCGCCGTACAGAATACATCGTTAATGCAACAACGTAGTGCTCAAGCAACCGCAGTTGTCATACTGCTCGTCAACTCAATAAATTCTCCACATGCACTTGAAAAAAAAAATTGAAAAATCTGTCTCGGGGCACGATTTATGGAAATTAAACAGATTTGTTTTTTGAATTTTTGATCGTCTCAAGGTGAGACTAATCATGGTTGTTCCCCGAGACGTGGTTCTTCATGGATGCTTCGCTGGCCCCACGCCATAATCATATTCTGCCATTTTCATTTGCTTAGAACTACGTCTATACTCTTTTCATAAACATTTTCCATGGTCCCTCAAGGGAAAACAGTACCAACAACCGTTGAAGTTGGCTAAATCAAACAGTTTGACTTTTTGGATTTCGAATTTGAATTATAACATTTTCGAACGCTGGTACGATATATATATATATATATATATATATATATATATATATATATTTTAAGAATTATTTACGTCGTTTTCCCCTTTATGTATCAATGAAACATCTCAATTTTTTGGGGGGAGAGAGGGAAAGAGAAAAACCTTCGCAAAACGAGGATATATTCACTACTTTCTTTTCCGAATATACATCATCATCAGCCCCTGAAGGTGGTGTAAGTAGATGACCCGTTAGTTGAAATATTGAAAACCTAGGGTAAAGACAAGACCCCATTCATTTTTAATCATCTCGAGACGAGAAACCAAAACCCACCCCAATGAGAAAACAAAAAAATTATACATATATTTGAGGAAAAAATAGCCGACATTACAAACGAGAAAAGAAAAAAGAATTAATTCCCACCTTTTTTTTAAAACCTTTTTACCTCCTTTTGGTTTTACCTACAACCCCAACTTTTTAGGGACACCTCACATTCCTTCCGGGTCCTCCATAGTAGAAATAGTTCCCCCAAACTCTATTGATCCCTCCTTGAATGTCGTAGCAATTTGGATGATCCGCCAGGACCCGGAGGTTTTGCAAAGGGATGAGGTTGTTGTCCCAATCCACCACTTGCAAATTGCGGAAATAGGAGGCTTTCCCGAACCCTTCCCCGGCGAAATGCCCGCTCCCCATCTGGGTGCCCGTGTGGAAGCCCGAGGGCCTCGAATTAACGGTCTCCCCGCCGAACTGCACCATGCTCGCGTGGTCCCTGAGGTGCGTGAACAGGACCGACGGCCAGTACCCGACCAGGACGCCCGACCCAAACTCGAGCCACCAATTCCCGTGCTTCGGATCCTGCACAAAAGCAAAGAAAAAGAAGGACCATGTAAGTACTCGATGTCCGAGGCAATTAAGCTCACGGGTCACCAAACTCTTGTTTCATGGAAACATATATTGATGGATTGGGCAAGGGTATCGTTAAATCAAGTGGGTCTCGCCCAGCTTTCCTCAGCCCCATAAATTCAATGACTACACGGCATTTGGGTGTATGCACTCGGTCCACCTAGCAATTTCTTTCGTTCCATGCGCCTTGGTTGTGTACAAATAACTCAATGCACACAAATGGAAGTCAAAGTGCATTGTGGCCCATCAGATCGACTTAATATAAGTTGGATAAATGTCTTATTGACACTACTAAAATTCCATTTTTTTTATCCAAGACAAGGGTAAAGGAAAACTTACACAGCACTTCAGCTGAAATTGATCTCTGGAGAGATTTGTAAATTTCAAACTTGCCTTGGAAGTAATGGAAATTTCTTTTTGAAAAAATGGTAACAAAGCAAAAGTATTTATCCACAAAAAAAAAGAAAAAAAAAAGCAAGCGCAAAAGTGGAGAGAATCTTGGAGGCACAAAGAAACAAGGCAATCACAGTCATTATTCTAAGACTCCAGGGCACGCGCGAATATGCATTCCAAAGCTGTAGGTCGACTATAAAAAAAAAAAAATATTGTACTTTTTTTTTTCTAAATTTAGAGGGTAGTATTTTTATTTTATTTTTCACGTAAATTCAATACCTTTTTGAGCCGCTAAAAAACAAATTTCTTTGTGTCTGATTAAGGCAAGCGTTGTCGACATCAGATGGTCCTAAGTTTCTTTCTTAGCTTCCAAGACAACAACAACTGTCCATTGTCAGTCGAAGAAGTTGGGCCCCCGTTAGATCTTCGCCGTCGGATCACGGATTTGATGCCGACGTTTAAGGGAGACTCTCGGGTTGTCTTTTTGTGACAGCCGGGTGATGCAAGCATTGCCAAATAACGGTAAAAACTGCCAGTAGGTTTTAACATTTCAGGCCCTCCCTGGTGTTTCCCTTTGAAAACATGGCCCTCAGCTACTCTCAAATTAAGTTAGAAATGCTTGGTATTATGATAATAAAATTGAGGAAAAAAAAGATTATTTTTTGGCATTTTAGTGCCTAATTAATAGGAGTAACGTTTGACAAAAAAAAAGGAGTAACAAATTGTGCAATTTGATTTTCCTCGAGAACTTAACTAATTAATAAGCGCCGCGTATTTTCACATAAATAATGTACACAAGCTACTTAACTAGAGGATTAGCGACATAGAAAATGCCGATCTCGAGACCATCTTATATCAATTGGAGCATTGTGAAAATTCTAATTTTGGAAATAAAATGTAGTTTTCGAAGTAGCTTTTTGTCTCTACTTAAAAAAAAAAATAGGACTATTAATATTTCACTTTTCTGCAACACGAAATTTTATATATTTCTCATTCGATCTAGATTTGGCATGGTCACAGGAAAAACATGTGAGCATATATATGCATAGGCATGGATTTTGAATCAATAAGATCTAGTTCTAATTAACCAGAAGAAGGAGAGCTCTAAATTAATTCTTACCTTCCAAACCAGCAGGCTTATGTCAAATTGACCACTATTGTAGGAGGATGTGGGGGAAATTGCTGCCCCAATGGCAATCCTATTGTTGGTCTGGACAAATCCCGAGCACAGCAAGTTGTAACATCCTGTTGCTTGGTAGGCATCAGTCTGCATGCAATCATTACAAGAAAGAAAAAAAAAACATCAATTTCATGATCTTAAGGAAAATATTTACCTAGGTGAACAGTTTTATTTTACTTTTTGCTACTTACAGTCCAGTAAGTGAAGAACCTCGGATAGCTGTCGCCATACAATTCTGGACTAACCTGGTGAAAACAAATAATTTAATTCTCTAATTAGTATCCCATCTGACACAGACTGAAAACATGATGGGAAGCCTTAGCAACAATTTCAACTAACCATTGAATGAAATCAGTTGGGAAACTAAATTTTGGTATTTAATGTATTTACATCATATAGTCAGTCTCTTGCCAACTACACAAATAATTGCCGGCTGGAATGAATTGACCCGAGACATGATTTTCAATGACTTAACTGAACCTAGACATAAATATTTGCTTCTTGGATTGGACCCTCAAATTATGACAATCGCCTGCTTTCCTTAATTAATTTCCCCCAACATTGACAGGGAGGGAAAATAAAATGGAGCACCAGACAACGTACCTTCACATACCAATAACTACGAGATCGCCCCTTTCATTCTGAGGTGACGGAGGGATAGTACCATTCGAGCCCCCTTTTTTTTCATGTTTTTCTCGGAGGTCTAATGAAAGCTGCAGTCAATAGGATTTCTCTAGTAGCCAGATAATATTCTCATTCCGACTGCAATTTTTGAGACTTTTTTTTTTGGCCTAAAAACACATTATTATGTAATTTAGATTGATTATGTATAGATGAAGTTGGCCCTATCCCCACCCCCCAAAAAAGAAAAAGAACTTGATTAAATATTCCATGAAATTTAAATTGGTATAAAACTAATTCGTGGAAAATAAAAATAAAAATAAAAAGCAAACATTAATAGGAAAATATCCATTATGAAAAGAAGAACAATTTCAAAAGCTGAAAGAGCACCTGCCAACCAGCTTCAATGGTGTTAAGGTCATCGCCAAAAGAGCCAGAGATGACCCACATTTGTGAGAGGCTGAATTCATATTGATTAGCCACTTTTGGTGCCCACACATTTATGCTTGCTTTGGCTCCATAGTATTGATCTCCACTCACATACCCAACCGCATGCTGCAAAAAAAAAAAAAAATCAACATTATAGGTGAAAAAAAAACACACTTTATAATGTAAGTTTAAAACAAATAAAAAGAGGCAACTTTTTTTACCATCCCGATTGAAATCGAATATCAATAATCTGCTCACAACGAAATTGTGTAATATTCCGACCACACTTCATCACTGCTTTGGAAGATTGGAACTTATGAAAGGGGGAAAAAGAGAGTGATCTACGGAGGAATTTCTAAATTTAATAAACACCGAGCTGGTAAATCCTGTTAGGCTTGAACTCGATCGAGTTCAAAACTAGTATGTACCAAAAATATTTTCTTTTCCTATGTTTTTGGTACAAAATCGATGAAAATGTTTTGTTTGCTTGATAATAAATAGCCCACAAAAATTGGAGGAAAGCGCAAGCAAACATAAAGTCAAAAATTGAAAACCCACAGGCCGAAAGGTACAAGCCGAAAATAAAAAAGCAGTTTCCTGTCTTCATGCTATCACTTTTTCTCGAGACCAAATTTGACCAAATGAAAAAAGTCAAAAAAAAAATTATGTGAAGAAAGACAGGAAAAAGAAGCAGGGAGACTGAGCACCAACATAAGCAAAGAAGGGAACAAAGAGACAATTATGTCTGAATGTTGTGCAGCTTCAATGTCAAGAAGTTCTCTTTACCTCATGTCCAGTGCTTGAGGTGTCTCTCCTCACATGTCTTCTCACTTTCTTCCCAAACCTCTGAACTGAAGAAGCCCTCAACATGTCCTCTTCGCTCGTCCTCCGGATCGGCACCGTCCCTTCCGGGCACGCTTCACCCGACACGCTCCATAGTTGGAACGTCTCCGCGGCCGCGGCGCTTGAGTGTTGCCCGTTCGGCCTCTCCGGCGGATCCTGCAAATTTCCAAGACAAGGAGGGGGCAAACTCAGGGCTTTTTTCAAAAGTCGCATAATTGATTTTCTTGTTGTAGGACAAAGGAACAGGGTTCATACCAATGGCCTCTGTCCCTTTAAGAGAGGATGGTCGAAGGCTGGTTGTTGTTGAGACGGAACACAGTCTATTATATCTCCATCAGGACTCTGCATATGAGGAAAAAAAAAACAAAAAACAAAAACAGAGAAACAAGAACGAGGGACAAATCAGGGTCAATTGTCAAAAAGTTTTCTTAGAAGATAAAATTAATTATATGATTAGCGAAGAATGTGATTGATGGATTCAGGAATGCCGGTCAATGTTAGTTTCTTTCTCATGATGAAGAAGCAGAGCAAAAACAGGGGAATAAAGAAGCAGCGTTCTCTTTTCTCAAAAGAAAAAGGGAAAGAGAAAGGTGGGCTTGCCTGAATTGTTTTGAGGGGAGGCTTGTTGATGTCCCTGAGACGAGCCCTTATCATCTTCAGCTTCTGCAGCTCCTCCCCGGGCCGAAAAGTCTGGTTCGCGGCGCGGAAGACAGCGTTCTCCGACGAACGAGCGTGACAAAAGAAGGGAGAAGGGACAAAGAGGAAGAGCAAAAAAATGGGAATGATTGGCGACGACGAGGGGAAGGAGATCTTGAAGAAGGAACGCCAACGACAACAACTACAAGAACAGCAGCTCGTGCTACAATCCATAACGGCCTTTGAGAAAATTTCCCCCGGAGGCCTGTCGTTTCTCTCTTCGGCTACACCCGGTCGCGTTCGTCCGTATGCAGCAACATGGGCCTTGTCTTCTTGCGCCCGCACTGGTTTCTGCTGAGAGATTGCACGCCTCCCACCAAATTCACCCAACACATTGTGACCCTTCTAAGGAACTTCGATTGAATTCACTCACTTTCTCTCTCTCTTTGAATCACCATTTCCAAGGCCTCGGAGGATCTGAGGGAGCGATAAAATATGCCTCAGAAAAATGAAAGAGGGGAATCCTTCTCTGTCTTCAGGGTACTCCTCACAGCTTCTATTCCAATTCCCCTCCTCGGTTTTTAATGTCTGACACCTCGAACCTCCAGGCACGAGAGCTGATCACTTATTAAAATCTCAAAAGCAAAGAACAGAGGGAAAAAAAAAACAGGAATAGAAAAGAAAATCTGAGTTGGGGGGGTTTCTTAAAGCTTTGCCCCATGTGGGCGTGGCCAAATAAATAAATCTGGGTATTGATGAAATCATGCCAAGACGTGCAGAACATTAAAAAAAACAACAACAACAACAAAAATTGGAAAAAATTTCTAGAGAGAGAGAGAGAGTGGTGGTGTTTCCGGTTCTCAAAACAGGGGACTGGAAGAACTTTGCGAAGCTTTAAAATAGCGAGAAGGAATACAGGGGCAGAGATGGAAAAGCGTTGAGTTCGTGGTCTTTTACTTTGGGGGATCAAAGGACAAGATAGGAAGGATTCTGAGTTGGGCTTCGAAGTTCTCTTTGCTTTGGGGGTGGGTTCTCTCTTTCTCACTTCCCTAGATGTTCTTTCCTCTCCTCTCCTTTTTTTTTTTCCTCAAAAAAGAAAATCAAGTTTTCTCAGCTTTCTAAATATGCCATCTTTTTTAATTACATTTGGGAAGAAATGTTGCGTAATAAATCTACATAAAAATGGAAGAGAAGAAGCCTACTTCATTGACCAAAAAGTGCAAAAAAATTAAAATAAAAAAGAGACAAAGACTTTCGGTTGATATGTGCATAAAATGAAAAGAGTACGTAATTAAAATTTTTAAAAAGTGAGAAGGAAGAATAGCCATACCATAATGTGAAATTTAAGTAATTGGCTATATATATATATTTCTACAAAAAAACTCCAAACTTGTATACATGTAATAAATTTACCTCAAATTATTTTTTTTATCACAAAAAACTTTAAACTGGTGCACATTTGATAAATTTACCCCGAACTAATTTTTGACCATCAAAACCCTAAATTTGTACATTTGTGATAAATTTACCAAAAATTAATTTTTTTTACCACAAAAAATCTCAAATACGATAAATTTACTGCAAACTAATTTTTTTTACCACAAAAAATCTCAGATTAGTACACTTGTGACAAATTGAGGATTAAAAATCTCAAATTAGTACACTCATCAATTGCCATGTATCATCTAACTCAGTAATTTGGCTGTAAAATTTGGCGAAAATCAACGGAGGGTAAATTTGTCATAATTATACTAGTTTGGAATTTTTGTTGCTCAGAAAATTAGTTTGGAGTAAATTTATCACAAGTATACTAGTTTGGAATTTTTTGTAATAAAAAATTAATTTAAAATAAATTTATCACAAATGTATCAATTTAAAATTTTTCGTGATATTAAACCATCTATATATTTGGGGTGGTTGGGTCCTTAACATAGTTTTAACGAGTCTTTTGAACTTTTATTACTGTAAGTTGTAAAGGCTCTTGGGGCGCAGCGCAACAACCCCTTCACACTCCTTCCTGGCACCACCGCTAATTTTCTTTTATCGCGACATGAATTATGAAAATCGAACTATCTTTCGTTAAATATGCTCGATAAGCACCACCGAGAGGCACTTATAAACTTGACCTAAGACGATATTATTCATCTATCTACTTGATTTTAATTATTGTCCTTGCGGTGCTTGGTTATTTTTACCATTTTTACCAATCTTCCTTGTGGTTCCATGAGCAAGTTTCTGCCCGTTCAACAGTTAATTATGGAGAAGGTGCATGCTTATGTCCACCCCCACCAAGCCATGCACCCATTTGGATTGGGGAGCATTGCGTAGTGATTGCCGTCCATAATTAAGTTTAAAAACTGATTTACTGATGTCTCAAATTTCGGCCAGACAAATTTTGGGCCTGTAGAATAGAAGTACCATGACTTCTCAAAATGACCAAAAAAATTTCGACCAACTTTTATTCGAGGGATAAGAACTCGGCGCCGTTAAGTTCTCTGTCCAAGCAAGATGATGTGGCGAATGACGTGGATAAAAATGAAGTTATGTAGATACACATTAGTAGGAAAAAGAACTGTAGAGATCTCAAGAATCGTACCTAAGCAAATAAGTCCTAATTAAGAGGAATTTAGAAATGACGACGTTTCAGATGAACAATGTCATTTGGTTTTTGCTAACATGCCCACGAGTCACGACGTCATTTTAGCTCGAGCTATCGTGTATTTTTGTATACCTTAGTCTCGTTAGTCACGTCATCTACCACATTAATTGTATGGACAAGACGGTGGATAGTTTTGTTCATCAAATAAAAGTTGGTGGGTTTTTGTTGGATCACTTGAAAATTTTGGGTATTTTTGTCTGAAGGGGTTCGAAGGACACATTATATATATATATATATTTGGTCGAGCTTTAGATCCAATTGTAAGCAACCGAAGTAAGATTTAAAGCTCGACCAAAAAAAAAGTAAGATTTAAAGCAAACCGAAGCCCACACACTAAAACAATAATGGCTTCTACAGTAAATAATACTTGCCTTTGAAAGTCAGCATTTTGCCCCTAAAATTTGTAGAGTCAAGTAGAATAATTGTTTCTGACAAAAAAAAAGGTAGAATAATTGTTTCAGATATTGCCATTTCAAAATGTATTTTGAGAAAAAAAAAATTAACGTTCTTTGTCTCTAATTATGACTATTAGCTAATATTTATGTGCCTCTAGATCATTTTTCTGAAGCACATTGTGTCTTTTTATAACTGGAGATATGGAAGTAGAAGTATTTGCCTCTAGAAACACATTTTGAGGCGTCTAAATTTGCCTCTAGAGAATCTAGTTTGAGACAATAATTAATGTGCTTTGCTATAGGCAGAATACAATTGTACTTTCCCCATGTTTGTTGAATGATTGGTTTGGAGGCAAATGAGCTTCACCAATTTCAAGCTAACCAATTCAAATTTCTCATACTCGCCCTCCACAGTTAAAAAACTCTATCTTCTACATCAATTATTATCAACTTAATTTAAGAAATGTGGACTCCCGGTCACGACGGCATCGCCAAGGTGACGCGGATGCTACCGGTGGTGGCTAGAGGGTGGACAGTGGGCATAAGTTATGGGATTTAAAATTAGGGTTTTGGTGGTGATTGGATAGGATTATGGTTTCGAAGAGAGACACGCAAGAGAGATAAACTATGAGAACCTTAGATTTGTGGAGCTCAAGATTATCCATCATCCAAATTGAAATGATTTATAACGAATTTATCACATGTAGTATGTGCCATCTCCGAGTCAATCATTTGATGTTCGATCCTATATATATGTGTGTGTGTGTGTATGCGCGCGCTTGTGTGGGCGCGCGCGCGCGCATATAGGCATATAGATGATGCATCTATGGCAATGAAATGAATCGCATGACTAAACAAGCCAATCATACACGAGAATTTTGAAGATTCAGAAGCAAATTCAGTCTCGATTCACATCATCCGTACAGTTGAAGGGTTGATATGCACAAGAGCATCTTTCAACCATTTTTTTGGGTCTTTCGACGAGTAAATAATAGTTTGGAAATTTATTTAGGAAGCAAGTGATAAAAAAGAAGAGATACAAATTATGACGTGGCCATTTGAGTAGCACCGACATTGACATGCGACACATGGCACGATACGACACGAAACACCGACATTTCATTTAAAAAAAATCCAATATACACGAGAGTTTTGAAGATTCAGAAGGAAAATTAGTCTCGATTCACATCACCCGTACAATTGAATGGTTGATATACACAAAGCACAAGAGCATCTTTCCAACCATTTTCTTTGGGTCTTTCGAAGGGTAAATAATAGTTTGGAAATTTATTTAGGAAGCAAGTGGTAAAAAAGAAGATATACAAATTATGACGTCGCCATCTAAGTAGCACCGACACTGACATGTAACATGCGACACGACATAACACGATACATCGATACTTCATTTCCAAAAAAAAATAGAGAATTTCGACATGTTGTGTACTAAATATATATTTTGGTTACCAAATATATATTTATTTATTTATATAAAGATAAAAAATCATCATGTATATATAAAAATATCAGCTGTGAGCTGCTGCTGCTTCTTCTTCTTCTTTTGTTTGGGATTCACGATTAGATTTTTCTAGGGTTGGCTAGGTATATGACTTAAGTATATATGTTTTTCATAGACTTACATTTTGACCTTTAATTCATTAAATATGAAAAAAAAAAAAAAACATGCTTGTCGAAATGACGTTTCAGGATGCTGGACTCGTATGTCGCTGGAATATCCTGAGCACTGACTACGTGTAGGTGTTCGACACACGTCCGATCCGGCATGTAAGCCCCCGGAAATTGTATGTCACTACCAAAAAACACGCAATTAGCCACGACATTAGCGACGAGAATTTCGCAAAAATTCGTAGCTAAATTGATTTGGCGACGAATTTGCGACGAGAAAAAATCTGTAGCTAATTCGGCGTCGCTAAATTTAGCGACGAAAAATTCGAAGGTCGTCGCTAAAATTAGCGACCAACGAATCCGTTTGTCGCTAAAACTAGCGACGAACGGCTTTGTTCGTTGCTAATTTTGGCGACATACACTGTTGTTCGTCGCCAAAATTGGCGACGGACAAAGCTGTTCGTCGCTAAAATTAGCGACGAACAAGGCCATTTGTCGCCAAAATTAGCGGGATTAAAAAACCCTAATCGGCGACGAACATTTACTTTCTCGCTAAATTAGCGACGAAAAATATATTCGTCGCTAATTTTTATATTTTTATTTTTTGGGCGGAGGAAGTTATGGGAAATTGTCCAAGAAGAAGATGGCAACGAAGATTGCGAGGAAAATGAAAGCGATGCATAAGCAAAAGCAGAAGCATTTCCAACGATGGCTACAATTCCAGATACACAGACACATGAAGGGAGAGAAGAGGCCAGCGAGAGGGAGGGGTTCGGGTGGTGAAATCATCGGCTCCGCCGTCGACCGGAGAGGGAGGGGTTCGGGTCGATCGCCGGAGTGAGCTTCCTTCCCTCTGAGCTGCTCGCCGTAACGAGAGCGGCCGGGGATGTCGGGTTGATCGCAGGAGTGAGCTTCCTTCCCTCCGAGCTCGCTCCTCGATGATTTTGCTGAGGGTGGACGACAGAGTCTGGCGTCGAGGTGAAGGGAGAGAAGAGGGAGGGAGTGGCAAGTGGAATGACGAGAGAGGGAGTGACGAGAGCGGCCGGGGAAGTTAATTTATAGACGAGCGGCCCGGGAAAAAAAAGCGCCATTTTTTTTAGCAGCGAAATTGAAAATTAACGACGACCTCGAATGTCGTCGCTAATTTAGCGACGAAAAGAGATGTTCTTCACTAAAAACAAAATTTAAAATAAAAATAAATAATTCGCTAAATTAATTAAATACATCAAAATAAACCCTAGCCGCAGCATAAATAGTGGCCGGGGGCCTCTCCGCGTCACGAACCAAATCTCATTTTTTTTCTCTACTTTTGGGTGATGAATCAGACTGAGTGCATAAAATTCAATACATATTTAACAAAAATGTGAAACTTCTTAAAATTAGCAAGAAAGTATATATCCTATATAATTCAAAAGAATTCGTTAAATTAGCAACGAAACAAAATGAATAAGATGAAACAAGCTGGGAATGGAACCCGCGATCACCGAAGTACTTCATCCATGCGACAACCAACAAGGCAAAAGATGTGGTATAATGTGTAATAATGATTACACATAAATAATGAAACATAATGAATGCTTTCTAATTCAAGAATAGGGATAACAGAAATAAACCTCAATTCCAAGAAATTATATCTTCTTTAAAGCATTCACTGAAAAAGCAGAAACCCTTTTCAAAGAAGCTATCTAGGAACAAAAGGAATTCTTTCTAATTCAGGAACAAAGATAATAAAAATAAATAAATTGATCGCTCTTCATTATGCTTATTAATGTAATATTTACTTAATTAATAATATATTTATTTTTAAATTTCAAAAAAATATTCCCTCTATTTTCATTTTCTTTTAAAAAGAATTAATGTAGATTAATACAAAATAATATAACCTAAGAAATAACATAAATAAGCTAAGCTAAACGACGTATCATAAGCGTTTCTTATTTAAATCATTTACTGTTTGAAGAGAGCAAAGATTCCAAATAATCGATCTTTCTTTTAGTTATTGAACATTTCTTTGGTTGATTAACGTGTGATATATTGAACCCTCATTACTAATATTGAACGAAACTAGATGTTATAGAATCACATTTGAATATTTGATGATACATCCCGTACCTTGCTAAAAAACTGATCCTTCTAATGTTTTTGAAATCTTTATTAATTGATTTAGAACATCTCTTATTCGCTCATAGTATCTTATCTATCTTTCAAAATTAGAAGAAAGAACCGATCGATTTCATTTTCGTGGATCACACAATTACAATATATATTTTTGGTGATCAAATATTATGCAAAGTAAATCATTTTCGAATAGATCCTTACTCTACTCTATTTAGTATCTCATCAAAGACGATTTTTTTTTCTAAGTTGTATTTTATCAAAAGAATTGATCTCCATTTTTTGTTTGTTCACAACTTTATATATGTAATAAATATAAAAAAGGGTCCTAATAAACCTTGAAAAAAATATAAATTAACGATAGCAATTAGCGACGAACAATTGTTTTCATCGCCATAGAAAAATTACATAAGATTCACGAAGCTTGTAGCAATTGATAAAAGAAAATTAAAAAAAAATAATATTTAGCGACGAACAAAGTCTTTCGTCGCTAATTATACTTTTTAAAAAATTATTTTTGCGACGAAACGACAATTTCGTCGCTAATCAATTCTTTTTATTTTATTTTTCCTCAAATTAGAGACGAACAACACTATTCGTCGTACCACCCACCCGGGTAGCGCTGCTGGTTTGAGCACGCTTCTGCATACGGCAAGTTGCATGTTCGAATCCCAGGACGTCACTCAAAAGGGTGACTTAACCGGTGCACGATGTGTGGTGGCTAGCACGTGTCGCCCCGAGGATTATTCGGACTCCACCCGGTTGATCCCCCCGGTTTGAGACCCGGTTCGCCGGTTGATCCCGTCGGGTTGAGACCCGGTTCGCCGTGAGCTCGGACACCTCGGTTATCAAAAAAAAAAACAAACAAAAAACAAACAAACAACACTATTCGTCGCTAAATTTGCCAAAAAAAAACAAATACAAAATTAAATACAAAAGAAACACTAAATTAGCGACGAACAAAGGGTTTCGTCGCAAATCAATTCTTTTCATTTTATTTTTCGTCAAATTAGTGACGAACAACACTAAATAAAGAACCAAAAAACAATTAATAAATAAAATTTAGCGACAAACGCTAATTGTCGTCGCTAAACGAACGGTCTTAGTCGTCGCTGAATTGACCAAAAACCAAATAAAAATAAAAATAAAAATAAAAAAATAAATTTTAGTCACGAATAACATTGTTTGTGGCCAATTTAGCGACAAACAATGATTCTCGTCGCTAAATTATTTCTTTTTTTAAAATTTCTGGCCATTTAGCGACGAAATTGTATATTCGTCACTAAATTAGCGAAGGATTGTTTTTCGTCGCTAAGTTCATCTCAATTTAGCGGCGAAATTAATTTTTCATCGCTAATTTAGCTACAAATGTCTTGTTTATCGTTAATTTCGTTGCCAATTAGCTATGAATTTCTTGTTCGTCGCTAATTAGCTACAAATTTTTTTTCGTCGCAAAAATCGTCACAAAATTTGTGAGGAATTTTTTTGTCATTATTTTCGTCGCGAATAGCGACGAACTTCCTTGTCGTCGCTATTTTAGTCACAAATTAGCGACGAAAATTATCTCGTCTCTAAATGCTCGTGGCTAAATCGCTATTTTTTTTTTTGTAGTGTGTGCTTCTTAGGTCGCCACCACAGGTGATGTCACCAATGACTCTGTGCAATTGCGTCCCAGTTGAATAGATTCCCATCAGACCTATATGACAGGTAGCACTTGCAGTTCCACATACGTTTGTCCAGAAATTTGTATTTGCTGTCGAAAACGATCCCGTTCTAATCTGTCCCTCGTCCTTCAGCTTTCGTCTCTGCACATATAAAAGACACGGATGTGGGAATGAAAATGGACCCGCCTTTTAGCGTGACTCTCTCAGTTTCTTTTTCTTTTTCCCCCTTTTTATGCTGCATTTTCTTTCTTTAAAAAAAATTCTTCCAATTAATTTTTTGTAGATGGATTATGAATCCATGTTTATATTGATATGTGAAAATCATGTTCACTTTTACTATGATTTACTATTTATTTTCCTTTTCATAGTAGTAAAGTCGCAAATAAAAGTAATGAGTTTATTTTAATTGGTTTGTTTAAAAGGAAGGAAGTTTAGGAAGGAAAAAAAAAAAAAGAGCATCAGAATTGACAGCTTCATATTCTTGTTTAACATTCTCACACAATAAATTAAAGCTCCGGTCGTTGCATGAAAAATAAATTATTGGACAATATTTTTCTCTTTTTGCCGATATTTGAATTGCTTAAGAAAAAAAAAAGTGCTAGAGAATAACTTACATCTCTTATCTGTGAAGGACAACCAAATTAGGAAGAATCAAACATGTTTGTCGGAGAACAATTTCTTTCGAAGATAGATTTAAACAAAGTTTATTTTTCATGAAATAAAGGAGCCTACGTCCAATTTCCTTTTGATGGGGTCATTAGATACTTTGCAAGCTGAAATTTTCCTTTCCTTAGCAATCTTGACAACTTTAATATGGTTGAATCTTATGATCTAACAAAGTATCACAGTATATATGTCCAAGGTTATGGTTGCTTTTTTCCTCCTCTCTCCAGATTGCCCTATATGGTTCTCTTTCTAGGGTTCTGAGCAATGATGTCTGCAACAGCCCCCGGCATCCTCCCCAACTTTATTTTCTAAATGCTGCACCACCACCTTTTATTATTCTTCTTATGTGGAAAGCATCGAGGGCTCATCTGGCCCACAATGTGTCACTCTCATTACACTTCATATGGTAGACATAATTAGACATTCCTCAGTGTGTTTGGCACCATCTCCTCTTGGCTTTTGTTGAAGGAAAAGCATCTCGGGAAATTTTAGGGTTTCTAGTGTGGTTAGAGAGTGGAAATACACTTGGTGAATATAGAGGTCTAGTTAGAATGGAATCCCTTCCTCATCTAACTTAAACTTTGCCTTCAAACAAAACCAAATCTTGCTATGCATGTTTTGGTTTCACCTCTATTAATAAGGACCTAGGGCATTAGTAGTTTTATAGGGTCACTAATAACAACTAATCAAGCTAACAATGTCGAAGCCGACAATATATTGAGATTGGTCCCAAGTTTGGTGGAAACCCCGAAAACGGCCGAACCCTGATTGACATTAACTTTGGCAGACATGCATTATTAAAGTAGCAAGAAGAAGTTGGTGCTGAACAATGGACGGTGATTTTTTTTTTTTTCATGTCCATCGAGGTGAGAAAGTTGCCAAACTAGGATGCTAATTCATTGAAAACATGGCATAGGTGTGGTTATTTGGATTGACATTTTATATCTTGATGCATGTTAGGAACATTAATTACTCCCCACATACTTGTTCTCACAATAATAGCTCGGATTGAGTGCCGTAACCCATTTGGAAAATTTGTACCTTCCTAGTGGAACGAGCATTTGCCCCTATTCTTTCTCAACATTTGATTGGATTAGTTTACGGACTGTGTATACAGCAACCTACGGTTAGAACTAATATAATCACATGTTGGGGGAATTGTCCAAAAAGTCCTAAATCAATTACATTATTGTCAATTCAATCCTAAACCTTTTCACGTTTTATGAATTGAGTGCATTCAGCCAATGTTGGCTAGAAATTGCTGACGTGAACACCGTTCATCCCACGTGGCACGACTTGCACTGACGTAGATATTTTTTTAATAATATTTAATCTTTTTAAAATTTTTGAATTTTTATTTTATTTTTTTCAACTGTTGCGTGGTGAAGTTTCTGGCTGACCATCACTAGCCATAGGCGAGGGCATCATGACCCCTGCCGGACAAACAGGTAAGGGCCGAAACCCTCGCAGCTAGTGACCCTTGCCAACCAACATCCAGGAGTTTCGGCCCTCGCCGGCCATAGTTGTAAAAAAAGAAAGAAAAGAAATAAAATCTAAAAATCTAAAAAAATAATGAATATTATTAATAATTGTTCACGTCAGCGATTTCCCACCAAAATTGACCGAAGGAACTCAATTGGAAAAAAAAAACTAAAAATGCTTATGACTCAATTGGCAAAATTAAAAAGACTATGATAGAATTGACAAAAGTGCAATAATTTTAGGACTTTCTAGATAATTTTCTCAAATAAAATAACAGGAGCATGAAGTGTTTAGCATATGAAAGATTGACATCAGAATTTTCGAAATGATCCTGTTTAAAGTGACCTCGTGGTTTCATATTTTTCAATGAAACAATGTTTCACTTTTCACAGTCCGGAGTGCAATAAAGCTGAAAATCTCTGCTGTAATGCTCGCAATCTGACGAACCCCTCTGTAAGCAGAATCGATCATTTGCATGCCATGCATGCCTCCTTACGGTAAGCTCTTTTCCAAGGTGATTCCTGATGGACTTCAATAGTTAAGTGCACCCTCGGTTTTTTATTTTATTTTATTACGGCTCCTAAATATCAACTCATGTGTATTCATTCAACAATTTAAGGTTTTCAGTTCGATACACAGGCGGTCCTACTAAATTCGAAATATTACCGGAGACTCAGAGTTCGAATCTTTCCGACCGTGAAACGTATACGACTTTGGTCCTAGACCAAATCCCAACCTATTCATGCTAGAAATGTCACGAACGTTGAGAAAATATTGTTATTATTCCTTCATGACAGAAGAAAAATTACCCAGTGCAATCAAGGATTAGTAAAAGCCTATATCGTCCGCGCAACATCGGCAAAAGCACTAATGTCGTCAATTTGATTGCGTCCCACGTTGTCCACAGATAGAGCTCACAAGCTTTTTGGTAACTGATCGAATTGGCCAAAAGAATATATGCGTGTACACATGGCAGGCATATGTGGGGGCAACATGATTAAGACCTAAAAGGAGGTTGACCAAGGACCTTTCACCACGATGGCTTGGAAGAAGCAGCATGATTGAGCATATTCTGGATGTGACTTGAGGAGTCAAGAACCAACGGAAGAAGTTCTTTGAAGTTCTGATTTCATGGAAACCTTGAAAAAGATGAAATCATGCCATGCAATGTGAAAAGGGTTTCGATTGTGCTACACGTATCGAGATTGGTTTTCACTCGCCATAGCGGATCACACGGATTACATACCCAAAATTTTACTTGAATCACTGACCATATAAGTATATCACGATTAACGAACATGCCTTGTTTTCCCATTGCAGTCCTTGAGAGGTCGTTCGTCCCGTTATCTCTTTCAGGAGAGGAGAATGAATGTCATCGTTATTTTCTTTGTTCACGATTCTATCATTCTTTTCGTAAAGAACGACTGAAGTAGAATGAACGTCCTACGTTGTTTTATTTCACGTTTGAAATAAGATAACTGCCTTTGACAGTTACCAAAGAGGATAAGCTAGGTTATGATAGTTTACATAAACTAACCATGGTACTCCCATACATCCGATATCGGCTTTACTGTACTCAGGGTTATTGACAAAAGCATGTATGGATGAATTCTTACTTTCTTTTTTGCACCTACTCTAAATCTTGCCACGGACTTTTTTTTTGAACTCTAAACACCTCAGACTTTCGTAATATCGAAACACCGGCATATAGATTAACATATATCGTTTCATATATTTTTAATTTGGTGGGAAAAGAAAAAAAAAAGAAAATGTATTTTTTTTTTTTTTGGAACTTAACTGTCAACAAGCAAGCCGATTTTTTGGGCCCAATTCTGTCGGCCCCATTATGTGGGCCGTGGGCTTTCAATTCATTCCTTCTATTGATGGGAATTCTGGGAGTTTGTAATGATGGCAAGGCTCCATTTTTTGACTAAATTGACACAAAGCCGTTGATTATTTTGGTCAGACGAATCGGTGGGCTTTCCACTCCCAAGAGTCAAACATGCTTTTTATGTTTGGCATTGCTTTCTGATCCGTAGCCTCAGGAAGTGCCGCAAGATCTTTTCAATTGTTCTTTCCAAACTTCTATTCACTTGACCGGAGGCAAAAACAAACTATTTCCACGAAAAGACAGTTATCAACGACTAGCGGGGAAAAGGGTAGCTGGCGCAATGGTAAGTGATTCCTATCTTTCACGAGATCACGAGTTCGATTCAGGTCGTGGACGACGCGTTATCTAGCTATGAACATGTCCCGTGTGTGGAGATTTTGCGGTGCTAGCATCTTGGTAGGGTTATGGTGATAGACTCACGACATTATACCAAATTTTTACGTTCGTTCTCGCAATATTTGTTTCTCGCATACAAATCGTGTGCTCTTGCTAGTTGTTGAGAATTTTTCTAGAGCAAACTCGTTCCAAAGACTCATCTTGATAGCGAAAAATCGGAGCCACTCAACAACATCCCTCGTCTAAAATCGAATACTTTTCCCTGGCTAGAGCTCTTATGTGCAAAAATCTTGGAAAAGAGAGCAGAGAAAATTTTAAATTTGATTTACCAAAAAAAGCCTCCATAAAATCTAAAGGTAATTTTTTATATCTTCACATCAATCATCTCTTTGCATCTCCCTAGCAAAGAGAAGTCAAACGAATAAATGCAATTATGAAAAACTCTCTTTTTTCTCCGCCATACGTTTCTCGTCCTCTTTTACCTCAAATTGATACGAGAGGAAGCTCTCTCGATTTTCCAAAGTCAGGAACAAGTTAAACCAACCATTAAACCAAGCATTCTTAATTGACAAGACTAGAAAAGAATCTTCAAAAATAGTCTTTAAAAGTTAGCACATTAATAAAGCTAACGTCCCCCACCATTGGACAACCTCAAAAGAAGAGACCAGAATGATGAGGAAGAATGGCTGTTCTTAATAATAAATATATTGAAAAGAGCAGAATTTAGAGCCGCTGAAAACCATCTATGCCCTTTCCAAAGATACTGTCCACACATAATTTTGATTTTAATTAATGGGTTTTTATCTTATGTTTATTTAAATATTTGAATAAGCTCTTTAAAAGGGAAAAAGAGGGGGGAGTTTAAAGAACAGCTTTCTGAGCATGGAATGTCGGTCTAGAACAAATAATTTTGTCCCAGCGGGCGGTCAGCTTTCCTGGTTAAATCAATAGGAATGACTTTAGGAAATTCTATATGCTTTATCCAAAGCAACATATGGGGCAAGTGGAGATCAGCCTAATTAATTAATTGATTAACCAATTTAATTAATTTTGTTTCGCCCTCGTTGTGATTCAGAAGGGCTGCGATTGTTGAAAAACGGAAAGTTATTTTTTTTTTAACCTCACTTTTTTTTTTTTGGAGGGCTTTTGTATTGGCATGCCATATGCACATCATGATGATGTTGCTCCAACCAAGTACACGAATTTGAACATCAGTCTCTTTGGGAGGACAGACATGGTGATGATGATTGTTAATTATGCAGAGGCCGTCCGATGCACATGTCCTTTGATCATGTCAGTTGATTGAGACTTTATGATACTGTGGGACAAGAGGAACACTGAGAAGGACCATGCATGCATGAGCCAGTGACAATTATTTAGCTCAGAAATGAGGAACAACAATAAAGCGGATCTGCTTGAAGATCAATTCGGATTGGCTCTGATTCGTTTAGGAAATGTGGTTTAGAGGAACTATATGTGGAGCAACTAAGCATATTTCTATTTGATCCCAGATTGTGTCGGTGCTATTAACATCTGGAACTAAATCATTTTTTTTTGTATTTAAGATAAATGCATAGATCTATAGGACATATACGAAGGGTGCTTCAAAGATGCTAAATTGGATGTACGATTGCACATGGTCTAAACAACGAATTTGGACCCTTTTTTTAAATGTAAATCTAATGGTATATGAGACGCACCAAACAGTTGATAGTGTTGTATTCGTTGATGTCCCCTATTAAATAGGAAACATTTAATGATTCATGGACTTTTTTAAGAGTGAGCAAGGTTTCAGGTTCACCATTTAAACTTAACAGATTGAAAGTCACATCAGTAAATTCTGTTAACTTGAATTAATCAAAAGACAACATTGAACATTTCATGTAGTCTGGAAATTAAATTTAACATTTATTAATAATTCAGATATCACATTAAACAAACTAAAACTTTAAGGATGACATTGCATATTAAATCAAATTTCAGAGATTATTTGTCATTTTCCTCACAATTGAAAGACCAAGTATAGGATAGAAAAGGAATATCTTGAGCAAGCTCCTCGAAGCAAGTCTTATTTATCAAAAACACCTTCATTTTTCAAAGTCATTCACATATTAGATCCAGTCTTCAACCTAAATAATTTCCTTGTCGTTTCCCAAATTTTTTTGCCCTATTTTCACACATTATTGCAAGCACTAGATTTTCTTTGTTTCTTTTTTTGCCCCACAATCTATTGTAGAATTCTTGATAGATTAATCACCGTATACTCTTGTTTTCACGACTTCAATCTTAGTACTGCCCATTTGAAGTTACCTTAACCAGAATTAAGTGTTGTATTTTGCGTAAAAGTATGGATCAAATGTATAGATCGATTGGGACGGGGTTGGGGCGGGTCTTCACACCCGGCTTACTAAAGTGACCTGGGATTGGGAACTCGGTCCTGTTGAGAATCTCGCTTGATCTTGGGTAGGGTTTGGGATAAACACAGCACTCGCTGAACCCAAATCCGGCTTGCTTCCATCCTAAATTACGCATTTTGACTGGAATTTGCAAAGTCACTTAGCAAGGATAAATGCCGTTTGTACAAAAGAAAAATGTTTGAGGCCCATTTAGAACTTCCCCTAGGCCACCGATCAAAATGGGCCAACTCAAATTGTTGGTTTATGTTTGATCGTACTGGGTTACTCTAGGGTTCCGAAACAAAACTAAACGTCGATGTTTTCAAACTTATAAGTGGTGTTTACCATTTAACTATTTTACCATTTTACATAAACAGTGAAAGTCTTCATAGTTCATGCCAAATAGATTGCGAAAAATTGACTTTTCAACACTTATTCGGGGGCATGCGATTGGTATGTTTTGATTTCTTATTGACGTGCTCATATCATCTGATCTTAAAACCTGCAAAATCCAGATTAAGTAGATAAGACTTAGCGTCTGGAATAATTATATATTCATAAATTTGTTTATGTGTTTTATTAGTCCATACTTTGCACATTATTTGTATTTTCATTCATTATTTAGGGCCTGATTCCCAATTATGGCCCAAACTTCTTCTTCTTCTTTTGTCTTATAAAAGGCACAAACTTTAGGTCATACCAAGATTTCGCCTTTTTTATTTTGTAAAAAGAACATCCACTTTAGGTCGGATCCTAATTTTGGCTCAAACTTTTTGTTACCTCATAGAAAAAGCACAAATTTTTACTGGGTGCCGAAATTTCGCCCCCTTCAATTTTTTGTCCAACAATGCCATTAAGGATTTGATGTGTCGATCCACGTTTAGTCGGCGGAAACTTGTTGGAAGCTCCTCAAGTGTAATATGTGGATACCAACTGAAAGTTTGTGCTTTTTCATGAAACCAAATAATGTTTGGGCCAGTATTGGGATACAAGATAAAGTTGGTGTTTTTCATGTGAAAATAAATTTGGGCCATAATTGGGAGACGGGATAAATTTGGTGCTTTTGTAGAAGATAAAAAAAAGTATGGATCAAAATTAGAACTTGAATTTAACTTGGTGCTTTTTAAAGAATTGGGCCAATTATTTAGTGATTTGGCGAATAATTTTAATTACGTGAACTTTTTTATCTTTAGCTAGTATGATGATACAAAAAAGTTGGAGATTTTTATTGGAGGGCCACACGCATCCCTTATAACAAAAGCATCTCATATCGAGTTAATACGACAATGATGGTACAATTTCACTTTGGGTCTCTGTTGTGATCTCTCTATTTTTTTCTTTTTCTTTTTTTAAGATGAAGTCCTTAAAATTTTAATTTACCATTGCTTATGGTTTAGTTCCGGCTTGATCTTTGAAGTTTCCAGTCCTATTTATCACCCGATACTCAGTTTGAGACTTGATTAGACAAATATATAGTCAGATGATTTGATTGACGGGAAAAGTGCAAATTAAGGATTAAAAATGGACTTTTTACTATTAGTAACCTTAAACTCTAAAAATCTAAAACAAAAGTCCTCAAAACTTGCACAAAAAAATTTGAAGTAACTTATTTGGCCCCTTTGTCCATTCTAAGGGAGAGGCCTAATCGGCTAAGTAGCACCGACATCGATATGTGACACGTAACATGACACAACACGACACGTCGACACGTTATTTCTAAAATAAAAATAAAAAATTTCTACACATTGTATATTAAATATGTATATTTTTATATAGACAGAAGAAATTATCATATATGTATACAAATATCAACAATGAATTTCTTTTTTCTTCTTCTACTAGGGATTCATGATTATATGTTAAATATATATTTTTATATATACAGAATAAATTATCATATATGTATAAACATATCAACAATGAATTCTTCTTCTTCTTCTTCTTCTTCTTCTTCTTCTATTATGAATTCGTGATTATGTATTTTTGGGGCTGACTAAGTATATTAATTTTTGGGTGGCTGAGTATATGACTTAAGTATATATATTTTTGATATATTTACATTTTGACCAATAATTTATTGAAAATGCTTAAAATTGACCATTTGCGTGTCAAAATGGAGTGTCGGATGCTAGACTTATGTGTCATTGGCATGTTTGGAGCGTTGATCATGTGTCGATCGTATGTCGAAAAGTATCAGAGTGTCTGACACGACAGAAAGCCCTTGAAGATTGTCGGTTTTTCCTAGCTAGCAGGTCTCCAACTCATGACATGGCTTGCTGTTTGCCCTTATAGAGAGCCTAGCGAGGGTCCTCGACCATGTGAAACCCATTTGATGATATTTTAACACCAAGTGTCCTTGAAAACATAAAAATAGTCGTATCAGATTTTTTTTAAAAATTATCATAACAAAAGGAAATAACTTACTTGATTGTACTTTTTCAGACAAATTTAAGATTTGAGTTTTGACTTTTCTAAAGTTTCAAAACTTAACTCCATTTGGGCGGATTTCTATTGCACTCATCCCTTGTTTGTTACCAAAAATATGGGTTTATTTTGTTTAGCATGACTGTGGACAAAACCTAACTTAATTTGCCACCTAAACAAGTTGCCCAAAATAAAAAATGAAATCCGACCATTTATGTAATGATATGTTTTATCAACATCAATTTTAATGCTTGAAAAATATAGGAGAAAGTGATTCCAAATTTTGTACAGCAGTTCCAAGTTCCATACATATTTCACTTAAAACCTAGAATCTACCCATCGGAATAGGTTGCTCATTTCTTGAAACCTGAAACCTATCATACATACCTTAGAACCTGAAACCTACCCTGTCATAGGTTTCAAGGTCATTCTAGGGTTTACTCAAGTTTTACATGTATTATTAATTGAACGATTGCCATGAATCATCATTTTTAATGATCACTATTTGCTGGTATAATTTACTAACCACAACTTATATTTAGACACATGAATGAATATGAAATATTAACAAAGTGGAAGTTTCAGTCATAAATATCACCGAAAATTGAAGCTCAGACTAGTGGTTCGAGATTACATGCTTATCATCGGCTGCATAAAATATCACAGGATCGCATGAAAAATATATTCCAAGAAAAACATAAAAACTTCTTACAAGTTACAGGTTCTAGGTTCTAGGTTCTACCTGCTTGGAACCTTCCCAATTTTGGAACCTAGAATCTACCCTTCATATATTGGAACCTGAAACCATGCTCACTCTTAAAAAAAATCCATGAATCATTAAATGTTTCTCTTCTGAAAATTATCATCGACTTGATTGAAAGCTAGAAGACGGCTAGCAGAGAACTATAGAAATGAACGCTTTTCATTCATAAAAGGAAAAGCTTTTTCAGAGGAATTTTGTAATAATCCAGTGTGCACTCTCTGCAATATGTACTTTTTTTATCGAAAGCAAAATTTTCATTTCACATGAAAGAAAAATACTTAACTTCAAGACAAACCAATCCTGAAGAGTTACAATCCATACAAATTTGAAAAATTAATGAACTTGGTATAGCCTACAAAAACTCTCTCATTCCATAAGAACGGATTTGTCATAGCATCATAGTACCATCGGGGGCTGATCAGTGAAATTGGCATCATCATTAATGATGCATACATACCAAGAATCTTCTATCTAATAACTACGGTTTTAGGATTCTCAACATCGTCATCGTGTAGAGAAAACAACAGCATCCAAAGGTTGAAAAAGTACAAATAACACATTGTAAATCCTAAATCTACATCTTGATCTAGATAGAAGAACACCTAAATCTAGATCTAAATCTAAATCTAAATCTAAATCGAGAGAGAAGAGTTGCAAAATAGATACCGGTTGATTAGAAAATTTCAGATTAGCCCACCGTTGAATACTGCAGGAGAGGAGCTTCGGAGACTTGTGGAATGCTCGACTTTCAAGAGCAAGCACCTAAAGCCAAAGCGAGTGAGCAGATTTGGAAAGATCATTCTTTCAAGATGATCGCGCTTCGATTTCAGAACTCACAGCGATAAAAATTTTCACTTCGGTGGAGGAAGTTAAAAACGTATACCACAATATCAACAAATAAGCTTGAAGGATTCTTGAAAATGAGTCATCAGAGAGATAAACAGGGAGTGGGAAAGAAAGTGGAAGAGGGAGAAAGGGGACTCTCATCTTTCCCCAAGAACAGAAATCATGAAGTAGCTAGTAGCGGCTAGGAGATGGGAAAGAGAGAAACCCAAAGAAAAGGGTTGTGTGTCTTATTTTCTTGGCAAAATGACACAAATAGTCCCTAAATTTTGGCAGAATGTGCAATCTGATCCCTAAACTTTTAATTTGTTCAATTTAGTCCATGAACTTTGGCAGAATGTGTAATTTGATCCCTAAACTTTTGACTTGTTCAATTCAGTCCCTGAACTTTTAGTAAATGTTCAATTTAGTCCTTAGACTATATGAAAATGTTCAACGTTATCCATGCTCTTAAATTAACAAAAGGATTATATTGAACATTTTCTATAATTCAGAGACTATATTGAATATGTACTAAAAGTTTAGGGACTAAATTGAAAAAGTCAAAAGTTTATGGACCAAATTGCACATTCTGCCAAAGTTCAGGGACTAAATTGAACAAATTAAAAATTCAGGGGCCAGATTGCACATTCTGCCAAAGGTCAGAGACCATTTATGTAATTATCCCTATTTTCTTTGCAATATGTACTTAGAGACGATTGAGCATTTTTTTTCTGTTTGCCCTTGGGCGTTGAATTTATGGCCTCATCCGACCTTAAACGTTAGCACATCAAATCAGGTTTGTTTAGAATTGAGGAATGATTGATTAGCTTGCAAACATGCCTTGGTATCTTTCAAATTTCTCTTTGTTGTTCTTTGGTTAATTTGGACGGAAAGGAACAATTTTATGTTTCGAGCGCAAGTCCCTGACCCGAGGAAGCTACTAATACTAGAAGTTGGACCTTGTATGATGGTATTGCTCGCTGGACAGCTAGATCTAAGAAGAGAACCGAGCTCAGACAACCTTCGGATCGAGTTTGAAAACTTTAATATTGGGCGCCTTAAAATTAAACATTGATGGAGCACACGTCCAAGGGACTAACGAAGGAGCCATGACATGTGTGTCATGATGGCTCCATTCTTCTCGTGGATGGCTTTGTGCGAATTGTCATGACGTCTTCCACAGCTCTAGCTTAGCTGTAAACACTAGAGTTAAATCACACAAAAGTACTTCTTTTGATATGAACTAAGATTAGTTTGATATGGTAAATAGCTTATTCGGCTAACAAGAAGCTTCTTAGGAGGTGAGTTTGCTTATTAAGAAAGCCCATGCCCAACTTAGCTTTTATTTGGGAAAAAGAACATCTCAAGTGATAAAGTTTATGAAAGGCACTCACTTTGATGCCGAATTTTTTTTTTTTTATCACTTAAGTGCCAAATTTTTTTAAAACAGTTATTTCAGTGCTAACTCCGGTAAGCCTTGCTGAAAATCATATATGACAAATTTTTTTTATTAATTAACTAATCCTACGTGGTTCGCAGGATATCCTAGTTAGCTTAAAAGTAAAAATGACGTCATTTAGCCAATTTCCCCCAAATAAGCACCCTAAAATTTCAATTGGTAGAGAAGCCCCAATTGGAAATCCTATGGGTAATTGAGCCCACCTAATTCGGCTTCTTTCCCCCAAAATTATAAGGTCAAACTCACAAAAGGAGGGAAAAAGCTTAAGCAATGGCACTAATTCGTTCGGACGAAGCGAAGAAGAAGCTAAGTGTTATTATTATTGTGGGTTTCTGAATTCAAGAAGAACATCTTGGACTCTATTGAATGATGATAAAAGATTCTATGAATAAGGCATGTATAGAGAAGGTTCGAAGCGTAACTATTTCAAATGGATCGATGCGAAAATCTCTGGTCAAATGAGAAAAGCGATATTGGAGCTACTTCAAGGACGACATTAGCCTCCACCTACGTTAATGGAGAGTTGGAGGATTGTCAACTCAATGCAAGAGCTTCTCTGGCCAACCATTTGAAGAAAGTTTTGAGAATGAAATTTGAAAGAAAGTTTTATCGAGCAGCTATTGTGGTGTTGTTGTTGTCTTATGTAGACTATTTTATAGTCAAATGTAAGGCTTATGATGATTTCTCATTCTACCATAGTTGTGTTGTTGATTTGCTGCAAATTTTGTATGGAACAAGAGGGTTGTTGCAATCTACGATTGGAAACGGACGATTGGAATTCATTGATTGTGAGTACTTATAAGTTGTTTTGGTTAGTTGTGTATTATTAATCTTGGTTTGTTTAGTTTTTGCCTAGAAGTTTGGTTTACTGCAATGTTTGGTGGTAGTGGTTTGCTAGGTTTGATAGTACTGGTTTACTGTAAATTTTGCTGTGCATCTTGTAGCAAGCCATTTCCAAATGAGGGAGTTGTAATAAGTTTGTAGATTGAATATTTCAGTGCCATAAATTGCAAATTATGATTGTTTAAGTGTCGAGTTTATCTAAAATTGATCACTTAAGTGCCAAAAATTGTAACATATGATCACTTAAGTGTAATATTTTGTGAAAAGTGATCACCCGTACAAAACTTTTAATTAAAAAATGGATTATTTTGGGTTTGAATTTCTTTTTATTGCTTTCAATGCAGAAGCAGAGCAAGCACTAGCAACCACTGATGTAGCTGATGCATTTTCACTATTCCGTGAGTCCACATTTTCTTTGTGAAGTTCATTGAAATCAATAGCCACCAAATATTTCTTGCCCTATAGAAGCAGAATATGACCACTGGTTAGAAAATTACAATTAAAGAAAGACCAACTTAGCTTGCCTTTCTTTCTCTATTATATGTGCTTTAATGACAAAAATTCATCACACATAACTAAACATATGGGCTGAGGAGGGAGGGAGCTGCTACACCAGCAAGCCCTTATGCCAGCAGCTCGCCAACCAATACCAACTCTACAAGCATTACCTCAACCAGCCCAACTAACACAACCAATTTAACCAATGCAACACAACTTCACACGATCAACTCAGCCACAACCAGTAAATCAATCACAACCAAAAAGCATAATATGAAAATGGCAAAAAAATTTGACAATGAAGTCTAGAACTCAGTCATTACATATTTGTGAAGTTGAAAAATCAAATCAAACATCAACATTGTGACATTCTGAATTTTCTGTCATTTCGAGACTATTGAATGAAGAATATCTATCGATGTATTTCATTTTTATTTCGCTTGAATCTGATCAATCATGAGTTAACTGACCAAAAGGGAAAGCCTAACGCATGACAAGGTACGTGGACCTAGGAAGCTCGAAAAGGAAATGGCCCTTTGACCATAAGGATTGCTGATGGAAAATTTAGAACCAATAAAGGCCGATCTAAGAACAATTAGGGAATTCATTGCTAGCGTTATACGATTGGAGCGCAGGTGATGTCGTTTAACCAATGTAAAATTTGCAAAATTTTCCTAAATCGAACTAGCAATGATCTCTTGCAATTACATAACAACCAAAGTCACCGTGACTTGAGTCGTCCTAAGTGTGATGAGAGTCACGGAGTCAATACGCGTAACGTCTGCAAAAGCCGCCCGTTAGTTCGAGATAAACTGAAATTACGATTGACGGAAAATCGATCACGAAATGGAATTTCGAAATCGGAAAGCGGACAATGAAGAATTCCAACATTCTAATTGAATTTGACGCCGCCTCATCGATGGTAATTTAAATTGAAAAAGTGAAATTTCGGACGGTAAGTGCAAAATTACCATTTTGCCCCTCAATGATAAGCTTTGTATTAAGAAAGGATTGAGGGCAAATTAGTCTTTTAGAGTCCCCATGGCGGACGAATTTAGAGGGGCAAGATAGTCAATGGATGGCAAGATATTATTGACTAGTGGACATGTGTCATTGAGGGAGTGATTAACATTAAATTTTTACTTTTTACTTACCAATCTTCATCCATTGACCAAGGATTTGTGGAAAACCTTTGCCCCATTTCCCTTCAGCCGAACCCCTACTCTCTCTCTCTCTCTCTCTCTCTCTCTCTCTCTCTCTTCTTCTTCTTCTTCTTCTTCTTTTCTTCTTCCTTTTCCTCTTGGCTGAACCTGCCCTGCCCGACCAGACCGCCACCGCCACCGCCACTTCGCCGTCATCTACCGCCGCTTCTAGCCAGCTCCGATCCAAACGCCGGCTACCACCATCACCCTCAACCTATCCCCCACAAGCTCCCGCCAACCGATCGTCAATTGGTGGTCCTGATTTTCCCGTCCAGCCCCAAACACAAAACTGGACAAAATCTGACTCAATTGGGAGAAGGTCTTCGTTCGTCCACTTTGAGACTTCATTTGGCTTCAAACTTTCGGTGAGATCTCCTAGACATGTTGTACTTGTGCTAGTGCGTTAAGCTTAGTCTCATGGTGTTGTGTATGCTTGACTCTGATTTTCGTTCATGCCAATTATGTTAACGTGTTTCGTTGACCGAATGACATGTGCTAATTGTCTTGGTGAACATTTCTGTATATTGCTTCATTGCATAGTCTGGGGGGGGGGACTAGCGGTCTAATCTAGGTTTATGGTTCGCTTGCTGAGATGTAAATCTCACCCGTAGTGGGACGTGTTTCTCAAACCCCAAGTCGTGAAGTATGTTGCCGATACAGCTAGGAGATCCAAAGGAGATGACCACATATTTTGATAAGTTCCCAGATGGTCATGGTGTAGTATACGTTAGAAAGCGTACCACTATTTGGGTCGATGAGGGAGGAGATGATTGGTCGCCGCATCGCTTCGAGACATGGTTTCGTAGAGTCGGGGAGGTAACTACTGGTCCTTTGAAGCCTGCTGAGGTTCCTAGGGGTGTTGTGCCTTCCTGGTGTCACCCAGTTTGTGATGAGATTGAGGTGGAGGTGGAGGTGTCAATGGTCGGATCGATAAATGTTTCAGAGAAGACCCCGACTATGGAAGAAGAAATTGAGGTGATCGAGGTATCAGCCTTTGAAGACGACATAGATGATGATACTGTGGAGGTGCGCTCTGAGACCTTCTCTGACTATGTTCCCAATGAAGATGAAGCCGAAGACGATGACGATGACGATGCGAGTAGTTCTACCTAGTGGTCTGGGTTGCCGTAGATAGTTTTTGGAGATGTAACATTTTGGTGCTAGGGTTTTGATAGGGCAATGATGCAGTTTTTTAATATTAGCCCTTGGCTCCTCCGACCCAGCTGTGTTTTTTGGTTTTTACCCTTCCCTGGCCGTTGGTTGTAAACTTGATGTTTATGTTATGTATATATGTTTTTAAATCATCCCAAGTCATCCTTGTATTTTTTGTCTGGGGTTGTTTATTTTCCTTTCGCATGCGTGCTTGTTTCATTTTTGTGCCGTGCTCGATGGACCTTGGGATTATTACGACATTGGCGAATGTGACGTGCTCGCAAAGGAACGCGGGGCGTGACATCCTCATTTTTTTGGTATCAGAGAAAGGTCAGCTCGATCCAAGTCGATTGAGGATTGAAGTGATAATGAGTAATAGAATTGGGATGATGGGGTGGTGAGACCTTAGGGGATTCGTTAGAGTTAAGCACGAAATGCATGGCATATGAATTGACGCATGTGATTGGCATCTTGAATTGGCATGATTGTGGTAAACCTGTGATGACCATGCTTCGTGCTTAGCACCGTGAGTTGAGTGTGGATGCTGGCTTGATGAGTGAATAATTGCCTTTGATTATACTAAGTTATATATGTGTCTGGACTTGAGGTATGACTACGTGTTTTCGATTGATGTGCTCATGGGAATGCCTGAGTGGTTAGTTGTTATGTTGCAATTGTAGCCTGGCAGTGTAGCATAGAATCACTAGACTTGAGAAGATGATTTAGGTCTCTAATTTCGTGGTGGAATTATAGTGACTCAAGTAGTTTAAATTCGAGTAAGAATGAGCAACAGACCTAGAAGGCCGAGGGGAGGAGCATCTAGCTCAAGACCACTTGTGGTGGAAGATCCTAGAATAGATGGGGTCTTGAGAGCCCTAGAACGAATTCGAGATTTGATGGATAGGCAAGCCCATGGTAGGGATGCTGCTTTGCCTAAGCTATTGGGGCTGCTATTGTTGCTGCGAATTTGAACAATGGAAACAATGGGAACAATGGAAGTAATGAGAATGATGGAAATAATGATCAGGGTACCTGTCGCGACCCTTTTGAGGTTGTCGGGCTCTCGAGGGCTAATGGGCCGTCCTGTCTGGTCGGACGCGGGCCTCTCCCAAGGCCCATTACCCAAATCGCAACGGAGGTATGCGTGATCGACTTTCAGTGTGGTCTAGTGACATGTGCTAAGTGTGCATGCCATGGAGTCGCCACCAATCATTTTTTTAGGGTATGATTGGACCACCCAATCGAATAGTTGGGAGTTTCTATTCAATTTTGCGAGAACCAGAGAAATGGTTTCGGGGACTTAGTTACGCCAACCGTCAGAGTTGACGCCCTTTCGGTACCTAAGTTGACTGAATTTTCTAGCCTGAGATTCATGCGGATGAGTAAGGTATGAACCATAAATCTAGAAATTCATGCAGATAGGAGTGATTATCCTAGCAATCACAATCAGTAATAAAATGCGCAACTCAAGGAATCTAGATATGCAAATAAATCACATGGCATTCCTAGTAATGCCCTATTTATCAATCACAGCTCAAGAATGATTTAGCTGTCCTAGCCGTTCTACACTCGATCTAACCTAAGAAAAGCATTAGGAAGCATCGCAGGAGTTCGAGAGTACTCACATGGGGTTCGCCGTGCCCTGGTTTGGTCTTGGACGAGCTATCGAGCTCATGCCGACCCGATTATATTTGGGGATCCACTCGGCATTTTACACCATGAAATCATGTGAAACAAAAACGAAAATATTCAGCAAGGGGAATTTATTGTAGATGGTGGTCGATCTAATTGGATGTCAAGACTAAAAAATATGTAGAAATTTACAAATTAAAATACTCGAATGACATTTTTTTGCCAAATTCAACTCTATGCGTCGTGAAGAAACACATGCAATTGAACTTGAATTTTGACTATTTATGAGTTCAAAATGAAAAGGAAATTAAAATAAAAATATTGACTATTTTTCTATATTTTTACGACATCGAACGCTATTTTTCTTCATTTTTCATGTATTTTTCTATTTTTGGAAAATATTAAAAAATATTAAAAAATATGACAAATTATTTTTTATCAAAAATGGTTCCTTTAGCTTGGTCAAGGCTACCAAAGATGATTTTTTAATTTTTTTTAACTTTTTATAGATTTTTTATGAATTTTTTAAAAATAAACTATGAAAGACTGATCAAAAATCAGGTGTCAACAGCTGCCCCTCTTTGAGAGGAATTTCGTCAGAGGTTTCTCTCAAAGACAAGGTGACACCTGTGTTCCGATCGACTCGACTGGGAAAATAAAAGAAATCATGACATCCAATTTTCATGCCCATCAATGTGTGCTTTTCCTTAAAAAGAGATGTGCTCATTCAATTCCCTGATATGATGTAAGAAAGTTAAGGAGTAGATAGACTTCCCTGCCCCTTACCTGTCGAATGCTTGCGGCATTTGCTTTGTCTGATGGGTTCAAGTAGATTCCTAAGGACTTGTCATCGGAGTGTCCTGGGGATGTTAAGCTCTGACCTGTATGGTAGGTCAAACCATAATGGGATTCCTAACTGATAGGAACCTAAGGAAGACGCATCCCACATTTGGGAATTTGCCAAGGGTTTTGATCCGTGTGGTGGACTAAACTAGAAATGGCTTGCCTAATGTAAGGCTTATTAGGGAAAACGAATCCTCCCGCGTTCGGGATTCATCAAGGTTTTGATCCGTATGGTGGATCGGACCATTGGGTTGATCCTTCAGGCGGTCTCTACCAGTCCTTTGACCCTTCAGGCGGTTTCTACCATTCATTGACCTTTCATGCGGTTTCTACCATTGAGTTGACCCTTCAGGCGGTTTCTACCATTGGTTGACCCTTCAGGCGGTTTCTACCATTATGTTGACCCTTCAGGCGGTTTCTACCATTGATTGACCCTTCAGGCGGTTTCTACCATACATTGACCCTTCAGGCGGTTTCTACCATTGTGCTGACCCTTCAGGCGGTTTCTACCATTGATTGACCCTTCAGGCGGTTTCTACCATTGAGTTGACCCTTCAGGCGGTTTCTACCATTTATGAAATTCCAAATTGATATGAATCAAAGGATGACGTACCCGCTCTTCGGGGCTAGTCGGAGACTCGATCATTCTATGGATCGGTCTTAGAAAAGATTTGCCTACTAAAAGGCCTCACTTAAGGATGACGCACCTAGTCTTTAGGGTGGCCAAAAGTCCTGCAGAAAGCTTAGACCTGAAAAAATTTTCCTCGCCAAGAAGATGTTAGTAATCTTTGGGAAGACAATAATTGTCTAACTGACAAAATTCTACGACTTAAGTTTTAGTCATGAAATGTGCATTTTGATTGTTGGAGGTTATCCAAAACATTCCTGCCACATACAGATGTGATCATAAATTCCTTGCACGGAAACTCTAGATCAAACAATTTGAAAATTTCAAAAAGAGTTTGCTCAAAACATCCATTGGAGTATTTCTCATCCAAGAAGGCTCCTCACTGCTCTGTGATAATGATCTTTAATAGGGAAAGTGCTCAATTTCCTACCGACCTGTGCCTGGGTTTCAGGATCATTCGCAACGCATACATTTCGATCAATCAGGAGGTCTTTCACGGGACCGTAGTGTTAGGCTTGGATATCGGTTTCCAAGGGGGACTCACTTTTGAGTCAAGGCCGTTGAACGAAATTTTTCACTATCTGCTCCGGGTTTACAAGTCAAGAACCCTGAAAAATGAGAAAGAAATAGTCTTGCTCGTACTTCTTTGAGCTAAGTTATACATTAACCCAAGTGTCTTAGTCAGAGAAGACTGCTTCAGGATTGTAACATTGGAAGGATTGGGGACCGAAAAAGGCTTGTTTTTTGCCTAGAAATTGTGAAGGGTTTGACATTGGTGATCATTGCAAATTTGCCACATGTCCTTCGAAGAACATCTCCATTTCTTGAAGTGTACACTCCTCTTTTAGAGCGCACAAGGATGTTTAAAAGCGTCTCTTGTTGCATTAAGAGACCGTCTGTTTGTGTGTTTGCTATTTGAGCACGACATCATTTGGGGAGTAGTCATCTTGATCTGACTCCTTTGGAGGGTCTTTTCATCATCTCTCTAGACTTTACTGGGGATATTTTGAATGGACATCGGCCTTGCTTTTTACCAGGCACTTTGCTTTTTCTTGATGTCTAGGGATTTTTCTTTTCCCCCTTTTTTTAATCCCGTGTTTTTCTTTTCTTTTGGAGCTAGGATTTTCAGCAATCATGCTAGATATGCAACTTAAACTTTGGCATGCTTCCGTTCCTAGAGTGATGTTGCCTTTGCTTTGGAATATGCAATGATCACCAATAGGTTGATGAAATGAATTTGTTGGCTCAACATGGTCGTGCAAAGGATAACAGTGTGTAGGATAGAGAAATGAATTATTCTCGTCATCCTATAACACTTGGATTATCATATAAACAACACACAAAGATTTATGTTAGTCCGAGCAAGAAAATTTCTAACCATTTACTTTCTGATACTGTTGGACTAACCTTCATTTGCCCCAATGTAGGGTGGTTCTTGACAGGGTTGAGAATGAAAATCGCCATTCAATGGGGTTCTCAATGGGCATCTGTAGTGTTTGGAATGAAGAAAGAAATGCCTCTGTCATCTCGATCCATGTAATCGTTGCGAATGACCCTTATGTCCATAGGTTAAGGTTTCTCAATCATTTCCAATTTCCTCATCTCTCAAGTGTGTATGGGACGTGTTTGGATTAGGCTCGCTTCTCTTATGAGAAAATACCCTTTTGAACAGTTCAAACGACTCTTGTTGGAAAAATTCATTTCATTTCATCAAGATTTATCCTTCAAAGGGATTTTGTGATGCACCATATATGTGTAATTCATGTTCAGACAATCTCTTGTTTTAAAACATGAATGTCAATGAAGTAAGAATTCTATGTCTTTTTAGATGTGAGAATCGAATTAATTCTGAAAGTTTTTAATCTCCAATGAATTGGGAAAAAGGATACTTACCTGCCCATCGAGGCTGGAGATCCTGGAGATATAAAAGGGATATGTCATTGTATATTCTAAAACTTTACAAAAATTGGAACGATACATCTTACCCTTCGTCATATGCTCCAACGAGTGTACAAGGGTTGTGAAAATATGTCTGCCCTGATGGCGAGCTCCTGCCAAGGATAAATATTAAGCATTATTTTGGGTTTCCAAATTCAAAACAAATTGGGACGATACTACTTTACTCTTGATTTGAATTCCATTCTGCATGCCAATGTGGGGATTGCAGAAGCCGGCCCTCAAGCTTGTGGCCATGATTTCTTCGTCTGGTTGGGCAACGAATCCACCTCAAGGATTTACGTCGGAGGAGATTCATTCATCTTTTTGGGCATGTTTCATGCGCTGTTTTGTTATTTGAATGCATGGCTTCTTGGGTGCCTCGTCTCTATTCATCACCTGAGAGGAAAATAAGAGAACATTATCCCCGCATCTGATTGAAAATCATTTAGGAACGATACGTTCTTTTTACCAAATGGGTGGCTCCGCGGCCAAATGCGTTTTACGTTGAAAGGATGGATTCCATTACGCTCTGCGGATGATAACTATCGCTTGGGGGACTTGCCCCACGGATTAAACGATGAATCTGATGTCTTCGGCTTCAACATGCTTTCCGGATGTAGGAATGGTTTGCCCCCATTTTCAGTAGAGATGGGTTTTGTCGAGTGGGCAAGATCAATAACTCATCCTAGATTTGGCTTTAGTCGAAGGTTGAAATCCCGACCTTGGATAAGCGAATCATGATTCATCTCCTTCTGCTTCGGATTTGTCATTTGCGCGCTTCACATTTTACAATACCAACTTCGCCGCTTGATGAAAATGAATCGATGATTTTCGAATTGCCCCAAGTTCTATAGTCATCTGCGTCGAATCTCTTTGAACTTCATCGAGTGATAGACCAACTAATAAAACGATTTTTCAATCCCGAGATCGAACTCCTGACGTTTCGTACCACTGCCATTTCACTGACTACCAAGACACAGCATTATTGGCGTCCCTAACTGGTTCGTTTTTTGTTATAAAATTCTCGAAGCAGTTAGCAACCCCCATTGAGAATGAAACAAGCTCAATTTAGAGTTCGTAACGACTAAAGGTCCCTTGGAACGATACATAGCTAACCGTCTTTGAGCTCGCTCGGGCTTTTACTCACATTTTCCTATGTGAAGCCTTTAAATGTTTTTCTTCGTGGCGTTCAATTGATTCGCCTCGACTCTAATCTAACAAGGGATTGTCGTACTTGAGCATGATGATGCTCGCAGGTAGTACTAATCGCTACCCCAGATTAACTCTAGGCATTAAGGAAGATTATCTCGCATGGAAGACTTTATGACAGAAAAATTAATGATACATCCAGTCACATGTGCCTAGGTCCCTTGAAGATTCTCGGTGATCAGCCAGTTACACCATGAATCAGATATATAATCGCCATTTTGGATCATAACTTCATAAGTCCATCAGTTTTAAACTTATCGATCCAGATATGGAGCTCCTTATCAAGGAAATCTTTTGATTCTTCGAGCAACTGATATTCGGGTTGACCATCATCGCTTGGCGTCGAAGGATTCCTGTTTCTGTTGTGAGCGATTTGATTCTTCGAGCTAGAACCTTCGTCATTGCTCGAGATTATAAGAGGATGATTGATCGGTTCACTATCAAAAGCACCTTCCATTTGGGGATGGGAGAAACAAAAATCCTCATAGCATCCCCCCGCTTGATCTTCCGAAATCATACACCCAAGCCAGGCAGATCTTTGAACACTAGGCGCAATATGTTGATCGGCGATAGAAAGAGTACTAGCGAAAAGTTGCTGCTCAAACCAAGGAGTTCGTACCTGCTGCACTTGTGGCATATACTCTTGAGTGGTGCTGAGATGATTCGGGGGAATATTCTGATTAGCGCCCAAGTAGTCGATGGTGCTGCTACCAGCTTGGTCGGTGCCTAGATTCGGCAGGATATTTCTTACTTCAGGGGCATTGTAGTTGTGGCCATGCCTAGTGTTTAGGCACAAGTTGAGTTCTTTCAGGTTCAGTGCTGTGTGGCACTGTCTTAGCGCCCTTATGTAGCTCTTGAGGTGACTCGCGACTCCATCTTTAGTGAGTCCTGGTATGTTCATGATCTCAAGTATGCGCGTTGGATATGCTGAGTTGATCCCTAGTTGCTGAACCGCACTAAGGAACTTGAGATGAAGCTCGGGGGACCAATTGACCCTCGTCTTCTTGCGACCCGGAACAGTGTTGACAACTTGGCTATTGCTCTCTGGCCTATTTCCAATAGGATTTGATCGAGCCGGAAATTGTTGTGGAGGGAATTCATCAGCTTTGGATTGGTCGGTCATGATAGTAAGCTCATCGTTAAGGAAACTCCAATCATGGTGACGCATATCCCATCCTTTAGAAGGCATCGATATTGACTTCGTAGAATTGATTTGTTCATGCATATCTCCAACAAAATCCGATTGTATCAAAGATGGTTCGAGGGAGTGGGGTGGTAAATGAGCATTTTCAATCATCATATAAGGCTTATCAAGGAACATTTCGCCGAGAGTGGCAGGGCCACCGCAATTAAGGCAAGCGATAGTGCTGGGAGCTTTCTTATACCTCATGTTCTCCGCTCGAAGCTTTTCGTTTTCCTCCTTTAGAATCGCAAGTTCTTGACGTCTGTGTTGAGCCCTCAATTTGGCTCGCTTATTTTGAAACCAAAACTTGACCCTCAAAGGTTTCATCCCTAGCTTCTGGCCCAATTCATTTCTTTGTTTCATGTTCGGGAGAGGGCATTCACTAAAGAAAGCTTCAAGCTCTTGGATTTCATTCTGAGTGTGGCACTGGCGACGTTTCCTTTTCCGGGATTGACCATCGCTGCTGCTGTTGTCGTCGCTGCTGAGATCCTGAACTTCGTTGCCGAAAGGGTTGGGTTCTGTGGTTGGGTTCTGTGGTTCTGGTACCAGACGCAATCCTGGAATCTTCGAGATCTCTCAATAGTTCATTTTCTGAGATTTTTGGATCAGTCGCCTCTAGCAACTGACGGTAACCCTCAAACATGTTGGATCGAAAAATGTTCGATCAATTTTTGCTCACTCAAGGTTCTCTACACTCTCATGTATGCTCACTCTCTCTAAATTTTCTTTTGAGTGGTTCTGTATGCCCAGGAAACGTTCTTTAAACATGGATGAAGATCATCAGGCAAGCGTTTCTCCCAAGATTTCGTATTTCTCGCTTTGTCGTCTTCTTTCTTCTTTTCAACGTGGAGGGACACCAAATCTATTTCCTTTTCTCGATATCCATGTCTGTCTCCCACTTATTTTCAAAAAGGTGCAACTACGCTCGCCTCCCGCTCAGTTTTTTAATATGATGGGACCGCCAAATCCTTTTGCAACTTTTTTCGATAGTTGCGCTTAACTCTCGCTCAATTTTAATATGGTGGCACTGACATATCTTTTTACAACTTTTTTAGATTTATCAAGCCTGTAATCGCGGACTGGGACGGATCTGATGGTTCACCGAAAGAGCCACCACTGCTTTACCCAATTAACTTGGCCCCATGAGCATTATTGTTGTGACCTTTCTTCATCCTCGAGTTGCTATAAAAGGAGGAGTTAATGCAGAGAAGATTAACGCTCTTACATAATTGCCTTTTCATATTTTAATCACTCTACCACACTCATCTTCTTCTCCCTCACTCCAACGAAAATGACCTCCTCTCCTATTCGAGCTTTCTCGGCTGAAATTTTGGCCCAGTGGGAAAAACTCTATAACCTCCTAGGTCGAGGCTATGCTCATATAGCCGATCACCCAGAAATTGAAGATGAAATTCGCATTTTGCTCGTGGAAATAGACACCACCTCTATCGAGGGCACTAATTTAGAGAGGGAATATAGAATCTTCCCAACCCTCTTTATAAACTTTTTAGAGACTTACCGTGTCGCTCAGCGAGAAGTTACCGTGGCTCACGTTTTGCGAGCTCGCTATGAGGATCGGTCCAACTGCTTGGTGTTGGCCAACCTTGTGGCCGATAGTCACAGAAAGGCTGTTGAGTTCGCCAACGAGCGGGTCTCGATGTTGCTTCGCGAGAGGGGAAATTTGGTGGAGCGCTTGGCCTTATCCCTGACCACCTATGAGCACGACCGTCGTAATGTCGTGTTGAAGTTTCAATGTGAGTGGCAGGAAGAAAGGCTTGACAGCATTACCGCGGATATAGCCCATGGGAGAGGACTAGTTCGGGACCTGGAAATAGCCGCCGAAGATCACGGGACTAAGGTTGCCGAGCTTAAAGGGGAATGTAAACGCCTTCTTCTTAAGCTTGCAGATCTCGAGTCTCGAGGTGGTGAGTATAGGCAAAGCATCAATAATATGGAGGGCCAACTGGGTTCCTTTGTGATGCTAATTAGGGCTCATTTCGGTTTTACTTTTCCACCTCGATGATCTGTATGATCTGCTTTTAAGGTCCCTCGATTGAGCGAAATGAATGAAAGCTCTAATATGTGTGTCTCAACTTCAGTATGGCTGACTTTCTCGAACACCTGACCAATCTCAACCTAGGCAAGCTGCTCTTCGACATTGATGATTCGAGCGTGTACATCTTGATTTTTTAATCTTGCTTATGATCGAATAAAGGAACCTCCCACCGCGTTTATCCACAAAAAGACTTCTCTTCTCTACCTGTTTTTAACTACTTAGAGATGCCCCAGTTTCGATCTTTGAGACGTGACTTCAGGATCACCTATTCCAAATCGTCATCTTCATTAGATGATACCTCAATGATGTCCATAGCAGGCTCTTATTATCCACTTGGCGCTTGTAATGGGATGACACCATCTTCGTCTTCCATCAAGAACATTGGGAGGAAAACACACCTATCTATCCTCAAAATGGCATTTAATCCAATCAATGGAATTATGCAATGAATATAATGATTATGAGCTGTAACAAGTTCGAGGGATAGAAAAGTCTTACCAACCAAACTTAAGAGAAAATCAAGCTTCTCTGTACAGTGTTAGGTATACTAACCTTCCATAGACAAACGCATGAGACAAGTGAGGGAAAACTCCTAAAAATCAAAAGATAGGGCTTGGTACCTAAAGCCAAGGTTCTCACCTCGAATTCTGGGAAGAGTCGATTCCATTGCACAACTATCGTTGCATTGGGACTCAATCCATAGTTCGAAGTGAGCGGAATTGAAAAGTGGATTACCCCATGTTTTTCCTCACGGAGATTCCATTTTCAAGTCCTTCTATTGTGTTCCTAAAGAGGGCGCCTGGGGTTTTAGGCGCAATTGTGTGTATTCATTGTGTTGTGCTAAAGCAATAAACATGCATTTTATTTAACAATCACCGCTTCAATATAAATATCCACACAATCATACATCCAAAACTCTTGCCTGCATAAAACAAAGTTAACAAGCACTTCACCCCTTATTTCTCCCGTCTACAAAAACATCTAACACATTCGTTAGCATATACACCTCACTTTCGAGAGCATCTGCATAAAATTAGGTTAGAAGAATCAATCAACTTTTTAATCGGCTCAAGTCCACTAAATGGTTAAGAACCAGTCCCCAGTGGAGTCGCCAGTCTGTCGCGACCCTTTTGAGGTTGTCGGGCTCTCGAGGGCTAATGGGCCGTCCTGTCTGGTCGGACGCGGGCCTCTCCCAAGGCCCATTACCCAAATCGCAACGGAGGTATGCGTGATCGACTTTCAGTGTGGTCTAGTGACATGTGCTAAGTGTGCATGCCATGGAGTCGCCACCAATCATTTTTTTAGGGTATGATTGGACCACCCAATCGAATAGTTGGGAGTTTCTATTCAATTTTGCGAGAACCAGAGAAATGGTTTTGGGGACTTAGTTACGCCAACCGTCAGAGTTGACGCCCTTTCGGTACCTAAGTTGACTGAATTTTCTAGCCTGAGATTCATGCGGATGAGTAAGGTATGAACCATAAATCTAGAAATTCATGCAGATAGGAGTGATTATCCTAGCAATCATAATCAGTAATAAAATGCGCAACTCAAGGAATCTAGATATGCAAATAAATCACATGGCATTCCTAGTAATGCCCTATTTATCAATCACAGCTCAAGAATGATTTAGCTGTCCTAGCCGTTCTACACTCGATCTAACCTAAGAAAAGCATTAGGAAGCATCGCAGGAGTTCGAGAGTACTCACATGGGGTTCGCCGTGCCCTGGTTTGGTCTTGGACGAGCTATCGAGCTCATGCCGACCCGATTATATTTGGGGATCCACTCGGCATTTTACACCATGAAATCATGTGAAACAAAAACGAAAATATTCAGCAAGGGGAATTTATTGTAGATGGTGGTCGATCTAATTGGACGTCAAGACTAAAAAATATGTAGAAATTTACAAATTAAAATACTCGAATGACATTTTTTTGCCAAATTCAACTCTATGCGCGTGAAGAAACACATGCAATTGAACTTGAATTTTGACTATTTATGAGTTCAAAATGAAAAGGAAATTAAAATAAAAATATTGACTATTTTTCTATATTTTTACGACATCGAACGCTATTTTTCTTCATTTTTCATGTATTTTTCTATTTTTGGAAAATATTAAAAAATATTAAAAAATATGACAAATTATTTTTTTTTATCAAAAATGGTTCCTTTAGCTTGGTCAAGGCTACCAAAGATGATTTTTTAATTTTTTTTAACTTTTTATAGATTTTTTATGAATTTTTTAAAAATAAACTATGAAAGACTGATCAAAAATCAGGTGTCAACAGTACCGAGGCTGGTAATGCCCAAGGGGATGGAAATGCTAGGCAGATGGGTCAGTTGGTTGAGCGGTTTATGAAGCTAAAACCAACTCAGTTTGATGGCACGTGAGATTTTGAGTTAGCACCAAGATGGATTGAAAAGCTCGAGAAGCTTTTGGGGTGCTGAGGTGCACCGACGAAGAGAGAGTGTTGTTGGCCTTTATCAACTGGAAGGCACTGCTAATGACTGGTAGAGTGCCACGAAAGATGGGATGTTTCCTGAAGACATTGCCTTGACTTGGGCCGCCTTCACTGCTGCGTTTAACAATAAGTATTTTTCAGAAACAACACGAGAGATGAAACAAGTAGAATTCCAACAGCTGCGTTAGAATCAGCTGACTGTGGATCAGTACGAGGTGGAGTTTGCGAGATTGTCGAGGTATGCGCCGAGATCGATTGAGGATCCACTAGAGAAACAAAGGTTCCAGGATGGATTGAGACCAGAAATTCGAAGTCAAATAATAACTATGAACCTGAGAACATACAGGGAGATTTACGAGCGAAGCCAGATGATCGAGAGGGATATGAAAGAAAGAGCCGCCGCTTCTGGATCGCGGTTCACTTCTTCGAGAGACAATCGGCAACTTGGTAAGAGGCCGATGGCAAGCAACCGACGCTTTATTCCTCCTGTTCGAAAGAATATTGGGAAACTATCGTATTAATCAAATTGGAGCTATCGCCTCTGTGGTAGAAGACATGGTAGTGGGCCCTACCCAAGTAAGACGGGTACGTGTTTTAAGTGTGGCCAGTTGGGCCACCAGATAAAGAATTGTCCAAGTCAAGCTCTAGGGAACCAATCTCAGGGACAAAGACCGCAGGCTGGACCGCCGGCTGTAGCCCCGCAAAATGATCAGAATCGGTTACCTGCCCAAGGAAGAGTTTATGCCATGGCACGTAGAGAGGCGGAGGAAGCGCCTGACGTGGTCACATGTATGATCTATTTGTGCGATCAAGCTGCCTATGCTTTATTTGATCCTGGAGCTTCACATTCTTTCGTGTCTGCTCAGTTTGCTGACTTGGTGGGTGTAGAGTTGAGACCGCTGAATGTGATGTTGCATGTTGCTACACCGTTAAAAGATAATGTGTTAGTCTCGCTAGGTTATGCGGACTGTAAGGTAGTCATTGGTGGTAGCGAAAAAAGAATAGATTTGATTGTGTTGCCTATGTATGATTTTGATGTGATTATTGGGATGGATTGGTTGGGAAAGCAAAGGGCTGTAGTTGATTGTGGTAGCAGGGTAATTCGTTTCTATTCGGATGGTCGCCCTAATTTTGAATTTGTAGGAAGTCGGGGAGAAACCTCGATTCCTTTAGTCTCGTCGCTTGAGGCGACAAAGTCGTTAAGCGAAGGTTGTCAAGCTTATCTTGCTGCCGTGGTTGACACAACGGTCGAGGAATCGAAGTTGGAAAGTATAGCAGTGGTACGTGAATTTCCTGAAGTCTTCCCTAAGGAATTGTCAGGATTACAACTTGAGAGAGAGATAGAGTTCGTGATTGAGTTAGCTCCTGGGACGGAGCCGATTTCGAAGGCACTTTAAAGAATGTCATTGTCGGAATTGAAAGAGTTAAATGTGCAAATGCAAGATCGCCTGACAAAGGGTTCATTAGACCGAGCGCGTCACCATGGGGAGCGCCTGTGTTGTTTGTGAGGGAAAAGGATGGATCCTTTCGTTTGTACATCTATTATAGACAGTTGAATCAAGTAACCATCAAGAATAAGTATTTGTTGCCGAGGATTGATGATTTATTCGATCAGTTACAAGGAGCCTATGTGTTTTCTAGGATAGATCTGAGGACTGGTTACCACCAGTTGAGAATTACGAAAGAGGACATTCCGAAGACAGCCTTTAGAACGAGGTGTCGCGACCCTCTCGAGGTTCGCCGTGGGCTCTCGAGGGCTAATGGGCCGTCCAGTCTGGTCGGACGCAGGCCTCTCCCAAGGCCCGTTACCCAAATCGCAACGGAGGTATGCGTAGTCGACCTTCAGTGTGGTCTAGTGACATGTGCTAAGTGTGCATGCCATGGAGTCGCCACCAATCATTTTTTTGGAGGGTATGATTGGACCACCCTATTGAATAGTCGGGAGTTTCTATTTAATTCTACGATAACCAGAGAAATGGGTTCGGGGACTTAGTTACGTCAACTGTTAGAGTTGACGCCCTTTCGGTACCTAAGTTGATTGAATTTTCTGCAATTTTTCTCAATTTTTTTTGAATTTTTCCTTAGTATTCACTTTTTTTGAATTTTTTTTATTTGATTTTTTTATTATAAATTTCCTGAAAATAAGTCCCAACTGAACGGTCCCTAACTCGCCACGTGGCGTCTCGGTGACAATCGAATCATTTTAATTGTTGTAAAATTCGAAATTTATTTCTTTTAATGTTAAAAATATTTTTTTTATTCTGAAAATCATCGGATCACGGCACGTGGCTCATCTGCAACCATCCAATCTAGCATTTTTTGTTTTTGTTTTTATAGGACACAACACAATGCAAAAAATAAAGAAGATATTAAGTCATTATACAACATAAACATAAGCAAAGGAGATGGGATCCGGTGAATTTTACGACGTCGGAGTCCGTCGGTGCTCGTGCAACAATGTGTGGGGATATAAACCACCAGCAGGAGGCTCGACCTTCCGATTCTGGGGTAGCACAATATAATTTACAGAAAATAAATAAATAAAACACCTTGGACACCAATAGGAGGCTTAGCCTTCCGATTCTGGGTCTTTTATGCGAAATATAGAAATGCTATGACATAAAGTAAATACGCAGCAAATATTTAGACACCAACAGGAGGCTCGGCCTTCCGATTCTGGGTCTTTTATGCGAAATATAGAAATGTTATGACATAAAGTAAATACACAGCAAATATTTAGACACCAACAGGAGGCTCGGCCTTCCGATTCTGGGTCTTTTATGCGAAATATAGAAATGCTATGACATAAAGTAAATACGCAGCAAATATTTAGACACCAACAGGAGGCTCGGCCTTCCGATTCTGGGTCTTTTATGCGAAATATAGAAATGCTATGACATAAAGTAAATACACAGCAAATATTCAGCAACCTTAAAATTTCAGAACATAGCCTATCATCTTAGGAAGCCATCACCGAAAATTTCACCTTAAAAGGAGTCCAAATGAGTGAGATATGACCACAATACCTCAATTCGCTCGATTTTCGTCGACTATTTTTCAAAAAATCACCATAATTTAACCAGACCTCGAAAATTCACGAAACCAACGGGAAATTGTTAAGGACATCTTAACTTAACCTGTGATGGTCAGAGGGAGGCGCAAAGGTCGCCGGAAGGGCTGATCGTGGAGGACGACGGCGGCGGCAGAAACTGGTCGTTACAGGGTCAGCAGTGACCTTTGCTCATTCAAACGGCTCCATCGGACGAATGGCTGGGTCAAATGAGCCTTATAATATATCCCTGGAAAGATAAGACGATAAGCTTTCTATTGGAGGTGGTTTCGCCTCGATCTGATATTGGACGACGGAGTTATGACCGGAACAGTGAGATGGTTCGGGAAAGGGAGAGGAGAGAGGAAGAAGAAGAAGAAGAAGAAGAGGAAGAGGAAGAGGAAGAGGAAGAGGAGGAGGGGGGAGATAAATAGGCAGCGGGAAGGAGAGAGGGAGTGGGGAGAGAGAGAGAGAGAAAGAAAGAAAAAAAATATAATAATAATAAAATAATAAAATAATAAAATAAAAAAAGTAAAAATAAAATAAAATAACAAAAAGAGAAGACAAAATCATTAGTCCCCTTTTCCTTTTAAATGATGATGTTTCCCTCCTTTTCCTTTTAATATTTTTGTCAAATTCAATTTTATGGTGATCAGAGAACACCTAAAATCAAACCTGAATTTTACTATTTATGAGGTTAGAAAATAGATAAAATAAAAATAAAAATACCGACTATTTTTATATATCTTTGTGACCTCAAATATTATTTTTCTTGATTTTCTTGATTTTATTTTTCTTTCTTTTTCTTTTTTTTTGTATTTTTCGAAAATATATATAAAAAAATGAAAATTATGAAAATTATTTTTTTGGTCAAAATGGTTCATTTAGCTTGGCTAAGGTCACCAAAATTGATTTTTCAATTTTTTCAACTTTTTATGGATTTTCTATGAATTTTCAAAATAAAAATAAAAATAAAAATAAAAATAAATAAAAAAAAGTTGATCAAAATTTAGGTGTCAACAGCTGCCCCTCTTTGAGAGGAATCTCGTTAGAGGTTTCTCTCAAAGATAAGGTGACACCTGAGTCTTGATCGACTCGACTCGGGAAACTAAAGGAAAAGGAGTCATGACATCCAATTTTCATGCTTGTCCATGTATGCTCTTTCTTGAAGGGGGAAACATTCATTTGACATGAGAGAGTGAGATAATAGAGAGACATACCTGCCACTTACCTGTTCGATGTTTGTACGATTTTCGCGGTGTTTGATGGATTCAAGAGAATTTCTAGGAACTCGTTACTAGAGTATCCTAGAGAGGTTAAGCTCTGACCCGTATGGTAGGTCAAACCATAATGGGATTCCTAACTAATAGGAATCTAAGGAAGACGCGTCCCATTTGAGATTTGCCAATGATTTTGATCCGTATGGTGGATTGGACCATTGAGTTGACCATTTAAGTGATTTTCACTATTGGATTGACCCTTCAGGCGGTTTCTACCTTTGATTGACCCTTCAGGCGGTTTCTACCATTATTTTGACCCTTCAGGCGGTTTCTACCTTGTGTTGACCATTCAGGCGGTATCTACCCTCATTTTGACCCTTCAGGCGGTATCTACCTTGTGTTGACCCTTCAGGCGGTTTCTACCATGAGTTGACCCTTCAGGCGGTATCTACCATAGTTTTGCTTTGAAAAGGGGTCTCATGACGAGCCACGTCCGATGAGACTGCCTGATTTTTGAAAAGAGGTCTCATGACGAGGGTTCTCCACGTCAAGTTAGGACTGCTTGATTTTTGAAAAGAGGTCCTAGGACGAGGGTTCTCCACGTCTGCTGGGACTGTTTGATTTTTTTTTTTTTTGAGAAGGGGTCTCATGACGAGGGTTCTCCACGTCCGATGAGACTGCCTGATTTTTGAAAAGGGGTCTCATGACGAGGGTTCTCCACGTCCGATGAGACTGTTTCTTTTAAAAGGGTTTTTCTTCCCCCCTTTTTTAGAGATCCCGAAGTTTGTCGGGAATTCAGTTTTGAAGCAGTGAAAGATTTTATTTTGGCAAAAATTTCACTGGTACGCTGATGATGCGGGAAGTGACTTTTCTGGGAGCTGGGTTCTCCAGGTATCCTGCAGAAAAATAGATTTGTACGTTCTTCTCTTCAGAGCGAGGCCTTCTTCTGGGAGATTGGCGTCTCTAATGGATCCTGCAGAAGTTCGAGCCTGAAAAATTTTCTTCACCAAGAAAACGTTAGCAATCTTTGGGAAGACGACGGTTGTCCATCTGACAAAACCGTATGATTTAAGTTTTAATCATGAAATGTGCATTTTGATGCCGGAGGCTGTCCAAAGCATTCTTGCAACATGCAGATGTGATCACAAATTCCTTGCATGGAAAATCTGGATCAACAGTTTGAAAAATTCCAAAAAGAGATTGTTCAAAACATCAATTGGAATATTTCTCGACAAGGAGGCTATCTCACCTGTTTTGAGGTAATGATTTTTATAGGGGATGCACTCAATTCCCTATTAACCTGTGCCTAGGTTTTAGGCTCATTCGCAGCGCATACATTTTGATCGGTCGGGAGGTCTTCCACGGGACCGTAATGTTGGGCTTGGTATTGGTTTTCAAGGGGGACTCATTTTTGAGTCAAAGCCATTGAACGAAAGTTTTCACCATCTGCTTCGGGTTTACAAGTCAAGAACCCTGCAAAATGAGAAAGAAATAGTCTTGCTCGTACCTCTTCGAGCTAAGCTATATGTTAACCCAAGTGTCTTAGTCAGAGAAGGCTGTTTCAGGGTTATGATGTTGGTAGGATTGGGGACCGAAAAAAAAGCTTGTTTTTGGCCCAGAATTTATGAGGGAATTGACCTTGGTGATCATTGCAAACTTGTCACCTGTCTTTTCCATTCTGTATCTTCAATTTTTGAGACGTGCAACCGTTTTTGAGGTGTGTACAAACTCTTTAGAGAGCGTCTCTTGTGGTATTAAGAGGTTGACAACTCTTTCTGTGTTTTTGCTCCACGGCTGACATCATTTGGGGAGCAGTCTTCTTGATCTGACTCCATTAGGGGTTTTTCCCTCTTCTTTTCCCTACTAGGTTTCTTTAGGGATCGATCAAATTGTTCACCCGAGCATCGGCCTCGCTTTTACCAGGCACTTTGCTTTTTCTTGATGCTGGGGATTTCTTTAATCCCTTGTCGCAAGTGGGATGCTTGGCAATTGTGCTAGATATATGACTTGGCTCTTAGCACGCTTGAGTATCAACTTAGTAGTTTCTTCGTAAACCCTAAGTCTTGAACTTCTCCGTTCCTGAAGTGATTTGCCTTTGTTTTGGAACTTGCAATGATCACCGATGGGTTTATGAAATGAATTCGCAGGCTCAACTTGGCTATGCAAAGGATATGGTGTGTGGGATAGAGAAATGAATGCTTCTCATCATCCTATGGCACTTGGATTACCATATAAACAACACACAAAGATTAATGTAAGTCCGAGCAAAAAAAATTTCTAACCATTTTCTCCTGATGCTACTGGACTCACCTCCATTTTGCCCCGATGTGGGGTGGTTCTTGATAGGGTTAAGAATGAAAAACGCCGTTCAAAGGGGTTTATCAATGGTCACCTGTAGTGTTTGGGGATATGAAACGAATGCCTCTGTCGTCCCAACCCATGTAATCGCTGCAAATGATCCCTACCATCGTAGACCCAGATTTTGCTACCTGCCCACTCCACTCATCTCTCAAGTGTGTGTTGGACATGTTTGGATTAGGCTCGCCTCTCTTTTGAGTAAACTTCCTTTTGAATGATTTGACAAATAATGATATTTGGAAAAATTCACTCCCTTCTTTCCCAAAATTTATCCATTGAGGGGATCTTGTGATGTATCGTGCATGTTTTATTCATGCTTTGGGCAACCTCCCGATTTAAATCATGAACATCGATACATTGGATAATTTTCATGACGACTGAAAGGATTTTAACATTCTTTATCTCCAGCTAACTGGGAAAGGGATACTTACCTACCTGTCGCGGCTGCAGACCCCTGAAAATGTAAGAGAAGCATATCATTGTATATTCACGAATTTTTTTGAAAATCGAAACGATACATCCTACCCTCGGTCATGTACCCTAACAAGTAGTACGTGGGATGTAAAAACTTGTTCGTCTCCAAGGCGACTCCCCTGTCAAAAACAAACAATAAGTGTCAGTTTGCGTTCCAAAATTCAAGACAAATTGGAACGATACCGCCTTGTTCTTGCTTGGTGTTTTCATTTGAACACAAACGCGCGGCTTACAGAAATTGGCCATCTATATTGTGGCCACGATTCCTCCGTTTGGTTGGCGATGAATCATTCTCGAGGATTTGCCCCAGAGGAAATCCATTTGTGTTTTTGGGCGCATTCCAGCGTCACTCTTCATAGTTCCTCCACTTGATCAAAGACCCTTCCTTGGAGTGCTGACTCCCAAGGTTAATAATTTTATTCGCCTCCTCATTGGCGAGTTCTTTTCTTTTGTGGCTTTTGGCGCCAACGACTTCCTGTTAAGCATGGGATTTATGGAGATCAAATTGGAACGATACAAAGTTACCGCCTCTAGGTTTGTATCCTGGGGTTTATTTCTGATGCAGATAACTCTTTCATTGCGTCTACGGATTTTGCCAGAGAAGAAACGTCTTTCTTTGCCCAGGGCAAAATTGATTCGCATGCCCCAGTCAGGTCTTAACGCTTTCCGCTTTTGTTGGAGATTTCTAATCCCATCTGAAGGAGTCCACGCACCTGCGTGTGAAGAAATAGACGTGGGTTTTTATCTGACTTCATTTGGAATTTCTGAAAAGAGGTACTCCCTCCGAAGTTTCGTCTTTTCGTGCTTTTCGAGCAATTTGCCCCGGTGAGGCCGGTTTCGCTGTTTGTCCTCTCTGGATTTGATGACCCTGGTCTGTTGCACTTTTAGGGGGGATCATGAGAGTTTGCCCCTGGCTGGGCTTCTCGGAGAAAAGGGAGAGACTTGCTCCCACGAGTTTTGCCAATCCTGGTCATCTATGAATTCGTGCTTTTCATTCTATTCAAAGAAGGTATTGATAAAACTTAAGATTTTCTTTTCAAGCATTCTTTTCACAGAGATTTTCAGGTGATGAGAAACTTTTTCAGGTTTTCTCAAAGATTTTGTTCACAAATTGAGCCATTAGAACGCTCTTGAAAACATTGAGTCAGACTCATGTTATGAAAAGGGGTACTCCTTGTTTCGTCATTTGGAAGCACTGCCATCTGATTCCCCTGCTTTTGATCGTTGCTGGAATGGATGGCTCCGCATCGTTTTATTCCCCATTTAGGAGGGAAGCTCCACCTCGGGAACCTGAGTTATTTAACAACTGCTATGTATGCTTGGAATGGCATGCTTGAAGTGTCACAAAGACGGTTATAAAATAGAGAAAGTTCATGTAATGATAAACTTCTTTGGGAGACGTCTTAAGAAAAATTGAAAGGGTAGGATGGGAGCTAGCCCTCATATCATTGGGCATCCTCGCATCCCAAAACTTTGCAAACCAGGAGACATGTGGGAAATCAGGTCTCAGTTTTTTTTTTTTTTCGTCATTGTTGACACCTAAATTTTGATCAATATTTTTTTCCTTTATTCTTCAAAATTTTATAGAAAATCCATAAAAAGTTAAAAAAATTACAAAATCAACTTTGGTAGCCTTGGTCAAGCTAAAGGGACCATTTTGAACAAAAAAATAAAAAATAAAAATATCGTTTTTATATTTTATATTTTTTAATTATTATTTTCGAAAAATATAAAAAAAAAAAGAGGAAAATCAAGAAAAATAGTATTCGATGTCAAAAAAATATAAATATAAATATAAAAATATTTGATATTTTTATTTTTAATTTTCTTTATTTTAGGACCTCATAAAACAGTAAAATCCAAATTCGATTTTAGTTGTTCCCTGATCACCATAAAATCGAATTTGACAAAAATATATTAGTAATAATTAAAAGGAAAAGGAGTGAAAACATCATCATTTAAAAGGAAAAGGAAATTAATCATTTTGTCTTCGCTTTTGATTATTTTATTACTATTTTTATTTTATTTTATTATTATTTTATTATTATATTATATTATATTTTTTTATTTTACTGTCCCCTCTCGTTCTTCCCCCCGCGCGGCCACCCCCCTTTTTTTTTGGTGTGTGGTTTGCAGATTCTCAAATGGACAGAACAATGAAAACTAAAAAAAAAGGGGTCCAGTCCACCCATCGAGGACACGCACTGAATAAAGAAGAAACAAATGGATGGAGATGGGGGTTCATTTTTTTAGAGAGAGCCATTCTTCGAAAATCCCAGGGCAGTAGAGGAAATCAGAGAAAACGAAGCGAAGCGTATCTCTCCTGATCAAAAGGGACGCGTCTTGGTTTCTAATTTGATTTGTCCATTAGTATGTTTTCATGAATCCCCACTAACAGTCCGGTTTTATCTTCTCTTGTCGCTGATTGTCGCAGGTCACTCCTATTGAATACACGGCCACGTATTATTTGGGGGGGAGCAGGAGAGAACAAGTTTGGGCTAGAAGGATCAACGTCGTTTTTCATGCGATGAAGGCAAAAGGGAATTCTGGAAATTTAATCATCGAGTGCACGTTCTTCATTTTTTTTTTCTTTCGCCATCGCCCTCTCCTTGCTTTCTTGAATCTTGCAGGTTAGCCAAGTCTCAATCTTTACGGGTGATCTCACAACTTTGGCGTTGATTCATTGAGTCTATTATTTTGCGTCATCAGCCACCGAGATTTCCTTGGCAATGATCCCTCTATCTGCGGCCCACTAGAATTCCTTTTTGAAGAAAAACATGTCCATTAAGTGAGTCCCAAGCACAAATTCGGCGGATCTTGAGACGTCGCCTAAGCAAGTTCATGTTCGGGGTTGAGGGGATTTGTTTGCTCGTCATTCGGAGTCAATTGTCGCAACTCTTGGTGAATTTTCTTGCATATTCGGTGCCGCCAAAGATGAAGCCCCACCGTTTGAGCCATCGAAGATTCCTCATCAAACCGGTTCTTTTATTCATCTTGCGATTTAAGTTCCTTTGCAGGGTGATAGAGAACGAGAATGGTGAGATGGCAATGGGCGTTCCCTGAAGACTTCAAGAGACGTCCATATTTGGAGCATTAGGCGTGATGCGTATGGGGGTGGTGGCGCATCGAGATTGGGCGATTGAAGACCGATGTCCAGTCAGGTATATTTTACGTGATCGATCCGTATATCAGAGTTATTTTTCTAAAATATTGTCATTATAAACTTGATTTGCATGTATTTATTTCAATCTAGTTGTTAGCTTGTTTATTTGGTTAAGTCTTGTAGGTTGTCAAAGAAAGTATTTTCGGAAAATATTAATAATAAAAAAATTCAAAAAATAAATAAAAAAATAGAAAATCATAAAAAATTCAAAAATATTTGAAAAATTCAGAAAAATTCTAAAAAATTCCAGAAAATAGGAAATGGCCACATTTAACTGGCCACGACCTGTTCCGGGTCTGTCGACCCCCGATCTTTCCAAAAACGACGGTTTTGCCCTTCCGGCAAACCGTCTTCCAAAAAAATTCTAAAAAAATCCAAGAAAATCCCCAAAAATAGGAAATGGCCACAACCAACTGGCCAAGACTCATTCCGGGTGTTTTGAACCCCGACCCTTCTTAAAATGACGATTTCGCCTTTCGGGCGAATTGTCTTCCGAAAATTGAAGAAAAATCAAGAAATTCCAAAAAATCCTCAAAAATCGGAAATTGCCACAATCAATTGGCCATGGAATATTTTGGGTAATTCGGTATCCAAATCTCCCAAAAATTGACGATTTTGCCCTTCGGGCTAATCGCCTCCAAATCTTCCCATTTTGCCCTTGGTCCTAAATCACGCCTTCCCTAAGCCCTAATGGCTATACTAGGAGGCCATGTGATGTGAATTGAAGTGCATCGATCTGATTTATTTATGCACTTGATTGCGCTTTCATTAAAATGGATTGTGATTGATTAGGAACAGTCTTCCAATCTGCATGAAACCCTGAATCAAACCTACCTCACCTAAAATTGCGCCTGCATGAGCTCTTAGCTAGGAAAATCACTCACGTTAGGTACCGAAAGGGCGTTGGTAATGACACCAGCGTAACCAAGTCCCCGAACCCAAAATCTCTGGTTCCGCAGAACTGATCGATCTCTCCCAATCGGTCAGTAAGGTTTCCGGTCTACCCTCTAAGAAAGACCGGTGGCGACTCCAAATGCATGCACAAGTTGCACATGCCACCACGACCACACTAAGGTCGAAATCGATCGGCTCTTATCGCCGAATCCTTTGAAAAATACTCCCGCCGCGATTTGGTATGGGCTTGGGAGGGCCCGCGCCGATCCAAAGCCCGCGATCCGCACTCCGGTGCTGGGGTAGCAAGGCCCGCGATCGGTAATCCATTAGCCGCGTCCGCCTCCGGACGGGTCGCGACAGTCATTGACCGATTTGTGGCTCCCACATGTCCCCTTTTTTTTTTATTTTTGATTTTTGATGATTTTTTTGGTTTTTTTTTTTTGGTTTTTTTTTGGTTTTTTTAGTATACTTATATTACAATACAACACGTAAGAAAAAGCCCGAGGCACCTAATGTGGATTTAGATGCGTCGAAGAGAGACAGATATCTCTTTACTCCATGGTAGGAGCGTCGCCGTCGAGTGATTTGACAAAATCTCCCAAAGACAAGCTGGTCAAATCAAGTTCCTCCGATGTCGTTTCTATCCCCTCGTCCTTCGACCATTTGGAATCCTCAGAGAAGAACCGGTCGAACTTGTTGTCGAAGATCACCCCCACGGTTTGGTGATCATGAAGTGGATTATTTTGCACGTTCGGCTCTGTTTTGTCGAATTCAAGGATGCAATTATCGATAAGGGCTTGCACCTTGTGCTTCAAAACAATGCAATTGTCTACGTTATGGCCCTTCTCTCCCATGTGATAGACACATGACTGGCTTTCATCGTACCCGTTAAATTTCACCGGATTCGGCCTTGGAGGCTCCTTAGCCACTAAGTGCTCCTCTAGTAACATAGGAAGTAATTTCGATAACGGCCTTGGCAGGGGGGTGAACTGCTTGGGAGGCAACTTCCTCCTTAGTTCATATGGTTTCTGTACCGACATCGACGAGTTTCCTTGCACCGTACTTGAATTGGAGAACTGCTTAGGGTTGGGTGGGTTTGGTACGAAGGCCACATCAACTTCAGCCTCCTTCTCCCTTCGGGCCGGATATTGGCGTCTTGTTGCGATTTCTGGTGCTTTCCTTTCCCTCATCGCCCATTCCAGCCTTTCTGCGATTTTTATGAGGTGTACAAATGTTTGACAACCAGATGTGTTCAGCCTATCGAAATACTCGTAAGGCAACGCTCTCAAGAAAAGGTCGACCAGCTCGTCATCTGGAATGGACGGTTTGACTTGTGTTGCTAAGGCCCGCCATCTTTGAGCGTAGGCACGGATTGCCTCATTCCTCCCTTTAGTGGTCCTCAGCAATTCTTCTCTGGAAGGGGCTGTAGCAGTATTGAACTTATATTGATGTAAAAAGTCCTCCGCTAGGTCTTCCCATCCATCATAGTCCTCCAAATCTAATTCGATGAACCAAGCCAGAGCAGCACCCGCTAGACTCTCTTGAAATGTGTTCATCAGCAAGGGAACGTAGTCAGAAAAAAGTGCCATTTTGCGTAGGTAATATTTTAAGTGGGCTCGGGGGCAGCTCGTCCCGTTGTATTTTCTGACGAAATCGGGTTCTTTATAGTCTAACGGCGCTTCAATTTTTGCAAATGGTGATATCTTGTCAAATCGAGCCAGCTCATACCCTTGGCTGCTTAGGCATTCCTCTATCTTCGCTAGCCTCTTTGCGCCTTCTTCGATTTTGCCCGGGGGTTTCTCCTTTTTGTCTTTTTCTAGGTCGATGACTGCAGACACGGCCTTCGGTAGTGCATCAGCTGCTAACACTCGATTAACATTCTCGGCCACATTCTCTTCCCGAGTTCGCGCCACATTCGAAGCATTGGAGGGTGCGGGCGGAGCATCCTGGATGAGGTCATGATTTCTTTCTTGTGCAGCCACCATCATGGCTTTCATTTCTGCTAGCATGGTGGCCATTGACGCCATCTGACCTTCCAAACTATTCACGCGAGATCCCAACTCCTCTTGCTCCATTCTGGCTCGGAGACGAGTTATAATACGAGTTATTCTTGGTTCCGTGATTAAAGTTACCTGCCCTGTGGTAGGTAGAAAGACGTGTTAGCATATGGAAAAAAGTTATACTGAGTTCAAGGGGTGAAAGGAATGATACTTACAAACCTTTTGAAGGGGGTAAGACATGTCAAACACATCGATCATGCGCATGTAAACTTGTGAAGTTTTGACACCTAAATGGTGGGGTTCCTGAGGCTTAAAGGCTCCCATCTCGAGTTCTAGAAAGGGTAGGTTCCATTGCACAACTATCGTTGCATTGGGACCCAATCCATAGTTCGAAGTGAGCGAAATTAAAAATGGATTACCCCGTGTTTTTCCTCACGGAGGTTCCATTTTCAGTTCCTTCTATTGTTTGCTTATAGGGGCGCCCGGGGTTTTAGGCGCGGTTGTGTGTGTTCAGGTGTCGTGATCATCACAATGCAAGTCATGCATAACAGTTTATCAATCAGCGCTTCAAATCACCCACACAACATACATTCCTACGCCAACCTGCATAAAATAATGTAAATCACGGACTACACCCCTTATTTCTCCAATCTGCAAAAACGTTTAACACCTCAAGGATTAAAGTACATACTTCAATTTGAAGAGCGTCTGCATAAAACAATCAACTTTTTAATCGGCTCAAGTCCACTAAATGGTTAAGAACCACTCCCCAGTGGAGTCGCCAGTCTGTCGCGACCCTCTCGAGGTTCGCCGTGGGCTCTCGAGGGCTAATGGGCCGTCCAGTCTGGTCGGACGCAGGCCTCTCCCAAGGCCCGTTACCCAAATCGCAACGGAGGTATGCGTAGTCGACCTTCAGTGTGGTCTAGTGACATGTGCTAAGTGTGCATGCCATGGAGTCGCCACCAATCATTTTTTTGGAGGGTATGATTGGACCACCCTATTGAATAGTCGGGAGTTTCTATTCAATTCTACGATAACCAGAGAAATGGGTTCGGGGACTTAGTTACGTCAACTGTTAGAGTTGACGCCCTTTCGGTACCTAAGTTGATTGAATTTTTTGCAATTTTTCTCAAATTTTTTTTGAATTTTTCCTTAGTATTCACTTTTTTTGAATTTTTTTTATTTGATTTTTTTTATTATAAATTTCCTGAAAATAAGTCCCAACTGAACGGTCCCTAACTCGCCACGTGGCGTCTCGGTGACAATCGAATCATTTTAATTGTTGTAAAATTCGAAATTTATTTCTTTTAATGTTAAAAATATTTTTTTTATTCTGAAAATCATCGGATCACGGCACGTGGCTCATCTGCAACCATCCAATCTAGCATTTTTTGTTTTTGTTTTTATAGGACACAACACAATGCAAAAAATAAAGAAGATATTAAGTCATTATACAACATAAACATAAGCAAAGGAGATGGGATCCGGTGAATTTTACGACGTCGGAGTCCGTCGGTGCTCGTGCAACAATGTGTGGGGATATAAACCACCAGCAGGAGGCTCGGCCTTCCGATTCTGGGGTAGCACAATATAATTTACAGAAAATAAATAAATAAAACACCTTGGACACCAATAGGAGGCTTAGCCTTCCGATTCTGGGTCTTTTATGCGAAATATAGAAATGCTATGACATAAAGTAAATACGCAGCAAATATTTAGACACCAACAGGAGGCTCGGCCTTCCGATTCTGGGTCTTTTATGCGAAATATAGAAATGTTATGACATAAAGTAAATACACAGCAAATATTTAGACACCAACAGGAGGCTCGGCCTTTCGATTCTGGGTATTTTATGCGAAATATAGAAATGCTATGACATAAAGTAAATACGCAGCAAATATTTAGACACCAATAGGAGGCTCGGCCTTCCGATTCTGGGTCTTTTATGCGAAATATAGAAATGCTATGACATAAAGTAAATACACAGCAAATATTCAGCAACCTTAAAATTCCAGAACATAGCCTATCATCTTAGGAAGCCATCACCGAAAATTTCACCTTAAAAGGAGTCCAAATGAGTGAGATATGACCACAATACCTCAATTCGCTCGATTTTCGTCGACTATTTTTCAAAAAATCACCATAATTTAACCAGACCTCGAAAATTCACGAAACCAACGGGAAATTGTTAAGGACATCTTAACTTAACCTGTGATGGTCAGAGGGAGGTGCAAAGGTCGCCGGAAGGGCTGATCGTGGAGGACGACGGCGGCGGCAGAAACTGGTCGTTACAGGGTCAGCAGTGACCTTTGCTCATTCAAACGGCTCCATCGGACGAATGGCTGGGCCAAATGAGCCTTATAATATATCCCTGGAAAGATAAGACGATAAGCTTTCTATTGGAGGTGGTTTCGCCTCGATCTGATATTGGACGACGGAGTTATGACCGGAACAGTGAGATGGTTCGGGAAAGGGAGAGGAGAGAGGAAGAAGAAGAAGAAGAAGAAGAAGAAGAAGAGGAAGAGGAAGAGGAAGAGGAAGAGGAGGAGGGGGGAGATAAATAGGCAGCGGGAAGGAGAGAGGGAGTGGGGAGAGAGAGAGAGAAAGAAAGAAAGAAAAATATAATAATAATAAAATAATAAAATAATAAAATAATAAAAGTAAAAATAAAATAAAATAACAAAAAGAGAAGACAAAATCATTAGTCCCCTTTTCCTTTTAAATGATGATGTTTCCCTCCTTTTCCTTTTAATATTTTTGTCAAATTCAATTTTATGGTGATCAGAGAACACCTAAAATCAAACCTGAATTTTACTATTTATGAGGTTAGAAAATAGATAAAATAAAAATAAAAATACCGACTATTTTTATATATCTTTGTGACCTCAAATATTATTTTTCTTGATTTTCTTGATTTTCTTTTTCCTTCTTTTTCTTTTTTTTTTGTATTTTTCGAAAATATATATAAAAAAATGAAAATTATGAAAATTATTTTTTTGGTCAAAATGGTTCATTTAGCTTGGCTAAGGTCACCAAAATTGATTTTTCAATTTTTTCAACTTTTTATGGATTTTCTATGAATTTTCAAAATAAAAATAAAAATAAAAATAAAATAAAAAAAAAAGTTGATCAAAATTTACGTGTCAACACGAGGTATGGGCATTATGAGTTTACGGTTATGCCTTTTGGATTGACTAATGCCTCGGCTGCATTCATGGACCTGATGCATCGAGTATTTAAGGAATTTTTGGATCGATTTGTCATTGTTTTCATTGATGACATTTTGATTTACTCGAGGAGTAATGAGAAGCATGAAAGACACCTGAGGATTGTTCTGCAAACTTTGAGGGAGCATTCGCTCTATGCCAAGTTTAGTAAATGTGAATTTTTGGTTGAATAAAGTGGTGTTCCTTGGTCATGTGATATATGGAGAAGGAATCTCTGTGGACCCTTCAAAGATTGAAGCAGTGATGAACTGGCCTAGACCTATGACAGTTACGGAAGTTCGGAGTTTTCTAGGATTGGCAGGTTACTATAGGCGCTTCGTGGAAAAGTTTTCATCCATAGCCACTCCGTTGACGAGGTTAACTAAGAAGGATACAAAGTTCAAGTGGACGGATAAATGCTAAATGAGTTTTCAGGAACTTAAGCACCGCTTGATGACCATACCAGTGTTAACGATCCATTTTGGACCTGGAGGTTATGAGATATATAGTAATGCTTCGCTAAAGGGATTAGGGTGTGTATTAATGCAGCATGAAAAAGTCGTTGCTTATGCCTCGCGACAATTGAGACCTCATGAGATGAATTATCCGACTCATGATTTTTAATTAGCCGCAATTGTTTTCGCCCTAAAGATTTGGAGGCTTTACTTGTGTGGTGAACGTCTCCAAATTTATACATATCATCAAAGTTTGAAATATCTGTTTTCGCAGAAAGAATTGAATATGAGGCAACACCGATGGATGGGATTACTTAAGGATTATGATTGCGACATTCAATATCACCCTGGAAAGGCAAATAGGGTTGTGGATGTGCTTAGTTGGAAATCCAGCATCGCGCGTCTGTTGGTTAAGGGATGGTCATTACTTGAGGGACTGAGGGACTTCGAGTTTAAGCTGGAAGTTTGCCAACTGTCAAGTTTAGTGGCAACCTTGAGAATTGAACCTGAAATTCATGAAAGGATAAAAGCCTTGCAGTCTATGGACCCCGAAATTCAGAAAGTCCTCGAGATGGACGCAGCAAAAAGGAAACCCAAGTTTCAAGTGTCAGAAGATGGGATTCTCAAGTTCCGCGGACGTTTATGTGTACCTGGTGACGAGAAACTTAAGGAAAGGATCTTGTCTGAGGCTCATAGGAGCAATTACAGTATTCACCCAGGTAGCACGAAAATGTACCAAAATCTGCGTCAACACTATTGGTGGAATGGAATGAAGGTGGATGTGGCTAAGTATGTAGCAAAGTGTTTAACCTGTCAGCAAGTGAAAGCTCAGCATTGCAAGCCCGGACTGTTACAGCCTTTGGAAATCTTTGAGTGGAAATGGGAGCATGTAACCATGGACTTTGTGATAGGATTGCCGAGGAGTCAGAGAGGTCATGACTCGATTTGGGTAATCGTGGACAGATTGACTAAGTCTGCACATTTCATACCCGTGCGAAAGGATTTCGCGATGGATAAGTAAGCCGAATTGTATATGCGTCAGATTGTACGATTGCATGGAGTTCTAGTCACGATCACATCATACTGGGATCCTAAGTTTACGAAAAATTTATGGAAAAGTCTTCAGGATGCCTTGGGAACTAAATTGCAGTTTAGTACGGCATATCATCCACAAACAGATAGGCAGTCAGAAAGAACAATTCAGACGCTCGAGGATATGTTTCGAGCTTGCGTGATAGACTTTAAAGGTGAATGGAAGATCAACTACATCTAGTGGAGTTCGCCTACAATAACAGCCACCAGCAGAGTCTTCGAATGGCTCCGTTTGAAGCACTATATGGGAGAGCCTACAAAACTCATGTATGTTGGGATGAAGTCGGAGAAAGGAGCGTAACGGGCCCTGAGTTAGTAGAACAGTTAGTTGAGGCAGTAAAATGTTATTAGAGAAAGGCTGAGAACGGCAATTGTCGTCAGAAGAGTTATGCCAATAAAAGACGCAAGCCTTTGGAATTCCAAGTTGGTGATCACGTTTTTCTCAAGGTGTCGCCGATGCAGGGATTATCTCGATTTGGAAAGAAAGGAAAACTGAGTCCGAGGTACGTAGGCCATTTTGAAATTTTGGAGCGAATTAGAACTTTGGCCTACAGACTCGCCCTGCCGCCGAACTTATCACAAGTGCATAATGTATTCCATGTGTCGATGCTGATGAAGTACGAGCCAGATCCGACTTATGTTTTGGATTATGAGACTATAGAGGCAGACGACAAAGTAACGTATGTAGAAAAGCCAATTAGAATTAAGGATCGAAAGGAGAAAGTATTGAGGAATAAGACAATTTCGCTAGTCAAAGTGATCTGGGAGCACCACGGGATCGAAGGCGCTGCGTGGGAAAGTGAAAAAGTGATGAGGCGTCAGTACCCCTATTTGTTTCAATAGCCGGGTTTATTGTAAATTTCGAAGACGAAATTTCTGTAAGGGGGGAAGAGTTGTGACATTCTAAATTTCTTGCCATTTCGAGACTATTGAATGAAGAATATCTATCGATGTATTTCAGTTTTATTTCGCTCGGATCTGATCAATCCTGAGTTAACTGACCAAAAGGGAAAGGCTAACGCATGGCAAGGTACGTGAACCTAGAAAGCTCGAAAAGGAAATTGCGCTTTGACCATAAGGATTGCCGATGGAACATTTAGAACTAATAAAAGCCGATCTAAGAACGATTAAGGAATTCATTGCTAGCGTTATACGATTGGAGCGTGGATGATGCCGTTTAACCAATGTATAATTCGCAAAATTTTCCTAAATCAAACTGTGACGATCGAGACCGCCGGAACTAGCAATGATCCCTCGCAATTACATGACAACCAAAGTCGTCGTGACTTAAGTCGTCCTAAGTGTGATGAGAATCACAGAGTCGATACGCGTAACGTCTGCAAATGCCGCCTCTTAGTTCGAGATAAACTGAAATTACGATTGACGGAAAATCGATCACGAAATGAAATCTTGAAATTGGAAAGCGGACAATGAAGAATTCCAACATTTGAATTGAATTTGACGCCGCCTCGTCGATGGTAATTTAAATTGAAAACGTGAAATTTCAGACGGTAAGTGCAAAATTACCATTTTGCCCCTCTAGGATAAGCTTTGTATTGAGAAAGGATTGATGGCAAATTAGTCTTTTAGAGTCCCCATGGCTGCCAAATTTAGAGGGGCAAGATAGTCAATGGATTGCAAGATATTATTGACTAGTGGACAAGTGTCATTGAGGGAGTGATTAGCATTAATTTTTTACTTTTTACCTACCAATCTTCATCCATTGACCAAGGATTTGTGGAAGACCTTTGCCCCATTTCCCTTCAGCTGAACCCCTACTCTCTCTCTCTCTCTCCCTTTTCTTCTCTTCTTCTTCCTTTGCCTCTTGGCCGAACCTGCTCTGCCCGACCAGACCGCCACTGCCACTTCGCCGCCGTCTACTGCCGCTTCTTGCTAGCTCCGAGCCAAGCGTCGGCCACCACCATGACCCTTAACATCTTCCCTACATGCTCCCACCGATCGATCGTCAATTGGTGGTCCTGATTTTCCCGTCCAGCCCCAAATGTAAAACTGGACAGAATTTGACTCAATTAGGAGAAGGTCTTCGTTTGTCCACTTCGAGACTTCATTTAGCTTCAAACTTTCGGTGAGATCTTCTAGACATGTTGTACTTGAGCTGGCTGAGTTAGGGTTTCAAGTTTAATTGAGTTTAGATGGGTTTCTATGGCTGATTTGAGGTGATTTCCCAGGGACAGATTCCGCCCGCCTAAAAATAGAGTAGAATCGGGCAAACTGAAAGACCTAGAAGGGTTATTTTACTTCGAAACTTTCGGTGAGCCTCCTAGACTTGTGGATTAAGGTTCCGGCAAGTTGATTTTGTGGTAAATTGAAGCTTAGGAATGATTATGGGCTGTTTAGGGTGATTAGAGGCAGAACCGAACCGGCCTTGTTTTGGACTATGCAAATCGAACCCTTTTAAGGACTAGGGGGAGGTGTCGCCTTGCTATAAAATCATCGTTAAGGGGTGTTAATGAGGTGTACACTTGGTGGAATTGTGGTGGAATTGAGAAATGAATGAGTTTTGATGTGGTTTTTCCTAGGCGCGGCGCAAGTACCCTGTTTGGCCGAGAGGAAGCTAACCTTGGAGGGATCGAAATTTGCTATTTGATTAAAGGGTAAGTGACCCTTAAATCTTTACTCGAACGTTAGGACACTACTGAACGAGTTTGATTGATGAATTGATGAATTGGTGGATTTATTATGTTCAATTTGATGAAGACCGTATGTGATTTGTTCTAGTCGATCCGCATGTACTTGTATTGGGTTAAATTGATGAATTCCATGATTAAAATGGTGCAGTGTGATCTCGGTTATTATGAGGACTAGCATGGTCGTGTGGTAATTATATCTTGATCGGCAATTGTACTTAGATTGGCAAATGATTGACTTATGAATGAAATTGGCTAGTGAGCCCTTATGATTGAAATTGGCTAGTGAGCCCATTGTGTAATAAAATTAGCTAATGAGCCATTATATATTGAAAATGGCTAATGAGCCATTATACATTGAAAATAGCTAATGAGCCATCACGCATCGGAATTGGCTATTAAGCCTTTGAGGAATACATCGCGGCTAGAGAGCCATTGGCGATGAGAGAATGTGATGCCATTGGGATAAATTCTGGAATTATGAGTTCATCTTTGTGCTAGTGCGTTAAGCTTGGTCTCATGGTGTTATGTATGCTTGACTCTGATTTTCGTTCATGCCAATTAAGTTAAAAGTGTTTCGTTGACTGAATGCCATGTGCTAATTATCTTGGTGAGCATTTCTGCATATTGCTTCATTACATAGTCTGAGGGGACTAGTGGTCTAGTCTAGGTTTAGGATTCACTTGCTGGGTTATAAATCTCACCCCGTAGTGGGACATGTTTTTCAGACCCCAAATCGTGAAGTATGTTGCCCATACGACTAGGCGATCCAAAGGAGATGACCGCCTATTTTGATGAGTTCCCAAATGGTTAGGGTGTAGTATACTTTAGAAAGCGTACCACTGTTTGGGTCGATGAGGGAGGAGATGATTGGTCCCCGCATCGCTTCGAGGCATGATTTCGTATAGTCAGGGAGGTAACTACTGGTCCTTTGAAGCCTGCTGAGGTTCCTAGGGGTGTTGTGCCTTCCTGGTGTGTTGACACCTGATTTTTGACCATCCATTATTATAATTTTTATTTCTAAAATTAATTAAAAATAGCAAAAAAGGTCAAAAAATTGCAAAATCAACTTTGGAAGCCTTAGCCTAGCCTTAGGAACCAATTTTGAACAAAAAATATTTTCTGTATTTTTTTAATATTTTTTTGAATTTATTTAATTATAAAAATACCCAAAAAATTAGAAAAAATACCATCCGTGGTCAGAAAATTACACAAAAATATTCAGAAATTTGGCTTGGTTCATGGGGTTCATTCACAAACCTAATCCCAAACCGGGCCTAAAAAATCCCTTTCGAGTCTTTTAATTTTCAATTTTTGGTTTTTATAAGCTATGACATTGGACTCCAAAGTATTGAAATGCAATTGGGTCAATTTGCCCTCCAATTTGATCAATTTTAACCAAAAGGGCTTAATTGCATAAAAATCTTTCAATTTAGTCCCCGGTTTCACAATTTTTGAAATTAAATTTCACACGGGCACACTCATTAAAATTAAACACCTCTACCCAACAGTTTTCATCATGCTGAATCCATTGGTGGGCTCAATTTTGGCTAATTCGATCGTTTAGGCCTTCGATTTGGCGAAATTAAATTTCGGATCCTAGGGACAATTTGGGGTTTTCACAGAATTTCAATAAATGGATTCACGAAAATACCCATATTTGATGGAAAACATGTCAAGGAATCCGATTTTGCTATCAATTTCATGAAAAGAGGTCATTTGGGGGGTCAATTTGACGATTTGGCCGAACCGGGCCGGTCGGGTCCGACCCGACCCGACCCGGTCCGACCCGGGTCTGCAACATTGTTGCAGACCCGTGGGCTGAACAGAATGGCAGGGGAAAAGCAGGGGAAAAGCAAGGGGAGCGGCAACCGAACGTGGGGCGACGATTTTTAAAGAAAAAGGCGAGCGAGCGTGGGGAACATGAGCACAGAGGCCCATGCTCGTTGGGCAGGGGCGGTGGACGTGCCGAGGCGCGCCGGTCGGCCACGAGAGAGAGGCGGGGCTCGGGTTTTAAAGAAAAGAGGGCCGAGAGAGAGAGGGGGGAGGAGGCGCAAGCAGGAGCGAGGCCGAGGGCGAAGAGGCTTCCCCGCACACCACGCAACCTCGTAGGAGCTTCAGTAGTCGCCGGCGGTCATCGGACAGGTTGGTATTCTCTCCCGACCTCCATTTCTTGTGCGCACCCTATGTGTTCGACGAAATGCCCAAATGGGCTTTGAATTTTTGGCTCTCGGCCGAGCCATCCCGGAGCTCCATTTGCGCGTGTCTAGCCTCAAGCATGCATTAGAGCCGACTCTAAGCCTCGTTTGCCCTTTATTTTGCATCGAGCACCGCCGAAAAACGAGGGCCGGAGGTCGCCGAGCCATGCCCGGACCGAGAGCTCACGCCGGCGAAGCCGGAGGTCGCCGACTATCGAGGGACCTCAGGTAAGTCCCTAAAACTCCTTTAGATGCCATGTGAATGCCTAGAATCGAGTTTAAACAAATAAAATTTTTTCGCGAATTCTTCGCCGGAGCCGGTCCGGTTCGCCGGTTTTTAGCGTATTCATGGCTGCGTTTTTTGTTGTATATTGATGCCGAGAGTCTAAGGAGTCGAATGCCGCAAGAACGGGCGAAAAATACCAAGTTCCGGGCCCGTTTCGCAATTTTCCGGCGACCTCGCCGGAATTTTTACTATTCCCGCCGGATTTTTCACTGTTCATCGTCTTCTCCGGCGACCCTCCGGCCGGTCAACGGTCAACGGCCGACGTGGCGTGCCACGTAGGCAGCCACGTCAGCCGGGTGGGGTCCGGTCCGCTTATTTTCAAATAAAACAAACGGACGGCCACGATCGCGACACGTGTCGCGATCCTGGAATTTTTGGAAAATTAAATAAATGATTTTCGAATAATCGATCCGGCGGACGAGGATGTGCCACGTGGCTCACTGAGGGACATCCGATCTTGTACAAGATCGGGCGCACCAGAGGAGGCCACGTGGCACGTTCTAGAGCGTCCGATTTGTAGGTTTTTCTAAAAAAGAAAATAAATTAATTTTTGATCCGACGGCTATTATTGAGCCACGTGGCTCTCTGTGGGTCGCTCGATCTAGTGGAAGATCGGACGCACAAGACGAAGCCACGTGGCACGACGTGGACCGTCCGATCCGGGGAATTTTCGGATAATTAAATAAAATACATAAAAAATCAAAAAAATTGTAAAAAAATAGAAAAATGTTTAAAAAAATAAAACGGTGTCGTTTTAGGCCAGTGTCGACCCCTAGGGTCGGGCCGGGCGCCCGAGAGGCGCGGGCCGGGTTTGACCCGGCCCGGAAAATATTTTTAAATATTAAAAAATTCAGAAAATAATAAAATAATCAAAAAAATCAATAAAAAATAAAAAATCATAAAAAATTCAAAAAATTCGAAAAATTCAGAAAAATTCTAAAAAATTCCAGAAAATAGGAAATGGCCACATTCAACTGGCCACAACCTGTTTCGGGTCATTTGACCCCCGATCTTTTCAAAAATGACGGTTTTGCCCTTCCGGCAAACTGTCTTCCAAAAAAATTCCAAAAATTCAGGAAAATCCCAAAAAAATAGGAAATGGCCACAAACAACTGGCCAAGGCTCATCCCGGGTGTTTTGAACCCCGAACTTTCTTAAAAATGACGATTTCGTCCTTTGGGCGAATCGTCTTCCAAAAATTGAAGAAAAATCAAGAAATTCCAAAAAAATTCTCAAAAATGGGAAATGGCCACAAGCAACTGGCCATGGAATATTTTGGGTAATTCGGTATCCAAACCTTCCAAAAAAATGACAATTTTGTCCTTCGGGCTAATTGTCCCCGAATCTTCCCATTTTACCCCTAGTCCTAAATCACATCTTCTCTAAGCCCTTATGGCTATACTAGGAGGCCAATGATTGAAATTGATATGTATTGACATGATTCATTTATGCAATTGACTGCGCTTTCGTTAAATTGATTGTGATTGATAGGATTAGTATTCCAATCTGCATGAAACCCGAACCATACCTATCTCACCCGAAATTGCGCCCGCATGAACTCTTAGTCAGGAAAATCACTCGCGTTAGGTACCGAAAGGGCGTTGGTAATGACACCGACGTAACCAAGTCCCCGAACCCAAAATCTCTGGTTCCGCAGAACTAATCGATCTCTCCCAATCGGTCAGTAAGGTTTCCGGTCTACCCTCCAAGAAAGACCGGTGGCGACTCCAAATGCATGCACAAGTTGCACATGCCACCACGACCACACTGAAGGTCGAAAGCGATCGACTCTTATCGTCGAATCCCTTAAAGATATACCTCCGCCGCGATTTGGTATGGGCCTGGGAGGGCCCGCGCCGATCTAAGGCCCGCGATCCACATTTCAGAGTGGGGGCCCGCGATCGGTAATCCATTAGCCGCGTCCGATTTCGGACGGGTCGCGACAGCTGGCGACTCCACTGGGGAAATTGTTCTAGAACACTTGGTTCTGGACCTCAAGTGGACTTAGGCCGTAATTAAAACGTTGAGTGATTTTTCTAACCCTGCAGGCGCTCTTGAAGGTGAGGTAAGTCCGCTTACGATAGGTGTTTTATGTTTTTGCAGATTGGAGTGATAAGGGGTGTAGTCTGTGATTAACATTGTCTTATGCAGGACGGGCGTAGGAATGTATGTTATATGGATGATTGGAAGCGCTGATTGATATATAAATTGTTGCGCATGATTCACTGCATATTTGAGGATCACGACACTCTGCACAAAGCGCCCAAACCCAGGCCGCGAAATCACCTTTTCAGGTAGCCATAGATCAGGGATCGATATGCAACGCTCTAGCGTGGTTTGCGCTGGGGTCGACCATATTCGATCCCACTCACTATCCAAGTCGAGACTTTTATCCATTTGTTGTGGATTGCGCTCATGGACGAATTTATCGACTCGGATAGGGGGAAGCCTCTAGGTTCCTCGCCTAAGCCATTTTGATTTCTAGAGTCAAGCCTCACTCGTCTCATGCGCATGTATATGGATGGTTGGTATACCTAAAACCAAAAATCATTGGGTACCTCTCATGGTAAGGTCCTGCCATTTCTATTTAAATTCACTTGCAGTCTTTTATTTCGCACGACATGCTGCATTCATTAAGTCCGATGGTTGAGTCTAATTCCATTTTAGAGTATGGATAGATTAGAGACGATCTCTCTAAAGTCGGTCTAGCATCCCGGAGCGGTTCGAGTATGAGCGACGCGTCATCCGCCATCAGACTGTCCGGACATTCAACGGAGTCTACCCTTTTCGAGCTGTCCGAGGAATGATCCAGTAACCTTACCGGAAATTGAAGGATAGGCGATAACAGCAAATCCAAGACACCCGCCGGACATTATCAAAAGGGGATCTGATAAAAACGAAGACCCGAAATAGCCGGACCAAAGACATCAAGCATCGTCCCTCGAAGACCTAACTTGGTCTTTAGGTTCTTAAGGGTCACGTTCCAATCGTCCCTTTTCTTTTATCAGGATCATCGAGTCTGTAAGGAGCACCCGCATGTGGGTCTCCCATCTATCTTCTGCACCTCGATTTCTAATTCTTGTCTAAGTGTCTTCACGTTGGAGCGCGACACTGGAATTTCTCTCAACCATTCGGATTTTTCGGTTCAATTGCATGTCTTACCCAGATGAAATTTTCGTTAGAACTCACACTTGGCATGTTTAACCCAAGTGCGAGAATCTAACATTCATTTCATGGTGCGCCGGACATGGAATTGAACCGGTCTATAGCATGCATCATAGGTAATCCTTGGTAATTAACTAAAGTCGTCCATGTTTCCTGAATTCAAGAGGAGACATGATATCCAAATTACCTTCGGGAAATCATTTCAATTTGGATGTCCTATCTCTAATCGAATTTAGGACACATTGGAATTGCATTTTTATCTTCTTGGAAATTCCACAGATTTTATGGGGATTTACCAAAAGTGATAACCATGGATTACGCTCCTTTTAGTTTTATGTTTTCTCTTGAAAAACATCGATAAGAATTTTTCACATGAGGTTAAGGCTTGTGTAAAAGTCCTTATCTTCGTTAATTACAAGAAAGCATAAAATTGAAAGGATTTATGCTTTACTTCCCTTTCTGACATATTCCTGTCATTCGAACAGGTGATTTCCAGAATCAAAATCCGAGGACTTGTGTGAAGAATCAGTCGCAAGTTAAAATGGACCAGGATGGCATAGAAAAGCGCTTGACCACCCTGGAGAGTCAGTTGGCATAGGTGTTCGCAATGATGACAGAGATGAAGACACTCATCCTCACCACACAGGGAGGCACCCCGACAGCCTTAAATTCTAACCTGACTGCCCGGCCAGGGAATCATCAAGAAAAATCGTCAACTGATGAGGGCATTTTGCCATCTTTCAAGACGTTGAACAACATGGAATCAAAGGAGCCACATTCAGAAGAGAATTAGCTGTAATCTAATCTCTTTAAATTTGGAAATTTGTTGATTGTGTTTTATTGATCCTCAGGGGTGGTCCTTCAAGAATATCGAAGCTAGTCGACAACTCGAGCCACTAGGATGGATGTTTGAAGACAGACAAAGCAGTCGACTTCTCACTAAGACGACATACTGGGACAAAGCCTGCCAAGATGAAAAGAGACAGGAAGCTCCGAACGGCAGATATCCCCTAATTGAAAAGGGAACCGCAAAAATTGTGAAAGGATCAAAGCAGTCGACTGGGGCATATTCCACTCAACTAGGGCAGACACCACCTGACCGGGGCAGCCGGATCAAGTGTAAAGACGTGTCGTTCCTAATTGATTTTCGATCAGATACCGGCATAATATTTCCTATCTTTTCCTCTCAGGTGAAAAACAGGTAGAGAAGGAAAATCCATTTGTGGATAGACACGAGGGACATGTCTTACATGGCATACATTTGTCGAAAATGTCCTCATCCGATCACATGCAAGATGATCATGGAACGATGGTGAAACTGTAATCGTTCCAATAAGCCATTCGAATGTTATACCTGACGGGGACCTTTATGTCTTTTGTCTACAGGATAAGATGGTCAAAGACAAACGAAGGAAAATTTGTCTTCCCCATAAGACGGAAAGAAATGTGCCTTCAGCAGATATCACCCATTGGGATTCCATTGACAAAATGAATCAAATTATGAAGAAGGAGCAACCTAATTAGGATTGGCTCTCCCTAAGTCGAAAAAGTTGTATCCGTTCCAAATCGGACTGACTGATTCACAAGCTGATATGGTTTCCCATTCTTGCAGATGATGACGAGAATGAACGGGCCCACTGAAAAATTTCCAGCATCTGGGATGCTAGAAGTGACTAGAGCGGGGATAGTAAATCCGTAGTCGTTTCAATTAAAGCTCCTTATGCAGTGATTGACTCTTTCACTCATTTCATCACGCAGGTTGTTGAAGTACCCAATCACGAATAAACTCATTCTCGCGGATGTCAAATAGCCTGAATGCGTCAATGCGGCAGGATCAAATTGCCTACGACTAAATCGGTCAGTCCCAGATAAAGCATCCGGCGGCTAGGGGCAAATCACTCTCTACCCGGAAAGGGTACCAAATGTAGGATGTGCCGAATTCACCATGGGGATACGTAGGGGAAGTCCCTGAAGCAGTTACCACCCATGAATCATGATGAAATGGAGTAATCAATCAAAATCAAAATGCATCAAGCCCTTCTAAATGAGAAGAAGGGCAACGCGGAACCATCGATTATGGTAAAAGGACGTATCGTTCCAAAATGATTATTTTCTTGATATGAGAATAATATTTCATTTCTTTTTCCTTTCAGGTTGGGAACAAAAGCAGAGGACTCAGGATACAGTGCTTTCAAATGACAAACAGGGAGTACCCATTTTCATGGCACCTCAGACATGCACTGTGGCTAAATGTTTTCAAGAGCATTCTAATGGCTCAATTTGTGAACAAAATCCTTAAGAAAACCTGAAGAAGTTTCTCATCATTTAGAAATCTCTGTGAAAAGAACACTTAAAAGGAAAAATTCAAGTTTTGCAGATTGACACATCTGATAAAAATGCTTTCTCTGAATAGGGTGAAAAGTACGAACTCATTTTTCGTTGCATGCATACATAACATGCATCATGCATATCGTGCACACATCCTACATACAGAGAACCCAAAGGGAGAAATGCCTGTTCCCGCAGGATAAATTTCAAGGGTAAATTGTATCGATTCCAATAGTCAATTACACATGCCTTTTACTCATGAGATTCCTTCTTTTCAATAGGGGAACATCAAATACCTCAAATGGCGACTGTGATCGAGAGAATTACCGCACAGCCACATAACAAGTCCCAAGACTGTCGAGCTGTCTAGAAACAAATGATCAAAGAATCTGGCAATCGAGATAGATGACCAGAATCGACAAAATTCATGGGAGCGGGCTCCCCCATTTGCTTCGAGGAGCCAAGCAGGGGGCAAACTCTCATGATCCCCCATGAAGGCGCATCAAACCAGGGTCATTAAACCCAGAGATGACAAACGCTCAGACAAGCTTACTTGGGGCGGAATACTTGGGAAACACCGTTCCTTCAAATATTGGAAGGACAAAACCCCGAAGGGAGTATCTCTTTTCTGAAATTTCAAATGAAGTCAAATAAGGACCTACACCTGTTTCTTCATGTGCAGGTGCATGGACGTTGTCAAAATTGAATTGAAAATTGCCAACAAACACGGAAAGTGCTAAGGCACGCTGCCAAGATGAACACCGCCCAACTGGGGCAAAGCAGTTGTCGACGTGATTGAGGATCGTCTCGCGAACGCCCACCCACGAATGCAGACGAGACGAAGCAACATTCATCGTCCACATCAGTATACGATATTGAAACGACCCCCATCAAATGTGGCGCGTCAATTATCGATGAAAGAGATGAATACGTCAGTAAGACGCCACCATGGATCCCAGGAGAGAAGACATCCCCAAAGAGGATGGGGATTGCGGCAAAATGCAAAAATAAAGTTAGCTGGGGTAGTTATGACAAATCACGCCTAACTAGGGCGAGTGAATCATTTATACGCTGGACAAAGAAAGATGTGTCTCCTCCGGCAAAGTCAATGGACGTAATTGCAGAGTCGTCCACATCAGAATTAAACCCTGGGACACCAACCTGGGTGAACAGTAATTTTGTATCGTTCCAATCTAATCTTCGAAGATCACAGGCTTAACATGAGTTTTTCCCTCATTTAACAGGAAATTAGTGGCACCAAAAAGCCACAAAAGAAAGGATCTCGCCCAACGTGGAAGCGAAAAGAAATGTCCGTTGTAGGGGGCAAGCTGCCAGGAAATGGAACCCCGCAAAATGGCGTTAGAATACGTCCAAAAGAACAAATTGATCTCATCCGGTTCAAATCCCAGAGAAGGATTCGTTGCCAACCAGACGGGTAGATCATGGTCACGAGCTAAATGGCCGACTTCAACAAGCCTTACATTTGCGTTCAAATGAAGGCGCGAAGCGAGAGTAAACCAGTATCGTTTCGATTTGTCTTGAATTTCGAAACATGAACTTACACTTAATGTTTATTGTTGATAGGGATTCACAGTCAAGATGGACAGAAAATTGTTGGCACCAGAAAGCCGCAAAATAAAAGAACTCGCCGACAAGGAGGCAAATAGAATTATCGACCTTGGAAGTCAGGACTCCAAGAAATGGTCTTTGATTATAAGACTGAGTGGAGGGTAAAAAGTATCGCTCCCACATTACATGCTTTGACATGCATTCTGATAGAAATTTCTCTTTTCCTTGAATAAAAGGAACTCTGAAGAGTGGCGCTGGAATGCGTCCAAAATCACAAATGGATCTCCCCTAGGGCAAATCCTTGAGAAGGATTTATCGCCAACCAGACGGAGGGATCATGGCCACAAGATAGATGGCCAACTTCTACAAGCCACGCGTTTGTGTTCAAATGGAAACACAAAGCAAGAACAAGGCTGTATTGTTCCAATTTGCCTCGAATTTTGGAACGCAAACTGACACCTATTTCCCGTCTTTGACAGGGGTTCGCCATCAAGGCGAAACAGGTTTTCACACCCCAAGTATTACCCATTGGAACACATGACCAAGGGTAGGATGTATTGTTCTAATTTTTTGAAAAATTCATGAACGTACAATAACATGTTTCTTTCGCATTTTCAGGGATCTCCAGCCGCGGGGGACAGGTAAGTATCCCTTTCCCAAATCCATTGAAGAGGTTGAATAAAAACAGAGAAGAAAAGAAAAGCTTTCAGAATCTAATGTCTAGAAAAGACATAGAATTCAAACTTCATTGACATTCATGTTTTAAAACAGGAGGTCGTCTGAGCATGAATAAGAACATGCATTGTGCATCATAAAATCCCCTTGACGGGTAAAACTTTTGGAGAAAACAAAATAGATTTTTCCAATCAAAAGTTGTTCAAAACTTTCAAAAGGACGTTTTCTCAAAAGATGAGAGGTAAAGCCTAATCCAAACACATCCCATATATACACTGGAGAGGTGAGTGGAGCGGATCAGATAGCAAAATATGGACCTACGGGAGTAGGGATTATTCGCAGCAATTACATGGATTGGGATGACGGAGCATTCGTTTCATATCCCCAAACACTACAGGTGACCATTGACAACCCCTTTGAAAGGCGGTTTTCATTCTCAACCCTGTCAAGAACCACCCCACATTGGGGCAAAATAGAGGCGAGTCCAGCAACATCAGGAGAAAATGGTTAGAAATTTTCTTGCTCGGACTAACATCAATCTTTGTGTGTTGTTTATATGGTAATCCAAGTGCCATAGGATGACGAGAAGCATTCATTTCTCTATCCCACACACCATACCCTTTGCACAGCCAAGTTGGGCCTGCCAAATTATTTCATAAACCTGTTGGTGATCATTGCACATTCCAAGACGGATGCATCATCACTTCAGAAACGGAGGAGTTTGAGACTTAGGGATTACAAAGAAATTCCTAGGCTAATGCTTAAAGCATGTTTAGATATTCGATCATATGTCTAACATGATCTACCGAAGATGAGAAAAGCGGGATTTCAAAAGGAAAATGAGGACGAAGAAAATCCCCAACATCAAGAAAAAGCAAAGTGCTTGGTAAAAGCAAGGCCGATGCTCGTGTTAGTTATCTGATTGATCCCCCAGTGAAACCTGTTTGAAAAGGGGAGAAGAAAAATTCAGAAGGAGTCAGATTCCAAAAACTACTCCTCAAACAGTATCAAGCGCGGAGCAGAGACGCAGATAGAGTTGTCAGTTTCTTAATGCAGCCAGAGGCGCTTTCACAAGAATTTGTGCACACCTCAAAAGCGGTCGTGCACCTCAAAAATTGAGGATGCAGAAAGGAAAGGACAGGTGGCAAATTTTCAATGATCACCAATGTCAATCCCCTCATGAATTCTGGGCCAAAAACAAGCCTTTTTCGGTCCCCAATCCTACCAAAGTTACGACCCTAAAACAGTCTTCCCTGACTAAGACACTTGGGTTAACATATGGCTTAGCTCGAAGAGGTACGAGCAAGATTATTTCTTTCTCATTTTGCAGGGTTCTTGACTTGTAAACCCGGAGCAGATGGTGAAAACTTTCATTGAATGGCCTTGACTCGAAAGCGGGTCCCCATTAAAGACCGATACCCAAGCCCAACATTACGGTCCCGTGGAAGACCTCCCGACCGATCAAAATGTATGCGCTGCGAATGAGCCTAAAACCTAGGCACAGGTCAGTAGGGAATTGAGTGCATCCCCTATAAAAATCATTACCTCAAAGCAGGTGAGAAGACCTCCCCGTCGAGAAATATTCCAATTGATGTTTTGAACAAACTCTTTTTGGAATTTTCAAACTGTTGTTCCAAATTTTCCGTGCAAGGGATTTGTGATCACATTTGCATGCTGCAAGAATGCTTTGGATAACCTCCAGCATCAAAATGCACATTTCACGGTTAAAACTCAAGTCATGCGATTTTTGTCGATTGGACAACCGTTGTCTTCCAAAAATTACTAACGTTTTCTTGGTGAAGAAAAATCTTTCGGGCTCAAACTTCTGCAGGATACCTGGAGAACCCAGCTCCCAGAATGTCGCCTCAACAGACCCAAGTGAAGTTTTGTCCAAATAAAATCTTTCACTACTTCAAAACTGAATTCCCGACAAATTTTGGAATCTTTCAAAAAGGGGTGAGGATAGAACCCTTTTTCAAAAAAATCAAACAATCCCAGTAGACGTGGAGAACCCTCGTCTCGGGACCCTTTTTCAAAAAATCAAACAATCCCAGTAGACGTGGAGAACCCTCGTCTCGGGACCCTTTTTCAGAAAAATCAAGTAGTCCTAGCATGACGTGGAGAACCCTCGTCCTAGGACCCCCTTTTCAAAAAAACCAAACAGTCCTAGTTTGACGTGGAGAACCCTCGTCCTAGGACCCCTTTTTCAAAAAATCAAGCATGTCCTGGTTTGACGTGGAGAACCCTCGTCCTAGGACCCCTTTTTCAAAAAATCAAGCATGTCCTGGTTTGACGTGGAGAACCCTCGTCCTAGGACCCCTTTTTCAAAAAAAAATCAAGCAGTCCTAGTTTGACGTGGAGAACCCTCGTCCTAGGACCCCCTTTTCAAAAAAACAAACAATCCCAGTAGACGTGGAGAACCCTCGTCTCGGGACCCTTTTTCGAAAAATCAAGCAGTCCTAGCATGACGTGGAGAACCCTCGTCCTAGGACCCCTTTTAAAACAAAAAATCAAACAGTCCTAGCTTGACATGGAGAACCCTCGTCCTAGGACCCCTTTACAAAAAATCAAGCAATCCCAGTAGACGTGGAGAACCCTCGTCTCGGGACCCTTTCAAAAATACCAAACAGTCCTAGTTTGACGTGGAGAACCCTCGCCCTAGGACCCTTTTTTCAAAAAAAATCAAGCATGTCCTGGTTTGACGTGGAGAACCCTCGTCCTAGGACCCCTTTTTCAAAAAAAAATCAAGCAGTCCTAGTTTGACGTGGAGAACCCTCGTCCTAGGCCCCCTTTTCAAAGATATCAAACAGTCTCAACGGACGTGGAGAACCCTCATCCTGAGACCCCTTTTCAAAAATTCAAAAATCCCATCTGACTTGGAGAACCCTTGTCATGGAAAACCCTTTCAAAAAACACAAAAATCCCCTCTGACCCCGCTAGTCAGCGTCATGGGATCCCCCAAAAGCGCGATGACATAGATAAATCTCTCTGTAAGTGTTCACAGGTTGGTAGCCGCGGATCTGTCATCTTCCGGACCGGATCGCCAATTTTCAGCTTCAGAAGATTTCTTCCACCCAAAATCCCCACCAGACGGGGATATACGACAGAGGTGTCTCAAAGCACAGTTCGAGATCGGAGCCCATAACGCTCGCGACTTGCCGCCTAGAGATACGGTGACCGCCTTTTTCGCGAAGTACGCGCCGGATAGCCATGCCTCGAAGCTCTCACCCTTCGGAACGGATTGCAGCCGGTAGCCGCGGAAGAGACATTTATTCCACCCAAAATCCCCACCAAGCGGGGATATACGACAGAGGTGTCTCAAAGCACAGTTCGAGATCGGAGCCCATAACGCTCGCGACTTGCCGCCTAGAGATACGGTGACCGCCTTTTTCGCGAAGTACGCGCCGGATAGCCATGCCTCGAAGCTCTCACCCTTCGGAACGGATTGCAGCCGGTAGCCGCGGAAGAGACATTTGTTCCACCCCAAATCCCCACCAGACGGGGATATACGACAGAGGTGTCTCAAAGCACAGTTCGAGATCGGAGCCCATAATGCTCGCGACTTGCCGCCTAGAGATACGGTGACCGCCTTTTTCGCGAAGTACGCGCCGGATAGCCATGCCTCGAAGCTCTCACCCTTCGGAACGGATTGCAGCCGGTAGCCGCGGAAGAGACATTTATTCCACCCAAAATCCCCACCAAGCGGGGATATACGACAGAGGTGTCTCAAAGCACAGTTTGAGATCGGAGCCCATAACGCTCGCGACTTGCCGCCTAGAGATACGGTGACCGTCTTTTTCGCGAAGTACGCGCCGGATAGCCATGCCTCGAAGCTCTCACCCTTCGGAACGGATTGCAGCCGGTAGCCGCGGAAGAGACATTTGTTCCACCCCAAATCCCCACCAGACGGGGATATACGACAGAGGTGTCTCAAAGCACAGTTCGAGATCGGAGCCCATAACGCTCGCGACTTGCCGCCTAGAGATACGGTGACCGCCTTTTTCGCGAAGTACGCGCCGGATTGCCATGCCTCGAAGCTCTCACCCTTCGGAACGGATTGCAGCCGGTAGCCGCGGAAGAGACATTTATTCCACCCAAAATCCCCACCAAGCGGGGATATACGACAGAGGTGTCTCAAAGCACAGTTTGAGATCGGAGCCCATAACGCTCGCGACTTGCCGCCTAGAGATACGGTGACCGCCTTTTTCGCGAAGTACGCGCCGGATAGCCATGCCTCGAAGCTCTCACCCTTCGGAACGGATTGCAGCCGGTAGCCGCGGAAGAGACATTTGTTCCACCCCAAATCCCCACCAGACGGGGATATACGACAGAGGTGTCTCAAAGCACAGTTCGAGATCGGAGCCCATAACGCTCGCGACTTGCCGCCTAGAGATACGGTGACCGCCTTTTTCGCGAAGTACGCGCCGGATAGCCATGCCTCGAAGCTCTCACCCTTCGGAACGGATTGCAGCCGGTAGCCGCGGAAGAGACATTTATTCCACCCAAAATCCCCACCAAGCGGGGATATACGACAGAGGTGTCTCAAAGCACAGTTCGAGATCGGAGCCCATAACGCTCGCGACTTGCCGCCTAGAGATACGGTGACCGCCTTTTTCGCGAAGCACGCGCTGGATAGCCATGCCTCGAAGCTCTCACCCTTCGGAACGGATTGCAGCCGGTAGCCGCGGAAGAGACATTTATTCCACCCAAAGTCCCGACAAGAAGGGATATGTCATTCTTTAGGCAAAGCCTTTTAGTAGGCAAACCTTTCCCAAGACCGATCTACAGAACGATCGAGTCTTCGACTAGTCCCAACAAGACGGGATATGTCATTTCATAGGCGCAGCCTTTTAATAGGCAAACCTTTTCCAAGACCGATCTACAAACGAACGATTGAGTCTCCGAGGCGGAGCCTTTTAGTAGGCAAACCTTTTCCAAGACCGATCTACAGAACGATCGAGTCTCCGACAAACCCTACAGAACGGGCGCGTCATCCTGAGATTCCTATCAGTCCGGAGTCTCACCAAGGTAGAAACCGCCTGAAGGGTCAACTGAATGGTAGAAACCGCCATAAGGGTCAACTCAAAGGTAGATACCGCCATAAGGGTCAAAACTAAATTCAAAGGTAGAAACCGCCTGAAGGGTCAACTCCATGGTAGAAACCGCCATAAGGGTCAACTTGATGGTAGAAACCGCCATAAGGGTCGATTGAATGGTAGAAACCGCCATAAGGGTCAATTGAAAGGTAGAAACCGCCATAAGGGTCAACTAATGGTATGACCTACCATACAGGTCAGAGCTTAATCTCCCTAGGATATTCTGAACCAGTCCTAGGTATCTTCTTGAAAGTCATCGCAACCGGCAGCATCTGACAGGTGAGCTTCAGGTAAGCCTCTCTCACTCCGGCCCATGTTCGAATTGCAAAAGTAAACCGGTGATTAATTTGAGCATTCATCAAAAAACTTGAAGGTCCGATGTCATAGCATTTCTTTCCCCCCAGTCGAGTCGGTCAAGATACAGGTGTCATTTTGTCTTTGAAAGCAACCTCTGATGAGCTCACTCTCAAAGAGGGGCAGCTGTTGACACCTGATTTTTGACCATCCATTATTATAATTTTTATTTCTAAAATTAATTAAAAATAGCAAAAAAGGTCAAAAAAATTTCAAAATCAACTTTGGAAGCCTTAGCCTAGCCTTAGGAACCAATTTTGAACAAAAAATATTTTCTGTATTTTTTTAATATTTTTTTGAATTTATTTAATTATAAAAATACCCAAAAAATTAGAAAAAATACCATCCGTGGTCAGAAAATTACACAAAAATATTCAGAAATTTTATTTTAATTCTCTCTTTAATAGTTTCACTTTTTATTAGGGAAATTTGGCTTGGTTCATGGGGTTCCTTCACAAACCTAATCCCGAACCGGGCCTAAAAAATCCCTTTCGAGTCTTTTAATTTTCAATTTTTGGTTTTTATAAGCTATGACATTGGACTCCAAAGTATTGAAATGCAATTGGGTCAATTTGCCCTCCAATTTGATCAATTTTAACCAAAAGGGCTTAATTGCATAAAAATCTTTCAATTTAGTCCCCGGTTTCACAATTTTTGAAATTAAATTTCACACGGGCACACCCATTAAAATTAAACACCTCTACCCAACAGTTTTCATCATGCTGAATCCATTGGTGGGCTCAATTTTGGCTAATTCGATCGTTTAGGCCTTCGATTTGGCGAAATTAAATTTCGGATCCTAGGGACAATTTGGGGTTTTCACAGAATTTCAATAAATGGATTCACGAAAATACCCATATTTGATGGAAAACATGTCAAGGAATCCGATTTTGCCATCAATTTCATGAAAAGAGGTCATTTGGGGGGTCAATTTGACGATTTGGCCGAACCGGGCCGGTCGGGTCCGACCCGACCCGACCCGGTCCGACCCGGGTCTGCAACATTGTTGCAGACCCGTGGGCTGAACAGAATGGCAGGGGAAAAGCAGGGGAAAAGCAAGGGGAGCGGCAACCGAACGTGGGGCGACGATTTTTAAAGAAAAAGGCGAGCGAGCGTGGGGAACATGAGCACAGAGGCCCATGCTCGTTGGGCAGGGGCGGTGGACGTGCCGAGGCGCGCCGGTCGGCCACGAGAGAGAGGCGGGGCTCGGGTTTTAAAGAAAAGAGGGCCGAGAGAGAGAGGGGGGAGGAGGCGCAAGCAGGAGCGAGGCCGAGGGCGAAGAGGCTTCCCCGCACACCACGCAACCTCGTAGGAGCTTCAGTAGTCGCCGGCGGTCATCGGACAGGTTGGTATTCTCTCCCGACCTCCATTTCTTGTGCGCACCCTATGTGTTCGACGAAATGCCCAAATGGGCTTTGAATTTTTGGCTCTCGGCCGAGCCATCCCGGAGCTCCATTTGCGCGTGTCTAGCCTCAAGCATGCATTAGAGCCGACTCTAAGCCTCGTTTGCCCTTTATTTTGCATCGAGCACCGCCGAAAAACGAGGGCCGGAGGTCGCCGAGCCATGCCCGGACCGAGAGCTCACGCCGGCGAAGCCGGAGGTCGCCGACTATCGAGGGACCTCAGGTAAGTCCCTAAAACTCCTTTAGATGCCATGTGAATGCCTAGAATCGAGTTTAAACAAATAAAAATTTTTCGCGAATTCTTCGCCGGAGCCGGTCCGGTTCGCCGGTTTTTAGCGTATTCATGGCTGCGTTTTTTGTTGTATATTGATGCCGAGAGTCTAAGGAGTCGAATGCCGCAAGAACGGGCGAAAAATACCAAGTTTCGGGCCCGTTTCGCAATTTTCCGGCGACCTCGCCGGAATTTTTACTATTCCCGCCGGATTTTTCACTGTTCATCGTCTTCTCCGGCGACCCTCCGGCCGGTCAACGGTCAACGGCCGACGTGGCGTGCCACGTAGGCAGCCACGTCAGCCGGGTGGGGTCCGGTCCGCTTATTTTCAAATAAAACAAACGGACGGCCACGATCGCGACACGTGTCGCGATCCTGGAATTTTTGGAAAATTAAATAAATGATTTTCGAATAATCGATCCGGCGGACGAGGATGTGCCACGTGGCTCACTGAGGGACATCCGATCTTGTACAAGATCGGGCGCACCAGAGGAGGCCACGTGGCACGTTCTAGAGCGTCCGATTTGTAGGTTTTTCTAAAAAAGAAAATAAATTAATTTTTGATCCGACGGCTATTATTGAGCCACGTGGCTCTCTGTGGGTCGCTCGATCTAGTGGAAGATCGGACGCACGAGACGAAGCCACGTGGCACGACGTGGACCGTCCGATCCGGGGAATTTTCGGATAATTAAATAAAATACATAAAAAATCAAAAAAATTGTAAAAAAATAGAAAAATGTTTAAAAAAATAAAACGGTGTCGTTTTAGGCCAGTGTCGACCCCTAGGGTCGGGCCGGGCGCCCGAGAGGCGCGGGCCGGGTTTGACCCGGCCCGGAAAATATTTTTAAATATTAAAAAATTCAGAAAATAATAAAATAATCAAAAAAATCAATAAAAAATAAAAAATCATAAAAAATTCAAAAAATTCGAAAAATTCAGAAAAATTCTAAAAAATTCCAGAAAATAGGAAATGGCCACATTCAACTGGCCACAACCTGTTTCGGGTCATTTGACCCCCGATCTTTTCAAAAATGACGGTTTTGTCCTTCCGGCAAACTGTCTTCCAAAAAAATTCCAAAAAATCAGGAAAATCCCAAAAAAATAGGAAATGGCCACAAACAACTGGCCAAGGCTCATCCCGGGTGTTTTGAACCCCGAACTTTCTTAAAAATGACGATTTCGCCCTTTGGGCGAATCGTCTTCCAAAAATTGAAGAAAAATCAAGAAATTCCAAACAAATTCTCAAAAATGGGAAATGGCCACAAGCAACTGGCCATGGAATATTTTGGGTAATTCGGTATCCAAACCTTCCAAAAAAATGACAATTTTGTCCTTCGGGCTAATTGTCCCCGAATCTTCCCATTTTACCCCTAGTCTTAAATCACATCTTCTCTAAGCCCTTATGGCTATACTAGGAGGCCAATGATTGAAATTGATATGTATTGACATGATTCATTTATGCAATTGACTGCGCTTTCGTTAAATTGATTGTGATTGATAGGACTAGTATTCCAATCTGCATGAAACCCGAACCATACCTATCTCACCCGAAATTGCGCCCGCATGAACTCTTAGTCAGGAAAATCACTCGCGTTAGGTACCGAAAGGGCGTTGGTAATGACACCGACGTAACCAAGTCCCCGAACCCAAAATCTCTGGTTCCGCAGAACTAATCGATCTCTCTCAATCGGTCAGTAAGGTTTCCGGTCTACCCTCCAAGAAAGACCGGTGGCGACTCCAAATGCATGCACAAGTTGCACATGCCACCACGACCACACTGAAGGTCGAAAGCGATCGACTCTTATCGTCGAATCCCTTAAAGATATACCTCCGCCGCGATTTGGTATGGGCCTGGGAGGGCCCGCGCCGATCTAAGGCCCGCGATCCACATTTCAAAGTGGGGGCCCGCGATCGGTAATCCATTAGCCGCGTCCGATTTCGGACGGGTCGCGACATGGTGTCACCCGATTCGTGATGAGATTGAGGCGGAGGTGGCAGTGGTCGGATCGAGAAATGTTCCAGAGAAGACCCCGACTGTGGAAGAAGAAATTGAGGTGATCGAGATATCAGCCTTTGAAGATGACATGGATGATGATACTGTGGAGGTGCGCTTTGAGACCTTCTCTGACTATGTTTCCGATGAAGTTGAAGCTGAAGACGATGACGATGCGAGTAGTTCTACCTAGTGGCCTGGGTTGCCATAGATAGTTTTTGGATATGTAACCTTTTGGTGCTAGGCTTTTGATAGGACGATGATGCAGTCTTTTGATAGTAGCCCTTGGCTCCTCCGACCCAGCTGTGTATTTTGGTTTTTACCCTTCCCTGGCCGTTGGTTGTAAACTTGATGTTTATGTTATGTATATATGTTTTTAAATCATCCCGAGTCATCCTTATATTTATTGTCTGGGGTTGTTTATTTTCCTTATGCATGCGTGCTTGTTTCATTTTTGTGCCGTGCTCAATGGACCCTGGGATTATTACGGCGTTGGCGGATGTGACGTGCTTGCAAAGGAACGCGGGGCGTGACAAACATCCATATAGATGCATAATCTCCCAGCAAAAAATAAAAACTAAAACTAGAAGCCTCCCATCATTCTCCACAACTCCCCAGTTCCTTTTCCTCGTTTTGATGGTTTTTCTTCATTCATTATCCTTGCACTCTTTGTAACTGACCGTATAGGTTCTTCATTTTGGCTTATTTTCGCATGTACTTTCTTCTTAGTAGTTCATTGGTGGTGTGAGGATAACTCCGCTTAGATGGAGCTGGTTTCTTTGGAGCGGCACCCGTTGTCTTCTTCTTTGGAGCACGACCCTTAACTTTTGAGTTGGGCCACCTTAGAGATAAACACCTCTAAACTTCTCCCAAGTTATAACAAAAAATCATATTAACCTTACTGTCAACAGATTGATATGGGATAATTAAATGTCATTACGATACATTCGTCTGTGAAAAGGCCATAACCATATTGCCTTATCCTTTTCCCTATACCTCTCTTGCTCGATGTGGTGGCTCACTTTCAGCAATCTCAGCAACCTATGCAGTTGGTCTTCTTTTCATTGATTAAGACAAAATGAGGTCAATCTTAGACAAAATCAACCCACAAAATAACACGAACTCAAACACAAACAAAAACAACCACTACAAAAAAACACGCAATTAATCACGACATTAGCGACGAGAATTTCGCAAAAATTCGTCGCTAAATTGATTTGGCGACGAATTTTGGACGAGAAAAAATCTGTAGCTAATTCGGCGTCGCTAAATTTAGCGACGAAAAATTGGTCCGGTCGTCGCTAAAATTAGCGACGAATGGACATTCGTCGTCATATTCGTCGCTGTTCGCATCCGAAATTAGCGACGAAAGGCTCCGTTCGTCGCTAAAATTAGCTATGAACGGATTGGTTCGTCGCTAAAATTAGCTACGAACCAATCCGTTCGTAGCTAATTTTAGCGACGAACAGCAGTGTCTGTCGCTAGATTTAACGGAACTTTTAGCCAATTAACGGAAAATTAGCTACGAACAGTCGCTGCTCGTAGCTAATTTTAGCGACGAACAGTCGCTGCTCGTAGCTAATTCTACGTCCAGCTTCTGACATACTCCGCCTCGTTCCTCAGCGACCGGAGCCTCGAAATGTGCACAGAGTCACAAGGAAGCGAGACCGGCAGCGATGTGGGCGTTGGCGAGGCCCTGCTCCTCTCGCTCGGAGGAGGTGTCATCGACCACCGCCCGGCGATTGACCACGGTGGAGCCGGAGCAGGCCGTTTCCGCCGCAACTGACGTCGGTGGGTGGCTCCACAGGTCCAGGTGCAGTCCCGCCCGGAGGGGGGAGGCTAGTGGTGGAGGCAGTGGCGGCGTCTTCCGGCCGCATCATCTTCAACGTGGAGCGGAGCCACGGCCGTCTCGGAGGAGGCGTCGTCGACCGCCGCCCGACGATCGACCACGGTGGAGCTGGAGCAGGCCGTTTCCGCCGCAGCTGACGTCGATGGGTGGCTCCACGGGGGTCCAGGTGCAGTCCCGCCCGGAGGGTGGAGGCCAGTGGTGGAGGCAGGTGGCGGCGTCTTCCGGCCGCATCATCTTCAACGTGGAGCCGGAGCCACGGCCGTCTCGGAGGAGAGCGAAGTTTAAGGAGACAAGGAGAGAGTGAAGAGGAGGAGGAGGCAGAGAGCTTAGGGAGGAGGTAGAAGAAGAAGGGGTGCGAGGGAGCAATATATAGGAGTGGGAAGCGGGTTCGAAGCCAAAATTTTAGCGCCGAGTTTTTGGAGGAGCGGGAAAGTCAAATTCAGCGACGACCTTCGAAGGTCGTCGCTGAATCAGCGACGAAAAGAGATGTTCGTCACTAAAAAAAATTAAAATAAATAATTCGCTAAATTAATTAGATACGTCAAAATAATTCCTAGCTGCATCATAAATAGAGCAAAAAAAAAATTTCTCGGGGGCGAAGCCCCCCAAACCCCCTTAGATCAGTTCGCACCCCTATAAAGATTTGATTCCCCTAAAAAGATTTGGTTCGTGACGCGGAGAGTTGGGCCAGGGGCGAGGTCACGAACCAAATCTCATTTTTCTCTACTTTTGGGTGATGAACCAGACCGAGTGCATAAAATTCAATACATTTTTAACAAAAATTTTAAAGCTTCTTAAAATTTTAAAGCTTCTTGAGAATGGAGCCCACGATCTATATAAACAGTGAATGATATAAACAAGCTGAGACGTGACCTTAATTTGGACATAAAAACTCTATGGATTCCTTCCTCCCTACAAAAGATAAGGTATAATGAGTCTAGCATAGAAATATTGAAAATAAAATAAAAAAGAGGGGATAAAGTACAATGATCAAATGATGTGGTATAATGTGTAATAATGATTACACATAAATAATGAAACAGAAGGAATGCTTTCTAATTCAGGAATAAGGATAACAGAAATAAGCCTCAATTCCAAGAAATTATATCTTCTTTAAAGCATTCACTGAAGAAGCAGAAACCCTTTTCAAAGAAGCTATCTAGGACCAAAAGGAATGCTTACTAATTCATGAACAAGGATAATAAAAATAAATAAATTGATCGCTCTTCATTTATGCTTATTAATGTAATCTTTACTTAATTAATAATATATTCATTTTTAAATTACAAAAAAATATTCACTCTATTTTTGTTTTCTTTTAAAATGAATTAATGTAGATTAATATAAAATAATATAATCTAAGAAAGAACATAAATAAACTAAGCTAAACGATGTCTCATAAGCGTTTCTTATTTATATCATTCACTGTTTGAAGAGAAAAAGGATTCCAAATAATCGATCTTTCTTTTAGTTATATATTGAACCTTTCTTTAGTTGATTAACGTGTGATATTATGAATCCCCATTATTAACATTGAACGAAACTACATCTTATAAAATCACATTTGAATATTTGATGATACATTCCGTACCTTGCTAAAAAACTGATCCTTCTAATGTTTTTGAAATCTTTATTAATTGATTTACAACATCTCTTATTCGCTTATAGTATCTTATCTGTCTTATTCGTGGATAACACAATTACAATATATATATTTGGTAATCAAATATTATGCAAAGTAAATCATTTTCGAATAGATCCTTACTCTACTCTATTTAGTATCTCTCATCAAAGACGATTTTTTTTTTCTAAGTTATATTTTATCAAAAGAATTCATCTCCATTTTTTGTTTGTTCACAACTTTATATATGTAATAAATATAAAAAGGGTCCTAATACACCTTGAAAAAAATAAAAATTAAGGATAGCAATTAGCGACGAATTAACAATTATTTTCGTCGCTATTGAAAAATTACATAATAAATAAATAAATAAAAAGGGTTTTCGTCGCTTTTGTATATAGTTTTTTATTTGTTTTTTACCAAAAAAACAAATACAAAACTAAATACAAAAGAAACACTAAATTAGCGACGAACAAAGGGTTTCGTCGCTAATCAGTTCTTTTTATTTTATTTTTCGTCAAATTAGCTACGAAAAATACTGTTCGTCGCTACTTTGACCAAAAAACCAAATAATTAAATAATTAAATAAAATTTAGCGACGAGGCTAATTTTCGTCGCTAAATTAGCGACGAATAGTCTTAGTCGTCGCTAAATGGACCAAAAACCAAATAACAATTTAAATTAAAAAAAATAATTTTTAGTCACGAATAACATTGTTTGTGACAATTTAGCGACGAACAATGATCTTCGTCGCTAAATTATTTCTTTCTTTTTCACTTTTTGGTCATTTAGCGATGGAATTGTACATTCGTCACTAAATCAGCGATGAAATGTTCTTTCTTCGCTAAGTTCATCGCAATTTAGTGACGAAAGTAATTTTTCGTCTCTAATTTAGCTACAAATTCCTTGTTCGTCACTAATTAGCTACAAATATTTGTTCGTCGCAAAATTCATCGCAAAATTTGTGAGGGATTTTTCCGTCACTATTTTCGTCGTAAATAGCGACAAACTTCCTTGTCGTCGCTATTTTTGTCACAAATTAGCGACGAAAATTAGCTCGTCGCTAAATGCTCGTGGCTAAATCGCTGTTTTTTTGTAGTGAACTTACTTATATTTCTCTCATAGTTTATGAAATAGTCTAGGAGGGGTTTGCCCCTACATTTTCATCGAGACTTACCATACAGAAGGCCCTTAAGCAAACAAGTTGGTCTTCTTCTAACTTGATTAAGACAAAGCAAGGTTATACTTTGCTAAAATCAGCCCACAAAACAAGGCAAACATAAACATAAACAAAAAATAACTTATTAATATTTTTTCCCTAGACGCTTGAGGATGGGAGTGCCCTTGCATTTTCATTGAGACTTGATCCTACACTAGACCCTTCACTTGTGCCTTCAGCTGGTCTTGCACTTGGCTATTGTTGACACATGATTTTTAGTAACCTTTTTCTTTTGAAATTTTTTCAAAAATCCATAAAAATTCATAAAATTAAAAAATGAACTTTGGAAACCTCGTTCTATCATAAGGAACCAATTTTAAATAATAATAAAAAGACACATTTTTATTTTCATATTTTTTTTTCGCATTTTCCAATATTTTTTTGAAAAATAAAAATGCCCAAAATATATAATAAAAAATAGAATTTAAGGTTACAAAAGTATGAAAAATAGTAAATATTTTTATTTATTATTTTCATTTTGACCTCTAAAAATTGGAAAATTTCAATTCGAGGTTGTGTGTTCCTTCACAAACGCACACCAAAATTGAGTATAAAAAATACTTTTTGAATCATTTTATTTTCTTTCTTCACCTTTTGGGAGTTGTGACATGGTCCTCTAGTCTCCCATTTCACATTTTGGTCCAATTGTGCGTTGAATTGTTCAATTTTGGCTTTAGGGACCTAATTGCATAAAAATCTTTTCATTTTGGTCCTTGGGATGCCAAAAGTGAAATTAAGTTTTTCTAAAGGATGCCCGTGGAACCCCAAGACACGTACCCTATAGTTTTTTACCTTCTGAATTCAATGGTAGGTCTATTTGGCGCTAATGTTGTCATTAAGGCTTTGAAATTGACGAAAATCACATTTCAGATCCTATAAGACATTTGGAGTTTTTGATCAATTTCAAGGCAATTGGTCACGGAAACTACCTTTGTATAAGGAATTCATGCTGGACAGTCCATTTTTTAGGCCAATTGCACTAAAAACTGTCAATTTTTAATAAAATTTGAATAATTGCTCGCGAATCGGGTCTGCCGGGTCGGGCAGGTCCGACCCAGCAACCGGCTCCTATTCATCACCTTCTTCCTTGATTCCCAAGTGCAAAGAAAAAGAAAAGAAAGGGGCAAAATGGTTCGGGCGGCCATAACAGAATCAGAGAGCAACTTCTAGAATTGTCTGAGGAGGGGGCGTTGTCGCGAGAGGGAAGCAGCTAGGTCGAAAACACAGAAAAGGGTAGGGGGTGAGCATGATTCCAGGATAGAACCGAGAACTTGGAACCGGAACCTGTAGGAACCAATCTGGTTCCAGGTTCCAAGGTATACATGATAGGTTATAGGTTCCAAAAATCAAGGAACTTGTTGCAACGGGTAGGTTCCAGGTTCCAGGTTCCACTACCTAGAACTTGGAACCTAGACCCTGAATATTGATAGTGTTTTTTTTAGTATATATTTTCGTACGATCCTACAATGTTCTATGGCGTTCGATGATGAGTATATAATCTAGAGCCAAATAAATTTTTATGTTCCAAGTTCTAAAAACTGAAGAACCTATTCCAACGAGTTAGTTTCACGTTCTAAATATGGAACCTAAAACCACTCACATCTACTTCTCCTTAACTGTTGTAGTATTTACTCTCATTTTGCTTAACTAAAAATGAAAAAATAAAAGAAAATAAAAGAAATCGATAGGTTCTCGGGTACCCTGGAATCGATCCTAAAACCTGTGATAGGGTAGGTTCCAGGTTCCAGGATATGACGGGAAGGTTCTAGGTTTGATGTGGACATCAAACCATATCATTTGGAATATGCGTTTTCCTACTATTTTAGGAAAACTTAGTGATATAGATAATCACAATATTTGATTTGTATTTCGTTTGTTTAGATTAGATTTGATTTCAATATTCGTTATCGTTAGGATATCTTTACAATATTCGTTATCTTTACGTAATCCTAGTTCCTAAAAGAGTCATATCTATATAAAGGACATCCATCTTGTAAGAAATACAACATTGACTCAGAATTTTATACAGAGATCTTTCTCTTCTTCGAGTTCTCTTGAAGACTACACCCAAATCAAGTTTCCTTGTGGCGGTCGATCGACTTTTCGAGCAAGATTGTGAATTCTCTTGTTCGTGGCATCTATAGCGTGGATTGATTGACACAGGTTTGTCAACAGGTCACGCTCATACCGAGGTTACCAATCACAGGTTCGATTGGGGGTCAATGTTAGCAATTCGCAACCCTTGGATCTTCGTAGAACGATCAGTTTCTGCAGCGATTCACATCAAGGTTCCAAAAATGAGGAACTTGTTCTGACGGGTAGGTTCCAGGTTTCAGGTGTAAACCTGTAAGGAACCTGAACCGCTCGCCCCTAGAAAAGGGGGAAGGAAAGAGGGGGAGAGGAGATCGGAAGTTGGGAATCGCCATTAGAGAGAAAAAAAAAAAACCGAGGACCTTAAGCTCCATCTCTGGTTAGCTCAGGCGAGGAGGTGCTACACTGAAGACACCATTCGCCTTGCCTGGTGACCTGCGAACATCTCAAAACCTCTCGCCGTCGCCAATAAGCTCGAAACAGGTGAACTCCGCCGTCCTTCTCTAAACTCGGTTTTTCATGGTCTAGCTTCGACGGATTATCTTTTCTTTGCCTCATTGAGTCTAGATCATTTCCAAGCTCCCTCTAATCATGTTTATCTACTTCATTTGCATTTTTTTCAAGTGAAAACCGAGTCTCTATCTGTGAATTCCCTAACCTGTTCTAAGCTCGCAAAGCTCTTTCGTGACATCCTCGAGCCATATCAGTGGTCAGGTAAGTTCTCTCAACACCGATGATGATGTGTGATGAAGTGAATAGGTAAATCGCGCTAGAAATGGATAGAGCGAAAATGTCGCCGGAATTCGATTATGGCTGGAGTTTCAGTAGGTAGTCTAGGGCCTGTTTTTGGCTTAAAATGGATGTAAGTTCCTGTCAAGGAGGTGAGGATGTGGATTCGTAAAAGATCACCGAGTTTCGTAGGCATTTTCTTTCTATTCTTCAAGCTCGCCGGAAGTTGCAGGAATCGCCGGACTGTAGAGGTAGAGTAGGCAAGTTAGAGCTCGCCGTTTAGACTAAATTTGTCATATATTGGTGTAGATGAGTTGAGATATCGTTTGGGGGTGAACTCACGGAGTTTACAGGTCTTCATGGCGTCAGGATTGTGCTTCTGATGAGGCGTCGGCAAGGGCTGCCGGCTCCGATCGTCTTCTCTGATAGATGTTGACCTAGTCAACGTCCATGTGGCGCCCATGTAGCAGCCGCGTCAATGCGCACGGTTATAGTAAAGGAGATGCGCACGGTTATAGTAAAGGAAATAATCGAATTAGGGTTTTTTATCAAACAGCCCGAAGGATGCCATCTGCCTCGATCCTGTTTCTTGCAAAAAATAAAATCGATTTTTTATGTATTCTGGTTTTAAAATAATAATAATAATAATAATAATAATAATAATAATAATAATAATAATAATAATAATAAATCAATTTGGCAATTGCGCGGCCCAAGTTTGGCCGGCGTGTCGCCTTCCTGGCTGTAGGATCAATTTAAGTGGGAAAATGAATTTCAATTTCAGTGGGCAATTTGGGGTTTGGGGTTCGGCTCCCCAAGGGCCGGGCACGCTTTCTTCTAGGCTTTTCGTTCGGCGGGCCTCCCATTCGTAACTTCGCCACAACTTGAGCCGAGGGCCGAGTCGTTCGACCTGGCTGCCCACGACTCCCAGGCCGAGTCCATCAACCCAGCCCGAATTCCTTTTTTCACAAAAAATAGGAAAAGTCTGAGAAAATTCCAAAAATTCCTAGAAAATTCCGAAAATTCCCATAAATTAGGATTGAGCCACATTCAACCGTTCAGTCTTATTTTTAGGATTTCTTTTCCTGATTCCTTTGGAAAGTCACGATTTAGTTGTTTCTGAAAATTTCTAGAAATTGCCGAAAGATGTCAAAAATTGGGGAATGGCCATAGTCAACAGGCCAATCCCATTTTTGGGTTTTCGCGTCCCAGCTCTTTTGGAAATTGACAATTTTACCCCTTAAGGGTAAATCGTCTCTGAAAATTTTAAAAAAAAAATTAGAAAAATGTCAAAAAATAGGAAATGCCCACATTCAACTGGCCGATCCTACTTTTGACGCTTGGTTACCCAATTTCTTCAAAAAAATGGAAATTTTTCCCTTGTGGACAAATAATCTCCTGATTTTTCCAAATTTACGATTTTACCCCTCATGGAGTGAATCACTCCCAAATCGCTCCTGAACTCTTCTTATGCTTTGAATGTCCCTTCTCTAAGCCAATAGGGGCTCTACTAGGGATGTCATGCTTTGTATTGATGCGTTTATCCATACATTATGGATTCCTTGATTTGGGCATATGTTTCATTGATTGTGATTGCTTAGGACAGTCACACTTATCCGCATGAACTCCCAGATTTAGGATTCGTACTCCTAATCATCTGCATGAAATCTGATGTTAGAAAATTCATTCAACTTAGGTACCGAAATGACGTCAATTGCAATAATTGGCGTAACTAAGTCCCCGATCCCACTTATCTTGGTTATCGTAGAATCGCATAGTGACTCTTGACTATTCGATAGGGTTTTCCAATCATACCCTCCATTTGGAATCAACATACATACATTTTTTCATCTTTGTCTAGTTTGATAGGTGCAACCATAGGTGTTTCAGTAAATATGCATTCTTCAAAACCAAATCTTTTCACAAGATCTTTTGCATACTTTTCTTATAGGCGAGGGCCAGCGACCCTTGCTCGATTGGTTGAGGGTCGTGACCCTCGTTAATGGTCAACGAGGTCACCGATCCTGACCATTCCTCGTCGTTGCTGGCCTTCTCGGCGATGGTGGAGTGGCTACGGCTGTGGCTGCTCACTTGCGTTTTCTTTTTTTTTTTCCATTTGTTGTATTTTTTTAAAAAAATTTACTTATTTCATTAATATATATTAAATAACTTTTGTACTATAAAATCATATTTAAACTCAAAATGACATCGTTTTGACCACGTCCACGCCACGTAGGATAGGAGAAATATTAAACAAAAGCTACGTTAATATTTTTCGTTGGTCAAATTGGACGGAGTTAATAAAAGGACTCAATTATATCAATTTGACAAATTATATGACTTGATTGCATTTTTTTTGCGAGTTTTAGGACTCAATTGTACTTTCGCGATAAATTTTAGGATTTTCTATGTACTTATTCTTAGAAAAAAAATAGAAAAAAGACTGGAAAACTTAGTGGGAGATCATTTTGGAGAATATGTATATTACTATATTATCTTTACATCGGAATACCATGGGCACTTCCTCCGTACCAGACTAGACTCCCACCAGTTTTGCAACATCAAAAGTGAGCACTTCGATCCTTTGTTTATTCTGAAAAAATATAACACCGCAACTTGAGTTCTTGACTGAATCTTTGACTTGTGATATTGGGCGTCTTTGTCTGGCAAGGAAAATGGTGATATATGACAACTTGAAGTAGTGGAATGTTAGTTTATGATTACGTTTCTGATGCTCATGCACTTGGACAATGTTTTGGCACCAGAGCCTGGTCCCTTTTGAATATGTGATTGAGGGTGTGAACCTGGTCAACATTGAAGGGACGTTATGTGTATGCGGAGTTAATTTACATAATGAACTCTTCCGACGTGTCAATCTCGAAATATTTTGGACTTGACGAAAATCGGCATCTGTACACACTTCATTGTTGTTTAGATACAAAAGAACCGTTGCAACGCCATTATCATGCTGAATCGCTATCCCTGAATGGAGGAAACTTCTGCCAAACCAATCTTTCAAATTGGTTAGTCACAAAGGGGGGGGGGGGGGGGGGGGGGGGGGGGGGGGGGGGGGGGGGGGGGGGGGTGGGGGGCTCACTTACATACGTATGCAATTAAATTTGCATGCCAACGATATCTATAACTTGTAATCCACTAATCAGAAACATAATTAGATGAAGTTTTCACCAATCTGGGATGGAGAAAAAACATAGTCCTCCGAGGGAAAAACTAGTTATGCATAAGCATCGCACGACCAACCACCGAAAGGCAAATACAAGTGCGTTATCTCTCGTGCCTACTATTTAAATAGGACATGGTACAAAACTTTCGAGAAAGAGTTGCAATAATTGATTTTTGCGCTCTCTAGTCTCTTTTTAGCTGTTGAAGAGTTCGCTTATAAAAGGGACCAAGCAAAGGCGCTTCCGCAACTCGTACTAAAACAACAATGAAGAGATCGTCAAGCATATCGATATTGTTCTTGTGTTTACTGATAATAATCCCTTCTGATCATGCAATCGAATCGCCTCAATACACGGTGGCGTTGTTTGCCACTGATTTTGAGATCAGACTCTACAGAAAGGCCAACTGGATGTCTGCTCCTCTCCAAGGAACCTCCTTGGAGAAGTCCACAAAAGAAGGCTTTCACAGGTTTTTTTTAAGTTCAATTTTTCTTCGATCGGGTAGGATGTGAGGTTGCTTGGTGTGGCTAATGACCATGAAGTTCAATTCCCTGTTAATTTGAATCAGGCTGTACCGATTCATCCGCGGCGCAAACCTCAACTCCTCCGAAATCAATATGACCTCTCCTATCGTGACGGGGCATCACGCAATCCCTCAAGGGTCCTTCAGATCATACTTGGTCAGCTTCTATTTGCCAGCCAAGTTTCAAGGTGTCCCTCCAGAGCCTTATCCTGAGCTGAACTTGAAACTCGATGAGCAGAAAGCACATTGCGTGGCGGTGAGGAAGTTCGCGGGGTTCGCTAGGGATGACAACATCGACGGAGAAATGGAGGCTCTCGTGGCGAGCTTGGACAATTACACGTCTGGCAAGATTGTGACGGACGACAAGAAGGCTTTTGCAGTCGCGCAGTATAAGGCTTCGCATCATCTCTTGGGACGCTTAAATGAAGTTTGGCTTAAGGTCGGCATTCCGGTTGCAGATAAATGTCAAGCTTAAGCATGTTTGTGTGTACCACATGAATAAGTGTATGTGATGACTATCTGTGCATTATGAATGCTTTTTTGGTAATTGTAAACGTTGGAATCTCGCACCTACTTAATCGATGCATTCGATTTATGATATCTCATCAGATGGCTTTGGTACAAAAAATTCGGGAAAAAGTACAAAAGAAAGTCTCAAACCTACTGCATCAGTATTTCAGTTATAAACTTTTTAATTGAATCAATTTAATCCTTAAATATTTTACATTAGTACCAATTCATTTCATCCGACCAATTTTGGCCGTAACTCATTGACATGGACGCCCGCCGTCCTATATAGTAGAGGGGCTCACTTACATTCGTATGCAATTAAATTTGCATGCCAACGATATCTATAACTTGTAATCCACTAATCAGAAACATAATTAGATGAAGTTTTCACCAATCTGGGATGGAGAAAAACATAGTCCTCCGAGGGAAAAACTAGTTATGCATAAGCATCGCACGACCAACCACCGAAAGGCAAATACAAGTGCGTTATCTCTCGTGCCTACTATATCGATCTCTCGTGCCTACTATTTAAATAGGACATGGTACAAAACTTTCGAGAAAGAGTTGCAATAATTGATTTTTGCGCTCTCTAGTCTCTTTTTAGCTGTTGAAGAGTTCGCTTATAAAAGGGACCAAGCAAAGGCGCTACCGCAACTCGTACTAAAACAACAATGAAGAGATCGTCAAGCATATCGATATTGTTCTTGTGTTTACTGATAATAATCCCTTCTGATCATGCAATCGAATCGCCTCAATACACGGTGGCGTTGTTTGCCACTGATTTTGAGATCAGACTCTACAGAAAGGCAACTGGATGTCTGCTCCTCTCCAAGGAACCTCCTTGGAGAAGTCCACAAAAGAAGGCTTTCACAGTTTTTTTAAGTTCAATTTTTTCTTCGATCGGGGTAGGATGTGAGGTTGCTTGGTGTGGCTAATGACCATGAAGTTCAATTCCCTGTTAATTTGAATCAGGCTGTACCGATTCATCCGCGGCGCAAACCTCAACTCCTCCGAAATCAATATGACCTCTCCTATCGTGACGGGCATCACGCAATCCCCTCAAGGGTCCTTCAGATCATACTTGGTCAGCTTCTATTTGCCAGCCAAGTTTCAAGGTGTCCCTCCAGAGCCTGATCCTGAGCTGAACTTGAAACTCGATGAGCAGAAAGCACATTGCGTGGCGGTGAGGAAGTTCGCGGGGTTCGCTAGGGATGACAACATCGACGGGAGAAATGGAGGCTCTCGTGGCGAGCTTGGACAATTACACGTCTGGCAAGATTGTGACGGACGACAAGAAGGCTTTTGCAGTCGCGCAGTATAAAGGCTTCGCATCATCTCTTGGGACGCTTAAATGAAGTTTGGCTTAAGGTCGGCATTCCGGTTGCAGATAAATGTCAAGCTTAAGCATGTTTGTGTGTAC